>CM060909.1:1019224647-1020424647 GCA_030737875.1 Allium sativum
ACTGTAATCTGCATGAAAAACCATCATTTGTGGGTATTAGGTCACTAACTGTTTTTGGTACTTCCATTGAGAAATTTGAAGATGGCTTATATTAATCTAATGATGGCTTATATTTATGAGCAACTTGCATTGACAATGCAGCAGCCTCCTCTAGGAGATGGAGTTTGCACAAGAGATCAAGGGGTTAGAGGAAGATCTTTAGCTGGATCGAACGACAAGCTCTTTTAGAAGCCGTAAAGCAGAAAGGAGTAGAGTTGGAGAAGGAAATACGAATAGGAGGAGCAAGCAGAGAAAAACTAAATAAACATGCCGTAGGATCAATCAATGCCACTCCATTATAGATTGGTACATTAAGGAGGGAAGGTGACGACAATGACGTTGATGGAGGTATTGGTCATGCTGTAAGTCCTGCCAGTAGAAGATCTGAAAGAAATGCTGATGGAAATGCACAAGCAAGAGATAGATCTATACTTCCACAATGGGTACTTCAATAGTTTGTTTTTCCTCACTTTTTTTAATTTGTGTATTACCATATTTTTTTCATGGTCACTGTCAAATTATGGAAATTTTAATGGAATGACTTTAGAGAAGTTGGCATGGTAGTTGATGCTGTAGTGGTTTGTATACTGTTGTAAGGCTGATATTGGGTTGAGAAGAAAATACAAATTTTGTTCTGCCACTTACGAGACAAGTTCTTCTGTACTCATTTCCCCTGTCCTCCATGTCCCCTCAATCAAATCTTCTCATTTCTCTTTTTTTTGCATTTAGACCCTCCGACAATTGAGGGATTTAACTGCAAAAGAAATAAATCAGTGGGCTGTGATTGAGTGGGACACGGGAGAACAGGAGAAATGGGGATAGAACAATTGGTGCGGCCACCTACAACACAATTAAGACACCAAGCAAATTAGCGCCAATGGGAGTGTAAGCATGAATATGTGCGTATTTATATATATGTGAACTTCATCAGAACTGTCGTTGTCAAAATTCCCAAATAATCATAAAGACTAAAAGTACTAAAAAAAATCAAAAAACAAAAAAAGTTGACAATTATCATCATTAAACTTTGGGCGATGCTACATCGACTGAACGAAAAGCGGTGAGAAACACCAGATCCGAGATTGAACGATTGTTATTCACCAATGGCCTATTTTCCTTCCGCAGAAAATGACGTACTGATTCCCGGTTGATTAAGTATTTTCGTTAAACTTTTACAGCCAGCACTATGTATGAAATCTCAAGCATTATCATTAATTACTACAGCAATAACAAGAAATTAACAAATGATTTAAAAAGAATCCAATCTGAATACTTTAAATTAAAAAATAATTTGATTGAACTTATTTGAAAAAACATAAACACAATTTTCTTTATATGCTAAACTTATATTTGATGAGTACAATATATTAGTTGTCAGTTGTAAAAGAGATTTGATTATAGTTTATGGACAATAGAAGTAATATATGTAACATCCTATAAAATATACCTTAAATAGACATAGATAATTAAATTAAGTATAAACAATAATAAATTAATAAAATATTAATGGGATGAAAATAAGAATTTTGGACTATTAAGAATTTGACCACGAAAATATTACTATTGTATTCGTGGCGAAATTCTGACCCGTTTTCATATTTTATTTGTCGAAAACGGAGTTCGTATGAAGAATTTATTAATAAAACAAGTTATACGATAATTATATACACACAAGAATTGAATTTCAAACTAAACAAATATAAATCTGAGATATAAATATATATTGGTAGACATAATAGAATATTCCTTAAAGATTTAAAATTTGTGTGTGTGTGTGTGTGTGTATATAAAATTATATATATGCAAGAGGGGATAAAAATGATAAACGTAAGAATTAATTGCAATTAATATAAAAAGTAACGTTAAAACAAAACATTGCCAACGTCGACCCCAAAAGGGGGAGGGTGGGAGAGAGACATTGTTTTTAGGGGGTTTTCTATAGTTTTGCTTCATTGGACCGTCCATACTAAATTTAACTAATCCTGCGATCCACATACATACTAGAAACTATAAAAGACCCCCTAGTCTCTCCCTAAAACTTTACCTTCATCTTCCTCTACGCCTTCATTCTGCCTCTTCGCCATTTTCTTAATTCCAGAAACATGTTAGGTTTCTTCTCTTCTTCTAACATATATTCTATCTCTTCTTATCTGAATTCTTATATAAATTCTGGAATTAAGTATATTATATATATAAGATTCAAAATTCGATTCTCATATATATTTTTTTTTAGGAGAATTTGTAGTACGCTGATCCGAATGTTCAATCCAAATCGTTAGATTCTACACTGAATTGTTATTCTTCTCTTTCTATCTCTATGAGTGGATATTACATGAGTTTATTATTTTCTATATAATGTTAGTGTAAATTGCTATGCTTGAAGAGATTTGGATTTATACGAAAACGAAACATTAACAAATCCTCTAAATCTCTTATAATTTGCGGAAATGGTCAATCAATTGTTGTATATTGGGTTTTGGTTATTGATGTAATAAAAGATAGGCTTTTAGGTGTTGTACAATTTCTGGTAATGGTCTGGCCACTTTCTTGTAAAAATTGTAAATTTCATATGTATGTGTGCAAAGTCATAAGACTGAGTATTGTAAATCTAATAAGTTTAAGCGTCTATTTCTAAAACAGATAGTTTGAACATACTATATACACATCATTAAAGTCTTAAATTTTTATATAAAAATCTTAATTTATATGAAAAGTGAAGCAGTACCAAAAAGGAGATTTTACGTATATATTTGAATTATCGCACCTTGTCTCTCTTTTGTTATAGAAATAATCATTTAAACCTTAGTTACAAGTTTTTATGTATATGTTGTCATTTCCTTATTATTGATTGTGATATACATGTTTATGCCATATTGAGAAAGTTAGAGAAATAACTTCTAAACCTTATTTTGATGTTAGTATTGACATTTAAAATGAATTAGGACGTTTACTCGCGTGCACTAAATATAAGTTTTGTTTACTATTATCTGTTAGCGTAATTAACTTATTATTAATTCGTATTAGATAGCGTATTAAATGCGTTAAAATAAAAAAAAAATATAAATATCCTTATAGGAAATTTGTATGTGTGGAAGTTTTAATGACTTTTATTAGTATTAATGACACATAAAAACGAGGTTAATCCCTATTTGTAATAGAAGCCTGCCAGGAACCGACCAGCATATCCAGCATCTTCAAATTAATCGGATTAATGTGAGAGGTCTAAGCGTCATGGGCCATTATAATAATTACAAAAAGGTGCGAGGTTAAGCCCAACTTGTAGTAGAAGTCTGCCCAGAACCGCCTGACAAATCCAGCATCTACAACTTGTCGGTTTAATGTGAGATATCTTTTGTGTGTGTGTGTGTGTGCGTGTGTGTGTGTGTGTATTGTGTGAAGAAGGTCTGCCTAGAGAAGGTATTAAGTGGCTGACCTACCTAGTTTGAGTATTAAGTAGTTAGGACTAGGTCATTTCTAAGATTCATTCCTTGGCTTAGGACTCAAGTCATGGGACTCGCCCTTACAAAGGTCTTAAGTGGTTACGAGGACCACCTTTCTCTTAAAAAGGTATTAAATGGTCTTAAATAACGATATATGTTTGAATGGAGTAGTTCTCCCAAAGTTGTCTGCTTCCTCTCTATGAACTATGTTAAGACGTACTTAAAGGGATGGGAAATAGTAGGAAAGCTTTCAAAAAGGGTTGTCTGTCTATGGGAAGTATTAAGTGGCTAAGAGTTCACTCGTAATACCAGTTAAATGGTAACGTAGAGGTCCATCAGAGGGTTTTAAATGACAATGAGGGTCTACATAAACTAGTATTAAGTGGTAGCTTAATGTTTATCGTATTACAAGAGAGAGAATATTTAATAACATTCACGGTTATAATACGATGTTTTAAGTGACTGGGTCCGCCATAGGATCTTAAGTGGTCGACGGGATCCACCCATAAGTATTTATCTATTGGCCTTAAGTGGCCAAGTGGTAGTCCTATTCATAGGGTATTAAGTGATAATAGAATCCGCCCTTCTAAATATGCATGTTGGCCTTAAGTGACTTTGGGATGGTCCACCTAATTTATAGATGAATTTGTGCGTTGAGCTTGCGTAGACATAATTTGATAAATATGTACTGCCATACATACGAAATAGACATTCCTTAAATTTATGTGATTTTCGTTCACCGGAACTTTTGTTCAAACACCTTTCCTCTTAACAAATAAACAAGTTGGTAGATGGGAACACTCGGTTTATGCAGTCATGGATGTTGGAGCCTGACGAAGGAGGATCCTTAGTTATTATCATGATTGTTGTTTATTGGGATATTACTATTATTATCGATGTACCCTTGTTAACAGTTGAAATTTTTACGTAATCAATGTTATGGGTTTTAATTAATGGCACATCTATTTTTGTTATTAAATTTTATCCCTTTCGCTGTGAGATTCTAATGTTGTTATTGGTTTTGCTCTGTGAATATAATCCTTATAGGAACCAACGATTCGTTTAAAATGGTTCTAAGTTCCGATGGGCCTTTTCCGGACCGGAATTTAGGCTCATTCCAAGCGGGTTGTTACATTTGATATTACAGCCTAGATTACCCTATTACGGGGAAATATACGTATGAGAGACATATTTGTTATTTGAAAATTTTTCAAATCATATATATATATATATATATATATATATATATATATATATATATAGACACACACACTACACCCCAAAAACATACGCGATTATACTAGGCACTTTCTATCTTTCTTTGGTTTTACTTTTGGCTTAAATACCATCTTAGGAATTTCCACAGAGGACTTTTCCTTTTTTCAGATAGTAGAAATGACCGAAAATTAGCCCGAGCAAGGGAATAAGGCAAGGCCTTGATTCCCGAGTGGTTCCAGCAGTACTTTAGGACTGTGGACCAAGTTTTCATCACTCCCCCAGCCCCAACAGAACCTGTAGCTCAACCCGCTGAAGAGGCTTCCAACTTTCCTCGTCTTTGTAGGATTTTGGAAACATAGAAAGCTAACCCTTTGTTGGAATGGAAAGCTTTCTAGAAGATAAGGCATGGATATCTTAGTGCGATCGTATCTTCGAAGCTGTAAGATGGGAGTGTTAGGAAATGCAGATTACAGATCTTATTGCTACCTTGACACTAAAGGGGGTGAATAATGTTTAATGGAATTTATGAATTTTATAAAACCTTTTTGAATATATCAGAAACTAATGCAAATCATAGATATGAAACAATCATAGAATCAGGCACAGATGCAAAATAAAAGTAAAAGCGATAAACGAAAGAACACATCAGAATTTTTATACAGGTTTGGAGTTACCTTACATCCATTCCCACACAACTTTGGATTGATGCAGATTTCTTTTCAAATAATATTCAAATTACAATCCTTGATTTCACAGGCTACGAGGTACACCCCACCTATTTTCGAGTACAGTGAGACTCAATTGATTTTTTGAGCTATAATCACACCCAATTGGTTTTTGGGCTATAATCACACTCAGTTGATTTGAACGGGCAACAACCACACGTTTTCAGTATCAGTTTTGAAGAGAGACTCGATAGAACTTTGATCTTGCGATAGCACTTGGTTCTTTGAGAGAGAAAAGTAGAGAATCAAACTAGAAATGAATTGGTTTAATTCTCTTTAATAGCAGAGTTCTATTATAAGAACTTAAATTTTAAGAGTATTAACGGAGAGGAGAAAAGACAAGAAGAAGATAATGAAAGTGACTAAAAAAAATTGAATTTAAATGAGTATTTATAGCGTATCAACAGTCATATCCTTTTAGGAAAAGATTTAAATGAATAGACACATCTTCTGAAAATTGTAATTCAAAATAACGGTAACCATATCGACATGGGGGGTAGGGGATGTCGACATACCTTAGAGAATTTAGAAATTTAAGTCTTTTAGAAAACGATGTAAATGATTCCTGAATAAATCAAGGAAATTCTGGAGTTTAAACAAACTATTTTCTTATATATAAAAGTACTATAACAGAGTAAGAATATAAATTAAAAACGTATATTTATAATTTATAAAAGTGATATAAAACTTATATAAAACTATAAACATAAATATAAAAAACTTTAAAACTTAATATATAAAACTATAGATATGAAGATAAGGAAATAGTAATATTAAAACTTCAGTAAACACATAAAATTTAAACTAAAATATAAGTAAGAAAATCTAAAATATTTAAATTAGGAGTTAGATTTAAAATCCAAGAAATAAATTTAAATATAAAGATATATATTTTAAACAGGAAGCAATTTTGAAATCAATTTAAAAATAAAAGTTTAAAAATATTTTAAAATAATATAAGGCTAAAATGGTGAGAAAATTGGAATAACAATTTAAGTGCTATTAGGGAGTTTTAACCAAAAAAAAAAAAATCTAGACTCTCTTACTTATCTTGATTTCTTGAACTCTTGAACTCTTATTACTCATGAGTCTTTAGTCTCGAATTCTTCTTCTTTCCAATCTTGAATCTTTTAATCGTATATTCTTCAAATCAATACATGCATAAAATACCTAAATATACATCCTGCGTGTACACACACACACACACACACACACACACACACACACACATATATATATATATATATATATATAAAGGAGTTAGTATATATGGTTAAAACAAGGTTGTCATCAAAACCATCATCTCATTCCCTAACATTCTCCCATTTTTTATGATGACAACCTTTGTTTATAAAATATGCTTACCTGATACCTTGATTCTTCAGTAACTCCCTCAAACTCCAATGACTCCTTCAGAAACTACTAAATCCCCCTTAATCTGACTAGCTCTCCGTTAATCTAAGCCCTACTTTATAACTCCCCACCTTTGTCATTAGCAAAAACTATATACCTATATTTAGTCAATAATACCCCCTTCCTTAAACTAATATAAGACTAAAATTGACCCTAATACTCCCCATAAAACTATCGTACCCCTTAAACAAACAATATCTAGATTTAAACAAGCAATTTTACGATTTAAGCAAGCAATAACAAGATTAAACCAGAATAATATTAACACTCAACCATACAATCAATCCAAACTAATTTATACAACCAATTCAAATAATGTCTTTACACACCATTGAATCAAATTCAAACTTTCACATAAAATCAATTCAAATTATGCTTTCACACACAATCAATTCAAATTCAATCATATCAAGCACATAAAATCATTCGTTTCTTGTAACTTCTACCTATCCTAAAAAACTATAAGGCTATAAAACTATAGAATTCCCTTTTAAATTAATACTTTTCTTATGGTGACAAAACAATTTCGATCAATAGAAGACTTGCATAATTCGTTACCAAATTTAATACACAATTAACTGAGTCCCTAAGTATATCAAATTAGAATAACAAAAGAGAACATCCTTCATAGTTACATTCTACAAATACCAAATATGAAACTTTGTCCATAGCTTCTATATGAAAATGCACATAGCTTTGCACTTCATTTTGAGGAGCATCATAAATTACTGCATTCTGGTTCAAAAATTATAACCGCCCACATAAGTTTGTCATATCACCTTCCTTAACACTTCCATGAAAATATTATTTGCACAAATGATGGTGGGACTCGTAGTAAGGATAACAGCTATATCAAATCAGTCCGTAAATTTTGACTCTTCAAATATAGAATTTAATTTAATTATTGAATTAAAAATGGTACTAAAACATAAATTATGATTCATTAATTTGTGACTCCAAAATTTATTTTGATAAACAATAACTTACGCTGAGATGAACTGTGATTGAAGATAATGGAAATTAGTAAATTGTTTATGTTTATGCATTTGGACTAGCTAATTTTGAACTATTGTTGAAAAAAAAATTAGCAGTTGAACCCTCAATTTTATTTCAAAGGTTCAATATAAGAATTAACGCGATAATTGAAAATAAATTTATGAATGTTTCTTGGTTAATTTTGTATAGGAAGAATTGTAATAAAACAGTGTGTCAACGATATATAATGTACGTTTTAACTACCGCAGTTAATAAAAATTAATGTTAACATTTATAATAATAAATCATACGTTTTCATTTTTTAAATATAAGTATAATTTTACAATGATAATAAATCATACATATAATTTCTCTGCTCATTCACATTCACGCAAGTTTATCTTCTTTCCCTTTCTTTTTCTACTTTCCCCAAATTCACTGCCTTATCTCTCTTCATTTTATTTCTTTATTAATAATGCATTCATTTCTTTTCTCCAATTTATTAATTTCTTTCCATACATTCTATTTTCATGCATGCGCACTAATTTCAAATTTCTCGTTATTCTAGCCACCTTTTCTTCTATACATATCAACACATTCATTCATTTCTAAATTTGCATATTTCTTGTCTGTTACAAAGAAAAGAAAAATATGTTGTATATATGCATGATGCAAATTAATGCTCACATTTAATTTGAATTAATAAGAAAATTACTTGGCCACGTTTACAAAGAGAAAGCAAAATGATCTTTTCATTTGTTTAGTGAGAAGCATATAGACATATACCATTTATTATATCATTTATAATGCATGCATGCATGCGGTCCATGTCCAAACCCAATGCAAGCCACGTTTTGTATTCTTCCATTTATGTGAACTTCTGCCCTTTTAAATCTGGAAACACACGTCATATATCTATTTTTATATATATATATATATATATATATATATATATATATATATATATATATATATATATATATATATATATATATATAAAGGTTGAGCTTCTTAAAGTTTTGAAATGCTCCCCACATTTCCTTTGAATCGTTCGTTCTCTTTCCGCGTTTTCTTCTTGAATGCTTGATCCACCCTTCTTTATATCCGAGTTTCTTCCCGATCCATTTTCTCTGAAACATTCCCACAACTCCTCCGTTCTTAAAAAAGGGAACACCTCCATTAAAAAAATGCTGCTGCGTCGTTCTTCTTAATACAAGTGAGCCTCTCAAATCATTCACCGCCTACATTCGCCACCATCGAAAAATACTAGAAACCCGAGCTTGTAGCTGTTCGCCACCACCAAGATTGCACCAGCAAATCGAAGTCGCTGCTTTCCCCCTCGTGAATCAACTGTTGTCTATTATGAGTTTCGCCTCACGATTAATTTTGTTTAAGTATTTTAACTATTTAAATTTTGGTGTTTGGTTTAGTTTCTTACTGTTTAGAATTGGGTGTTTAGTAGAAAATGAGTTTTTTTACGGTTTGGCAAGTCTCTTGATATGTTTGGGTTAGTGTGCATATATCTGAACGGTTGCTTGATTCTTTGGTTCATATTCCAAGCTCACGCGCTATCATGTTTTTTTTTCTTTTTTTTCTTTTTTGGTCTTGTCTGTTCACTTCTGCAAGTCAATTTATAAAATGTTGAAATGTTTAATTTTTATATTTTCCTGAAAGAATTGTTTAATGAAACATGGGAAGTTGGATTAAATTTAGAATTTAAATTTGCTATAGTATTTTTAGCCTTCATTTTTCATATGTTCCCATTGGAAGCTTTCTGAACTTATGTATGTCAATGCCTGTAAACTATCTTTTGGTTAATACTAACTGAGAGACAATACAACTTTGATATTTTTTTATAGTGTTTACAAACATTTATGATGTATGAAATTTAAACCGTCCTTCAATTATTGTTTGGTTAACACGAAAGTAAGTTAATGGACCGTTAAAGCATTGCAATTAGTGGCATGACGATTATATTACTATAGTAGATGAACGCCTCACTATATAGTCACCACTCCTCGGGTAAGTAATCGTTCACTAAATTCACTTTAAGTAAAAAAAGTAGCGTAAAACAAACTACAAAAATAGAGTTATAACTATATATGCTTCAAGTTCAGATATATGTTTGATTATATATGCTGGCTAATATGTATATGTTGAAGTGGATGTATTTGAACTAATATATACTGACTTGTATGTTAACTGGAGAATATGTTTGTCCGTATATGCCTGCAATTCACAAATTAAACCCGAGTATCATATGAGTTACTTTAGAACTATTAAAATAGAATTTTTTTCCCTGTGATACTAATGCAAGTAGAACATGTATACTTTATTTTGATTCCTTATTTTGTGATTGAATTATGATATGAATTATTTGTAACATTCGCTAATTACTCGCATATGGAAAAATTTAAACCTGTAAAACTATATTAAATTTCAATGCTTGCGCCGTGGTTGATTGGAAATCATATGGCTTGAAAACATGTTAAATAACTTCAAATTTTGTTAGGATTAACCATTATATTTCAGTATTTATTTGATGTTAATTTACTTGAACTATGATTAATCCCGACTCGAGTGTTTTATGTTTTTGCATGGAACGTTGGGTCAGATCCTAAGTGTTCCAGATTTAAAGATTTCAGCTCGCAAACTGGAGAGGAACATGAAGACGCGTATGTGCGCGCAAAGCTCGATTGAAATGTAAAACTTATATTTATTTTACAATTTATGTATTTATTTATGAATCTTTAGCTGTACAAAAATTATGTAAAACTCTGATATGTATAAAAATGTATTCCGTTGCTATTTTCTATTTGTGATTTTGTGTTTATTCTGTTTAAACTTGATAAACTAAATAACAATTTGTCATTTTGAAAATTACAATTTGGTTTAATTACTGACCTGGCTTTGATACTAACTGTAACGACCTGCCTTTTTGACCGCTCCAAGTCGGTAATTAAACCAACTCAGAACGTTCAAAATGACAAATTGTTATTTATCTTATCAAGTTTAAACAGAATAAACACGTAATCACAAACAGAAAATAGCAACGGAATAATTTTTTATACATATCAGAGTTTTACATAATTTGTACAGCGGAAGATTCATAAATAAACACATAAATTGTAAAATAAATAAAAGTTTTACATTTCAATCGAGCCTTGCACGCGCATATGCGGCTTCACGTTCCTCTCCAGTTTGCGAGATGAAATCTTTAAATCTGGAACACTTAAGAACTAACCCGAGCGTTCCATGCAAAAACATAAGACACTCTAGTCCGAATTACTCATAGTTCGAGTAAATTAACATCAAATAAATACTGAAATATAATGGTTAATCCTAACAAAATTAGAAGTTATTTAACATGTTTTCAAGCCATTTGATTTCCAATCAACCAAGGCGCATGCATTTCTTAGCATAGAAATTTAATACAGTTTTACAGGTTTAAATTGTTCCATATGCGAGTAATTAGCGAATGTTACAGATAATTCGTATCATAATTCAATCACAAAATAAGGAATCAAAATAAAGTATACATGTTCTATTTGCATTGGTATCACAAGAAAAAAAAAATCTATTTTAATAGTTCTAAAGTAACTCATATAATACTCGGGTTATAATTTGTGAATTGCAGGCATATGCGGACAAACATATTCTCCAATTAACATACAAGTCAGTATATATTAGTTTAAATACATCCAATTCAACATATACATATTAGTCAGCATATATAATCCAACATATATCTGAACTTGAAGCATATATAGTTATAACTCTATTTTTGTAGTTTGTTTCACGCTACTTTTTTTACTTGAAGTGGATTTAGTAAATGATTACCTACCCGAGGAGTAGTGACTATATAGTGAGGTGTCCATCTACTATGGTAATATAGTCTTCAAGCCACTAATTGCAATGCTTTAACGGTCCATTACCTTGCTTTTGTGTTAACCAAACAATAATTGGAGAATGGTTTAAATTTTATACATCATATATGTTTGTAAACACTATAAATAAATGTCAAAGATGTATTGTCTCTCAGTTAGTATTAACCAAAAGATAGTTTACATGAATTGGCATACATAAGTTCAGGAAGCTTCCAATGAGAACATATGAAAAATAAAGGCTAAAAATGCAGTAACAAATTTAAATTCTATATTTAATCTAACTTCTCATGTTTCATTAAATAATTCTTTCAGGAAAATATAAAAATTAAACATTTCAACATTTTATAAATTGAATTGCAGAAGTGAATAGACAAGACCAACAAAAATAATAATACATGATAGCGTGTGAGCTTGGAATATGAACCAAAGAAACAAGCAACCATTTAGATATATACACACTAACCCAAACATATCAAGAGATTTGTCGAACCTATAAGAAACCATTTTCTACTAAACACCTAATTCTAAACAGCAAGAAACTAAACCAAACATCAAAATTTAAATAGTTAAAATACTTAAACAAAATTAATCGTGAGGTGAAACTCACAATAGACAATGGTTGATTCACGAGGGGGAAAGCAGCGGCGTCGATTTGCTGGTGCAATCTTGGCGGTGGCGAACAACTACAAGCTCGGGTTTCTAGTTTTCTTCGATGGTGGCGGATGTAGACGGTGAATGATTTGAGAGGCTCACTTGTATTAAGGAGGACGCAACAACATTTTTTTTTATGGAGGCGTTCTCTTTTCTTTTAAGAACGGAGGAGTTATGGGAATGTTTCAGAGAAAATGGATCGGGATTGGATTTAAAGAAGGGTGGATCAAGCATTCAAGAAGAAAACGCGGAAGGAGAACGAACGGTTCAAAGGAAATGTGGGGAGCATTTCAAAACTTTAAGAAGCTCAACCTTTTTACATATATAAATAGATATATGACGTGTGTTTCCAGATTTAAAAGGGTAAAAGTTTCACACAAATGGAAAAATACAAAAAGTGGCCTGCATTGGGTTTGGACATGGACCGCATGCATGCATGCATTATAAATGATACAATAAATGGTATATGTCTGTATGCTTCTCACTAAACAACTGAAAAGATTATTTTTCTTTCTCTTTGTAAACGTGGTCAAGTAATTTTCTCATTATTTCAAATTAAATATGAGCATTAATTTGCATCATGCATATATACAACACGTTTTTATTTTCTTTGTAACATACAAGAAGTATGCAAATTTAGAAATGAATGAATGTGTTGATTTGTATAGAAGAAAAGGTGGCTAGAATAACGAGGAATTCGATATTAGTGCACATGCATGGAAATATAATGTATGGAAAAAAATTAATAAAGTGGAGGAAAAAAATGAATGCATTACTAATGAAGAGATAAAATGGAGAGAGATGAGGTGGTGAATTTGGGGAAAGTAAAAAAGAAGGGGAAAGAAGATAAACTTACTTGAATGTAAATGAGCAGAGAAATTAAATGTTTGATTTATTATCATTATAAAATTATACTTATACTTAAAAAATGAAAACGTATGATTTATTATTATAAATGTTAACATTAATTTTCATTAAATACGTTAGTTAAGATAGGGCTGTATATCGGACAGGATAGTCCGTTGTCCGGCTCCATCCGAAACTATAAGGTGTCTGGTCCGTGTTCATCCGATTTTCTTATAGGACAGAGCTTGGACACACTAGTGTTCGGTCCGATCAAAAAATGTTCGATGTTTTTCTATTATCCAAGGCTATATCGGACATGACAGTCCGTTGTTCGACTCCGTCCGAGGCTCTATGATGTCCGATCCGTGTTCATCCGAATTCTTATAGGACAGAGCTTGGATACACCTCCATACGGTCCGGTCCGACCCGTTTACACCCCTAAGTTAAAACGTACATTATATATCGTTGATACACTGTTTTATTACAATTCTTCCTATACAAAACTAAACTAGAAACATTCATAAATTTATTTTCAATTATCGGATTAATTCATATATTGAACCTTTGAAATAAAATCAAGGTTTCGGCAACAATTTTTTTTCAACAATAGTTCAAAATTAGCTAGTCCAAATGCATAAACATAAACAATTTATTAATTTCCATTATCATCAATCACAGTTCATCTCAACGTAAGTTATTGTTTACCAAAATAAATTTTGGAGTCATAAATTAATGAATCATAATTTATGTTTCAGTAGCATTTTTAATTCAATAATTAAATTAAATATATATTTGAAGAGTCGAAATTTACGGGATGTTGCAAAATCAGCCCTGATTTTACTTTATCCATCATCAGCAACTTCTATACAGCTCTAATTCAAAGTTTAGCCTTCACTTGCATTGCTTACAACTCCATGCATGCTACTAATATTTGTGCACAATATCAGCCTTTTTTTTAGCCTTATCAATTGAAAGATGAGCAAGATATAACCGTTACCTTCTATTAATTCACCGCTAATTGCATTTATGCTCCTGACCTTACGCATTGTGTTGTCTCTCCTCTTGGTGTTGCGAGAAATGACCGATAGCGAGTGCTTCAGCCGCTTGATTGGAGATTAGGATTTCCAGTTCATCCAAAGTTCGTAGCCCTTTCATGATTTGGGTGAGAAGAAAACACAAGAAAGAGTGAAAATGCGTAGATCATGATCCTGTTATTTTGAGTTTCAATTTGCTCAGCCCTTTAAACTAATACTGGAATAAGTAATGCAGTGTAAAAAAGATGAATATAGTTATATTATAATTATTCAATACCTACAGACGTATAATGAATTTCAAACAAACCTATACGCACACACATCAAATTCAATCATGTCAAAACAAGTCAATCAAGTCAAACAAGTTAATAATCCCATACCTTTTAAGATAACAATACAAAACTCTATAAACTGCAAATACAGTATGAAATGCATGAAAAATAATAAGAGATGATATATTAAAATGAAGTGCAACTTGTGATGTAAATGAGTTTAATATGACATGCATTGTAATTTATTGTAATGCATGTGATATGAAATAAGATGCATAATAATAGTAGTAGTTGTAACGGCCCGCCCTATACTAGCCGACATTTCCTCCGAAAGTGCGCTGTACACATGTCTAACTAGCATGGAACGGTCGTCGGAAGGAAAGAAAGAAGGTGAAGAACTAACATAGAACCTGTAGAATGTCTCACAGCGCATGGAATAAAATATAATAATCACATAACTTTGACATGAAACAGGCGAGACAGTGCATAAGCTGAAAAACTAAATCATGTCTAACACGGCAGCGGAAATCCAAAATACAGCTTATGATCCAACATCCTTATTACAACTTCAAAAATACTGTCTCTAAACAAAAGAAAGGAAAAGGTACACTACTAATGCCCAAGCAGTGACCATCGATAACACAGGGAGATAATACATAAATATCATACGTGGAAGCCTCCTGCTCGTCTCCAGTACAGCTACCCGTGCATCCACCTAACCTGTCTCTAGTCTGCTCGTGTGAGCACCCAGAGTAATAAGAACAGACATAAAACTCTGGGTCAGACATAAAGCCTGGTGTGAGCGATAAGCATCTAAACAGAATAATAACAGGTATAATCCAATCATACCTGAACCTGAACCTGCAACCAAAGAGTTAGCACTACATACTATACAACACTCTAAGGTGCCCTTTTCAAATGGTGTAAAGATAACGGGGGTGGGGGGTGTGCATGTCGTAGTGATGTCAAACAATCAAGCATAGCAATCATCCTCACATCCCTCACTCAGTACGTAAAGCATACGATATCCACTACTTTGGTCACCTAATACTTTGGGCCATGGCGGAATCCAATCCCGTGTAACTATCACTACAAGCCCACTATCCATCTCTCAGTGGTGAACCAAAGTTATGAATACCGACAACTCCTTAGCACACGTCCCGTAGCAAAGCTCAACCATGAAGTGAACTCATTGGTTCCCAACTGGATCCTAAGCTCTAACTTCCCATATTGGACTACCTTTGCATCTCGGGTTATTGGTCAATACTGGATCGGGTCGGGTTCCTTCTCAAGCCATCGGTTCGGGTCGGGTGTCCTTCATCTGTTCGGGTCGGGTCTTCTCCTGGTGCAGTTCGGGTCGGGTCTTTTCCTAGTGCGGTTCGGGTCGGGTCTTCTCCTAGTGCGGTTCGGGTCGGTTGTCCTCCATCGGTTCGGTTCGGGTGCTTTACCTCGAGTCGGGTCGGGTGCCATCTCCCCTCCAGCTCGTGCCTCCGTTCCGATCCATGCCCTCGTCCTTCACATGCTCCTATCTGATCCATCCTCATGCCTTCACTCCGATCCGTCCTCCTCGATCCGATTCGTCCTCCTCGATCCGATCCATCCTCCTCGATCCGATCCGTCCTCCTCGATCCGATCCGATCCCAGTTCAGCTAGCGTGGCCTTCCTTTTTGCCATTTTCCCCCAAGTGTTGGGTTCCGATCCGATCGGATTCTTTGCTCAGTTCAACATATCCGATCCGAGCCCTATGTCTGATCCGATCCGAGCCCTGCACTGTTTTCTGAGACTATTCTAGCAAGTGTTTACGCCATTCGACGACGTTTTCGACCATTCTAACTATTGAAATCAATCACAAAGCATTTCATACAGTCATAGCAACATGCATAATCAACCACAAACACCAAAACAACAATATGATAGGTTAAAACGGATCAAGCATACCCAAAAATCCATATTTTCCCCTTAAGCATGTTTAAGAACAGCTAATGATAGGATTAGTAAGACTTAACCAAATTAACCAAATTTTCTAACAGAGGTCTAAAACAATATTTATGAATTTCTGAATATTTTTCCAGAATTTTATCATGCTTAATTTCGCTAATTAACACTAATCACCCCTTAATCCCCTAAATTCCGAGATTAACAAAATTAGTCCAAATTAACCCAAATTCATATCAGAGGCATAAAATGATGTTTTAGAATTTTGAGAATTTTTCTAGATTTTTCTGGGCCATAATTTCGCTAATCTTCGCTAATTACCCTAATTAGCCGTAATTAGTGAAAAACTAAGCAAATCACTCACCTTTGGCACAATTAAACTTTCAGAACTGAAACTCCTCCGATATAGATCCAATCTCTATGTGTTCCAGCAACTCTCTCTGATTTGGTGCTAATCCCCTTTGGTTTGATGTAGTTTTGCTTAATCTTTGATTAGAAAGTGATTAGAGGTGATTTGGAGTGAAATTAGAAGGTGGAGGCCATGGCTATACTTGAAGGAATGTCTTAGGCGGCTGGAAAATGAAGTAAAAACCGAAATCATAACCCTAGCAGCCCCTAAGTACCACTAATCCCGAAATCCCCCTTTGGGCCTAGCTGCTAATTACCCGGTTAAGCCCAATTAGCTGAAAATAACCCTTTAAACCTTAATTTAGTCATATCTCCCAAACGGTAAGTCCGTTTGGCTATTATGACCACTCTACGGAAAGAGAAACCATCATCCGGAGCTAATGGAAGTGGTTTCAGGTCAAAATTCCTTTCCAGTCAAAAGTTATGGACGAAACTAGATCAACTAGGGGCAAAATGGTCATTTAAAAATTGGCAAAAATCATGAACATGGGAAATGACCCCACTAGTCGTTTCCCAAAAGTACACGACCATACGACTTACCTAGAAAAAGAAATAAATATTCTACGATCCTAGATGCGTAGAATGTGGGTTGTTACATTCTTCCCCCCTTAAGAAATTTCGCCCCCGAAATTCCTTAACTAAGAAACAACAATGGGTCTCGCATGCCTATCAACCAATTTCAAACAATCAAACATACATGATAGTACAACAAGCATATCCTAGCATGCGGTTTTCTAACAAAGGAAGAATCATCGCCGCTAAGATCTTACCAGACAAAGAGCTTCAAATATGACCTTCTTATGTCATCCTCTAGTTCCCAAGTACAGTCGTCCTCTCGCCACCGATTCCTATCTTTATCCTAGAGGCGATTTCCAATAGGTTAGGATCGTTCCTCTGACTGGAACTGTTCCACTCAATCCAGATCGATCTAATCGTCAAGCTAACTAGCGTTTCTGAATCCAATTCACACTTTAGGTCTGAAGTCATGCCCCATAATATACTCTAGTGGCTTCCATTCCAGAAACATAGCCTCTAAATTGGCATGTCTCCTACCCAATGCATCAGCTACCGCACCTAGTCCGGTACTACGGCATCCGTCCGTACTGTCATCTTCTTAGGTAATCCAACAATATACGTCAAATTACCAACTACATTCCAAATGTCCTTTCAAGTCTAACCCGAATCTTTCCTACATCCATACTGCACGTCCAACGTATATTCACCTCTTAGAGGCAAACTAGATCCATCCAATGACCCTAGGCACTATATCTATATCTGTACTGTACGTCTAACGTACATTCACCTTCTAAAGGTGAACTAGACTCATCTAATGAATCTAGGTGCCTTACCCATATCTGTACTGCACGTCCAACGTACATTCACCTTCTAAAGGTGAACTAGACTCATCCAATGAATCTAGGTACCCTACCTATGAGTCCAAGTCCAACTTGAATCTCCTATATCCGCTGAATCTCCAAGATCAACAGACGCTCCACAATGCCCAAACATACTTCAAGTCTAACGTAAAGTATCATACACCCATCATCTCGCTATGATCAACAAACCTATCCTATTTCCATTTAACAGGATCCTTACAGGTGATAGTCTAATCAAGAGAAGAGAGGTAGGAACAAACATAGCAACCATAACATCCATCAAACAAATCCTATCTATCACCTGCTAAATCCTTGAATACATCAACACCTATGTGTCTGGTCCAACCAACATCAATAACTAATGGAAGCCCAGCCTCCAAACGGACTACCGTACGTCCAACGCACGTTTATCCTCCAAGGATAACTAGATCACGTCCAACAGATCCAAGGTAACGGGCGTCCCCAGATACCCCTGCTTTTAGTCCGCCTGAAACACTCGAGTCCCACCCAAGTCTATCCATTATCCTGCTGCCCTTTCGAGTCTAACTCGAGCCAATCCAATTCCTCGCAGCCTCCTCGAGTCCAACTCGAGTCAATCTATTACCCATAACTCAGACCCAGTCTTGAGTATCCATTACCTACAAACTCTAGTCCAACGTGAGTCGTCTCCCTATTCGTTGCATCTCTAAGATCAATCGAACATCTATTTTATTTTACGAGTTCAAGTCCAACTTGAATCGTCCTAACCTTCGTTGCACCTTCCTTGACCAACAAACACATCCTATTCTTTCAAAAAGAACATTAACATATGGTCCTAAACAATTCATTACTTTGCATCTTTCTTGAGTCCCACTCAAGTCATCTCATAACCCTATCGAGTCTAACTCGGGGCAGTCCATACCATCGAATAGTCTTATCCTGTCACAACTGCCCATCACTCTTCGAGTAAACCAAGATATCATCCAATGAAAATCGCAACAACTACCTATCTCTCATGCAGACCATCCTAGTCGACCTCGACATTCCCCGAGCACAAGTCCCAAAGGCCTAAACCAATATCAGACAAGCACCCAAGGAATATCTCCTCCGAGTTCAGACGATCTACGTGAGATGACATGAGCAAAACATCCAAACACTCAAGCATCCACAATCAACTTTGGCTATCCTCGCCAATCTTGCTTGAAATTATCATCGATCGCATGACCAAGTCCTAACCAACTACTGTACATCCAATGTACATTTGCTTCTCTAACTCCCGTTATCATCTTCATCATAAGGTAGGCGATCCAATACCACCTTTCGTCTATCATCCACTCTAATAGTCATCAAAGGCTCTTCATAATCTACTATCACTCTATACTTTTGGAGTCAATCAGCTCCCAAAATCAAGCCAAACCTAGTAAAGCTCAAAATAAAGCAATCACAACAAACATACATCCATGACTCGATAAGACCAAATTACGACAAATCCAACAAAGGCTAGTCAAACCACCTATCGGGTTTGTCACTACTAAAGGTCTATCGACTATCTTGGGTTCCAATTCCAACCTATCTACCAGGTCACTAGGTACGAAGGAATGGGAAACCTTGTTATTAAACAAAACTCGAACAGAAACATCTTAAATAGAAAGCATACCTCGTATAACAATACCTTTTTCCTTCTGTGCCGCAGTTGGGGCATTCGACGAAGAAGGAATATCGTTGATAGCATATGCTTTCACGATCTGCTTCTCCCTAGGAGATTGTGGACATTCATTCTTGTGATGTCCCGCTTGGCCGCAATTAAAGCACTTCCTTTCCCCAGGCTTTTCTCGACAATCTCTGGCATAGTGGCCCTTCTTGCCACAGCTAAAGCACTCACCATCTTTCTTATTCTTCTTACTCTGGCTATCCATGGTTTGGTCTTGTTTCCTCTTAGTCTGGGAATTATTCTTGCCTCCGCCGCCTGCTTGCGGCTTTGGCTCCTTTGCAGATGCAGTAGCGACCTCAGTCTTAGGCTTAGGGTAAAGACTTTCTGACCTTAATGCCTTTCCTACAATCGATTCAAACGTCTCATCGATGTGGTTTATAAGCCTTTCCCCCCAAGTACCCATCTAAACCAGTTATGAACTTCTCGTTCTTCTTCTCGGCAGTGTCGATAAGAGATAACCCATATTTCGATAAAGTATCGAACTCAGCAACATACTCTGAAACTGCCCTTTCGTTCTGCTTAAGCTCCAGAAACTTTCTAAACAGTTCTGACTTCTGAGCAGCTGGTATAAACTTATCGCAAAAACGAGCCTTAAACCGATCCCATGTAATCTGATCCTCTGGAGTTGCTGCCTTAATAGCATTCCACCAATTCATTGCTCGTCCTTGAAGCTGACGGGATGCTAGCTTCCTCTTCATGGCATCTTCAATACCCAAGTCTTCGAAGATACGCTCACAGCTATCCAACCAATCCTGAACAACCGTAGCCGACTTCGTTCCGTGGAATGGCTTCCCACCAAGACTAGCATAATCCTTGTTAAGCTTGGGGAAATCGGTCCTAAGCGCCTGCACCACTGCACCACCACCGTTAGCAACATTAGGAGCCGCTCTCTGGACATCCCTAAGCATCTCTCTCATGAGGTCAGTAAACATCGTCCTCATCTCAGCAGCTTTCCCATTATTGGCTCCTCTACCAGTACCCCTTGCATATCGGCTCATCGTTCAATCTGTACAGAGCAAACGATTAACCATCTCCTTTGTAGTGTCAGTGCAGTGCAACTTCATCCTTAACTATACTAATAGTATATATATATATATGTCTATATAGCTTTGAAAACCAGTTTTGAAAAACCAAAATAATCACAAATACGCGCTCTCATATATGTATAATATCTCTCCCTGATGACTTTCCCCAGGTTAACTACGCAACCTAGAGCTCTGATACCAAATGTAACGGCCCGCCCTATACTAGCCGACATTTCCTCCGAAAGTGCGTTGTACACATGTCTAACTAGCATGGAACGGTCGTCGGAAGGAAAGAAAGAAGGTGAAGAACTAACATAGAACCTGTAGAATGTCTCACAGCGCATGGAATAAAATATAATAATCACATAACTTTGACATAAAACAGGCGAGACAGTGCATAAGATGAAAAACTAAATCATATCTAACATGGCAGCGGAAATCCAAAATACAGCTTATGATCCAACATCCTTATTACAACTTCAAAAATACTGTCTCTAAACAAAAGAAAGGAAAAGGTACACTACTAATGCCCAAGCAGTGACCATCGATAACATAGGGAGATAATACATAAATATCATACGTGGAAGCCTCCTGCTCGTCTCCAGTACAGCTACCCGTGCATCCACCTAACCTGTCTCTAGTCTGCTCGTGTGAGCACCCAGAGTAATAAGAACAGACATAAAACTCTGGGTCAGACATAAAGCCTGGTGTGAGCGATAAGCATCTAAACAGAATAATAACAGGTATAATCCAATCATACCTGAACCTGAACCTGCAACCAAAGAGTTAGCACTACATACTGTACAACACTCTAAGGTGCCCTTTTCAAATGGTGTAAAGATAACGGGGGTGGGGGGTGTGCATGTCGTAGTGATGTCAAACAATCAAGCATAGCAATCATCCTCACATCCCTCACTCAGTACGTAAAGCATACGATATCCACTACTTTGGTCACCTAATACTTTGGGACATGGCGGAATCCAATCCCGTGTAACTATCACTACAAGCCCACTATCCATCTCTCAGTGGTGAACCAAAGTTATGAATACCGACAACTCCTAAGCACACGTCCCGCAGCAAAGCCCAACCATGAAGTGAACTCATTGGTTCCCAACTGGATCCTAAGCTCTAACTTCCCATATTGGACTACCTTTGCATCTCGAGTTATTGGTCAATACTGGGTCGGGTCGGGTTCCTTCTCAAGCCATCGGTTTGGGTCGGGTGTCCTTCATCTGTTCGGGTCGGGTCTTCTCCTGGTGCGGTTCGGGTCGGGTCTTCTCCTAGTGCGGTTCGGGTCGGGTCTTCTCCTAGTGCGGTTCGGGTCGGTTGTCCTCCATCGGTTCGGTTCGGGTGCTTTACCTCGGGTTGGGTCGGGTGCCATCTCCCCTCCAGCTCGTGCCTCCGTTCCGATCCGTGCCCTCGTCCTTCACATGCTCCTATCTGATCCATCCTCATGCCTTCACTCCGATCCGTCCTCCTTGATCCGATTCGTCCTCCTCGATCCGATCCATCCTCCTCTGTAGCGACCCGGGGAAAAAGAACGACAATCGGGTTCTCGACAACAATACATAAACTCGTATTACTTGCCAAAACCCAAGTATCGAACCCCCAGATTGTCATGAGAAAGAATTTAGAGGGTGAGGATAGAAAGAAAGAAGTATTAGAATAGAAGAAAGAAGAAGAACACATCAGAATCTCACAGCGGAACAGATAAAATATAATATCAAATCTCTTTATACAAAGAACTATATAAAACATACCAATCATCAGAGTACACATACATTAGTCACAGCGGAATAATAACTTTGAATAACTAGTGGTGAAGCCGCCTGCTTCCAGCTCCTGAAACTCCAAGCGAAACCTAACCTGGAACATACTCGGTCTGACCCGAGCACATTTGGTTTAAAACAAAATACACCGGGTCAGTCTGGAATAATTTCAGTGATAAATTCACAGAACACACACTTGTTTAACTTTGCAAAATCCTTTATAAAATCAAAGGATAATAGTAAGACCAATCCCCACATAAATACGGACGGTTTTTACCTTACTATAACCCAAAACATTTTGTTTGAAATCATACTTTGATCTGATATTATCATAATGTCTAATTACAAGTAATTAGCAATCTAGAGGAACGCTTGCATCTCACGCTCCCCATATATAGTATACAATCGAAAAACCGTGGGCGCTTATTGGATATTGGGTTCCAACTTGACAAGGTATGGGTCCACCTTCCGCACGTGTATCTCTAGAGGCGAATACACTGGGTTCAACAAGAACGTCTTGCAACCCGGCCCTCACATGACCGACCACTCATTTCGCTTGAGTGTATCGAATGTATATCACCGACGGTTGGGATCAGCAACCGCCACCCGAATAGGGTCAGCATCGAATAGATAAAGAAGCAATAAGAATTTCTCTAGATAGGTGATCACACATCCTAATGGGAGCGACCCACATAGCCATGCTGCCTGCCCGATTTTTGTCATTTCTCGGTTGATGAGGCTTGAGGCTAGAACTTTATCTCTAGAACATCTGGTCATCATTCACTTTGAATGTCACATCGTCAGATCCGCCAGATCACACTTGATTGACGTCCACAAACATACTCTAGCTATCTGGCTAGAGAATAACCATTTCTCCGCCGTCAACTATGGTACGTTTGGAGAAATCAACGCATGTAATTCCTTTGGAAATACTCTGTCAGACATTCGTCCATACAAGTCATCCAGGAACAGGATGAACCGAAGGTACTCTCCTACTGTATCTCATTTAGGAATCACCCCATGAATCAGTAGCGAGAAGTCCTTGCAACCCGTGGATTTCAACCACGACAGAATCACAAATCAAAATAACTCTGGCTGCAGGCCAGAGAAATTCAACAAGTAGTCCTTTCGCTTATGAAGATCCACGGTCTTCACTTGCTCCGTCTTCCATCGACGTCTTCACGTATTTGATGGTCGGAATGGTTTTCGAATATAATTCGATCCCGGACTTTCCGAACCAACAATCGTACTGGTCTGGTTTTGATAGTCGGTGTTTTAACTATCAAATAACAATAGTGTGAACACAACAAGTTTTCTGATTCAGTACTTGGCACAACTCGACCTCTTTTAAAATATATTTAACCAAATTCCCTTTTGACTAACTTTAACAAATTTACTTTGGTTGATTAATTCTATCTTGACTAACTCGACAAACTTGACTTGATTACTCCTATTAACTAATACTCGACTTAACTCCATTCGCTCGACTCTAGATCGCAGCGATCACAATGGTTACGCCTGATTCCCTCAGGAAACATCCGACCGCCGTAGGCTATCTGCAGCCCTGCGAATTTCGCTAGCAGTCGTACGCAATGGAACTTTTTCCCTAGATAACTTTGTTTGTCTAACTCTAACTTAAATACGATCAACTCTAATTGAATAACAAATGTTTAATAAAATTTTAAATCACTTATTCTTATTTCCTTTGGAACCATCATTGCAATATTATTTAATTCCCAAAATCTTGCATTAGAGTTCGATGTACCTCGTATAGGGTAAAACAATTTCAACAACTTCACTTACTTCAAACTAATATTGTTCCTCGATAATAGCGAGGCCAACCGAGTTGGGGTATTTTAGTTACCTCTCAGACCTTGGTCAACCCGTTCTTATCTCGGAATAACATCAGTCTATCTCTTAACCATTTTCCCAAATCTTATTTACCTTATCGATTTCAAATCGATCCATAAATTGTTTCTTACATTTGAAATCTTCTTTTGAAGTCTTTTACTTAATTCCCTTATCTAAATTAATATCCATTAAAACATCACTTTAACTTCAAATATTCTTCCACTTAAAACCTTTTTATTTATAATATAAATCCCTCGTCACATAAATTGATTTCATCTACTTGGACATTTTATAATAAACCTTTATCGCCTTTTTGGCTAAACCTCATCGTCATTTGATCACTGGTTAAATGAATTCCATATATTAAATCTTGTTGAAACTTGGATTTTACAAATCCCTTTAATAAATTCTTACTTGGCATTAAATTGAATTCACCACTTTAAATTATTTGAAATTTAAAGAATAACTTGCTTTAACATCTACTATATCAAAATATAGTTAACTTTAATCTTAACCCAAAATGTCATTACTATCATGTTTACACACTTACTTGATAATAAATCAAGGTTATTAACAATAACCAATTTAATTCCCTCTTTTAATATTATAGTTAATCGAAGGTTAACTAATACCCAATACTACCCGTTAACTCTAACGAATATTTAAACAAACATTTATTTCCTGTGTCCCTTCCACTCGAAATGGTGGATTCACTAACCACACACACCAGTTAACTATTAACTGGATGCCAATTGTCATTTCCCCTTTTCTTAAAATAATTACTTAACTTAAGTAATTACAGTCAATTTCTAATTGTTTGAAAACGAGTATTTACTTTTTACCAATCCATGGAAAATCCTTGATTTCTGCTTCTCACTGATCAAACCATTTAACTAAATTCTCTTAATGACTCGATTTAACTTATTAAATTTAAATTCCTAATTTAAATACTCGTATGAAATAATTGAATAACTTAAAATTCAGTTATAAATAAATTATAACTTTGAAACCCCATCAATTCCCTTGACGGTAGAACAATGTCAAAACCCTACGACTAGACCATTACTGCCATCTACTCAGTCAACACAAACCATTGACTTTAACCACAACAACGATGGTTGTATATTCAACTATCAACATTCAAATAGTTTTGGTGTCAGATAATGTGAACAATCCATATATATGCACAACAAAAACAAATACAGTAAATTTGAGGAATCCGGTTGGATCCTCCAACCTGTCCTTCTCTGCATCACAGATGTCAGTTGATAACAATATACGAGTTAAACAGTTGGCAGAATATAATTAACTGCAAACATCAACCAACAACAAGCAACTTGCATCCATCGCATCCAATCAGCCAATTTAAACTGTTAACCGCAAAATATAATTTACCGTGACTTTACCACATCACAGTACTCCAGAAGGTGTGAGAATTAACTCACCAGATTATTCGGTTGGCGGTTGACGCGTTTGTTGCTTTTAATTTGAACCGTTCGTCCAAAAATAGCTGAATTTTCAACGGTGTCTGATTGACTCCTAGTCAGTGCCATCGGATAGGTCTCGTCCCTGCGATCCCAACGGATCCTGTTTCGTTGAATTTCGTCAACGTATGACGAAGTTATACTAGTTCAAAGTTTGATATAACTAAACGATAATTTAAATAAACTAATTATTAATTAATTATATTAATTATGAAACCTTACCGTTAATTTCCTTTTTAATTGCCACGTCAGGAACCAACGCGTTTCCATCTCCCTCTTCGGCTTTGACCCGATACCCTCCCCTTCGCCCTCAAACACGAACACAGCCAAAACTTTAACCCACCACCGTTCGTCACTCCGGCCACCGGACGGCCAACCTCCGACTCCATCAGCAGCGCCTCCATCCCCTCTTTCTTCCCAGACCGGTCTTGTCACCTCTGGCACCCCCTAGCCCTCGCACGAACCCAAAGAACGGAACCCTTTACCTTCCGTTCAAACTCCGATCTCGAGCGCCCCAGACCACCGGACGACGCCACACCACCGCCAATCTCACCATCCACCCCTGGCGCAACTTTTCCCTTCAGACCCGACAGCCAAAGGTCAACCCCGGCGCCGGAATTTGCAAAAATCCGACCTTCACTTGAAAACCGAACCCAAAAGATCACTCCAAGTTCATCCTCCTCGTTCTCTCTCCACAGACCACTAGGGAACCTGAGACCACCACCAAAACAAAGCCCCATCTCCCCTCTTCGAAACCCCTAAGGTCTCGTCCAACGAAATCGACCACAACACATCAATTTTAGTGAAAAACGAAAATAGTTTTCCACGGTTCTCGCCAATTTCCGGCCACCACCTAGCTCCGATCAACCCCAACTTTTTACAGGAGGTAGACAACGAGCCGATCTACAACTTTGCCTTTGGTCGCCATATCAAATTCTTCTTGGATTGAAAGATATAATGGTTTTTGTGTTGAGGGGCTTTTTTGCAAAAATACATAAAGAAGATGAGGGTTGGGCTGAAATTTCTGGTCTAGGGGTTTATATAATGGTGGGAAAATATATTTTAAGTTGACGTGACGAACGACGTTGACTAACGATATTTTATTTCGTGTCTATCGCGTTTTCGAACATCGTTTATTCGCTGCTGCGCTCACATACGAACCTCGTTCGAGACGTAACTGGACGGCATCGTATAATTTGACGATACGGTCCTAACGAAACTTGTTTCGTCGAATTCCGAGTCCGTTTGCTCAAATAGCGTTCGTACACATCCAAATTGATCGATTTATTTTACATTTTATTTTGCCACGCTCACATAATAACACCGATTGATGCGCCGTCAGAAAATCTGGCAATAATTTACTTATACGGTCCCAACAAAATTTGTTTCGTCGAAAACAGAGGTCGTTTGAAAAATGTCCCTTTTGAACTGGCCAATTTCGAATAAAATAACCCAATTTTAAAGTACTTCAATATAATAATATCAAAATATTGCAGTTGGCCATACACGACCAGAATTTGATGTATTACCAAGGAAAAATAACCCGGGTTGAATTCCAAGCCAATTCGATGTTTAAAATATTTAAAAACCATTATTTTATATAACTGCAGCGCTATATATATAAAAGGAATTCTGGCGCTGCTTTTCCCAAAATTTGATTTGGACATAAAACAAAATCTACACGACGAAAACTGGATTTTTCTCTGCCGTTGGGAAGATATTGTCAAACTGGTCCCAACGTTTCTTGTTTCGAGGAAATCCGACTTATTTTGAACCCGGTACGACCAGTTGAAGTTCAAAACGCCAAATCGCGAACTACCGCGCCGCTGCAGCTCGTTATTTAATTAAATTATAAACTATATATATTCGTCGTCGTTTTCAAAACGAATTGTCACTAAAATTTCAGTATAAACAATATTTGACCACTTTAAACTGTCGGATCACAGTATATTTCAATTTCGACAATTTCCCAAAATATGGAAATTAAAATAATATTTATTATTTATTTTAAATAATATATCCACAATATAATTGTTAAATTTGATTATCCAACCTCAAACCAATATTTTAAATTATTAAAATATTTAAAATAATCCAATTAAGTTGGTAGAAAAATACGGGTCGTTACATCCTCGATCCGATCCGTCCTCCTCGATCCGATCCGATCCCAGTTCAGCTAGCGTGGCCTTCCTTTTTGCCATTTTTCCCCAAGTGTTGGGTTCCGATCCGATCGGATTCTTTGCTCAGTTCAACATATCCGATCCGAGCCCTATGTCCGATCCGAGCCCTGCACTGTTTTCTGAGACTATTCTAGCAAGTGTTTATGTCATTCGACGACGTTTTCGACCATTCTAACTATTGAAATCAATCACAAAGCATTTCATACAGTCATAGCAACATGCATAATCAACCACAAACACCAAAACAACAATATGATAGGTTAAAACGGATCAAACATACCCAAAAATCCATATTTTCCCCTTAAGCATGTTTAAGAACAGCTAATGATAGGATTAGTAAGACTTAACCAAATTAGCCAAATTTTCTAACAGAGGTCTAAAACAATATTTATGAATTTCTGAATATTTTTCCAGAATTTTATCACGCTTAATTTCGCTAATTAACACTAATCACCCCTTAATCCCCTAAATTCCGAGATTAACAAAATTAGTCCAAATTAACCCAAATTCATATCAGAGGCATAAAATGATGTTTTAGAATTTTGAGAATTTTTCTAGATTTTTCTGGGTCATAATTTCGCTAATCTTCGCTAATTACCCTAATTAGCCGTAATTAGTGAAAAACTAAGCAAATCACTCACCTTTGGCACAATTAAACTTTCAGAACTGAAACTCCTCTGATATAGATCCAATCTCTATGTGTTCCAGCAACTCTCTCTCTGATTTGGTGCTAATCCCCTTTGGTTTGATGTAGTTTCGCTTAATCTTTGATTAGAAAGTGATTAGACGTGATTTGGAGTGAAATTAGAAGGTGGAGGCCATGGCTATACTTGAAGGAATGTCTTAGGCGGCTGGAAAATGAAGTAAAAACCGAAATCATAACCCTAGCAGCCCCTAAGTACCACTAATCCCGAAATCCCCCTTTGGGCCTAGCTGCTAATTACCCGGTTAAGCCCAATTAGCTGAAAATAACTCTTTAAACCTTAATTTAGTCATATCTCCCAAACGGTAAGTCCGTTTGGCTATTATGACCACTCTACGGAAAGAGAAACCATCATCCGGAGCTAATGGAAGTGGTTTCAGGTCAAAATTCCTTTCCAGTCAAAAGTTATGGACGAAACAAGATCAACTAGGGGCAAAATGGTCATTTAAAAATTGGCAAAAATCATGAACATGGGAAATGACCCCACTAGTCGTTTCCCAAAAGTACACGACCATACGACTTACCTAGAAAAAGAAATAAATATTCTACGATCCTAGATGCGTAGAATGTGGGTTGTTACAGTAGTAGTATTAGTAATAATATATAGAATGATTTGATGATGATGTGTATTACAGTAAGAGATATTTAAGATATAATCATTAGTGATAAGTAATATCTACTAATTATGCATATATATATATATATACACACACACATCATTTTTTTTTTAAATTATTTCAACCAAACAAAGGTAATACACATTAATTCCTAGACTTAGGTTAATGATACTAATGAATGAGATTAAAGGGTAGTGAAGGCAAGAGTTTAAAGATAATTAATGATATTATTTTTATGGAAGGTAGTAAATATTTAAAATTAATTTGGTAAGGAATATAGATATAAATTATAATTTTGAATTATAAATAATTTTAGTAAGATGCCATTCCAATTTATTTTTAAAAAATATCATACAATAAATGTTGAAGATATTTTAAGGATAAGATTTTTTATCATATAAGGTGAATTATTATGATATAAACATATATTCATAACTATATGTATAAGGTATATATATAAAAAAGAGATAAAAAATAATGTTATTTAGTGTTAGGGATCACTATAAAAACCAGTCGGCTATGTCAAAAAATAATAGTGTTACTGTTTTATAACTTTAAGTGTCAAATTTTGGTAAAGACATTTGTAAATTCAGATTAAAAATTATAACAAATTATATTAAGCATAATATTTGATAAGTGAAACAAACTTTATTCAAACTTATAATTCTTTATATAATTAAAATTTATGTATATTTTATAAAATGCTTAAAGATATGTTAAAATACTTTTATCGACTTAAAAATATTATAATAGAGATATATAACAATGTTTGAAAAATTAAAACAAGTTTTGTAAAGGTTTTGAAAAACTAAAAGAATGTGATAAGTTATATTTAGTACTAATAATATTTTTAATAATAAGCTTAATTATATATGAAAATTGTGTCTCCAACATATGAAATTATGTAATTAGTATTTATTATATTTTCAAATTTCATATGCATTAATTTAAGGGAAAGTCGATTTAAACAAAAAAATAGGCACAAATGGGAAGACATAAAATCTCCACCATCAAATTGTCCCATGATTTTCACCCCACATAAAGACAAAATATTCCAACGGCTCGGATTTTATGTCTCCCATTTTGTATTTAAAAAGACGCCCTCTTAATTTAATTACATATGTAAGGACACTTGTCGTGAAGTAGTGTAAAATATTTTTTGATGGTTCGAACTTGTCCCGATTTAAAGCACATTGTGTTTGCAATAAGACATACTTTTAGTGGCAAGTATCGCCATCCTTTTGGCCTGGATATACTTGACTATCCAAATGAGTGCAGTTTGACATTTATCAAGGCAAGCAACCCAGAATGATGATCCAAAAATCCAGATATACATTACGGATAAGTCCATAGGAAAAAAATCAAGTAGGATTAGCAGAATTGCATCCTCCAATGGTCTAAGTACGGATCAACACTCTTACTAAGTAAAGGATCAATATCGACCCATTGGCTTGACCACATAAGTTCGAGTTCGATGAAAACCCACAATATCCAAAAACAACAAGGCGTTTATGCAACTTCATCTCTAGAATGCTCAGCATTGGCCCATGATTCTCCTCCGAAATTTCAACGCAATCCAAAGTCATCTCTACCTATAAACACTAGGTACGTTGTAGAAAAATGAGTCTTTTTGGCACTTGTTTTCTTAAACTATTATTGTGCTCACCCGATTTTAGGGGTGTAAGTGGGTTAGATCGGACCGGTCGAAGGTGTGTTTAAGCTCTGTCCTATAAGAATTCAGACGGGCACGGACCAGACATCATATAGCCTCGGACCGAGCCGGACAATAGACTGCCATGTCCGATACAGCCTTGAATAATAGAAAAACATAGAGCATTTTAGATCAGAGCGAACATTGGTGTGTCCAAGCTATGTCCTATAAGAGAATCAAACGGATACGGACCAGACACCTTATAGCTTCGGACCGAGCCGGACAATGGACTGTCATGTCTGATATACAGCTCTACCCGATTTCTACTGAACTAAGCTTTGTAACCTATAAATTTCATCGATAAAGACGTTATATCTTCAAAATGGGTGTAGGAAATCTAAGGCTATACCACTATAAATCTCTGTCTGCATTCTATTTATAATTTCTACAAATATTCTCCATGTTATTTTTTGCTTCTTTATGTTTAATTTTCAACTCACTCTATCTTGGGTATTTGTATCATTTCCAATGCAGAAACATAGTTTCAATAAAATCCAATTTCACTTTGTTAAACATTATCCGATTGTGACTTTTCCACAATGACCCTCTTCTTCAAAATATCCGATTTTTTTGACTTTTATTCACAACGATTCTCTTTATCAAAACTATATCACTTTCGACTTATGGAATTTCATAAAAATTAAATTTCCAATATCGTCCATACTTTACTTCACGGTCCAAACACAAAGTCATAGGTTCGATAATAACAATTACACTGAAATGCTTTAGCCGAAGAGTTTTAAGTTGACTAAGTACTGGCCATATATAACTGAAAAGAAGAATCATTTCTTGAATACTGCTTCACATCTAATACTTCCGCCAGACCCAACTATAGTCACTTAATAGGCTTCGTGCCATTATTTGAGTATAATCAAAGTGGAGCTTTAATATTGAAGATCCACGACATTTACAAGTCGATGAGATTGTGTAAGTTGCATCGTTATTTTCCATTTAACCTTAGTTATATAAACCAATAGAAGATATTTGGTGAGTCATTCCATGGTTATTCAATAACCATCAGTACAAAACCTCTTGATGCACCAACAATCATGAGTAATACACTGTCCAATATCCAAAGAGCACTGCGTACCATAGTTTTAACAAATACATCTTAATGCATGTTGACTAAAAACATTTAAAATGATAAATTTATTTTCATTATGATGAGTTACTCACAATTACAATGCATTTTAACCTCTATCACAAAACATACAATTTATACATTTTATATTACATATATTTTTAGTTTGATTGAGTAGTTAATATACCTGTTTTATCAAGTACATAATATAAAGGAAACAACTTTTATTTTCAAGCAAGATCGGATACCGCGTTATACATACATACACACACACACACACACACACATACACTAGTATTTTCTGCTCGATTTGCTAGGCATTAAAATTTATGTTATTAAAAAATATATTGTAATGATTAAATATCAAAAATAAAAGAAAAATATTGTAATTTAGTGTTATATATATATATATTTAAATATTATAATTTATGCGGCAACAATAATAAATTGGTCTATTGTTCATCCAAAAATAATTTTATCATGGATGATTATTTTGATTAATTGTTCTGTTATCCATCTAATAATTTATGCAGTAACAATAATTAATTGTCATGTTGTTCATCCAACAATAATTTTATCGTGGATGAATATTTGATTAGTTATTCTGTTATCCATCTAATTTTTTTGTTATGAATGGTTATTTTTTGGCATGGATATAAAAAAATTGATTACTTGTGATTATACTCTGAAAACATGTTTTTAATTCATTACAATTTAAACTTATTTTGTAATCTTTAAATGTGAAAAATTGAAGAAATAATCATTAAAATTATATAAGTGATACAATTCAAGTAACATTATATAAATTATTTACAAACTACAGTATGTTAACTTTTTTTGATGAAGCAAAATAGTATATATGATGTCATCATATATATAATATGATGCAAAGTATGCTTTGTTATTAAGTTTTAAATATATTTTTAGTGCCGTGCTAAGGGCATCCCAATATGTTCTTCCTAATAGCGCAATTAAAAAAAATAAAACTCATTAAATTTTGTATGCTTCCTAATACCACATTACCTCTCCATTCTAATCTCTAACTCAATCATAATTTGTCTAACTAATCATGTACTAAGCTAATTTAAATACCCTAATCTCTCTTAATCTTTGTTTTCTTCGCATCTCTCGTGGAAAAATTCAAATTTGTACACTAATCTCTCAATTGTTTGGTGATTTGAAAACCCTAATCTCTCACTTTCTCTTCTAGTTTGCTTAATTTCAACTTTATTCATGGCTTTTGTATATTACGGCATCGAATTCGTTGTCAGTTATAGATCTAGGTTTAGCTCATTGATCAGTTTTACAAATGAGGACAAACGAATATCGAGTGAAATAGAAATAAGGTAAAATCGTGTGGTAGCCCCTATTTCTTAAGCGTGTGGTATTAAGAAGAGTGTAATATTAATTCTTGTGGTATTTTTTAGTCGCGGTATTTGGAAGAACATATTGGGGTGCCCTTAGCGTCACACTATTTTTATACGTATAAAAGGCAATCTAACTAAAATTTCAAATTACAACATAAAAATAAACATCCATAACAGAAAAATACATTAATCAATAGTAGTTTTCATAGTAAAATAAATATAAGATCATGAGTAGTTTTCATTCCAAACAAAATAAATATGTAAATCAGAGCAACATAAATATAAGATCATGAGTAGTTTCCATTCCAAGCAAAATAAACATGAAAATTATGTTCAAGTCCAATCTTCCACTTTTTTGAATATTTTTCATTCGTGCAGTGCAATAAACATTTGAATAGATGCACAATATTAATTAGTCATTCCTTACCAAAATAATAATAATATGTACACCGTATATAAAATAACCATCAAATATATATAACTTACTTTTTCTTTTTTAATTGCTTTCAGTTTTGAAATAAATCCATTTTCATCATCTTTTTTATCATTAAAGTTGTCAAAAATCTATGGCAGCTCGACATCATTATCAATCTCTATGCTTTTTCTCTTCAAACTATTAGTGTTTGTAGATTTTTCAGTATCAGGGCTTTGCACATTGATGTCAGTTTTAGATTCAATGCTGAAACTTGGTATAGACATCTACATATAAACGAAATAAAATAACTTGGTGCAATGCACATGACTAACTATCTGTCTATATAATAATTCCCACTAATCTTACCTTTGGTCCGACCTTAAAATACTGAAATTGCCCCTCACTTTTTAAATATCACCTAATACTCACTACTTTTGGCTGTCTATAATTATTTCCCTAAAACTTTGCATGGTATATGATTTGAATAATATACTACCATAGTTGAATATTTTCCAAATTCATGATTGAAAATTATATTATAAACATATCTTTTAGTTTGCACGGTCGAAAATTATATTAAAAACATATCTATTAGTTGGTGATAAAAAATATTTATATGAAACTAGCACAAATAAGAGAAAATTATAGGTGACATAATCAATTTGCACTGATATGTCATAGTCAACTGCCATGAAATGACCATTACAGGTGATGTATCTTACACTAGAACAGCTGCCAAAATTAACTGCCATAATTTTGCACTGGCTTATCCAGTGTAATTAATTACCTGCCACAATTTTGCACTAATATGGTAGATAATTTATGGCAGATGAAATTTCTATGTAAAATGGTTATTTTCCATGTTTAATTTTCACTGAAGAATATGTACCATAAATAATCAGTGTAACTTTTATTTCGTTCATAGTTATAATTTTTAAGACATGTATATTTTTTATTTTTTATTTCTTAGACCTGCTCATAATAACCATGCATAATTTTATTTCCCCTTTTTATTTTTTCACCAATGCAAAATTATAATTATGAGAATATCCATTTATTTTTGTTTCTAAGTACAGGTAAATAATCACAAGGACAAAATTAAGGGCTTTTTTATTCATAAGGAAAGTCCTTTAAGAATTTAATCAAAAGGACAATACACTAATTATATTTTTATACCTTAAATCACTCGCACTATTTCCTTCTTCATCATAACTATCTCTCATCGAATTTTTCTGTATCTCGCCACCATTCAATCGCGATTCTTTTTCTTGCATATTTTCAAATCAAAACTTCTACCTGATCGTGTAAATCTAACGAGATTAGTAGCTGTTGATTGGAAGTACTAATTGAACGCACAATTATGAGAGGAAAATCGATCTCGCAAGAATCATACAGGAAAATCAATCACACGTTAGGTTTATTCTGATTGTATCAATTCAATTTGTGTTTATCATACGATTCCTTCACTTTAACGTTCATTATTTCCAGTAGGATTTTACTTTTTCTACCGGTGATTCATGGTATCTACTGGTAATACAAGCAGGTACTAGTTTTTAATTTTTTTAGATATCTATTTTTTTAAAATTCATTACTTTTATATTTGTTTTTTTATGTTGTATTTGGTTTGTAATTGCATTGTTGAATTAATTCTGTTTTAGATTAAAAATTGTTTTGCTTCAATTAGTTTAAATTTTACTTTGATTGTTTTTGCTTAGTAGTTTTTTCAGGAAAACATAACTTAATCAGTTTTTAGGTATCATTTTGGTATTTTTTTATGGTATCAGTTTTTTCCTTTTTCTTTGAAAGTACAGCAGTTTGTAGGTATCATTTTAATATTCTTTTTAGGTATTATTTTTAATGTATTACTCAGGTATTATTGTTTTTAGGTATCTATTTTCATCTTTTTCTTTAGCTAATTGATTTGTGCACATTGTTTATTTCTTTCAGTGGTGAAGGTACTCTTCTTGTCGTAGTTGTCTTCAACGATACATCTTTCAGTAATCGGTTGTGGTTAATTGCTCATTGCATGATTTGCGAAATGAGATATGTCGTTACTGGTCTCAACTTACTCCTAAGTCAATTGAAATTAGCTTTGTGCTTGAGGATAGAACTAAAATTATTGAATGTGACTCCGATCTTCAAAGTATTGTTTTATTTCAATTACATAAGAAGAATGCTTTTTCTATTTTGATATTAAGTTGAAAGAATTTCTGTTGGAAAATGTGATTTATGGTTTCTTCTGCACTTACTACTAATGTTTCAATTCTTTCGTCTTCTGATCAATGTTTGGGTGTGAACATCATCATTCATAGGTAGAGTTACTTAAAAGATTTGATGAAACGAGGCTCTACATTAAAATTTTCTGATTTTATCGGTTTTTGTTTCAGAGGCGCCAATGAGTTTAGAGAATTCTTAATTGCCTATCAAGTTAAATCAGGTCATGAGTTACATTATCTTAATAACAGTGCTACTAGGATCCCAGCTGTTTGCTCATCGTATTCTTCTGGATGTCTGTTTAAAGTGCATGCTTCCTATGATGTTGGCCAACTCAGTAGGTTTTTCATTAGAAATTTGGTTGTAGAACATTCTTGCTATGGTGGTCCAACAAATTTGACTAACCTCAATCTATCTAGCTCATTTGTTAAAACATTGATAATAGATGAAATTAGAGATCATCCGAGTAAGAAACCGAAAGAAATCATGGCTGATTTTCGAAGAGAGTTTAATCTACATTTTTCTTACTATTATGCTTACCATGGAAAGCAACTAGCTTTAATGGAATTGTATGGCATTGATGCAATGTCGTACAATGATTTGTCTTGGTATTTAGGTGCACTACAGACTCACAATCCGAGTTCTTATGTCGCTATGAATGTTTACTCTTCTACAAGCTAGTCAGTTTGAGAGAGTGTTTGTTGGTTTATGTGTTTAATTCTTGGCTTCAAACATTGTCGGCCTATGATACTTTTAGATGGTACCAAGGGTAGGCCAGGAGTCTTGATGGGTGCTACAACAAAGAATGGCAACCAAGGTATTATTTCAAATTAATTTTCTTTTTTGTAGAAATACATATGGTATCATTGGAATTTTATGGGATCATTTTTCTCTAGTTTAATTTCTAAGGTATCAGTATACTATTTCTTACAGTATTAGTTTTTAGATCTACAGTTAATGGGTAGTAGTTTTTTGTGCATTAAGGTATCAGTTTGTTCTCTGTTTATGATGTACAGTTTTTAGATAGCATTTTAATATTTATCTAGGTATCAGTTTTTATCACACAGCTTTTAAACATCATTTTTGGATGTTTGCATGTATCAGTTTGTATTATACAGTATTTAAGTAGCTTTTTTTTGGTATGTTTGAAGTTATAAGTGTTTTTTCATTTACGAGTTCTTTTTGAATTTGTATTCTTAATTTGTTTGCAGGTTTCTTTCCTCTAGCTATGTCCATAGTTTCAATCGAAACTGTGGAGAACTGGAGTTGGTTTTTAACTCATTTGAAGAAAGTGCTTAACGACGATCATAATTTGGTTTTTATGTCAGATCGACATCAAGGTTTGATTTCTGGTGTGCACGATGTTTTTCCTTCATCTGACCATAGTTATTGCTATCTTCACATGGAACAAAATTTGTTTTCTGCGGTTAAGTCCAAAAATGCACACATTTCAATTGTGGAATTGTTCAGGATATGTTCTCGAGCATCTAGTGTTTATGAGTTTGAAGTAGCCCATTCTAAGTTTTTACAAATTGGTGGTCCTCCAACTGCTAATTTTTTGAGAGACAGACCGTTCGGTAAATGGGATGACTTGTTCTTTCGAGGTAAAAAATACGGTGAGTTTAGCTCTAATGTGGATGAAAGTTTCAATATTTGGATTTTAGATGAGCAAACATTACCTAATACATCTTGTTTGGATGGAATACGAATAAAAATCATATAGCAAATGGCTAAACGTAGATAGGAATCTCGTTTATGGGCTAGCATTTTATGTCCAATCATGGAAGATCGATTAAAAGACTTGTTGAAGAAGGTTTTGGTTGGGATGTATTCAAGGCTTCTGAATTCCTTTTTGAAGTAAAATCGCCAATTTCTCATCGTGTTGATCTAAAATACTGGACATGTAGCTCTAATCAATGGAAAGTGATGGGTTTTCCATGCGCTCATGCGATAAAATGCAATAATAAAATGAAATTAAATGTGTATGATTTCATTGAGCACTATTTCACTGTTGAAGCTTATCGATCTTTATACAGTAATACAATTAATCCTATAACTACATATGACAAATCTGATGTTAATTCAAGTAGTGATGCAGTAATTAAGCCACCTAAGGATAAACGTGGAGCTGGGAGACCTTCATCGAAAAGAAAAGGAGGATTTGCATATTTCCAAAACAAGCAAAACAGATATGGAGTGTGCAATGAATATGGCCATAACAAGCGCAAATGTCAAGCTTCAAAAAAAAAAAAAAATGATTTTCATTTCTTTTATTTTAGGGGAAATATGTATTTCCTTATATACTTTTCAAGTAAACCTGTACACGTTAGCAAATTAGTGTTTGATACTTTGGAAATGTACACAATAAAATACATTTTTAGTAATAATTCTTAATAGCTTATTGTGTTTCTGTTTATTTTTACATTTATTTGTTGTTGGTATGATGTGATATCATGTTGTTATGATCAATGAAATTCGATCTGCATGTTGAATATCAGTTTTAAACTCTTTCATTTACTGATTTAATGTGTTACTCTTTCTGTTTCAGCTACTGCTCATCAGTTCTATGTCTCTGTAGGGATCATTTTTGTGTTATTTACCAGTTTATGATTTTTTGGCTATCAGTTTTATAAGTTGGTAGGGGTCAATTTAAGTTTTCTCATCCTCACGGTTCATGGATATATGTTTTTGTATATTGCGGTTATCAGTTTTGTCTTACATTTTTAACTTTAGAATCTGGTTTTCATTTTTTACTTATTGTAGTTCTCCGTTTATTTAATCTTTCCACTATACATTTTCTAGTTATCATTTTTTTTAAGATTGTAGTTATCAATTTTTATATTAACTTTGGTCACAACACTTACTGAGAAAATAATCGTTATCAATTCGTTAATTTATCATCCAATTCAGTGATTAAACTCTTACATGTATTGATTTCATGTGTTATTCTTTCTTTTTCAGCTAGTGGTTATCAGTTCTTTGTCTCTGTAGGGATCACTTTTGTTTTATTTACATGTTTAGAATTTTATGGCATCTATTTTAGTAGTTGGTACGGGTTGTTTTAAGTTTTTATCATTTAAACAGTTCATGAGTATCATTTTCTGTATATTGCAGTTATCAGTTTTGTGTTACAATTTTTTCTTCAAATTCTGGGTATCAGTATTTATTCATTGTAGGTATCATTCTTTTTAATTTTTCAGCTGTACAGTTTCTGGTTATCATTTTTTAAGTGTTGTAGTTATCAGTTTTTTTTATTTTGGTTGATCACAACACTTCTGCACAAGTACGAATTAATGAGATAAAAAATTGATATCAATTCAGTAACTTCCCATCCAATTCAGCGATGTAGCAATATACAAATTCATCAGCATGTATATAAGCAAGATTATTATTTCACACATCAATCCAGACATAACTGAAATTCAGAACATTTTCAATTGCTTACATTTAAACTGAAATAAAAAACTCCATTTTCAAACCACATACAATATACCACATTGTTTGAATCATTTTTTTCAATCATTTTCTTGTAATCTTTTTGCTCATTCCGGTGATGAATCTAACCAAATCCCAGCAGCAAACATGATTGGATAGGATTTCACACACAATTAATGCTCTAGTTTTATCCATGTTCTCTTTTGCTACCTTCATCGAAATTTCAGTTCTGTTGTTTGATATCATATTTATCACGACGAATATGCCACAATCCAGTCTGTATGAATTAAAAGTTTTGATTTTTAGAAACAATAAAGAAAACAATGCTGTCAATTGTCATGTGAAATGAATATTGATTTTGTCGGTTACAAATAATAATCAGTATAAACTGATACTATTGTTGATTCAACAACAACAAAAAAACATGTTCGAATGTTGCTGTGCACATGGTAATCGATAAATTTCCGATTCTTTAATCTTATTCTCAACCCACAGTTGGTGCAGAATTTGTTCAATTTTCTTTCGGTGTAATGAACAAAGTTTAGTATGACTTTACAGAAAAAAGACATTACAATTTCCCTTACCACTTCATATGATTCCCTCAAATGCACATTATTTACTTCGTTTGATCTTCTTGGCCTCAATGAATCATAGTGCGACCATTTCATGTTTGGATATGCTAATGTCAACAGAGTACAATGATTTCAAAATGTATTGGGAAGTAAATCTTTTCAGTATAATTGTTCAACACTGCTTCTTTTAAGAATGGAGTAACTAAACATGTACCAATTGAACTCCTTCCTTACAAAATGCCTTGTTGCTCAATTCAAATTTTATTTACATAAGTATTACGGATGTGAATAATAGAAACAACAATTTTTTTTATATCGTAATTGAACTTACTTTCACAAGTGTAGACATTGCATAATTGTTTTCTACCAGATCACATTTAAGGCTGCACCAGTTGATAATCTGATTACACAATGAAGACAATATATTACATAAACTAAATTATCATGTTATAATATGGTATACATCAATTTTTGTATTTATTATTGATAGAAATGTTTTTATCAGGTTGAAGGTATCTAATTTAATATTACTCCCAATTAATATGTTACAGTTTTTATATTTTCACTATATTTTTTCAAAATATAGTGACTAGGTAGCAGTTTTATATCTATAGAAGTATCAGTATTCATACGACATATTTTAAATCAAAATGTTTTAGTTTCTGAATATCATTTTGACATTTTCTTATGTATCAGTATCTTATTCATTGTACTTATCATATACAAAATATAATTTTTGGTTATCGTTTTTTAATTAACATGGTTATTGGTACTACAATTTGTTAAATATGTTTACCTGCCCATCTGTTAACGAACCTCGCAACAGTTCTGTCAACATATATTTCGTAATAGTACCTCCCCTTGACGGATCATCATCTTGCCATGCGATCGGACTGTCAATTATTTACAAGTCAAACAGTTAATATAACTATTAGTACGTTCTTCAAGGAGAAATTAAAATATTATAAGTACTTTTCTTCAGCTATTGACATTGAATAAAATTTCCTTATAATCCTTCCTCATCATTTAGATGTTTGGTCACCTTTTTGCATTTCGACAAGTGTAAGTCTTTCCATGTAGGTTCTTCAATATTTATTGGCTCTATTGGTTTTTCAGTTTGTTCTTGATTTTTGTCATCTTCATTCATTTTTTCCCCACATTTTTCTTCATCCATTTGAACCACAGAAAGTTGAAGTTTTTCCTCTTTTCCTTCACACGAACCATCATTTTCCTTCTCTTCTATTTCCTGTGCTTTCTTCCTTGCTTTTGGAAAATAATGATACTCCTCGTTCCTTTTTTGTGTTCTTTTTCTTGCTTTCATTCTTAGAATGTAAGAAGGTGGTTTGGCACTTGATGGCTTAACGGCTGATTTTTAAAGTCTTTTTTGCCTGTTTTTTGGCTATTTCCTTCATCGACTTTTACCTTTAAAATTTCCTGAGTGATTTCCAAACTAAAATTCGAAGGTTCGATGTCTTCAATTGATTGCACACCCTTTTCTAACCTTCCACTATCACTGACATTATCAGTCACCATGATTGGCGTTGTTTCATTTTCTTTTCCAACCGAAATGTCTTTTTCTCTAGTAGAATTTTCATCATTGTCTGTAATGCTTTCAGTCTGCTTATCTTGATCTACATACTCATTATTCAACTCAGCTTTATTTACTTCATGACTTTCCATATTTTCAACATTTGGTGGATCAATCATAGTTGCTTCTGAATCAACTCTGTCATCTATTTTGTCCTGTTCAATTTCTGCTTTCTGCTGTTTCAACTGTTGTCTAAGTTTAAATAGCTCCTCTTCTTCTTTTCTTCTCAAATTACTTTCTTCCTTCCACTTTCTTTTTTGCTCTTTGTTTTCTTCCTCAACCTCTATGATGCGATAGTTTAGAACTCTATTTTCAACTTCTTTATCAACATTTTCCACTTCTTCTAGCTGTTGACCACGCTTTCTTTTTTTGGTTTGCGCAGCTTTTCCTTTTGTTGTATCTCTTCTTGCTGAACTTTCCTTTGTCTCCAAAAGAGTTGCCTCGTGCGTCTCAAAATTTGATATATCCTTTATCTGTATATGTTTAAACATTTTATGAATCGATTTTTATAATGCTACATTGCTGAACTGGATGGGAAGTTACTGAATTGATATCAATTTTTTATCTCATTAATTCGTACTTGTGCAGAAGTGCTGTGATCAAACAAAATAAAAAAACTGATAACTACAGCACTTAAAAAATGATAACCAGAAATTGTGTCGCTGAAAACTTAAAAAGAATGATGCCCACAATGAATAAATACTGATATCCAGAATCGAAGAAAAAATTGTAACACAAAACTAATACTACAATATACAAAAAATGATACCCATGAACTGTTAAAATGAGAAAAACTTAAAATGACCCTTACCAACAACTAAAACTGATGCCATAAGATTCTAAACAAGTAAATAAAACAAAAGTGATCTTACAGAGACAAAGAACTGATAACCAATAGATGAAAAAGAAAGAATAACACATGAAATCAATACATGCAAGAATTTAATCACTGAATTGGATGAGAAATTAATGAATTGATAATAATCATTTTCTCAGTAAATTGAATTTGTGCAGAAGTGTTGTGACCAAAGTTAATATAAAAACTGATAACTACAACCTTAAAAAAATGATAACTAGAAAATGTATAGTGGAAAGATTAAATAAACTGATAACTACAATACGCAAAAAATGATAACCAGATTCTGAAGTTAAAAATTTAAGACAAAACCGATAACTACAATATACAAAAATAGATACCCATGAACCGTGAGGATGAGAAAACTTAAACTGACCCCTACCAACTTATAAAACTGATAGCCAAAAAATCATAAACTGGTAAATAACACAAAAATGATCCCTACAGAGACATAGAACTGATAAGCAGTAGCTGAAACAGAAAGAGTAATACATTAAATCAATAAATGCAAGAGTTTAAAACTAACACACTGAATATTGTACTCGTCCAAGCTTGAACTTGATTAAAATTCCTTATTTGCTATGGTCTTCAATTTCACGGATCCCACCTTGCAAATCGTGGGAGTTCCTTATCAAATTTTCTTCTTTGTGTAATTAGAGATATCTTCTCACATATCACATACTACATATCAAAATTAACCAAAGTTACCAATGAATTCTTTATTTTATGTTTACATTAACAATAACTATATTGTAAAAAGAATTACCAAAGGAAGCATTGCACAACCAGACATATCCCTCGGGTTATTGATGTAACTTTTTACAAACTTCATAAAACTTGAATGAATTGTTTTAGGCCATGAAACTGAATTCATCTTCTTTACATTCAAGATGTACGAAATAAAACCCCACCTAAATTTCTGTTGGTTATTAGCAAAGAAAAAGGTAAGAAGTATTAACATAATAAGAAGGAATGACAAGTCTTCTTCAAACTGCTTCTTTTTCTTCCTTACTTCATCCTTAATTCTTTTTTCTATTAAATTCTTTGTAATGACCTTTGCCTTTCCAAGTTTCTTGAGACAAAATCCTTGAACTTAGTTGGAATAGTTCTACCCGTCATTTTCGGTGTCTTTTCTATATCAGTTCCTTCCAAAGACATGTAGAACATTAAACTGATATCTTTCGGACTTATTTTCATTCTACTTTCACTAAAAACAAACGAATCATCCTCCACTGAGTAGCAAGAATACACTACATCCAAATTCTCTGCATGGTTCTTGCACTCCTTCAATTCAATTTTTTCTCATAAAATACACAAAAGAACCCATAAAATGGTGTGCGTTTCATAAACTCAATTTGTTTATTTGTCATCACTTTCTTCTCTTTTATCAGACATATCATTTTGTAAGACGCTTGCAAACTGCATCCATATGTTGTCTCCCTTTTTTTTATAATCTACAACTACGTCTTCTCTATTCTCTACTGACAACACAGACTTAATTTCTCTTGGTCTTGGATTGACAAAATCATCATCCAAGTTAACAAAAAAAAGCATTAAATATCTTAATACTAAGAATTATGAGTGTCACAAAACCATTTTATGCATAAATAAAGAAACATTCATCTAATTAACAATTTTATTTACAAATTTAATTATCATTTTTTCAATATTGTACGTATTTGTTTTTTAGCTGTGAACTGAGTGATCATCATTTTAATATCAAATTACACATCAGTTTTCAGATTAAAGATATTAGTTCTAGTGCATTTGAAGGTATCATTTTTATAAATTAACTCTGTTCAGGTTATCATTTTAATTCATAGAAGTTATCAGTCCTAACTTACAGAATTTCCTTCAATGATTCCAGCATCCTGAATTTTATTTATTTTTCCTTTTCTTGCTCTTTATCCTACACAATCAGACCACAACTGTTAGACAATATAAACAAAAATTACAATTTTTTTCCTATGAATATCAATTACCTTATTCAAAGCAACTCTTCTTTTCTTCTTTGACTTTTCTGCTACCAAATTTGGATCATTAAGCCTTTTCGAACGTGCCTCATCAGTTATCACTCTACCACGTTTGCTCACTCTGATTTTTTCAATGTTTTAGGCATCTAAAGTATCAGTTTCTTTTCCAATTCTCCTTTGTTCATCAATTCCTGTATTCAGAATATTATTTTCTTTTTCCAACTGTACTTCTTCATTATTTTTACCATCAACTGAACCAGCATGCTTCTCTACCACACTCCGTTCCTCTGTTTCTCCATCAATAGTATCATTTTTTCGTCGTTTGCTCTTTGATCAACAAATCGGCTATCAACAGTATCAGTTCTACTGACTATTGCGATTTTCTCCATTACTTGATTCTCAATTTTCTTCTAAACAACAGTTATTTGTTGTTTATTAGTTCTAGGGTTTCAACCTCAACTTGTGAAATTTCAGCAGCTTCGACTAGGGTTTCCAAATTTTTTTCCACTACCTTTTCCATTTGATCGCTATGAATAGTGATGCTAGGGTTTTTATCTAAATTAGAGTACTTAGCAGGCAGAGATTGTGTTGATCGTGATTCGTTTTCCATTTTTATTTTACGATGGAGGAAAAAAAAAGATTAAAATGATCAGGAAAAGACAATCGAATAAAGGGTTTAGGTTAGGTTGGGCTATTAGTTGTCCTTCTGGAAAAATTTTAAATGTGTTGTCCTAATGGATAAAATATTTAATTAATTTGTCCTTATAAATTTTTTCGTATCCTAAAATTATTTTCCATACTAAAAGCATTTCTTTTTACAAGTTTTATTCATGAAACAGAGAAAACTAGGGTGGGTTTTTTCAAATGTTTTAGTTTTCAACTGTGTTATACAATAGCCAGTCCACTGAATTTCTATTATCATCATTGTAGTATTCCTTCATCCATTTAGGAGCACTAAAGAACTTAGTTATCAATTATGCTAATTCCAATTTTTTAAGCAGTAAGTTAGATTGTTGTGCTCTAAATTGTTTCCTACAAGCTTCCCAATAAACTATAGGCCTTTTTTTACATGTAATATGGTGATTTTTTGTACAGGAAAATGGTTACTGTAATATTATTAATTTGGAGTGGTTGGAAAAATTATGACTAAAGCAAAATGACACAAATAAACAACATAAAATGGAATGGTTGGATGAACACAAATTTAACATTTCTTTTATGTATTAGCTGCTAAAATGATAGATATTATATTGCTTCGTATTCCACACTTCATTCTTTCATAATGTAATTTATCACCAAAATTAAGATCATTATTCATATCAATTTGTTTCGGTTTTAGAAATTCATCATCATGACAAATTTTAGTGGTGCTTACATTTATAAAGAATAACCTTTTTATAGACATATGGATGATTCATTTGGGTCTTCTTTAGAAGTTATGCACTATGTTACTATTGTTGTATGTCAATAGGTTTTCCAACATGGCAAATAGACAGAATGGATTTTTTTTTAATTTATGTATTACTACTGTGATCTTAGATTCATAATAAATTAGTATTTAGTTTGCAAATATAAGAAAATTACTTGATTAGCTGGATATAATTTGTTTTATTATTAGACGACAAGCTATTAAGTTTGTTTTAGATAATGAATCAGCTGACCATTTAAGTTATTTTATTTACTTTTTGCATATAGCTCTGGAAGGTGTCATTGTCATATACTCATTATTCATATTCTTTCTTTTGTAAGTGTTTAATTTATTTTTTTATATGTAGGTAATTAAGGTTGGATTAAATGGGGACATGACAATTTATGTGATCTGATGGAACTGGTATATTTCATAGCACATATAAGAGGTATGCCACCATCAACACTCACTATAATTTTAGTCTCATTTTGTAGGTATTGTTTTCTATTTTTATCTAAAATGTAGGATAAACATGTACCTTGCATATATTTTGCATCACACTCTCATTTTGAAATTGACAACAAATATAATGGAAAGTAATTATATTATGTTTCAGGCTGGTGCAAGTTAATACCTATAGTTGACGAAGTTGATAAAGTCGGCCAGAAGGGAAGCTTATAATACGTGACAGTTGTAGAAACAATAGTTGAGATATAAATTATGGAATAGTCATTGCCTTGAGAGGTAAGAATAAAATTATAATAGAGGACTCCTTTTTGTTCAAAAGACCACACAAATGCCTCAAGAAGTAGAAGCAATTATATAGTAGAAGTTGTTAAATTCTTTCGTGAGGTAATATATGTGATAGCATGATTTGTACCTAAACTGTACAATGTTCCAAATTGTGGTGCTTGTTTCCTTCGAATTAAGAGAGAAAAAACATTATTACAAGGCTACGTGAAATTATAGAATCAGGCATATCTTCATTGTCTGATTGCTATACTTGAAAATTATGATGCATTTTTTTTGAATTCATGAAAATTCTTATCTTAAAGTTCAAACGTATCCTGCAATATTACTTTAATCTTTTCTTCATTACCTACATTTTTTGTTAGACTTTCTATTCATTATATTGCAGAAATCTCTAAAGTTTATAACAATTACTGTGGTTGAATGAATCCCGATGATTCTTCTAGAATATGATGTTATATTTGAAGTGTAATAAAGAATATTTCATAGAGCAAGGAGGCGGTATTGACCTTCTTATGTAAGCATAAAATAAGGAATGTGGGACTATTGAGATTTTCATATAATAAAATGAAAAGATAAGAAATGCAAAGTAATATGGGCGCATAATGTCTGAATTGTGGCATGGTTCGAAGATGCAACTTCAATAAAATTATCTTCTAAAAATGTGTGAACAATAGAACGGCAGGTGTATTACTGCGTACTTCCATATTTGCAGATTGATCATGAAAGAGCAATGTTGTGGAGGAATGTAGAAAAGACCCAAGATAACTACATATGTAGGATTAAGTTTAGGAATGCCTTGATCAAATGCTTTTTTTCTACTGAAATGTCATAATTAATGATCTCAGATCTGTGAAACTTAATATGGTTTTTTCTTAAGTAATCACTTTCTATTATAACCAATGTATTATTTATTTATTCTATATTCATGTAGTGAATACTGACTATAAAATGAGAAAACTACACTCTAATTCATTTTTTATTGAATTTCAAAATTGTATGTACGAGTTACCGTAAGAATATATAAAACTCACCATTGAAAATAAGTTTTTGTGGTTGTAAGTCCTATATAGAAGAGCTATCAAAGTTAGTTCATAAAATATTAACACTTTTATGTGCAGTAGTACAAAAATATACTAATGATGTACCTAAGTACCAGTTGGTCGAGCAACAAGTTTCCAATTTAACACCCATTTGCAGTGCACACATATCGATGATAAAATTATTTTTGGATGAATAATACAACAATTTATTATTGTTGCCGCATAAATTATAATATTTAAATATATATATATATAACTATTTAATATTAATTACAATACTTTATTTTTATTTTATTTTGATATTTAATTATTACAATTTATTTTTTTAATAACATAAATTTTAATGCCTAGTAAAGCGGGAAAAATACTAGTGTGTGTGTGTGTGTGTGTATATATATATATATATATATATGACGACAAAATACCTGTGAACTTTGTAACGCAACTGCACCGTCTTCACTTTCTATCACAGAATTCCCAATAAACTCAAAACCTTCAAATATGTCTGTGGCCGTGTACATGCTTGAACTTCTGTGTGCATTATTCTCACCAATACATATAGTAATTGTATACTGCCTTCCCTCCAAACACTTTAAAATTGTTGGAAATTCATTTTTCTTTCCTTGCTAGGAAGAATATTATAATTTTTTTTTCAAGTAATAAAGTATTAAAATTTTCTGTTAGAATATTTGGAGCTATACATACCTTTTCTTGATCTCCCATTACGTCATAAACATTTTTCTTAACTATTCTAAAAACCTCACCGTCTTGCAAAATTATTGCAGCACTGCCACTATTATCTTCAATAATAACATATAATCTAAATCTACACACAAACATACACAAATAAAAACTATTAGTAGGAAAGTAAGTAAATTTTTCTCTAGAACTACAAAAAATTACCTCATATCTGGACAGGGTATGCTTCTTTTACAATTAGGACATTTATACTTCCGATCTTTCTCCTCAACTTCTTGATCACTACATGCTAAGCAAGCATCATAATACCAAGCTTGTTCCTCTTTTACATTCCTAAAGATTACTTGACAAATAACTTCTTTTTGAAATTTATAAAATATAGTAACATTAGGTACTTGAATAGGAATGACAAATTAAATTTTTTTTTTTTAAATCTAGGGAATATACCTCAATATATTTAGATTTTAAGTTCCTTATCTCACCAGTACTCAGTATTTGATAATCTCCGGTAATCATATCGTTAACATCAACTTTTTCTTCATTGAAATCAATAATATCCAATCTATATATTTTATAAATTTAATTTTTGATGTATATTATATTTAAAAAATAGATTATATTACATTTCAATGAAACTCAAATTTACCTCTTTCTCATTTTAAGAACACCATGATGATTGTAGTTGATGAAAAACTGTGTTGCACCAACATTGGTCATATTAAGTTTCTCTACAATATAAGAAATATCATGTTATTAAATTTTCACACATTTAAGTAATTGATAGTCGATAGCATAATTGGACCAATGGATGAGAGAATTGAGCTAGACTGATGGAGAAAAAGGGGTAAATCCTATCGAAACATATCTTAATAAATTTTCTCAATTATGAATAACATAAAAGTCATACTAAAATTGTATCTATAAATGAATTTAACCTACAACTAGTCACAATGATGATAACTGGTTTCTCAGTAGCTTCTTTTAAAGCAGTAGTAAACAATTTGGCAAAATCATCCCAAAAACCAAATTTCACAGTAAAACTGTCAAAATATAAAAATGGGAAGCAAAATACTATTTTTGGATATAACAAAATAAAGATTTAAATTCCATAATATTTAAAGTGCTATATATACATACCTCCCATCTGTAAGTTCAAATATAAAATTGCATTGCTCTTCGCCATTTGCATTCACAAACTCATTTAAACCATCTTTTAAAATATCACAATCCTTATACATGAGCACTCCAATAAAATCTGATAAGTAATATTAATAAATAAATGAAACTTGCTATTTATTATAAAACAAATGTGTATGCATGTCTAAAGTATCTTAGATCATACCTAATAATTGAGCTTGGTCTTTCTCTAGTGATAACTCTTTCACATCAGCAACATCAAAGAAATCAAATTCATTTTCCCATATCATCATCACATAATTCAATAATTTGGTTACCTTGGTACATCTTGTTAACAAATCTGTAGATCGTTGCGGATAGGTTTTATAGATTCTGGTTTGTAGGATTTGACACACAAATTGCTGAGAATGTATATTTGTCCTTTTTCCAACTTTTCCTTCAAGTATTCAACATGATTTTCCCATATAAAAGCATGAATTCGGGTATGCTATGTTATGCAACAAAAAAATTTGAAGAAATGAATAATTATGAGATTGCAATATATATACACACATATATACATATATATATAAATATAAAAAGAATAAACTGTTTAAATATAATTATTTACCTTGTCATCTAACAATAGGAGATTTCTTCCTAGATATTCCTTGTCACATTTACTACTGTAACTTTCCCAGATTCTAATAACTCGAACTCTGATTTTCCAATCATATTTATTACCAATAGGTTTTAGAGAGCTTAAGCAATCAAATCTTTCCATATATGCCGGTGATATGAGTTCCTAAGAATACAGAGAGGATTGGAGATGAGGAGGGTGTGACAATATGGAGAAGTAGGGACGGAAGTGATTTATATTGTGCTATGTACAATCTATTTAGCTGGTCAAACATGATGGTCCATATTCTTTTTATTTTTTTGTAAAAAAATTGAAAGACACATCTATAATTTTATTTTATTGATTAGTTGCTAATGTTAAGGTAAGGATTATGAAGTAATTAGCTGTTAAATTTGGAAGCGACACTATCACGGAATTTTATGTTCATTTTATATAAGTAACCTTATATGAATATTTGATGCATAAGTGAGATTAATAAAATAATAAAATAAATTAAAAAATATTACAATAGAAATTATTATTATTATAATGTAAAAATAGGTAATTATAAGATAAGATGTAACTGGTAAAATATTGAACATTCTAGAATATGTACAATGTTGAATACAATAATGAAGAAAATTGGCATGAATAGACATAAAATCAAAGGGGAAGAGAAATGATAACGTAGAAGAGAGAGAAAATAATAAAATAAAAGTGAAGGGAACTTTAGGAGGAAAATTGCTGTCAAGTATTTTGAATATTGGTGCATCAATTTTTTTTCCTTCTCTAGCATAATTTTATAATTTTTTTAACCTTTTATAAGACTTAATGCATGGTCATATTATTAATTATATAATCACAAGACTAAATATATTTGCTTTATTAACAAAGATGCTTCAAAGAAATATTTTTGAAAACACCTGGGAATATGCTAATTTAGAAAAAATCAAAAGTTAGGCTCTTTTCTATTTTATAGAAAACAACAGTCATAATAAGTTGCAATAAATACTTGTAGAAAATTGTGTATGCAATTGAAAAAAAATTTGGATCAACAGTCATAATGAGTTTCAGTAAATGCTTGTAGAAAATTGTGTATGCAATAAATACTGGTAGAAAATTTTGTATGCAATAAATACTTGTAGAAAACAATAGTCATAGCGAGTTGCAATAAATACTTGTCGAAAATTGTGTATGCAATAAATATTTGTCGAAAATTGTGTGTTTAATAACTACTTATAGAAAATTGTGTATGCAATAAATACTTGTAGAAAACAACGGTCATAATGAGTTGCAATAAATATTTGTAGAAAATTGTGTATGCAGTAAATACTTGTAGAAAATTGTGTATGCAACATTAGGACTGTAAATAACATATCACAATTTATTTTTGTAACCACATGCATGCTAACCATTAAAAAAACCTAGAACTTAAAATGTTGGTTGCGTCACCCTTAAGATTTACCCAAGTTTCCATTTCTTTTAGTTGGTAAACTTTATCGTACTTATTAATTAAAACAAAAGGAATGGCATGAGTATTAAAAACATGATGATAAAAGTTGGTGAGACTTTGATATATTAAATCTCCTAGGTGATTGGAAGAACTTCTTATAATGGGCATGTCCGTTATCTACGATGCTATATTAAACAATATATGTACGCAATACCTCTTTGATATATTAAAGCAAATTAAGATCTAAGTTTTGTAACATGATGATCAAAGTTGGTGCCACTTTCATTTTTTATTTTACTATGTGAAAGGTAGCAAATTGAGATCTAAGTTTTGTAACATGATGATCAAAGTTGGTGACACTTTCATTTCTTATTTTACTACATGAAACATAGCAATATTGAGTGTATATTCAATAAAATTAAGATATAGTTTGAAACATGTTAGAGAGATTATACATATATTTTACAGTATAATCCTAACTTATATGCACATACCTGAACTTGACTCGGCAGAAATATTATGAAAATTCCTGACTTCTGTTAATAATATGATACACAAAATTTAGAAGCCACCGTCCATTACTACTAAATTGTGCAAGTTTTTCACAAAATTAGGTTAAGCTAGTAAATGAATACCTATTTTTTCAATTTTTACAAGATTTTCCATTGGAAATATCATAATCTTTCTCAATAAGTATATCAAACAAAGCCCTTTTTGGATGCAATTTAACTTGATCATTATTTGAAATAGCATGTTGCATCACCACACCTGCAATGAAAACAATAATGTATATAAAACTTATCAATCATTTTATCGATATTAAACCAAGTGGAATATGTCACCTTTTTCTCATCTCGTATTTTGCCATCTCCCATGTTACGTTGGTCCTCAGGTGACATTTGTATACTTTCTCTATTAATTATGTCTTGTACAGTATTAGGAATAATGTTTTGTCTAGGATGTCTTCCACTTCGTTTCTTACAAATAATTAACACATGAGTATGTAAATAAACAACTTTAAGTGAATATAAAGAACAAAAACAATATGATGTCGTTATATATGGACCAAGTACCAGATACTAATTTTGCTTTTAATTTTGGTGGCCTCCCACGTTGGACCAGAACTTTCACCTTTAAAGGAACAAATACAATTTTGTATAAATAATCTAGCAACCAGAATATAATAATAAAACCACTTTCGAAGTTCAAAATTTTAGAATTTAATTTCGAGAATAAAAAAAATATGATAGTACTTGAAACTTAATAAAATAAGAAAGAAGTTTAAAAATAGTTACATGTATCAAAATTTTAGAGATCATATATAACACAATCTATTTAGTTAATTTGAGTTAAGACCTAATAGCAGTAAGTGCCCAAGCTCACCCTTGCACAGCTCTGGCATAACATTGAAGCATATTTCACACTCACCCAATTTTTTTGCGGTAAAAAATACAATTTAGATATTTTTTATATTTAAGTTTTTCTTTACAAACCATTCTCATTAACATTGTAAAATCAATCTTACTTGTTTCACCAATCTAACCTACACATTAAGTCCATGCTGTACTATGAAACAAATAATAATATAATAATAAAAATTATTCATTACAAAATCACACACATATACAAACGTATTTTTCAATACTTATAAAAAATTTGACGACGGAAATAAGAGAACAAATATGTATAATAAGTATTTTCTCCAACTTCAGCAGTATATTTATTTTCGCCCATAGCTGATTGCAAGTTTGTTGAATATATTTTGATAATAGCAGCAGGAAAGTTTTCAGGAGAAAATATATATGAAAGCTTGAAGAAGAAAATATGATGGTAACTTAGAAAGTTTAAAATGAGAATGAAAATCAAAAAGGCGGAAGTAATTAAATGAATCAGGGATATAATTGGAAATACAGAAATAATTAAATAATTGACAATTCAGTAGAGATAAGGAATAATGTTCTGTCCAAGAGGTCTTCCACCTCATTTCTTACAAATTGATACATGAGTATGTAAATTAACAACTTTAAGTGAATATAAAGAACAAAAAATGCTACATAATATGATGTCGTTATATATGGACTAAGTACCAGATACTGAATTTGCTTCTAATTTTGGTATCCTTCCATGTTTTCCACTTCGAAACGAATCAGAACTTTCACCTTTAAAGAAACAAATAAAATTTTGTATAAGTAATCTAGCAACCATAACATAATAATAAAACCACTTTTGAAGTTCAAAATTTAATAATTTAATTTTGAGAATGAAAAAATATGATAGTACTTGAAACTTAATAAAATAAGAATTTTTTTAAAAATAGTTACATGTATCGAAATTTTAGAGATCATATATAACACAATCTATTTAGTTAATTTGAGTTAAGATCTAATGGCAATAAGCGCCGAGGCTCACCCTAACACAACTCTGGCATAACAATAAAGCATATTTCACACTTGCCCATTTTTTTCAACAAGAAATACAATTTAGATTTTTTTTATATTTAAGGTTTTCTTTACAAACCATTCTCTTTAACATTGTAAAATCAGTTCTACTTGTTTCACCAATCTAACCTACATATTAGGTTTGTGCTGTACTATGAAACAAATAATAATATAACAATACAAATTTATTCAGTACAAAATCACACACATATATAAATGTTATTTTCTATACTTATAACAAATTTGACGACGGAATAAGAGAACAAACCTCTATAATAAGTATTTTCTATTACTTCAATAGTATATTGATTTTCACCCATAACAGATTGCAAGTTTGTTGAATATATTTTGATAAAGCACCAGGAAAGTTTTCAAGAGAAAATATGTAAGAAAGCTTAAAGAAGAAAATATGATGGTAACGTAGAAAGGTTAAAATGAGAATGGAATAAATGATCTTGATTGGATGAAATAAATGAGAATGTAATGTAGAAATGTGAAAGGTTAAAATGAGAATGGAATAAATGACCTTGATTGGATGAAATAAATGAGAATGGTAATGTAGAAATGTGAAAGGTTAAAATGAGAATGGAATAAATGACCTTGATTAGATGGAATAAATGAGAACAGTAACGTAGAAAGGTTAAAATGAGAATGCAATTGACAATTTAGTAGAGATTAGGAAATTACATAAATGACCTTGATTGGATGAAATAATTAGGGGATTGTTAAAGGGAATCCATGTTTGGTTAAGGGGAGGATAATTTTAAGGGGACTCCAGCTTAATTTTTTTTTTGTTAAGGGGGGTCTAGTTTATTTAAAAAGGAAAAGAAAAAGAGACCAAACTACCCAAGGCTTGTCACTTATGTTAAACTCTAACTTACTAAATTCAACGCAAATAACAAACTTGGGAATTACTAAACATCTCAATTACTCAAATTAGATACGACATATTAGAATAAAAAAAAATTTTTGCATTTATTTTTAATTAACCATACCAATTCTAATATGAAATTAAAATTAATTACCCAATCCGATGTCTTCTGATCACCCATGAAACTTTCCTGTATCTCTATTACATTGAATATATCTATTTTTAATTTTTATGTACATCATTAAATTGTTAACATTAATTAAGGTTTTAGTTTCATGGTTTATTTAATGAGGATTATAGGGGGTTAATATCGGAATTTTAATTTATATGTTTAAGGGTTGGTTGATTTATTTTGTCCTCCCCATAACAATTATAGAATAAATAAAAATTGGTCCTTCCCTTAACCAAATGTGGAGTCCCTTTAACAATCCCTAATAATCAAAAGAATCAGGGATATAATTGGAAATCCAGAATGTAAGATTAGTGGGAATTATAATATAGATAGATAGACAGATATCAAATTACATAATTTCCCCTATGATATATCTCTTTATTACTTTCTTCCATCATAAAAATGATATTTCTAACATAAAGTTGGTAAGCTACTCAAAAGTAAAAACTCGTTCCACTTAATGATGCAGTCTTATTTGGTATCCGTTTTCAATTTGAGATTATAGGGACTTTTTCTGGGGTATTTGCAATTTTAATTTAGAACAAGTAGTGAAAAAAGACAAATAAATTCTGAAGATTAACCTTTATTAATTCACCAATATATTACAATAGAAAACCTAAAAGCTAGGGAGATAAATCAATACCTAAAACTTAAAAAAAGAAAAAAAAATCCCATAATATCCACTTTCTATTCTAAGCTCCGTTTATAACTAATAATTACTTGCTATAAGTTAATATTTATTGAGAAAAAGTTAATCAAACCATTAAACAAAAAAGAGAAATGAGCATAACCAAATATGCCTACCAATTATAAATAATATTTATTTTCTCTTTTCTTATTTTGTATATTTATTTCCTTCTAAGTGTGATTTTAAATCACAAGTCACAACATTCTCCAAGTTTAAGAAATATTATAGTGGCAATCCTAGTAATCTCCACATTAACACTATATTTCGGTAAATGCTATCTAAACTCCACTTACAACCTCAAGCTCTAAACAATATCCAATATCTCCAATCATCCACCATGTAATTTATATCGTGATTGGTTCACAATAGCTTGAAAACCATTGAAATTACCTTTCTTAAGCTTCAAATTTGCTCGTCTTTTTTGTTGTAGATTCTTTGCATAGATTCCTTCAAAATTCTTTTAAATTTCAAAAGCAGATATTTCATTAACGATAATATAAAACACAACATTTTCTAGAAAACTCCAAATAGGTGTCGCAGCCTTATCGATCTAAAATTTCTCAATTAGTAGTTTTGCCATTACTCTCCAATGGAAATGAAGATTATTGACGTGTAGAAAGTCCTACGTTTCTTCTTTCGATAACCCTCAATTTCTGACATAACCTTTTCAATGCTTATGTTCTTGATATCCAAACTCTATTTTAAAAACTGTGTTGTAGGCTCCTATATCAACTGCTATGACTTTTCTTACAATCAGTATACAATTAGATTTTAGATGAGACAAGAATTGAAGAAAAAGAACGAAAAATAGTATATAGTAGAATTGAAGAAAAATACAATATCAACTGGTATGACAACCTTCGAGGAACTTTATGGACGACCCTGTAGATTGCCGACATGTTGGCGGGAGTCTACAGAAGACTTCTACTTGGGCCTGAGATGCTTAGAGAGACTTCTAAGAAGATAGAACTTATTCGCGATGAATGAAAGCAACTCAGGATAGGCAGAAGTCATATGCCGATAAGAGGAGCACTGGCTTGGAATTTGAGGTAGGAGATATGGTGTTTATCAAGGTGTCACCTTTGAGTAATGTAGTTCGCTTTGGCTCGATGAGGAAGATAGCTCCAAGGTTTGTAGGTCATTTCCCATAGTTGAGAGGATAGACCAGATAGCCTACAAAGTTAGACAACTAGAGAAGCTGGCAGGAGTTCACGATATGTTCCATGTTTCCCATTTGAGGAAATGCCTACATGATTCAACGTAGGTAGTAGAGCCAAGTACACTCGAGGATGTAGAGATAGAGAAGGAGGCATTAGTTAGGAAAGTTCCTGCAAGTATTCTTGGATCAGAAGTTAAAAAACTATGCAACAAGGATACCAAGTTAGTGAAGGTGCAATGGGGAGATTATCGATACAATGTAACATGGGAATCCGAAGACAAGATTTGCGCTTCTTACCCTTTTCTCTTTGAGAGTATGTTCTTAACTCCTTCCTAAGCTTTTGAATTCAAGTTTGTTTTTCCTATCATTTGAATCTTACTCCTTAGGTTGAAGCCCATGGTTGAAAACATGTGTTTGAAACATGATATGTTTGATGGTTGCTAGTGGATGCAAGTGTTTTCTACTGGATGCAAGTTGACGCATATACACACATTAGGCACTAGATCTGCTCAAGCACTTACACATTTCATATGGATATGTGCGCATTTTAGTTTTCAATGGATCAAAATGGTTGAATCATCACATGATACTATATTTTGGTGAATGGTTGTGCACACATATAGAACTTATATATTATTAAGATTCTTTTGCATACATATTAGATACATGTCACAGATATATATTGCATTAAGGAGGTCAACTGAATCAGTGGAGCTCCTAGTGTAGAGACATATACACAACACTTTTGCATATGTTCATACAAAACATTAGAAATTTTAAGGACAATGGATGCTAATGGTTGATAGATGAGTAGATGGGTGTAGGTATTAACTAATAGCATTCTCCTTAACTTGGATATTTTGGAGACGAAGTCCTTTAAGAGGGGAGAATGTAACATGCTATGTTTTAATACACAATAATTATATAAACAAGATAATAAAATGGATACCGATTAATAAAATATTCGAAATTGGATAAAACAGACTTTACTGTTGCGTTCGTTACGAAATTTTGGTTTAGATAGACTCTTGGTTTGCGTAAATTGCATCAAGTATGAAGAAGTTATGAACCAAAGAAGATTGAACTAAATACATAAATAATATATATTATAATTTAAGACAACTGAATGTAGAAAAACAACGGTCACTGTGCGACCCAACAACACATGGGTCGACCAATATGTCGACCAATAGGTCGACACAAGTGTCGACCTATGCTGAAGGTTAGTCGACCCACCTTTAAAGCAGGACAGATTCCTGCGCCTGAATCTGGACTATTTTATGTGCTATATACATATGCTAACTCAGCTTGAGGTGTATGGTTTTATTTAATAATCTAATATCCTATGGTTTAGAATTATCCTAACTAATTTGTAAATAGGCTAGCAGCCTCACTATTTTCTTATACACAAGCATGTCTTCATTTTCTTCCTCCAAAAAATTTCTAAATAAAGTAAGAAAATGTCGGGGTGCTGCCTGAACATAGATTAAAGGGATAACTATTGATTTTCTTATACAACAACTATTACAAAGACTCCTTTTAGGTATAATTCAAATCATTGTGAGTTCTAGTTATTTTTAGATTTGCTATTTAAACAGTATTTTGACAGTAAATAATTTGGATCTGAAGAGTAACTGTGTTTATAAGTTTATAGGTTATTGTTTTACTGTCAATTACCTATTAAGTTTTTAGTTGCAAACTATTATATGTACATCCCTATTATCCAATTTTTTGTCTTAGTTTTATTTACAGTCTTATGCCTATTTATTTGGTTTATTTATTTTTGAGTTGGATATATTTTCTCCTTTTCCTTTTTATTTTGCGCTAATCCTAGGCATCAAGTGTTTATGTTATTTTTGTTAGAATTGCGTAAAATTGGGATAATATGCAAAATATGTTAATCTGTATACATTAAACTTAATTTTATATTAAGTAGAACATGTTATGAAATATATGTGAATCATATGTAATTAAGTAAAACATGTAACTTAATCTATATACATCTGAGCAGGTGCTTGTATGACTTGGGGAAGGGTTGTCACATTTAATTAGAAATGTCATTTACAACCAGGAAATATAACATTGGGTTATATGTTGCTTATTAATGAACTTAAACCTGCTAAGTTAAACCTGTCAATTAGTAAGCTAAGAGGTTCCATATCTATTGTTTACATCCAGTTTTGGGACTCTCGAAATCCTAGTTTACTTGGGGGTCAAGCCTAGGGGGTGGCTTGTGTAAATTCTGCTGTTGTTTGGAACCTGTATCAGTCAGTATCCCTATTGGTATCATATCAGGGTCTTGCACTAGGTAGGGGCTAGGACATGCTTTACTGATCTGGATTGTAAGAGGTTCAAAATCTTGGAGGTGGGTACGAGCACATTCCAGCGGAGTCATGAGCGTGCGTGCGTTCAATAGGGGAGACTGAGACACTGTAACACCGATGAATAGGGCTGTGTCTTTAAAGTTGACGGGTTAGGGGCTGATATCCCCTACTGTCGTGGCTGGCACATGTTATTCGTGTATGTAGAGAGTCGATCGCGGGGGTAGTAATTAGGGTAAAACCTAATCCTGATATTCTGATAGCTAGTGCAGAAACTTGTTCTTGGGATATGATTAAGAAGCTTACTTGATCTTTACCTTGCCTTTTTGTCTTGTTATCTTGTTTACCTCGTACTTGTATATTTTACTTTATTTTCTTATCCAACACCATTTATCTATCTTGGTACTTCTTACCTTATGCTTATGGTAAAAATCACTCGAACTTGCTAGACTTTATGTCTGACCTATTTTGTTTTTCCTTTCCTCTCTTACTTCCCCTCCAAATTCTCAGGGTAGAGGACAATAGCAGTGATCGTGATTTCTCGACTCAGCTTGGACTTAGATTACTTCTCATTCTATGTATTACCTAAGTTTTATTTCTATATTTATTGCTATGGCATATAAGGGATATTATTTTATGGTTTTGTACTCTGATGGTTTATGAGACGAATACTTTATGATTATGACTATGACATTTGGAAATGTGATGCTGTATTTGGTTTGAAATAAAAGTTTAAAAGTTTTTCCACTGCATTCTTATTTTGTCTTGTGAAATTAGTCTTTGTATTATTGTTGTGTTTCATAGAACTCAGTGCATCCTCATATGGGTGACATTAAGGGACATGGGGTGTCACATGATCCCATCTAGATCCCCTCTGAACAAAGGAGTTGACTGTATTTCTTCGTACAAATCTAGACACGTTTTCCTGGACCTATGCGGACATGTGTGTGATATCTCCGTCCATCAGGACTCACTCATTAAATATTGACCCTCAACATGTTCGTTAAATATTGACCCACAGCATGTCCCAGTAAAGAAGAAAAGGCGCATGCTTGGCCCAGTGAGGTTGGTAGCTTTGAAGGAAGAGGTCAAAAGATTAAAGAATAATGGGTTCATCTGAGATGCGACATACCCCAAGTGGATATCAAACCCAGTGCTTGTGAAAAAAGCAAACAGGAAGTGGCGAACATGCATCGACTTTTCAGAATTGAATAAGGCCTACCCTAAAGATAATTTTCCACTTCCCAGGATTGATTAGCTTGTCAACTCAACGGATAGACACAAACTTCTTTTGTTCATTGATGCTTATTCAGGATATAACAAGATTGCAATGCACCTCCAAGACCAGGAGCATACTAGTTTCGTAACGAATCTCGGTATGTACTGCTATGTGGTCATGCCTTTGGACTGAAGAATGCGGGAGCAATTTATCAACGCTTGGTCAACCGCATGTTACATGATCAAATTGGGAAGACGGTAAAGGTGTATGTAGAAGATATGGTGGTGAAGTCAAAGCAGTCAAGCGATCATGTCCGAGACTTGACAGAGATGTTCAGTGTACTTTGCAGATATGGAATGAAGCTCAACCGTTTAAAATGCTCTTCTAGCATTACGTCAGAGAAGTTCTTGGGCTTCATCGTCGGTTCTCAAGGAATTGAAATTAACCCTGAATAGATCCAAGCGATTAAGGGAATTCAAGATCCTTGGAAGATCAAAGACCTGTAGAGACTGGCAAGAAAAGTTGCATGTAGCTTGGGCCAGATTTATTTCTAGAGTGACCGACAAGTGCATTCCCTTCTTTGAATTAATAAAGAGAGGGAAACACAACTTCGCTTGGACATCTGATTGTGTCGAAGATTTTCGGAACCTGCTTATTCATTTGGAGAGGCTACGTATAATATTTAAGCCAGTGGACCATGAGGACTTGTTCACGCACGTGGTAATATCCCTATATCCTATCAGTTTAGCTCTAGTCCATGAAGAAGATCGAGTGCATGACCAGTCTATCACATAAGCAAAAAGTTGACAGGAGTGGAACACAACTATCTAAAAATCGAGAAGTCAGTTTAAGTTTGTTGATTGCTCAAGAAATCTCCATCACTACTTTCATGCTCACCCCATCGAAGTGTATACTGACCAACTGCTACGATAGGTCCTTCAGCGACCTGGGGCATCTGGAAGGTTACTCAAGTTGAACATCGAGCTGAGTCAGTTCGACTTTACCTTCCTTCCTCGAAAGGCAATCCAAGGAGAAGCATTGGCGGACTTTATAGCCAAGTTTACGACTCCTAAGGATGACATTCCATAGGGTGATTCCAATCTTCCTGATGTTAGGCTAAGACTGGACACATGGAAGTTGTACATAGACGGGGCATACAATGATCGACGTTATAGTGCTGGAGTTGTTTTACTAACTCCTAAGTGAAAATTGGTTTATTATTCCCTGAGGTTAGGCTTTACTGCTACCAACAACGATTCCGAGTATGAAGTCATGATTGCCGAACTGAAACTCGCGAGGGAGTCAGGGGTAGCGGAACATGTTATGTGATTTACAACTTATTGTATTTCAGGTTCGGAAGAAGTACCAGATTAAGGGGGCACGACTTGCCACCTATCTTAAGCGAGTGGGATGATTTTGGCTACCATAGCATCTCACATATTCCAAGGGAAGGGAATCAAAAGGCTGACAGACTGGATAAACTGGCTAGTTCGGATGCCCGAGGTGAAACAGAAATTATGCCAATAGAGACGTCAGACACTCCAAGTATAGACCAGATGGAAATTTATCAAGCCTTGGATATCGAACCTGAGAAAGAGTCGTGGATGACTCCTATAAATAACTTCCTCCAAAATGGAACCCTCATGGAATGAAAGAATGAAAAGCGAGCTCTCATGTATAAAATCTTGAGGTATATCATCTAGGGAGATACGCTCTAAAGAAGAGGGTTCTCAGTTCTTATGCTTTGGTGTGTAGCTGATGACAATGCAAAATGAGTGTTTCGGGAAGTGCATAAAGGCGAAAGAGGCGCTCGCACCAGGCAGAAAACTATGGCAAAGAAGGTATTGCAGTACAACTATCTTGGCCTATTATTAGCTGAGACGCGGCTTATTACTCCAAATGTTGCGATAAATGTCAAAAGTTTTCTTAGGTTTAAAGCGCTCCGCCAACTCAACTCACCCGGATGGTTAGTCCTTGGCCATTTGGTTTGTGGGGAGTGAACATCATTGGAAAGCTTTCAATTTCTAAAGGCGGAGCAAAGTATGCGATCGTGACCGTGGATTACTTTACGAAATAGGCCGAAGTCCAGCCATTAACCACGATCACAACTAAGCGGGTGATCAACTTTATCGTCAAAAACTTCATATGCCGATTTGGGCTTTCTAGGACTATCATAACTAATAATGGGACCTAGTTCGACAACTCGGAATTCATAGATTTCTGCCAATGTTACCATATCTAAAAGAAGTACACTGCAGTGCCATACCCGCAATCAAACGGACAAGTTGAGACCGTGAACAAGATCATCAAGTTCATCTTGAAGAAAAGGTTGGAGTGAGCTATAGTAAAATGGATTGATAAACTACTTTTAGGCCTCTTGGCTTATCAAATAACCCATAAGTCCGCGATTACCCATACTCCGTTTGCCTTGTCCTATGGCTCTAGGTAGTCATATCGATAGAGCTCGAAGTCCCTTCTCGTAGGACGACATATTACGACCCACTGACTAACAAAGCATTTCTCTTAGAATCATTGGATATGATCGATGAGAGGAGAGAAGAGGCTAACTTGAATGAGGTAGCACACAGGCAACGAGTCGCCCGATATTATAATAAGAAGGTTCGATTCAAAACCTTTGACATTGGCGACTTTGTTTTGAAACGAGTCTTCCCGGCCCCAGTTCACATGGGCCCGAAGTGGAAAGAGCCTTACGTCATCCAATAGAGGATTGATAATGGAACCTTTAGGCTAACGTCTATTGTTCGACGATGAAGTTTCAATCGATTAGAAATCCATTGCGAAGTGTAATAAACCTCAAGCGCACTGTGTACGCTTGTAGTACATAGCGAATAGGAGTCGATCCACAGGGAAAGAAGTAATTCTAATTTTATTCAATCAAATTAAAACAAAACCGAAAGAAATTAACTACAACTAAACTAAACTAACAAACTAAGGTAGATAAAAACTATGAGATTAAATGACAACTTAGGAATAATTCCACTCTCTAGATCACATGAATCAACATTAAATGAAACCATGATCTCTCTTTTTTGGTCATAAGTGTTATTAGTTGATGTGTTTATTCTAAGCATGGCTTACTTATTCTATTGATTAACCCAACATAAGCCATCAAATTTCAACACAACCACCAACCCACTTGTTTACTCTCATGAAATTGACAAAAAGTTGAAAATCAAATCTATTTTTAGCATGATCTATTAATTATTGTTTAGAAATATAGGACATCAAATTTCAATTTAAACATTCACTTCTTTGCCATAGTCATATTTCCATTAAGCACAAAAAGAGAGCATAAAAATCAAAATATGTTGCATATATATAATCAAGAGAGCTTCATTACTCCTAAGTTGAAAGGGATTAGCCTCTAATAAATGTAATCATGACAACAAAATTAGATTGCAACATTGAAAACAAAGAAAAAAGAGAACAAAATAAAAGAAAATCTATTCTACTTGCATGAAATGAGGAGAGATTTACACTAATGCATGAAGTAAATAACAAGAATTAAATGGAAAAGAAATAAATTGCATTAAAATGAAAATTACATAAGAGGGAAATGGCTAAGAAGCCATGAAAGAAAAAGAGAGCTTTGATCCTTTAAACTAAACTAACTAAAAAGAGAGGATATTTACATGAACATATATGGGGTATTTATACACATTTATACAACCCTAATCCTAATCCATTTAGTTGGGGACTACCAAAAATACCCCCTTCATGAAGCTTCCATTTGTCTTTCGCCACTAATTAATCATGTAAAATGCATTAGCTTCTAATTGTTCCATTAAACAAAGAGTCATAATGTGTAGGGTCCTCCACTAAGTTATATGTGAATTAATTCCATCTTCATTCCTTTGTATCCACTTTGTTCATGCATATCTCCATTTAAACTTCATGTGCATACTTCATTTTTTCTCTTAAATTACTACAAGACACATAAAAATGAACAAGTAAATTTTATCAAAAATAATTACATGCACAAATGACCGTTGTGCCCCAATATAAAGATAAGTGCATGGTAATTTGAGAATTTTGGGTTTTTGGTTAAACATTAAAAATAGCCCACTATGTATTTATTTATCTAAAACAAGAATAAATGTGTGAATATAAATGTACACATTTACGTACACATCGACTGTTGATGGAGACCCACTTCCAAAAGCATGGAATACCGAACATTTGTGGGGTTATCTTTCTTAGACTTTTGTTATTCTATTTATCTTATTTATTCTTAGCATTGTAATAAGGCATGTCTCGCTACTTACTATTGTTCATAAATAAAAGATCTTTTCTGTGCTCCATTACTATGTCTATTATTTTGGCTATGTGTTGTGATTCGACTGACCTGTGCTAAGGATTGAACGAAGGGGATAACAAACTCTCTAATGATGCTCATTGTCTCACGTTTCAATGAGCTGACCTAACTTTGCGACTGGTTGGACTTCGGTTTACTAAACTCGAGCTTGACTCTGACGCTAGATAAGGCGATCAACACTTTGTGAACCAAAGTGATGATGCGACGCCTGAAACAACATCTTTTAACTCTTTTCTACATTTCGACGGGGCGAGTATAAATTATGGGATGGGATTTAACCACCCCGAAGGAGACCTTTACCTTGGACTTGGGGGTAAAGGGACGATTCCCAGGAAAGCGTCACTCGACCGCTTTCCCGAATAACTCCATTCCTTATAGCTTGAAACAAGTATAATATGAGGATGAGTGTGGTAGGTGCACCAAGACTAATGACCACTCGATCTCTAACTCTAACTCTTGATGACTAGAAAGAGAGTATAAAATGTCTTGCATGCCTCGATGCAAGGTCACTTGACCTACGAATCTAACCCAGATCAGCTATGGGAGAGTCTAAAGGACAAGCAATAACGTCTACATAAACTCTACCATCCTCCGGCTCAGGGTAGGAGTATAAACGCTTAAGGATCAAGCGTCTAATTTACTTTCCCCAGTCCCCATCAACTCTAGGGACATGGGTATAGCCTCATAAATTAATTTCGAATGCGATTCTGACGCGACTCGTAGTTCAAAGTTAATTGGGGGCATACACACTATACCTTCAGATATCAATGTACTATTTATTACTTGACTTGGTAATATTTAAATTGCAAGTACACTGAATGGAAAGCAATGTATAAAACTTGCAGACAAATAACATTATTTATATCAAAGGAAGAAGTGCTTCACATACAAAAATGCAGGTTTTTTATATAGATTTACAAGAAAAAACGTGAGGTCTGCACTCGCAACAACATCCAAAAGGCCTAAAAACAATACAAAGGACAAGTTGATTAAACCTGAGATGACTTATCATCAATCTGCTTCCTTTTCTCCTTCTCCTTTTTCTCGGCAAACTCAACAAGCTCTTCAACAGTCATGGACTTTCTTTTCTTGTACTTGTCAGTAGGAGCATCTTCAACTGAGTAAGCAGACACATCATGTTTCTTCTTACTCTGTTTGGATGAGACAGGAGGAGGAGTTTCCTTAATTGGCGGATCTGTGACAGAAGGAGCAATTACTTGAAGAGTTTGACAATAAAAGCCCTAGAACTTAATTCAAATTTGAAGAGGAGAAGTTTACCCTCATTTCTGGCCTTTATCTCTACAAGGGTCAGGGGTCCTAACTTGTCGGTCACCCTAGTACTCCATGTCCTCTTCTCCCGCTGAGAGCCATTTCCGTTTAACGCCTTCAAGGCGTCTATCATTTCTTCATCTTTGTCGGGGTCTTCAGCAGAGGGGCACTTGTTGCTCTTCAGTTACTCTCATCTCATCTGCAAAAGTAGTATTTTCTACAGGAGTGCCTAAAATGGGAAGAGCAACGATCTATCCCAGTGGAATAATAGGTCTCCAGGCTGGAGGCCTAGCCGCTGGACGACGAGATACGGTCATTTTCTGGATTTGGGAAAGAGAAGAGATATACTCTCGATTGGGGTATCCTTCGGAGTCGCAGGAGCCTAGCTTATTGAATAGGAGTCGGAGGATTTCTTCGGACCATACATGGCTCATCTTGGTTGTACTCCTCTACCTTTCTTGACGATTGGTCTAGAGGAGGCAGAATGATTGTTTCATCTTTAGGAGGATCTGCTGTAAGAGTAGGTTGACTAGCAGACTGTATAGGGGATGAATCACCTTTGCTCGCGCTAGGTTCCCCTACCATGTTGTTTTCCTTTTAAGACTGTATCGCTCGTCGTCATCCTCCTCTTTCAACAACTGCCTCCCTTCGGCTAGGATTTCCGGTTCGTTGCCTTTCAAGAATTGTGTCATCGATGCTTCTTCATTCATTGTGCATCTGATAGTAACCCTTCTCTCCTCATCCATAAACACCTCCCAGGTTTGACCAGTGTTTGTGGGTAGTCGAGGACCCAAAATATGTCCCGGTTATGGAGAACGCAAGCATAAAACATGAGTACGTTGCCGCCAAATTCCTGACACATTTTTTTTATCTTCTCCACATGATCTTCCTTAAGAGTTTGAATCTCTATCTCGTGTTGGTGTTGGAAGTTAGAGGGATTTTGCAAAGCAGCATGGGAATTCTCTTCTGCCTTCTTCCTGGCCTCTTTAGAAGCAGCGATTTAGGCTTTAAGATTTTCAACCTCTAACTCTAGTTGCCCTTTATCCTTCCTCAAAATCTCATTCTCGGCATTGAGGGACTCACACTGTTGACCCACCAACTTTACATTATCTTGAGAAGACTTAGTAAGGAGCGACCAATGGTGAATTTCTGTTTAAAATTGAGTACAAAAACCATTAAGTTCTTTTTTGCTTTTACTATGGTCCACCTTGAGGGTGGCTAGTTCAGTATCGCGCTTAGTTAGCTCTTCCTTTGTATGCTCAAGAACGCTCTTCTCGAATCCCCATTCTATCTTCATCTCCTCTATCTCAACCTTCATACTCCTGGTTACTTCAGACAATCTCCTTGAATATATGGACATTTCATTATATTGAGTCAAAAAAATCAATACCTGACCTAACCCGATTGCAAAATATTCTGGAAAGGTTGCAGGTTGAGGATTTTTTTATACGAGCGAAGTGATGTTGGGGGAGGCTTGCTCAAGTTCTTTGACCCTTTTCGTGGGGGTCTTCTCCTGTGCAGATGAGATCGACAACTGAGGACTTTTGTCTATACACTTAGTAGAAACAAGAGGATCTCGACCTTGGGAAACAATCGACTTTGACTGTTGAGGAAGATTGACAGAGAGTTTGTGGTGAGAGGTTTTCATCTGAGATTGTTCACTGGTTGCCTTATCATCACCCCGGGAGGACTTGTCATGAGAGTGGGAGGCTGAGTGACATCTTTCCTTTTCACGCTGTTTATCCTTCTCTTAGACTCTCTCCCTCTCTCTGTTTCTTATCTGTTTCTTTTTATCCTGGTCCTCCTTCTCATGCTTCTCCCGTTCACACTCTCTTTTTTCTCTCTCATGTGCGCGCTTCCCATCATATTCTCAGTCCAACTTTTCTTAGGAGGAAGTTGGGCCAACATGACCGCCTCTGTGCAGATTAACACCAAATCGATCGTAGTACTGCCCTCCTATCTTTATGGGACTTGTAATTCAAGAAATTAAGAGCTGAATTAACACTTGGCATATGCAAATAGAAAGAGTGCTGTGACGTGCAGTTCTTGAGTGTATCCTAGTGCTCTCCCCAGTAACGGACCAATGCCCAGAGTTCGTCTTGTGGTCATTTCCTCCTTGGTCTTTAAAGGAGTTTTATCATCACCAGACATTGGGAAGAAGGAAGCGGAATCCGGATGTTGAGAAGAAAGTATAGTGTCTGGGAGATCTACATCTTCCAAGCCCCAGTATTGAGACTCCATTTCCTCTTTTAGACCACCCTGAATGGAAGGGTTTTTCCTTCTCTACAGAAGAACCCTTTAGTTGAGGACTCTGACGCTCTTTCTCAACCACATTTTCGGAGGCGGCTCTTTCTCCCCTTCCGCGGGATCCCGACTTGATCTGGGAAGATCAGCCTCCTTAATAATAATTCTTTATCTTATTTTAGTGACCATCTTGATCTTGCCTGGAGATTGAGTCGTGACGACTGTAGACCCTTTGACTGAGGTTTGACTGTTTCCCCCCTAACTAGGGGCACATTGGCAGTTGTAGCTAAAGGCTCCCAACTAAGGGAACGATTACTAGTGGTACAACAATTAGTGGGACTTGACTCCTGCCTGCTTCCAAAGTCCTGTTAGCATCAAGAAAATGGTGGCGATGAAAAAATGCATTTGTAAGGCATCACTTAACACTTCGGTATTTCTTGGAAATGCTTAACAAAGTAGCCAGACGCTCATGATATTCTTGGCCGACTGATTTAGCCAGATTGCTACCTGTAGGAAGTAACACATGTAAGAAATCTTTTCATGCAATCAGCATGACATTAAGCTGATATTTGATGCTTACTACATTTGATCCATCTATGGGAACACCGTGGCTGTTGAGGAGTGTAGAACCACTCAGGCCTAACGCCCCCTACTTTGCTCGGCCCTTCCTCGATGACCTTTCTCCCACGAACATCTTTAAAGAAGAAAAATGAAGGAGTTGGGCCTCTCTGTGTTTGAAGATGAAAAAGAAGAGCACATCATTGACAGTTGGAGCCTGATGAAGATGCTCCATGTACAAGACATACAACGACATTAAGTTGTTTAAGAAGTTCGACAATGAATACACTGATAGGAGGAATAATTCTGACAGTGCAGATCTGTCAACTCACCGCCATGAATCCCTTGGGAAGATTTTAAGGGAATTCCTTCTCTTTGGGAATTTGGGTTTCACCCCAGGGGATTCTGTGTTTGACACTTAACTTCCTCATTTTTCCTTCATCCATGGTATAGGGCCAAGAGTCTGTGGGATTATCTAAACTTATAGCATCTGGAAGCATATCGGGAGCTCCCTCTTTAGCCGCAACTTCCTTCACAACTTCCTCTTCTCCAGAGGACGATGCATTTGCCTCTTGATCATGAGGTTGGACTTCAAAATTAGGATCAGGATTCGAATCTGTATAACAGTTATGTTCTGTGTCCGGGTTCGCAGGAAGTACTTTTCCCCTGTTATCTCTAGATTCTTTTAGTATCGTATCTTCTGGTCATGTTGGTTATGCTATTCGAGAAAAATCATTGGTTAGAAAATTAAAGCCGTCACCCCCTAGTGTGTGCACCCCCTAGTGCAAGTGCGTGAAGTGGGAGCATATAGAGATAATTGTAGACATGAAACATTAAAGGCAGAAATATGCTTAAGTCGATATAATTTCAATTCATATGCAATCTCAAGTTTACATGTTCAAAGCACTATCCTAACTGTCCAAGTATGCAAGTGAAATTAGTTCTTTGATTTTTGGTATATATGAAGGTATGGAACTAAGCAAGATTGCTTTGAGACTGGGTCTTTAGTTTTTGGTCGAATGACCTCGAGACGGAGTTTCTGGGCTCGAATGACCCTGGTGTAATCAACTCAAGCATGTGCAAATGACTCTCAAGGTTCGGCTTGACTAACCCTTGTTCGACCTGAACTCTAACATCGTACTTTCTTGATAAATGCTTCTCCCTCCAAGTTGATCTTCTTGGGTCGATCAAGCCTTTGGTCAACCAGGACCACTACTCTTCCATTGGATCATCCTTCTCCTATCTAAGCCAGTCCATCTCGGCACTTCTTGGCTCGACTTGCCTCTAATTCGAGCCAAAATCTCAAATCCTTCATCTCATTTTACTTCACCACGTCCTCACCTCTTTGGCACAATACACTCTTCTGTGGCGACCACCCATAACTCCTGCGCTTAACAAGAGGAATAATGCGCTGAAAGATGTGCCGACAGCTATGGATGATTATCATGGTAGAATAACACAAGCGGAACCTGTCGTATAACTCACAGCGCAAGGATAAAATATAATAGAACATATACAACAAGCAATAACAGAGAAGCTTAATTGAGCAGAATCTTAAACTTTTCATATCACCATGAAATATCCATACAACATTGGATTACACTATAAGAGTCTGTATAATAAGCCTCACTACAGGTCACTCAGAGAATTCATCAAACAGCGGAAAAACAACAAAGAGTAGATATTAGAAAATAATTTTCCAATCTCCTTCTCTACATCGCTCAACAACATCGTTCTCATCAAGATCTACTACCAGTCACTTGCTACTCAGTATGCCCATCCACTACTGGGCGAATAACCCAAGGTAATAAGAGGGAGACATAAAACCTTGAATCAGACAATAGTCTTAATGAGCAATAAAACAACTATCTAACATCATCAATAAAGTATATGAGAATAGATAGATTAATCAACTAATCTACCAACATCAACTGAGAAGAACCAAAACCCGTCTTTCCCACATCCGACAGTGATAGCCTTTACAACAATCAAGTATAAACAGACAGTACATTCATGCCAATCAGTTATCAAGCATAGACCATCACAATCGATATCAACATCTCCCAAGCATAATCCCTGAAGGCCTAAACTAACATCAGACAAGCACCCAAGTGATATCTCCTTAGACATCGAATAATCTACATAAGATGATACAAGCAAAACAATCGTCATCCATGACTCTGGCTATCACCGTCAATCTTGCTTTGAAACAAACATAAATCGTACGACCGACTCAACATCCTACCATCTATCAAGGGTTAATGGAAAACCTCAGTTCTAGCAAAACACCATACGCCTTTGCATGATACATATCTAGGCCTTTTAACGATACCCAGGGTACTCGACCAGTTAACTTATAGTCTTTCGGCATCCCCATTATACCGCTGCTTTGAGTCCGCTGGAACCTACAACAACGATAATTCCTCGGCCTTCGATATCTCTAGCTATCCAACCTGATGACTGTTCTTAAGCTCAAGCGACTTCTCGAGCAACCATTATCCACGAACTCACAATCTTGAGTCATCTTCAAATTCGTTGCATTTCATCGATCAGTGAATACATCATAACACTTCGAACATTTTGTCTTGAATTCACTTCGAAGCTACATCCATCATTGAAACAAAATAACATCAATATTTGGTCAACATTAGTCAAGTCGTTTTCTGTTCATTAGTCAGGTCGTCCACCGACTTAACTCCTCCATAACGGCCTAACTCAACGCAGATATTCCACGACCTTACTCTTCGGAGCACCAACGACCCGACTCCAAAGCTCCAAAGACTAGACTTTGAACGACCTTATCTATCGGATACTCAACGACCCAGCATGCATGAACGATCTGCCTTGCTTTGCTTTAAAAAATTTCGGCCGACCCTTCAGCCATGAACAACCTGACTTCAACGACCCTGAGCCAGTGACCCAACCCCTTCATCACACAGGATGACCCTCCTCCTTTCGTGCTTCCCAAGCCACGATCCAACTTCGTCATGGCCTGGTTCCTCTTCGAACTGGAGACAGCGACGTGAAGCCAACGACTCGGCCTAGCTTAGGACGACCTAACTTCAACGACCCACCCATGTCTTGGAGCACAAGCCGTGCGACCCATCCAAAAACGACCCAACTCCAAATTTGACCAATCCACCTCTAATCTCGACCAATCCATCACCAAACGACAACATCGATGGAAATAACTCATCCAAAACATCGAATTCAACCATCAACACTATATGAAATCATTAACAACACAAACGATAATTATTCATCATACAACCATATAAAACTCACCAAATCATGATAGATCAATGAATAAACAAAACAATGGATCTAAACTCACATAAACATATGAATTAACATAACAATTACCTATTTAAGTTTTTAGATTAGATCCTATGGTGATTCAAATGAAAATATATGTACCATGACGTAGATCTAGGTGAAAACAACTTGTAATGATAAAAATAAGATCAAACAACCCATATACTCGATTGAACCCGTATGAGAGATGCTTATCACTCACCAAATCTTCGAAATAACTTGAAATCACTAAATTCCCAATCCAGATAGCGAAGAATGATTTCAAACCTATCGATTTGATGTGATCTCCCTTCACTCAATGTATATCTAGATTTTCTTGATGTAGATCTTTAATCTTCTCACGTAGATCTAGAATATTAATAGAGGAAAGGTGTATTTGATTAATCAAGTAGGATCACGAGCTTAACCAAATGAGATAATGAAGAGAAGTAACTCTCTCTCTATGCCTCTAACCCCCTATTTATAGCCTCCAATCCACCCACTAATGGGCCACACCAAACCAACCCACTAATGACTAGCCAAACCTGTATAGAAATTGTGAAACATAAAATAGCGATTCCTCCCAAAACACTAAACTAAATTTTTAATGTGACCACTTTACGGAATTAGGAACATCATTCCCTTTCCAATGAAATCAATCTCAATACCTGATTCGATACCAGTTAAAAGTTATTGCCTGTACAAAACTGACAGGGGCGAAATGGTCACAAATCAAATTGGTAAATATTATGAACATGTCTTACATCCCCATAACCAACATATCAGAATATGAGAATGATCTTACTCTCAGGGAATTAAGTAAAAATATTTTACAATCTTCAGGTACGTAAAATGCGGGTTGTTACACCTTCATTGAACCGAGACTACCAAGCTCCGGTTTGCTTTATCACATCTCCACACTTATGGCTCGAAGCGATGACCATTCGAACCGAGCTCTGAACCTCTCTCCATGATCCATCTTCCTTCCACATTTGACTTTGTGGAACCATCTGAAAGACACGACTCATTGTAACTCATCCTTCTTCTTCCTCGACACAGCTTTGGATCCAAGCATCCATCCACCCTTGCCCTCTTCGAGGATCGCCAAAAAACGCCACCTCGCGGTCGTGTAGATCCTCCTAGCCTTCAACTTCCTGAGATGTCGGGCCTAGTCTGAAGAGACATTTCCTGGACGAGATAGCCTGGGTTGATAATGTTGACCCGAGATGGGTCGACTCGGACATATCTGGACTTAATTCGTCTCGATCATCAACCCGGGAATTTGGTTTACAATGAATTCTTTACCCTTTTGAGATTTTAATGACTTTGATTAACGTGAACTTTTGTGAGATCCAAATAGCGACTCGTGTTGACTTGCACATAACTACCTGGTCTTACTTGATCATGCACTCAACTTGCACAAAATGACGACATCGTTCGGCAACGACATGTATGGGTAATGTTACATTCGAGAGCCACCTATTCGATACAAAAAATGATAATCTCTTTCTCTAGACAGAATGATCCGAGTACAATGGCATCTCAAAAGGACGTGACTGTTCATTATCACCATTCACAGACTGAATAACTTATATGGGATCACTGCTTAAAATATTACAAAGTACATCTCGCCTACAATGCGGCGTACGTTAGGAGGCTAAGTGTTGACCAGCCTTTTGGCAAGGCCGTCAAGATCATACACATATCGGAAAACCAAGTCAAATCATCATCCAGAAACCATCAGGTCGGCTTGATCAACACTAGGCTAGACTAGTTCAGACATAGAAGCCCAAGACAACTCTGGATCCATATCACCTCGGTTAGACCAGTTCAATTCGATAGGGATCTCGGGTCGACCAGGAGCTTGTCGACCCGACCCTGAGAATGAACATGTGAAGACCAAGAGAGAACATGCCTAACTCTATCTGGTGCTCAGGTTGAACAAGTCTGGGGTTGATCACTGACTCGAGTTTGGTCCTCTATGCAAAATATCTCCTATAAGACCGGTTCCAATTCTGTTTTGACCGCTTCCATTATTTCTAATCTTTGAATCAACTGCCACTTGTTTATACCTAGTTGGACCAGGTCTTTTTACATAAGGAGAAAGCTTCTTTAGCCATTCTTACAATCCCGGGATGGAAGCTACTCATCCTAGTTGTGACACCCCATGTCCATTAATGTCACTCATAGGAGAATACATTAAGTTTCATGAAGCGCAATAGGTAATAGTACATAAATTTGCAGAGCAGATATAAAATAAGCCACGGAAAACTATCAACTTTATTATTAAAATAAAATGTAGTTTTCAAAACTAGTTACATCAACCACTTACAATGTACTACAAATCTGTCTTTTTGAAACAAAATAACATAATGCCGTAAAACAAAACCATATCCTTGCCACAAGCCATGATGGAATAAAGTCAGAAAGGTACATCTCAAGAAATCCAAGTCCAAGCTGCTACAGAAAGTTCTAGTTACTATTGAGTGCTTCCACTCTGATGACCTAGGGGGGAAGGAAAGATGTATTTGATTGAGCAAGGAGGATCACGAGCTCAACCAAATGAGAGAATGAAGAAAACTAACCCTCTCTACATGCTCCTAACCCCCTATTTATAGCCTCCAACTAGCCCACTAATGGGCCACACCAAATCATCCCATTAATGACTAGACAAACCTGTACAGAAATTGTGAAACACTAAAACATCGATTTCTCCCAAACTGCCAAACCATATGTTTAACGTGACCACTCTACGAAATTGGAAACATCATTACCATTACAAATAAATCCATCTCAGCACCTGATTCGATCTCAATCAAAAGTTATGCCCTGTACAAAACTAATAGGGGCAAAATGGTCACAAATAAAATTGGTAAAAATTATGGACATGTCTCACATCCCAATAACCAACATATCAAAATATGAGAATGATCCAACCCTCAGGGAAAAAAATAAAAATATTTTACGATCTTCTAATGCGTAAAATGTGGACTATTATATTCTCCCCCTTTAGGAAATTCGCCTCCGAAATTCCAAGCAAACATAAGCGACTAAAACAACTTTGCATGCCTACCATCTAGAAGCAACCAATTTACTATCCAAACTAGCATCCATTAAGCCATGCATCCATAGCTTTAACCTAGCACACGGAATTCTAACAATGATAGTTTAAGTTGTCATGGTGTAAGGTGACACGATATTAATGGTTCATACCGACGAAGAGTTCTGGATTGGTTGTCTTCATACTCTCTTCCGTCTTCCATGTACAATCTTCATCATCCTTGCTTTACTGCACCTTGACTAGCTTAATCGTCTTCCTCCTAAGTTGTTTCGTGTCATTCCCCACAACACAAAGCAGCTTACGAGGCTTCATAACTACGGTCTTGACTTCTAGGTCTTTGTACTGTTCTAAAGATACCGCTTGTTAACGATATTTTTCGTTAATACCGGAAAAAGGTCTACAGAAATTGACCTAGTGGGAAATGGGGTTATTTAGTTTCGACGAGCCTGAGTTAGTTCACCATTTCCTATATATCAAGGTCTAAAGCCCAAAAGATTAGTTACTCTTCACTCAAAGGAGTGAGTATCTTGATTAAGAGACTTAAGAACCAATAGTTATCTTGGGACAAGGGCTGCCTAAGCACAAACCTCAGTAGAAGGCTAAATGGCTTGTAGGAAGGGGTTTTGCAATAACTTTGCGGGAGGGTTTAGACTTGAATAGGAAGCTATGACCATGTAAAATGCATATGGTATGTTGTGTAGGAAATAACTAATAACACTCATAAGAAGCTCATAAGAAGTATGCTAAGTGTTGATCCGCTCTTTAAAGATCTTTGATTCGGAGTACATAAGTGATTACAGTAGAAATCCCTGAATCGATTTTGAAATTAGGGTTTACTCTAGAAGAAAAGAGTACAAGAATGAGAAATGAGAAATTAGCCTAAAATACGAGACCCCTGTGGTCTTATTTATAGACAAATCGGGACCCCTTTTGTCATTGGGCCGGGAGAAGCGCATGTCGGCTGCTTTTCCCTTTGGTTCCAGTTGCTTTGGCTCTCAGCTGCTCCTTTTGCTTTGCTTATTGCTTTTAGGGTGTCGGTCCTGGCTCTTGGAAAGATGGTCTCGGCCTTTAGAATCCTCTCTTTGATGTTACTTCTATCTCCTTTGTATCGATACTAAGCCTGTTGGTATGGATAGCTTTAGGAAAGGATTTTAGCTTCTGGTTAATAGCTTCCGATCATGAGCTCTTAGTCTTCTTATTAATTCTTTAAGATATTTGCCTTCATGCTTCGAATGTATGGTTATGGGATCTGCCACCCCTTTTGGTATCGATATTGAATGAATTGATGTGGATAGCTTGTCCCTTTTAAGAAATTGAATTTGCTTTCAATAGTCCTACGGGTTGGGTTTCGGTCTTTCGGAAGGAATGCTTACGGAATATAATTAGTAGCCTCCTGGAACTGCCTTTCAGTGATCATCCATTCCTTTTAGTCCCAATAACTAGCTTCCAGAAGGCTCCTCTTACCTTCAATACTTTTGTTCCTCCTTGTATCAGCATTAATCAAGTTAATGCCGATACCCCTTTCGCTTTCCTTGGCTCCCAATTGCAGGTTCCCTTTGGACTTGAGCTTTTGTTGACTACTTTATGTGTCGGGGGCTACCCTGTCGGTATTCTTCCTTTTTCATCATCTTCAGGCTTCTCTCCTTACTGACGGTGACAGTTTCCTTGCTTTCGGATTGTTCTCTCATGCAAGTGACGGTTCGTTACCCCTTCATTGACAGGCCGCCTCAGTGTTAATTTTGGAAGTAACATTTGCCCCCCCCTTTTGTGAAGGGGCAATTTCAATTTTTCTAGTCAAACCTTTGACTTTCTTTCAGTGTGTCGACTCCCTGTCTCTTGGCATCCTTCAATTAGACCCGTTGATGGGTTCCTATCTGTACGGCTTGGATTTACAGGAAAATTTGATATAAATGCTTCTCCTTCTTCGTCTCCATCCTTTTACATGCAAATTAGTGCTCAAGACAGATTATCGTGTTTTAAGAATTACTCAAGCTTTTTTTCTAGAATTTCAAATTCGATTCTCTGTAAGTATCTTTATTTCGATTATAAGTAGAAATCTATATTATGCACTTAAATTGATTAGGAAATTGATCAAGATTTGACATACTTAGTGCGAATTAAACAACTAAGATAGCTTGAATAATATATAATGGCCGATATGATTAGTTATCGATTCGCCTAATGCACCCCTTTTTGGAGTTTGATATGCAAAATTTATCATGTAAAAGTTTAATTTAATCACAAAGTAAGATGCTATGCTTCTGGTACGAGCTAATTCAATCGCCATTACTGTCAATTTATTTTGTTTTTGACCTTGCTGGCACCAACATTTGTATTTATTTAGCTTCCGTCTCAGGGGTGTCGGGTTAGCTTGAAAGTGCCAGTAAAGTCTGTAAACTTAACATCAGGATATCTCGATCTTGATTTTACTCGTACCGGGTTTGAGAACCAATAAGGCTTTCGATGATAATATTGAATTATTTGGTTTCGGTTGAGCCTCTATTGGACATCATTAATAGTTTGATTTTTCTGGCTTCTACCTCTTGTCCTTTAAACTTTGGTGTTGGGATAACTGATTTTATCATCACTAAAGGCCTAATTGTTTCTAAGTGAATGTGAATTATGTGTAAATCTTTCTATGGTCGATACTTCGGATCAACTTGGTATATGACAAATTAAACCCTCAATATTAGCAAGTTGTACTTGTTTATCCATTTACAAATGTTATATGCATATTTATGTAAAAGGAATGTAATGCTAACATATATGTTATGAAATGATATCACCTTTCAGCATCATGTGTAGTAAAAAGAGTCTAGTTAAGCCAAAGTCCAAGGGTTCCAGTACTCCATGAACTAAGAAATAGTTTACTTTAAAGCCTTCCTTAATCACCTCTCAAGACAAGGTGAAGACCATTCTCAACAGCTTTGGAATATCTGGCATAGATGTTATTGCGACTTCTGCTCAAGATATTATCTAAGACCCTCTAGAGGGGTACTTTGCATACTCAGCGATCCACATTTGGCAAGAGGGTTTCCTTCCTTTCCTACCTTAAATGCTTAGTCTTTTGTGCAATCTGAGGGTTGCTCCTATCCATCTCTCACCCAACACCTACACCCTACTTATATGCTTAAAGGTTTTGGCACTTGCATCAAATCAAGCCTCTCTTAGCCCCAAACTCATTAGTCACATGACACGATTCTCCAAGAGTGTAGAGTCACCCATTTGGCTTGCAAATCAAATAAAGAGGTTGATAAGCGACAACATTAGCAAGACTAAGTCTTGGGAAGATCAATTCTTTTTCATTAGGTGCCCCCTTGGTATATCGGGGAAATTCGCCGAACTTGGTAAGTTCCTTTCTTTTGAAAGTAATCATATTATCTTCGTATTTCATGTTTAACCCTTGTTTTTACATAGATTCTTCTTCAAAAAACGTAACTTTGTCGGAAGAGGAGACTCAAGTCTTTGATGCTACCTTCAAAGCGCTAGAGGAGCTAGGACGTCGGTCATCTCTAATTACCGTTGACAGGCTTCACCAATATGGTCTTCTTCCTCTGGAGCAAAAGATTTTGGACAACCACCCATTCGGTTTTCTGGCATTAAAGGTTTATCGTTGAACTCCAATACGTTTAATGCGGCATCTCCTATATTTCCAGGTACTTTAAACAGAATTGCACTTCCTTTTGGATAAGATTTCTTACTTTTACCTATTAGTCTTCTTATTCTTAGTTTTCTGATATAGCTATTTCTATTTAGGGTCCATGGCTTCTAAGAGTACCTCCGCTCTCTATGCTTTTGCCCAGTCTGATGTTGAGGCTTTAAAGAGGCTTGCTGATTCCGATATTGAGCCATCGCCCAAAAGACCAAAGCATGACAAGTCAGTTCACTTTTCCGATGATGTTATTACATTGTCCGGAACACAGACAACTCTTGACCCCACCATTTTCGATGTTGATAAGGTTATTCATATTGATCCTTCTCCTGACACTTCCCCAAAAAACAAAACTATAAGCAGTAATGCATCACCTGGCTTTGTTAGGGAACTTGATGCTAAAGAGCACAACTTATTTATAACCTCCTCTTCTCACCATGTTATTCCTCCTTCTCTACTTCTGCTGGTTTTGGACTTTGATGAGCTTGTGAATCTTTCCCTTTCGTCTGCCAAGGTTGCTAACCTTTCACATCCCTTCTTGTATCTAGGCTCGGAGGATTTTTTTTAACCGACGACTAATTAGGGGTCAACTTTTAGTATAGATTATTCTCCTTAGCTTCTTTTCAACTATGTTACTTTAACATAAAGCCTTACTAGTCTTTTTTTAATCTTTCAGGTGACGAAAGGCTGGTTCTTATCTAGGGGAATGGCATCTTCATCTTTTGTTGAGATCTCCCCTCTTAGGGAGGAAAAATAAGGCTTTGAAAGATATGGCTAACACCTTATCATAGGAGAAAGCAAAGAGCAATAGTGAATGCAGAAGATTGGAGGCCTTGCTAGAGGAGGAGAAGAAGGCTAAGGATAGCATATCGGAGCAGGTTGAGAACCTCAAGAGTGAGAAGATAGAGACGCCAGCCGACCTTGTCGTCGAATTGGAGAAGATGGACAACAAGCTTTCCGCTGCGAAATGAATAATTTACTAAGCCAGCAATAGGACACCCGACTTTATGAAAGTTCACCTTCATGATATTTTTATGGAATAATACGAAGATGCTCTTTTCCTTTCTTTTTCTGGTAACCATAAAAAGTTTACAGGGATTGATTTTACTTCGGTACACCCCCTCTGTTACGAATAGAGTTTTGGAAAGGATTAAGTTGGTTCAGCGAAAAGGTAAAGCTCCACAGAAAGACAAGATAAAGCCCGAGTCTTTTCTATTTACTGAGGAGCCTTCTGAAGATTCTAACAATGAAGAAGAAGACACAATTGTTCGCGAAGGAATATGAGGTGATGGAAGTTAGCAGGATGAGTCTGGTAGAGATGGTGGAGACTCCTCATCTGTTGCTGTAGGGATACCTGATTCTAAGGGAACCAATATTGACTCCTTGAGCATCCTATCTGCTCAATATCCAATTGAAACCCCTTCCAAGAAGGATGATTCTTCCAGGCCAAGGGATAAGGAACTTCTTCTCAACTCGATATCCCATCCACACAGGTATGGCTTTCACTCTCGAAATGTTTTCTTCCTTCTTGAATTTGTACCAATAATTGGCTTCCTCTTACTGTGACAGCCCCTTGCTTCTCCAAAGGTGTAAGTCATGCTAATGATTTATATTCATCGTCTTTAGCTATAAAGGGTTTTCAAAGAGCTTGCTTTGTAAACCTCGTGAAAATCATCTTGTAGAAAAGCTTAGATGTTTTTGCATAAGATACTTTCAACTTCTTCGTGACTTGTGGTTCAATTTTTGATAATACTTATGATCAGTTGTACAGTATTAATGTATAATGTGGACGGTATGTGCACTGACTTGTAAACTTGTACTATCATTATTCTGTGGATGTGTATATTTGTTGACACAATTCAGGACTTATATGATAGAAGTTCATGTAGTTGTTTTCCTTTGATAAGTATGATGTTACTAGTGTCGTTGTTTGGCAATGAAAGCATATACATCATTATATCTCGTCTCATATATGGGTAGGAGGACTGATTCTAGACCCCTTCCTCTCAATTCAGGGAAGAACCCTCGACAGTGGCAGGTCACAAATATATTTTCGAGGATGCCCCCCTTTCGAAGTGGAAAAGGATGTACTATATCCAAAAGATAAGCATCATGAACCTTACGGAACAAGTATCCTTTTTGGAGAACTAAGTCAAAAAGAAAGATAAGACCATCCACGAATTGCAATGCCAACTAAAGGTTGGTACTTCTACTGGTTCAGTGCAGAGATTGGTAGGTTGCTTCATCGAATCGACGAGCTAGAGACTGAATTGACGAAAACAAAGGTAAGTTACGCCTCTGTAGAATTTTCTTTAAAGAATCCTGACTTAGATTAATGGGTTCGATTGCCAGGAATTTGTGTGTGTTAAATGTGGCACATCACTCGAGTGTCTTTATTGTAGAACTATTAAGAAGGTAGTTATGTGTATGCAGCAACTTATGAAATATTTTTATAAACAAGTTTGTATATTGTGTGGAAATCACCTGGTATGTGATATTCTTCCTTGGCCAGGGACGTTCTCTTTTCAGAGTCTTATTGTACCATTCTATATAAATTTAATGCATCCTATTAAGTGCTAGCTCATGGAGCACACATGATGCATCGCCCACTTATTGTCGAAATTAATTGTATCATGATATTGAATGTATGATGAAATAACAAGCTTATTCATATTTTCTGCAATAATAGAAGTCTCATAGTGTAATAAATATTCTCATGAAACCTCCCTCTACGGTTTTTTTTAAAGAAAAGGTACCCTTTGTCCTAAGGTTCTATTGGGGAAACTTAAGACACTTACTTGAGTTCTCCCTTGAATTTATGTTCTGGAGTAGTGTGGTTTTTGTATCATGTATGCATTTGACACAGTGAATAATGACTTGATGTATGAGTTAAGGAAATCTCCCTGAGCAATATGGAAAATCATTGTTTTTTCTTAAAGGCCTCTTGTGTAATAGGCTCCAACTATTGTGTTGATGGTATATTCCTTCCTTAAAGATTAGAATCTTGCTTCTTAGACTAGGGTATTAAGGATAGAGCTCCAAAAATCTCGTTCTGGTTGAAATAGGGTTTTGATCCATATTCTGGACTAGGGTATAAGACCAGGAATCCGCTTTCGGCAAGAATAGTAATCTTGAATCAACGTAGATTCAGGTTATTAAGACGACCAAATATCCCTTCTTAGCAATAATTGAAGTCCCGAGCTGACCTAGATCCGGGTATTTAAAACAAGACAGGAGATCCACTTACGACAATAATTGAGATCCGAACCAACCCAGATTCAGGTATTTAAAATAGGAAACTAGTGACCACTTCTGGCATTTGTTTCATTACCCCTTTTTTGGGTGTGATTTGTGAAGTAGAGGATGTACGTGCTTCTTGAGACACTCTCTGGGCTTTTTATTGTCAAAGTAGAGGACGTACATGCTTTTTTGGCCACTCTCTAGGCCTGTGCATCCGGTGTGCTTGGCTAGCTTATCCACAATTAGGGCCCAAGAACTTTCCCGACCTCCCTCCATGAGGCGCCTTATCCTGACCATTATAGGCAACGATAAGGTCTTAGATGCTTAAACTGGGCCATCGTAGATGCGAAACTAAGGCTTACTCTTTTGATGCTCTACCCTGGCCATCATAGGCGATGATAGAGGCTTACACTCCACCCCCTCTAAGGGGTACCTTATCCTGGCCATAGTAGGTAATGATAAGGGTTTGCGTTCCCTTCTAGGGGTAACGCGGAACATAAGCAGAGGTAGGATGTGCTTAGTTCATAGTAGAGGCGGGGCATGCTCTTTTACGAGCAGAGGCAAGGCATGCTAATTAGAAGCTCTATCCTGACCATTTCTGGTGTGGATCGGAGACTTGCGCTTTTGATGCTTTAACCTGGCCCTTTCTGAATTGGGCGCGGAGAAATGCTCACACATCACCGCCCCCCCCCCCTCTGGGAGGTGCCTTGTCTTGGCCAACTCGGCGATGACAAGGGTTTCATCCATTGTGATTTGACCCATCTTGGGCTATTCCGAGTTCTTGAGAGGGTGTCCATACCCTTAGTTATGCAAATAATCCTTTTTCTAAGGATTTTATTGGACTTAGTTTGATCCTTTTACAAAGTATTGTAATTGGCCTTGATTAAGGAACTCGATGGTCGTCCCTTCTAGAAATTTGCAATGGTTAGTTTCATGTCCCTTCATCATGTGATAGCGACAGTTTGGCCCTCCCAATTTCCTTTCGTACTTTGGCTTATTATTTGTGGACGACTAATCGTTGAGTTCATATCTAGTTAGGAAATTAATGTTTTCCATTGAGGTAGTATGGTGGCATTCCTCAGGCATTCTAAACATAAAGTCTTTTCCATGTCGCTGGAACTTAAACCTTTTGTTACTAAACCTTGTCACTTCATCCATACCCTTGCATTTCCTTTTCGAGGTATGTTGAGGTTGGGATATTATCTTTTTCGTCCATTTAGAAGAAAAGCGGTTGAAATCCTTCACTATTTTCCACTGGAGGGGCATGCCTTTGATTTTCCCATGGATAGCTTTCCTTATATGAGAGAAGGGGTTATACTCCCTTGATGCAAAACCACTTAGAGGAAAGATTGATGTTTGTCCTATGTAGGAAGGGTTGTCGTTCCAATAATCAATATCGTATTACTCTACTTTCATTTTCCATTTGATTATTCGCAAGGCTTCCATTCTTAACCTTTGTTCATCCGTCACTCTTGGGTTAGTAGTACCTGACATACCATTTGACACTACAAGAAAACTGATTTTTTGTAGAGCCCAAAAACCGCCACTAAGCATTTTTGGTGGCGTTTCGATAATTGTTACGAGAAAACATGCCACTAAAAATAATTTTTTTGTTGCATTTTCTTTAAATGCCACTAAAACATTCTTTTACATGGCGTTTTTTTGACATTACAAGTGGTTTTTTTGTGGCGTTTAATAAACGCTACCGAAAGGGTTTCTGCATTATAGTTCTTTTTTATTGCGTTCTTTTAGTTTTTTGTAGCGTTTAAAACACGCCATCACAATTGTTTTTATATTCTATAACAATTTATTTATAGTGGTTTTTAAACGCTACAAATAAATTTAACATTCCGTAGCATTTCGCCCACCACCATTTGTTACCAAATTTATATTATAATATTTCATACCTACCCATAATTTTGCCGTCAATTAAATAACATAACCGACAAACACATACATTTTTTAACATAACATATTAAAGGACCACAACATACACCTTCAAACATCCACAAGATAATCATACAAACATCCAAAAATTCAAACATCCACAACCTTCACAACCAAACTACCAATAACATTGTCATAACCACGACATACACAACCAGACTACCAGTAACATTGTGATAACCAAGTATAATAAACATTGAAATAACCAATTACCGAGAAAATATTGTAGTGTTGCTATCATTAAAACACCTGAAATATTATTGACCTACTTGTAAAACAAATAACAAAACATAACTTAAGAATAGAAATAGCAGATTGAACCTTAGTTCACCATTTTCAAACAATACATAACATAAACCTTTCAGACACAAACTCTGAACATAACATTACATAACATAAACCTTTCAGACACACTCATTTTCATGCACACTATGGATATTCTTGGATTTTACTCTGAAAATTTCCATTTTTGAAAACAAATCCTGGATAAGCACACTATGGATATGCTAAGTATATACACCTGATTTTTACTCAACCTCAATTTTTGCCTAACCAATGTCCATTGCGTACAATAATGATAGCAAAATAATTTTGACTGAAAGAAACAAATACATGTGTAATTGTTGTGTCTTGAGATTTTGAACTACATAATTCCATTGCAGGTTGAACCTCAGTACACCATTTTTTTTATATCAAAGTATAATATATGCCTTATATTTGAACATGTATGTGGTTTCTGAAACATAGAACATGTTCGAGAACTCTATAGGCCTTTAAGGCATATTCCATACCATAGTAACTCCTAAATGTATATTAAAAAATATTTACATACCTTTCATTTTGTTTCAGTAAGGATTTTTTCCATTAGTCAAGCTATGGGAGCGCCGAAGGCATCTTCCATGCACGTCAGAGATGATGCTGGTCTCCATCGCTCTGTAGTTGGAACTGTCACATGTTCAACCCAAACCTTTACAACATCCTTTCCCAATGGACAAAAATGGACCATCGCGATCGGATCAGGTGATGCAATAGTTCCTTCAGCCAGTACATATGTTCCACCCACATCTATCAACTTGCATTTGGCATCTTTTTTCATGTTTGCAATCGATTGAATGAAAAAATATTATTATGCATAATATATATACATACGCATTAATATATGCTTACACAATGATCAATGTTGAAAATTAATACATACATGTTTTGATTTATTCATGAACATATATGAGGATTTCGAGGGAGAAGTCGCATGATTTGCACTATCTTCATGACTCCCAGTTGGATTTTCTTTATCATCTTCTACTTTTGATCTTGGTCATGCTACTTTCCTACCAATTGCATCTCCAGTGCACGACATATCAGATATGGGTCGCCACAAATAAATATATTTGTTTATCACATTGTCCACCCAAATCACAACAACAGACAGACCGAGCGGAATACCATTACACAAGCTCTTAGGAGATCTTCCAAGACTCGATTAACCCTCTCGGTTTGACCATTTGTTTGGGGGTGATAAGCCGTACTTAAACACAACTCAGTTCCCAAAGTCTTTTGCAAACTCTTTCGAAATCCACTCATAAATAATGGATCTCGGTCACTCACTATGCTCTTCGGGATACCGTGGAATCGAACTGTCCACTTTATATATAGCTCAACCAACTTGGATGTTGTCCTAGTCGATCTGACAGGAATAAACCTCGCACTTTTGGTCAAACGATCCACGATGACCCAAATTCCTTCGTTTCCTGCCCTGGTTATAAGTAGTCCATCGATAAAATCCATCGATATTTGCTCCCACTTCCACGTAGGAACTACCAATGGCTGAAACAATCCACTTAGCTTCTTCTGTTCAGCTTTCACTAACTGATAGTTCATACACTTGGAAATGAACTTTCCAACATCCCTCTTCATTCCTTCCCAGTAGTAAGCTCGCTTCATGTTCTGATACATGTTGTTACCACCGGGATGAATCGCCAACTTCGAGTGATGACATTCCCTCAGAACCTCATCTCTCAATCTATCGATATTAGGAACAACTAGTCGTCCTTGTTTCTAAAGCCACCTTCTCGATCGACCTCAAACTCCTTATCCTCTGGTTCTAACTTCTGGATAATCTCGACAAGCTTTGCATCACGCTTCTAGCCTTTTCCAATTCTTTCGATGAGAGTAGGTCTTATCGATAAGCTTGCCAACATTTCAGGTTCCAACTCACACCGTGGTCTAAAATTAAATCCTGCCAAGTACCCAAGGTGCTTCATTTTCGAAAAAATCACTCCCAAACTTGCGTGTCTTCGACTCAATGCATTCACCACTACGTTACCTTTACCAGGAGTATAGGCTATACCAAAATCATATGATGCTAGAAACTCTAACCACCATGTTGCCGGAGATTTAAATCGTTTTGGGGGAAAAGATACTTCAATGACTTGTGATCCGTAAACAACTCGAATTGAACTCTCAACAGGTAATGCCTCCACATATTCAGAGAAAACACGATCGCTGCCAACTCCAAATCGTGAGTTGGATAATTTCTTTCGTACGGCTTCAGCAATGGACTCGCATATGCCACAACTCGATCCTTCTGCATCAGCACTGCTCCAAGTCCAGTACCACTTGCATCGGTGTATACCACCATTTCCCCATTCCTACTTGGAATCATCAAAACAGGATCACTCATCAGTCTCTCTTTCAGGATTCTGAAAGCTTGCTCATACTCCACATCCCATGAACACTTGATTTTTCTTTGTTAATTCTGTTAATGGTGCAAGTATCTTGGAGAAATCCTTAATAAAACGAAGATAATATCCCGCCAACCTAAGAAAACTCCGAACATCCGTTGCATTCTTAGGTCCATCCCGGTCCTGTATTGCTGCCACCTTAGCGGGGTCAACCGCTATTCCATTTATAGAAACAACATGGCCTGAGAACCTCACTTCACTATTCCAGAAGTGACACTTCGAAAAATTAGCTCTTAGTTGATGCTTTCGCGAGATTTCCAAAACAACTCGCAAGTGCGTCTTATGCTCTTCCTCATTCCGGGAGTAAACCAGAATATCATTCACGAGCACAAGCACGAACTTGTTCAACTGGTCTCTGAAAACCCTATTCATAAGATCCACAAAATACATTGGCACGTTAGTCAACCCAAATGGCATCACCAACCATTGGAAGAAACTGGATGGTATCCTAAAAGTTGTCTTTGACACACTGTCATTTTCCACCCTCAACTGGTGGAATCTCGTTGCCAAATCTATATGAGAAAACACCTTGGCTTCGTGAAGCTGATCGAACAAGTCATCGATCCTCGGAAGCGGATACTTGTTCTTCTTGGTCACCTTGTTCAGCTCACGATAGTCCACACATTGTTAGGGAACTGGGTGTCTATAACCCGGTATTAATGGACCTTAAGGCTATTCAGACACTAGAGGAGAGAAGCGTATTTTCCATATCTATTCAAAATTCAAATAGAAAGAATTAAGTAATAAAATAAATTGCAGTAAAGTAAATAACACTAGGATTTTTATACTGGTTCGGATTAACCAATCCTACATCCAGTCTTGCACTTCACCATGCAGAATTTCACTGTAATCGCTTGCTTTCCACGAGTGGTAAGAACACCTTTACAATCTTGATTTCACGGGCTACAAGATACACCTTCTCCTCATCAACAACAACAAACAATGGCAAGTAGTCGTATCTTCAATACAGATTCTTGCAGATTTGGTACAATGATTCTATAGACCTCTAATGGCAATATATCTTTGAATTCTTTGAGGAAATAGAATTAAATCAGAGAGAGAATGATATGAATTCAAGTACAACTCTCTGATATTGTGTGGCTTCCAAATAAATTAAGAATAGTAGTGAAAGAGAGTGGATTTGCAAGAATAATAAGATAGTTTTCAATGGAATTTTGTAGAGAATAAATGGAGAAAGAGTAGAAGAAAATGTGAAATTATTGTGTAAAAATTCATTACCAAAGGCCTTTAAATTAAGTATGAAAGGATGTGTCTTTTGGTGAAAGGGTAGAGGGAAATAACTATCCAATTTGAATTCAAAAATCTGGAAAACCATTATATGTCGACATACAAAGATGGGTATGTCGAGATACTTGTGTTGCAAATATCCACAGCAACACTTATAAGTGTTTCAAATTTTCTGCACTTCAAATTTCCTTATATTTATGGATTTTGGTGATTCGGTTGAGGTCAATGGTTGATTGACTTCAAGTATTATTGCCATGGGATCTTTAACAAGATATTCTAAGGTTTAACCAACTCCTCGTCACTTCAAACACCTTTGTTCTTCAGCATTCATCTTTAACAACTTTTAGTCTTCAATTGCATTGATTATCCTTCCTCTGTAATTCTTCTTTTGTATTCTTGTTTATCTTTATAAATACCTTCATAATATATCTAATGTAGCTGCACAGCTCAAGGATATGTCAGTAGTAATGTTTATATGGTTGTTGTCATCAAAATCAATACCTAGGGTACCTAGGGTATTAACAATATCCCCCTTTTTGATGATGACAACCATATAAATATTTGAGAGATAAAATATAATACATTTTATATTTGACTCCCTAACTCTATGCACTCCCCTTAACATTTTAACTACTATATTTATATCTTTTCTTCCCCTTTGTCATCAACAAAAAGGTTAAAGAGAATTATTTAGTTTACTGCTAGACAATATGTAAAGTTCGTATATGCATATAAATAAAACACAAGTAGGGAAATCAAAACATGAAATAAACTAAATAATCAGATGAGTTTTAGAGTTATAACTTTACTGATGCCAATAAAAAATCCTTTTCATATTTATCCAAGGTTCAATAGATTTCTTGTCATATGCTTTGAGCATCGACTATTTGGTACCTAAAAAATTATAAAATATGCACAATAGTACCCTTTTTATTTCGAGATCCATAGGGTTACGTTTTGGGATGCCAAACCCATGAAGAGTTTGAATGCCCTTTCAAAATATAATCATTAGATAAATGAACCTTATTAATAAAATTATCAATGTAATTTTCTTTTATAGAATTATCTAACCATTTTGGAACCCATACGTTAATGAACCTATTTTGAGGATTTAACTTTAATTTCCTAGGTTTTGGTTTGAACTTGGTGGATTTAACAAACTTTGTACATTAAGTACTATTTTTCTTTACTTTCGCCTTAGGGGTAAATCCAAGTCCTTGTTTATTCCAAGTGTTTTTCGATGCAAATAATAATTTCTCTAGACTATCATTTCCTTTGTTATATTTATCAATATCTGTTTTCATTTTATCAAAATCCTTACTATGGTTAAGAATTACATTGTCTAGAGATGTTATTTTGTCATTCAAATCAGTGATCTGTGACTTCATTGCAAGGTTTTCTGATTTTAAGGACTCATTTTCACTTTTCAGTTTTTCAAAACTTCCAAGTGTTAAATCCTTTCCATTTTTATGACCATTAAATCTTCCAATTTCATATTCTAGACATTGTTTTTTTTACTCAACTTTTCATTAGATATTTTTAATCTATCTATTTCTGCCAAATTATTATCGTACTCTTTCCTAAGTATTTCATATCTCTGACGCATATCATTCAATACTTTAGTAATTTCTTTGTCAAAATTCCATACCTGGTCTTCCATTGCCATGAAGCATACATTGGCATTTTCTGTTTCTTAATCACTAGCACTTGATGATGAGTCATCCCATGTTGCATTGAATGCCTGTTTCCTCTCCTTATTGAAAGTATTTGAAATGTATTTTGGTTTTCTTAAGTTGGGACAGTCTCTTTTCAAATGTCCGGGTTTATCACATTCGAAACATTTAACAACATCCCCATTTCTAGAATTATTGTTGTTAGCTTTTAGAAGTTTCTTTATTATCTAATACTTCAAGAATTTATTAATCTTCTTGGTAATAAACTCGAGATCATCATCCGATTCACCATTGTTGATTATAGCATTAAGTGCCAGTGATTTATTCTCATTTCCTTGATTCTCTTTTCTAACCTGCAACTTTACTTCATAGGACACTATATTACCAATTAATTCTTCTATTGACATTGTACTAATATCATTGGCTTCTTCGATTGCCAGAGTATTCTTATCCCATTCACTAGGAAGTGAATTCAAGATCTTTCTGACATGGACTTCTTCAGTAATGTTCTTTTCTAATGATATTAAGACATGTACAATACCTTGAAATCTAGAATACATATCAGAAATAGATTCATTTGGTTTCATTTGAAAAAGTTGAAACTGGTGAGCTAACATAGATATCTTTGTCTGTTTTACTTTATTGGTGCCTCCATGTGTGATTTCAGCATTATCCAAATTTCATATGCAGAATTACATATAGAAACTCGATTAAATTCATTTCTATCTAAAGAGAAAAATAACATATTCATGGCCTTAGAATTATTAAGTGCTTGTGTCTTTTGATCTAGCGTCCATTTTGAATATTCATTTTGAGGCTCTATGTATTCTACATGGGTAATGTTCCAAATATCTAAATAATTAGAGTGTAAATAAAATTTCATCCTATAAGTCCAATAAGTATAACTATTGCCATCAAATAGAGGAGGTCTAGTTGTAGATTGCCCTTTTATAAAAGAACTAATAATGGTGTTGCTAGTGTCACTTGCCATTATAATTTTCAAAAAAGCAGATTATGAAATTTTTGAAAGACCAAGCTCTGATACCAATTTAGAGAACTAAGTGTCTATAACCAAGTATTGATGGATCTTAAGGCTATACTAAAGGAGAGAAACGTATTTACTATATCTATTCAAAATTCAAATAGAAAGAAATAAGCAATAGAATAAAATGCAGTAAGGTAAATAACACTAAGATTTTTATATTGGTTCGGATTAACCAATCCTACATCCAATCCTGCACTTCATCGTGCGGAATTTCACTATAATCGCTTTCTTTCCACGGGTGGCAAGAACACCTTTACAATCTTGATTTCATGGGCTACAAGATACACCTTATCCTTATCAACAAAAAAAAATGGCAAGTAGTCATATCTTCGATACAGATTTGGTACAATGATCCTATAGACCTCTAATGGCAATATATCTTTGAATTCTTTGAGGAAATAGGATTAAATCAGAGAGAGAATGATATGAATTCAAGTACAACTCTTTGATATTGTGTGGCTTGCAAATCAATGAATAATAGTAGTGAAAGAGAGAGTGGATTTGCAAGAATAATAGGATAGTTTACAATGGAATTTTGTAGAGAATAAATGGAGAAGGAGTAGAAGAAAATGTGAAATTATTATGTAAAAATTCGTTACCAGAGGCCTTTAAATGATGTATGAAAGGATGTGTCTTTTGGTGAAAGGGTAGAGGGAAATAACTACCCAAATTGAATTCAAAAATATGGAAAATCATTATATGTCGACATACAAAGATGAGTATGTCGACATACTTGTGTTGCAAATATGCACAACAACACTTATAAGTGTTCCAAATTTTCTACGCTTCACATTTCCTTATTTTTATGGATTTTGATGATTCGGTTGAGGTCAATGGTTGATTATCTTCAATTATAATAGCCATGTGATCTTTAACAAGATATTCTAAGGTTCGACCAACTCCTCGTCACTTCAAACACCTTTGTTCTTCAGCATTCGTCTTTAATAGCTTTTAGTCCTCAATTGCATTGATTATCCTTCCTCTGTAATTCTTCTTTTGTATTCTTGTTTATCTTTATAAATATTGTCATAATATATCTATTGTAGCAGCACAACTCAAGGATATGTCAATAATAATGTTTATATGGTTGTTGTCATCAAAATCAAAACCTAGGGTATTAACACACACAATCACAAAGATCCATCTGCCTTAGTTGCAAACACAACTGGTGCACCCTATTTAGACATGCTCCTCCGAATAAACCCTTTTCCCAAAAGGTCAAATACTTGCACCTCTAACTCTCGATGTTCCTCAGGTGCCATCCTCCTAAGAGGCATGAGATAGGTCTAGTAGCCTCGACCAAATCGATTTTGAACTCAATCTTGCGATGCAGCGGCAACCCTTTTACCTCGTCAGAGACATCTTTAAACTCACTAGCGATCAACACTGATGAAAAGTCTTCTCGTGGAATCACAAGAGAATACAAATATCTTACGAAGACACCATCTTTGGGCTTACATAGAATCACAACCATTCCCCTTTCACATTCCTGACTGTCATCTCGAGCTTCTCGCAATCTACTTTTATCGCGCGCATACCTCTTGAGCCAGTCCGTACCCAAAATAATCCCAAGCCTAGCGAAGTTCAAAAAAAAGCAATCACACACAAAGAAGCAACCATGATGTGACGGCCACCCCCACACCATTAGACACTTCCCTGGAGATGCGTTGTGCCAACGCCCGACTAGCATAGGACGGTCGTCAAAGGGGTTTGAAACTATGAATCATCAAGAACCTGTAGTATATTTCACAGTGTATGGAATAAAATATAATAATAACATAACTTGATATAAAACAGGCGAGACAGTGCATAAGCTGAAAATTAAACCACATCCATCAAAGTAGCGGAATCCAAAATACAGCTTATGATCCAAACCATTATTACAACTTCAAAATACTGTCTCTAAAAGGAAGTGAAAGAGGTACACTACTAATGCCCAAAGCAGTGACCAGCAACACACAGGGAGAATATATGTAAATAGTACGTGGAAGCCTCCTGCTCATCTCCAGACAGCTGCTTGTGTATAACCACCTAATCTATCTCTAGTCTGCTTGTATAGGAGCAGCCAGAGTAATAAGAAGAGACATAAAACTCTGGGTCAGACGAAAGTTTGGTGTAAGAGATAGCAACTCTATATAACTGAATAAAGCAATAATAGGTATAAATGATCATACCTGAACCTGCAATAAAAGAGTTAGCACAACAAGATGTATAATATTCTAAGGTAACATCAACATATAGTGTAAAAATAGGAGTGTGTGTGTCAAGGTGATAACAAACATAACAATCATCCTCACATCTCTCACTCAGTGCATAAAGCATACGATATCCACCACTTTGATCACCAGATCCATTGGGGCCATGACGAAGTCCTACTTCGTACAACTATCGCTACGACCACTTTTCCCTTTGGGGCCTTCACGGAGTCCTACTCCATATAACCTCTGACCCTACTATACTGGTCCATAGCTAATAACCCTAACGGGTCAACCAGTCCACACAACCCTGGCTCTGGTTCGTCTACATGCCGCCCCTTCTCAGTGGTGAACCAAAGTTATAGATATCGATAACTCCTTTGCACACATCCCACAGTAGAGCCAACTCCCAAAGTTAACTCGTTGGTTCCCATCTGGATCATGAGTAATAACTTCTCATTTGGACTTCCTTTTGCATCTTGGTTTTGGTCTTCTCTAGTTCGGTTCGGGTCTCTTCCTCCTATCCGGTTCGGATCGGGTCTCCTCCTCCTATTCGGTTCTGGTCTACTCCTCATATCCAGTTCGGTTCAGGTCTCCTCCTCCTATCCGGTTCGGTTCGAGTCTTCCTTATATCCGGTTCGGTTCGGGTCTCCCTTCTAACCGGTTCGGATCGGGCCTCCCTCCTAACTAGACCAGAAACTCTACAATTTTTTTTCCAGCAGGCTATTTTCGCCGAACGACGGCATTTTTAACAATTCTAACATTCCCATGCAATCATTAAACATCCCAAACAATAGTAACAACATATAGGTTCAATAAAAAAGATCAAAACATCAAGCATATAGGTTATTTTAGATCAAGCACACCCAAAACCCATGATTTTCCCCTTAACCATGTTTAACCATATCTAACAATAGGATTAGCAAACTTAATCCAAATTAACCCAAATTTATACCAGCAACATAAAATATGATTTTAGATTTTATTCATATTTTCCTATACCTTTCTGAGTCATAATTTCGCTAAATATCACTAATCACCCCTAATTAGCCATAATTAGTGAATAAACATGCTAATCACTCACCTTAGCCACAAATAAATGATAGATCTGAAACTTCCACTGATTTGGCTTGGATCCCTATGTAGTGCAGCAGCTCTACCTCAATTTTGATGCTAATCCGCCTTAATTTGATGTGGTTTTGCTTAATTAGTGATTAGAGAGAGATTTAGAAGATGGGGGCCATTACTAGGGTTCAAGGTATGTTTGTGGCAGCTAGAAAAATGAAATGGAATGTTTCTCCCAACCCTTTCAGCCCTCCCATAACCCTACTCCTGAAATGAGTTATGGGCCTAGCTGCTAATCACGCTATTAAGCCCGATTAAGTTGTTTTACATCTTCCAAACCTTATTTCATCCACCCAAACGGTAAGTCCATTTGATTAATGTGACCACTCTACGAAATGGGAAACCATCATCTGAATCCAATGGAAGTGGTTTCAGGTCAAAACTCATTACCAATCAAAAGTTATAGGCAAAACAAGATTCGCTAGGGGCAAAACGGTTGTTTAAAATTTGGCAAAAATCATGAATGTGGGAAATGACCCCAATAATCGTTTCCCATAGTTACGCGACCATATGACTTCGTATGTAAATAAAATAAATATTCTACGATCCTCCGATACGTAGAATGCGGGTCGTTACACTCTCCCCCCTTAAGAAATTTCGCCCCCGAAATTCCTTAACCAAAACATACAATGGTGCCCTACATGACTATCAACCATTTATAAACAATCAAACATACACTATAACACAACAAGCCTATCCTAGCATGCAGTTTAACAACAAGGGAATAAGTATATCGCGATTAAAACTTTACCAGGTAAAGAACTCTGGATATGACTTCGTTATGTTCTCTTCGGTTTCCCAAGTACAGTCATTCTCATTACCGCCCCACTGGACCTTAACCAGTTTTACCTTCTTCCTTCGGAGTTGCTTCGTATCATGTCCGACAATACAAATCATTTTGCAGTTTCCAACTGCCTCGGATTCTACCTCGATATCATCCAACTAATTTGGTGAGATGGTCATATCAGAATCGTACACAAACTTCCTTAACCGAGAAACATGAAATATGTTGTGCACTCCCGCCATCTTGTCAGGTAATCCAACTCTATACGCTAAATTCCCAACTTGTTCGAGAACTGGAAATGAATTAACAAATCTTGGTGCCAACTTACCTCTCCTACAAAATCGAATCACATTCTTCAACAGAGAAATCTTGACGAATACCAAGTCGCCAACGGAGATTTTCAAATCTCTTCGCCTTTTATCAGCATAACTCTTTTGCCTATCTTGGGTAGCTTTCATTCGTTGTTGAATAACCTTGATCTTATCTGAAGTTTCTCTTATTACATCTGGCCCAAGCACAAACTTCTCACCAGTTTCCAACCGTGATGGTGAGTTGCACGGTCTTTAGTACAAAGCTTCAAATGGAGCCATACCAATACTGGACTGATAACTATTATTATATGCGAACTCAACCAGATGCAAATGGTCATCCCATGAACCTCCAAAATCCAATATACAAGCTCTCAAGAGATCCTCTTATACATGATTCACCCTCTGTGTTTGCCCGTCGGTTTGGGGATGGTACGCGGTACCGAGATGTAATTTTGACCCTAAAGTCTCTTGTAAGCTCTTCCAAAACCCACTAGTAAATAATGGATCTTTGTCACTCACAATACCTTTAGGTACTCCATGAAATCTCACTACCCGCTTCATATATAGTTCCGCCAAATTAATTGTCGTTCTATTCAACTTGACCGGTATAAAACTTGCACTTTTGGTCAGTTGATTCGCAATCACCCAAATACTATCATGACCCGATCTAGTCCTTGGTAAACCATCAATGAAATCCATTGAGACTTGTTCCCATTTCCATTTGGGAATTTCCAACGGTTGTAACAGACCACTAGGCTTCTTTTGCTCGGCTTTAACTAACTAGCAATTCATGCACTTGGATATAAACTTCTCAACGTCTCTATTCATCCATTCCCAGTAGTAGGTCTGATTCATGTCTCGATACATCTTGTTACCGCCAGGATGTATAATCAGTTTCGAGTGGTGACATTCTCTAAGCACTTCATCTCTCAATCCATTAACGTTGGGTACAACTAGTCTCCCGTTCTTTCAAAGCTTTCCCTTCCTATCAAGCCCATACTTGTTCATCTCCTCACCCTCGATACTCATCTCTACCTTGGAAATAATTTCCAATAGTTAGGATCATCCCTCTAATTGGAGTCAATCAGCTCAATCAAAGTCGGTCTGATCGTCAAACTTGCTAACATCTCTGGATCCAATTCGCACTTAGGTCTGAAATCATATCCCGCAATATACTCCAGTTGCTTCCACTCAAGAAACATAGCCCTTAAACTGGCATGTCTCCTACTCAATGCATCAGCTACCGCATTGCCCTTCCCAGGTGTGTATGCGATATTGAAGTCATATGAAGCCAAGAACTCTAACCATCTCTGCTGACGAAGATTTAAATCCTTTTGGGTGAAAATATATTTTAATGACTTATGATTAGTAAACAACTTGGATCTTTCTCCCAAGAGATAGTGTCTCCACATATTCAACGTGAATACGATTGCTGTCAATTCCAAATCATGGGTAGGATACCTTTTCTCATGCGGTTTCAGTTGCCGATTAGCATAAGCCACAACCCTACCTCCTTGCATCAGTACAATACCTAGTATGGTACCACAGGCCTCCTTGTATACCATCATCTCTTCGTTCCCCTTGGGAATAACTAACACGGGTGCACACGTCAACTTCTCCTTTAGACCCTTAAATGCATTCTCACACCTTTCGTCCCAAACGAAAGCTTGATTCTTCTTGGTCAACTGAGTTAACGGTTTCGCTATCTTAGAGAAGTCTTGAATAAACTTATGATAGTATCCAGCTAATCCCAAGAAACTTCTCACATTCATTGCATTCTTCCGCATAGACCAGTCTTGCACTGTAGCCACCTTCGCAGGATCTACGACAATACCATTCTCTAAAACAACATGGCCCAAGAACCTCACTTCCCTCCTCCAGAAGTGACACTCAGAAAATTTTGCTTTCAGTTGATGCTCCTCAACACCTCCATCACTGTCCTCAAATGTTCCTTGTGTTCTTCCTTTCTCCTCGAGTAAACCAAGATATCATCCACGAACACAAGAACAAACTTATTTAATTGATCTCTGAATACCCTATTCATAAGATCCACAAAATATGCGGGTGCGTTAGTCAACCCAAATGGCATGACCAACCACTCATAGAATCCAAACGACGTTCGAAATGCCGTTTTAGGTATACTCTCAACTGCTACTTGGAGCTGATGAAGTCCTGTTGCGAGATCTAACTGAGAAAACACTCTTGCTCCATTTAACTGATCAAACAAACCATCTATCTGTGGATTCTTCCTAGTCACCTTGTTCAACTCGCGGTAGTCCACACATAAGCGAAAGGAACCATCGGCCTTAGTAGAAATACAACTAGTGCTCCCCACTCGAAAACACTTCTTCTGATAAATCCCTTCTTCAAAAGATCGCCAACTTGCACCTCGAGCTCTCGCTGCTCCCTTGGCGCCATACGACAAAGAGGCATCACTATAGATCTGGAATGTTTCACTAAATCAATCTGAAAGTCGATCTCTCGGTGTAGTGGAAGTCCGGTCACTTCCTAAAAGATGTCCGGATACTCGCCAGCAATAGGCACATTTGATAACTCATCATGCGGGACGTCGAGGGAATTTAGAAAGCTAGCCATTACCCCATCACTAGGTAGGCAACCCAATACCACCCTCCGCCCATCATCCGCTCTAATTGTCACCGAAGACCCCTCAAAGTTTACCACCACCCCATATCTTTGGAGCCAATCGACTCCCAGAATAATGCCAAACCCATTAAAACCCAAAACAAAGAAATCACAAGAAAACATACATCCATGACTTGATAAGACCAATTTACGAAAAATCATACAAAGGCTAGTCGAACCACTGATCGGGTTCGTCACAACTAAAGGTTTATTTACAGTCTCGGGTTCCAATCCCAACCTGTCTACCAGCTCACTAGATACGAAGGAATAAGAATCCCCAATATCAAACAATACTCGAACATGAACATCATAAATAGAAAACATACCTTGGATAGTGATACCCTTTCACTTCTCCGCCACTGTTAGGGCATTCGAAGAAGAAGGAACAACGTTGATAGCATATGCTTTCACGATCTGCTTCTTCTTAGGGGGTCATGGACATTTGTCCTTGTGATGTCCCACTTGGCCGCAATTGAAGCACTTCCTGTCCGTTGGCGTTGCTCGATAATCTCTGGCATAGTGTCCCTTCTTGCCACAGCTAAAACACTCGATATCTTTCTTACTCTTCTTTTTATGAACATCATTGTTTTGGTTGTGTTTTCTATTATTCTGAGAATTTTTATTGCTTTCACCGCTTGCCCGCGTTTTAGGCTCCTCTGCAGATGTAATAGCGATCTCAGTCTTTGGCTTAGGGTAAAGGCTCTTCGACCTTAATGTCTTTCCCACAATAGATTCGAATGTCTCATCGATATGGTTTATAAGTCTTTCCCCCAAGTACCCATCTAGGCCAGTTATGAACTTCTCGTTCGTCTTCTCGGTAGTATCAAAAAGAGATAATCCACATTTCAATAAAGTATCGAATCCAGCAATATATTCCGAGACCACCCTACCATTCTGCTTAAGCTCCAAAAATTTCCTAAACAATTCTGATTTCTGAGCAAGTGGAATAAACTTATCACCGAAGTGAGTCTTAAACTGATTCCATGTAACTTGATTCTCGGAAGTAGCCGCTTTAATGGCGTTCCACCAATTCATTGCTCATCCTTGAAGTTGACTTGATGTTAGCTTCCTTTTCATTGCATCATCGATCCCCAAATCCTCGAAGATGCACTCACAACTATCCAGCCAATCTCGAACCACTGTAGCCAATTTTGTTCCATGGAACGGCTTCCCACCAAGACTAGTATAATCCTTGTTAAGCTTGGCGAAATCATCTCTAGGCGCCTGCACTACAACGCCACTACCGTTAGCAGCATTAGGAACTGCTCCCTGAGCATTTCTAAGCATCTCTCGCACGAAGGCAGTAAACATCGTCCTCATATCAGGGACATTCCCATCATTGGCCCCTGAACCCGGTCTCTCTTCAACTCCCAATGCGGAGTTCCTCATCGTACTCCTTGTATTCGGCTCATCGTTTAATCTGTAAAGAGAAAACAATTAACCATCTACTTAGTGGTGCCCGTGCAGTGCGACTCCATCCTTAAATATACTAATAGTATATATATATATATATATATTTTTGAAAACAAAAATATCAAAATACGTGCTCTCATATACGTATACTATCTCTCCCTGGTGTCTTCCCCTAGGTTAAACCACACAACCTAGGCTTTGATACCAGGTGTAATGGTCGCCCCGCACCATCAGACACTTCCCTGGAGATGCGTTGTGCCAATGCCCGACTAGCATGGGATGGTCATCAAAGGGGTTTGAAACAATGAATCATCGAGAACCTGTAGTATATCTCACAACGCTTGGAATAAAATATAATAATAACATACCTTGATATAAAACAGGCGAGACGGTGCATAAGTTGAAAAGTAAACCATATCCATCAGAGTAGCGAATCCAAAATATAGCTTATGATGCAAACCATTATTACAACTTCAAAATACTGTCTATAAAAGGAAATGAAAGAGGTACACTACTAATGCCCAAAGCAGTGACCAACAACAACATAGGAAAAATATATGTAAATAGTATGTGGAAGCCTCCTGCTCATCTCCGGACAGCTACTCGTGCATAACCACCTAATATGTCTCCAGTCCGCTTGTTTAGGAGCACCCACAGTAATAAGAAGAGGCATAAAACTTTGGGTCAGACGAAAGTCTGGTGTGAGCGATAGCAACTCTATATAACTGAATATAGCAATAACAGGTATAAATAATCATACCTGGACCTACAACCAAAGAGTTAGCACAACAATATGTACAATACTATAAGGTAACACCAACATATAGTGTAAAAATGGGAGTGTGCGCGTCATGGTGATAGCAAACATCAAACATAGTAATCATTCTCACATCTCTCACTCAGTGCGTAAAGCATATGATATCCATTACTTTGATCAACAGATCCATTGGGGCCATGACGAAGTCCCACTCCATACAAATATCTCTATGACCACTTTACCCTTTGGGGCCCTGACGGATTCCCACTCCATACAACCTCTGACCCTACTGCACTGGTCCACAGCCAATAACCCTAACGGGTTAACCAGTCCACACAGCCCTGGCTCTGGTTCGTCAACATGCCCCTCTCTCAGTGATGAACCAAAGTTATAGATATCGATAGCTCCTTTGCACACGTCCCGCAGCAGAGCCCAACTCTCGAAGTTAGCTCTTTGGTTCCCAACTGGATCCCGAGTAATAAACTCTCATTTGGACTTCCTTTGCTTCTCTGGTTTTGGTCTTCTCCGGTTCGGGTCTCTTCCTCCTACCCGGTTCGGATCGGGTCTCCTCCTCCTATCTGGTTCGGTTCGGGTCTCCTCCTCATATCCGGTTCAGTTCAGGTCTCCTCCTCCTATCTATTTTGGTTTGGGTCTTCCTCCTATCCGGTTCGGTTCAGGTCTCCCTCCTAATCGGTTCGGATTGAGTCACCCTCCTAACCAGACCTAAAACTCCACAGTTTTTTTTCCAGCAAGCTATTTTCGCCAAACAACGGCGTTTTCAACAGTTCTAACTTTCTTATGCAATCATAAAACATCCCAAACAAAAGTAACAACAACATGTAGGTTCAATCAAAAAGATCAAAACATCAAGCATATAGGTTATTTTAGATCAAACATACCTAAAACCCATTATTTTCCCCTTAACCATGTTTAACTATATCTAACAATAAGACTAGCAAACTTAATCCAAATTAACCCAAATTTATACCAGCGACATAAAATATTATTTTAGATTTTGTTCATATTTTTCCATATTTTTCTAAGTCATAATTTCGCTAATTTTCACTAATCACCCCTAATCAGTGAATAAACATGATAATCACTCACCTTAGCCACAAATAAATGATAGATTTGAAACTTCCACTGATTTGGCTTGGAACCCTACGTAGTGCAGCATCTCTTCCTCAATTTTGATGCTAATCCTTCTTAATTTGATGTGGTTTTGCTTAATTAGTGATTAAAGAGAGATTTAGAAGATAGAGGCCATTACTAGGGTTCAAGGAATGTTTGTGGCAGCTAGAAAATTGAAAGGGAATGTTTCTCCCAACCTTTTCAGCCCTCCCATACCCTAATCCCGAAATGGGTTATGGGCCTAGCTGTTAATCACCCTATTAAGCCCGATTAAGCTGTTTTCCATCTCCCAAACCTTATTTCACCCTATTAATCTGACCACTCTATGGGATGGGAAACCATCATCTGAATCCAATGGAAGTGGTTTCAGGTCAAAACTCCTTACCAATCAAAAGTTATAGGCAAAACAAGATTCTCCAAGGGCAAAACGGTTATTTAGAATTTCGCAAAAATTGTGAATATGGGAAATGACCCCAATAGTCTTTCCCCAAAGTTACACGACTATATGACTTTGTATGTAAATAAAATAAATATTCTACGATCCTCCGATACGTAGAATGCGGGTCGTTACATATGACTCGACAACACTAGACCCAACAAATCATACAGAAATTGGACGAACCCCCAACTGGATTTGTCACAACAAAAGGTCTATCACAAATCTTGGGTTTCAAACCCAAGTGACAAATAAACTCATTACAAATGAATGAATGTGATGCTCCAGTATCAAATAATACACGAAGTGAAACATCTCTAATGGAAAGAATACCTTGAACAACGACGCTCTTCCCTTTCTCTTCTTCCGTAGGAGCCCATGAAGATGATAGCACAACTTCCAAAGCATATGCCTTCACAACCTTCTTACACTTACCTAGTTCTGGACAATCCTTCTTGTCATGCCTAGACATTTCACACTTAAAGCACTTCCTCTCAACTTTTGGATTCTTACAATCCTTGGAATAATGGCTCTTCTGTTGGAAGTTTAAGCAAATCACTTCTCCATTCTGCTTTTTCATACCATCCTTTCCTTTCTGCTGTTGGTGCTTCCTCTTTTTGTCATTACCACCCTGTTGTGGTTTTGGTTCTTCCTTAGCTACAACAACAGACTCTTCCTTGGTAAATAGACTTTTATGCCTCAGAGCTTTTTCCATGATCTTCTCGTAAGAGTCATCTAGATGATCAACTAGTTGATTCCCAAGGTACTTGTCCAAGCCTATGACAAACTTCTCGTTCTTCTAATAAAGAGTCTCAACATATAAATGAGCATGCTTCGATAAAGCTTCAAAGTCAGAAACATACTCCAGCACTGGTCGACCATTCTGCTTAAGCTCAACAAACCTCTTAAACAAAATAGAATTCTAGACAGTAGAGATAAACTTTGTCTCAAACTTGACTTGGAATCGCTCCCATGAAATCTCATCTTCTGGAGTCTCTAGAGTGACAAAGTTCCACCAATCCATAGCTCTACCCTGTAGCTATCTTGATGCAAGCTTCCTCTTAGTCGCATCATCAATTCCTAAGTCTCTAAAGATCTGAATGCAAGTATCAAGCCAACCTTGAATTTCTTCAATTGGTTCCGTCCCCTTAAATTGCTTCCCTCCTATAGTAGTGAAATCTTTGCATAACTTTGCGAAGTCCATGACCCTAGGCACCTGCACTTAATCTCCTACATCTGCCGCGGTTTCCTCTTGAGCGGGTACCCTCCTCGTGATCACTGCCATCATGGTCTCGAACATAGAAGGGTAGTCTGGTATACCGCCAATACCCCCTACAGAAACAGTCTCCTCCCTAGCAGCATGTCTCGATGGTTGACGACTCATTCCAAATATGTAATACAGAATGATTAGTCCATGTACGAGAAAAACTACAAATAGAGTTCAAACTCTATTATTTTATATACTAATATATAGTATACATCCATCATAAATCTACAAATACGTCTCTCATACGTAATTACGCCCAACTTTGGCTAAAAACGAAAACCAGAGCTCTGATACCAAATGTGATGACCGCCCATAGCTCCTGCACTTAACAAGAGGAATAATGCGTTGAATGACGTGCCAGGCAACTATGGATAATCATCAGAGTAGAATAACACAAGTGGAACCTGTCGTATAACTCACAACGCATGGATAAAATATAATAGAACATATACAACGTGCAATAATAGTGAAGCAGAATTGAGAAGAATCTTAAACTTTTCATATCACCATGAAATATCCATCCAACCTTGGATTACACTACAAGAGTCTATACAATAACCCTTACTACAGGCTACTCAGAGCATACATCAGACAGCGGAAAAACAACAAAGAGTAGATAGTAGAAAATAATACGCCAGCCTCCTGCTTGACATCGCTCAGCAGCATCGTTCTCATCAAGATCAACTGCTTATCACCTGCTACTCAGTCTGCCCATCCACAACCGGATGAACAACCCAAGGTAATAAGAGGGAGACAAAAAACCTTGAGTTTGACAATACTCTTAATCAGTGATAAAACAACTATCTTATATCATCAATAAAGTATATGAGAATTGGTAAACTAATCAACTAATCTATCAACGTTAACAGAGAAGAACCCAAACCCATCTTCCCCACATCCGACAGTGATAGCCTTTACAACAATCAAGTAGAAACAAACAATCATTCATGGCAAACAGTTATCAAGCGTAGACCATCCTAATCGATATCGACATCTCCCAAGTGCAAGGCCCGAAGGCCTAAACTAACATCAGACAAGCGCCCAAGAGATATCTCCTTTGACATCGAATAATCTACACAAGTTGATACAAGCAAAACAATCATCATCCATGACTTTGGCTATCACCGCCAATCCTGCTTTGAAACAAACGTTAATCGTATGACTGGCTCAACATCCTACTGTCCGTCAAGGGCTAATGGAAAACCCCGGTTCTAGCAAAACCTCATACGACTTTCCACGATACGTATCTAGGCTTTTCAACGATACCCAGGGTACTTAATTAGCTAACTTCCAGTCATTTGGGCGTCCCCATTATACCCCTGCTTTGAGTCCTCTAGAACCTACGACATCGATAATTCCTCGGCCTTCGATATCTCTAGCCATCCAACCCAGTGACTGTTCTTAAGCTCAATCGACTTCTAGAGCAACCATTATCCACGAACTCCAACCTTGAATCGTCTTCACATTCATTGCATTTCATCGATCAACGAGCACATCATAACACCTTAAACATTTTGTCATGAATTCACTTCGAAGCTACATCCATTATTGAACCAAAATAACATCAATATTTGGTCAACATTAGTCAGGTCGCCCACCGACCTAACTCCTCCATAATGACCTAACTCAACACAGATACTCCATGACCTTACTCTTCTAAGCACCAACGACTCGACTCCAAAACTCCATTGACCTGAATTTGAACGACCTGATCCATAGGGTACTCTACGACCCAGCATGCACGAACGATCTACCTTGCTTTACTTTAAAGAGTTTCGGTCGACCCATCAGCCCTGGATGATCTGACTTCAACGACCCTGAGCCAACATCCGACCCCTTCATCACACAGGATGATCCGCCTCCTTTTGTGCTCCCCTAGCCACGTTCCAACTTCGTCATGACCTGGTGACACTTCGAACTGGAGATAGCGACCTGAAGCCAATGACCCAACCAGCTTCGGACGACCTAACTTCAACGACCCACCCATGTCTTGGAGCACAAGCCATGCATCCCATCCAAAGACAACCCGACTCCAGATTTGACCAATCCACCTCCATCTCGACCGATCCATCACCAAACGAAAACATCGATGCAAACAGCTCATCCAATTCAACCATCAACACTTTATGAAATCATCAACAACATTTAAACGACAATTATTCATCATACAACCATATAAAACTCACCAAATCATGATAGATCAATGAATAAACAAAATAATGGATCTAAACTCGCATAAACGTATGAATTAACATAAGAATTACCGATTTAAGTTATTAGATTAGATCCTATGTTGATTCAAATGAAAGTATACTTACCATGATGTAAAACTATGTCAAAACAACTTGAAATGATGAAAATAAGATCAAACAATCCATATACTCGATTGAATCCGTGTGAGAGATGTTTATCACTCATCAAATCTTCGAAATAACTTGAAATCACTAAATTCTCATTCTGGACAGCAAAGAATGATCTTCAAACCTCACAATTTGACATGATCTCCCTTCACTTGATGTATATCCAGCTTTACCTGATGTAGATCTTTAATTTTCTCACGTAGATCTAGAATTTTAATGGAGGAAAGGTGTATTTGATTGAGCAAGGAGGATTACGAGCTCAACCAAATGAAAGAATGATGAAAAGTAACCCTCTCTCTTTGCCTTTAACACCCTATTTATAGCCTCCAACCAGCCCACTAATGGGCCACACCAAACTAGCCCGCTAGTGACTAGCAAAACCTGTAAATAAATTGTGAAACACTAAAATAGCGATTCCTCCCAAACCGCTAAACCAAATGTTTAATGTGACCACTCTACGGAATTGGAAACATCATTTTCTTTCCAATGAAATCAATCTCAGCACCTGATTCGATCTCAATCAAAAGTTATGCCCTATACAAAACTGATAGGGGCAAAATGGTCACAAATAAAATTGGTATGTCTCACATCCCCATAACCAACATATCAAAATACGAGAATGATCTAACTTTCAGGGAATTAAATAAAAATATTTTAAAGATCTTCCGATACGTAAAATGTGGGCTATTACACCTTCATAGAACCGAGACTACCAAGCTCGCCTTGCTTAATCACATCTTCACACTTTTGGCTCGAAGCGATGACTATTCGAACCAAGCTTCGAACCTCTCTCCACTATCCATCTTCCTTCCACAGCTGACTTTGTGGGACCATCTAGAAGATACGAATCATTGTAACTCATCCTTCTTTCTCGACACAATTTCGAATCCAAGCATCCATCCACCTTTGCTCCTCCTCGAGAATTGCCAACAAACACCACCTCGCGGTCATGTAGTTCCTCCTAGCCTTCAAATTTGCTGTCGGCAATGACTCTCATCAGTGATTGGATCGAAGTTGGGTCCACAACCAAGAAAGAAGAGGAAGACATGGATTTACAGCCTAAATTTTGTGTAATTACAACTAACAACATAGATTAAACTAATTAATACCTTCCAAGTATGAAATCTGAAGAGAAACGATTGGATTTTGTTAGATTTGGCATACTCTAGATTCGATTTTGTGGATGGTGGTGGTTTGACTTGAATAACAACGAAAGTAAAAGTAAATAATGGGCGTGGGCTAGATTTATATAGTAAAACAGAGAGGCTCTTCATATTCTGTCTGAAGAGACATTTCCTGGACTAAATAGTCCGGATCCACAATGTCGACCCGAGATAGGTCGGCCCGAACATATCGGGCCTTAATTCGGCTCGATCATCAACCCGGGAATTTGGTTTGAAATGACTTTTTTTTACCCTTTCAAGATTTTGATGACTTTGATTAACATCAACTTTTGTGTAATCCAAATAGCGACTTGTGCTGACTTGCATGTAACTACCTAGCCTTACTTGACCGTGAGCTCGACTAGCACAAAACGACGACATCGTTCGGCAACGACATGTACGTGTAACGTCACATTCGGGAGACAACGATTCGACACAACATATGATAATCCCTTTCTGCAAACAGAATGATCTGAGTACAATGGCATCTCAAAAGGATGCGACTGTTCATTATCACCTTTCACAGATTGAATAACTTCTATAGGATCACTACTCAACAGATTACAAAGCACATCCCGTCTACAACGCAATGTACTTTGTACTTTGGGAGGCAAAGTGTTGACCAGCCTTTTGGCAAGGCCGATCATACACATATCGGAAAACCAAGTCAAATCATCATCGGAAGAACGTCATGCCCATTCGATCAACACTAGGCTCGAATAGGTCAGACATAGAAGCCCAAGACAACTCTGGATCCATATCACCTTGGTTAGACCAGTTGGAGTCGATAGGTATCTCAGTTCGCAGTGATCTCGGGTTGACTAGGAGCTTTTCGACACGACCCTGAGAATGAACATGTGAAGACCAAAAGAGAACATCCCCAACTCAATCTGGTTCTTAGGTTGAACAAGCCCAGGGTCGATCACCGACCCAAGCTTGGTCCTCCCTACAAAATATCTCCTACAAGATTGGTTCCAACTCCGTTTTGACCGCTTCCAGTATTCCTATGTCTTTGGATCTACTGCCACCTGCTCATATCTTGTCGGGATGGGTCTTTTTACATAAGAAGAAAGCTTCTTCAACTATTCCTACTGTCCCGGGATGGATGCCACATGTCCTAGTTGTGACACCCCATGTCCGTTAATATCACTCAAAAGAGAATGCATTAAGTTCCGTGAAGTGAAATAAGTAACAGTGCAGAAATTTACAGAGTAGATATGAAATAAGCAGTGGAAAAACTTTTAACTTTATTATTAAAATAAAACGTAGTTCTCAAAACCAGTTACATCAAACACTTACAAATTACTTCAAATCTGGCTTTTTAAAACAAATTGACATAATGCCATAAAACGAAACCATATCCTTGCGAAAAGCCATAACGGAATAAAGTCAGAAAGATATATCTCAAGAAATCCAAGTCCAAGCTGCTACAGAAAGACCTAGCCACTGTTGAGTGCTTTCATTCTGATGACCTAAGTGGGAAAGGAAGAAAGAAGCGAAAGAAAAGGGTCAAACATAAAGTCTGGCGAGTTCCAGTGATTTACAAATATGTATGAATTAGAAATGCCAAGACAGGTAAACAAGATTGGATGAGAAAGGTACAGTGTCATGAAAGGTAAACTAAACTAAACAGAATGGCATGATGGACAAGATAACAGGAATAAACTAATGATCTGGTAATGCTTTACATTTATATCCTAAAATAGATAGTGTCTGAACATATATGTTTTATGCCTTAGGTCTACACCAATACTAGTATAATGTGTCCAACATGATTCCTTAATAGCAGGATTAATAGCAGAATCAACAATAGGAATAAACAACAAGATTAAACAACAGGATTAAATAGCAGGATTAATGTAACACCCCATATTTTCTGTGAAAATTAAAGTAACGAATTAAAGAATACTTAATTTTAAAAGTGGGAATTAGGGGAAACGGGTTACGCCATTGCTTTCGTCTCGGAATTCTGCTTGAGATAAAGTCATAGTTTGCGTGAATCGGACTCCGTATGAAGAAGTTATGGAGTTCGGAAGCTTTCAAGTTTAAACAGAAATTAAATATAAATAATAATTAAATTAAAAAGTAGTTCAAATTCAAAAATTCCGAGACAAGCGGTTGGATGGGAAAATTCCCGCCCATAGGGATCGAATCCCCCTGGGGGGGTCGACATAGGTGTCGACCCCCCTGTAGGGGCGACCCCCTCGCCCAAATCTGGACTATTTTGTCCAGTGACGTTTTATGAGTCACTAGGGCTTATGTGGCGACTTCCAGTTGGCTCTGTTTGGTCCGGATGGCTCTGATTACTCTTAGGTTGATCTAACAGCTCTCATTAATCTAAACTTCTATATAAACAACCCCAACCCTAAAACCACATAAAATTGCTCTTTGAAGCCATCATGCTGTCCATGGCCAAACTAGCATAGCCTCCATTTCTCTCTAAACTACAAGTCAAGTTAGGAAGTCCCAAATCAAATCAAAACTAGAGAATCAATAGTCTACATCAAAGGATAGCTTTTCAGTTTCAGAAATCAAATCCCAAAAAACAAGATTTGTTCTTTTGTTTGTAAGTTTAGCTATTCTTTAGATTTGAGCAAATAAAAGTCATGACTTGTAATGATGCGGGACTAGAACTGTGCCTAGTTGTAAGATAATCGTATTCTGATTCATGTTGCAATTCTGAAATTACCTATGCCTACGTGACTATTGTGATTGATATAACCTATCATGTTGTATATTAATTTGGTGATGAACCTATCATGTTTTATATTAATTTGGTGATGAATCAATCATGTTGTATATAAATTTGGTGATGAACCTATCATGTTGTATATTAAATTGGTGATGGACTTATCATGTTGTATGTTAAATTGGTGATGAACCTATCATGTTGTATAATAATTTGGCAATGAACCAATCATGTTGTATATAAATTTGGTGATTCCTTATGTTATGTTATATGCAAGATCATAAGCTAAGTCATGTCCATATATGCTTGTATGTCTAGATCTACATGCTTAGATGTTTAGATCTATGTTAATTTGATCCAACTCAAATGCAAGTTTACATTTACATGCTTAATTAAATTTGTGTAGGACTATGCCAAATTTATATTACACATGCTTAGTTGATCTAAACTGTTTTATGCCATTGGAGTGTTACATGTCCCTTTTCTTTTTCCCCTCTTTGTTTATGAGTTAGGCTAATTTGTGAGCCTAACGTTCTTTGTAATTTATGAGAACGAATAACGGGGGATACGTTGGAAAAAATAATAAATTATATGCTATTGGCATAGATTCATGTAAATGATTAATCGAATGAAAAGGCATAATTTGTATACCAAAGAATTATGGACAAAATTTAGAAGGGTAAATGGGACATGACTAGAGTTGACAACATTGGTGGATAATTTACATATAAACATAAATAGTAAATATGTAAATTAATTAAAAGATGATTATGCCTAACCCGAGGTTAGATTGAGTTACGGTGTAAGACTGCCCGGAACCGCCCGGCACATCCAACAACCGTAAAAATATAAATCTAATGTGAGAGGTTAGTGCATTAAGCCCAAAAAACCCGTGGTTAGATTGAGTTGCAGTGTAAGACTGCCCGGAACTGCCCGGCACATCCAGCGACCTCAACAATACATATCTAATGTGAGTGGTTGGTGCTTTAATGAATGAATTAAAGCTAAGATAGGCTAAGAATGGTAGGGTTAAGTTAATTAAGGCAACACTTAACCAATACAACATGTTAACTAAACTGATGGGTGGGGTTAGGTTAATTTGAGAACACTTAACCATTTTAACATGTTGATTAGGAAACACTAGTAACGGGGACCCATTTCAGCAGTAACCCACATAGATGTATCATGGTCTCCTGAACTAGGCAGGGTGGGCACGATTACTGGGCTAATTATAAGCGGTCAGAATAATGGCGGGTGGTGTAGCAGTGTAGGTTCCAATGGAGTATGGCGTGCATGTACTCCGGCATGGACAAATCAGGCACTGGGCATCAGTAGTATATACCGTGCCTCTTGAATTTGTGTCCGGTTGCCACCATAGGAATTGATACACCCCATGATGGGACCAGCACATGTATATACAATCAAGAGGGGCCGAATGACACAAGTCATAAATGCATGCGAGTAGAAGCCGATCGATAAAAGGGATCATTTTATCATGAACACATGGTGCTATTTGAAAACACTCGTTAGTAGGTGCAGAGGAATAGAAATGAGTGCGATAGTATATCCAATTTATCTTGCCTTATTTATTGTTATCTTATTTCTAGGGTATTTTTCTAGGTTCAGTTTATTCATTTCATGATCCTTTTACCTGTTTACATGCTAAATAATCACTGGACTTACCAGACTTATGTCTTGTTGACTAAACTTAACTCTTCGGTTTTAGTAATAGTCTAAAAGTTGCATTTTAATATATGAGAATAAATTCATGGAACTAAAAATGATGTATCTATTCATGTATGATGGTTTGTATTCTCCTATTATAAAAGGAGAAGTTTGTAATGGTATTTTAAGATGAAGAGAAAAAAAGGAGCAAAAAATCAGAAATAGAAAACTGCTCTGATACCAAGTTGTAGAAGTTCAAGGGAGGAATATGTTGACTAAACTTAACTCTTCGGTTTTAGTAATAGTCTAAAAGTTGCATTTTAATATGTGAGAATAAATTCATTGAACTAAAAATGATGTATCTATTCATGTATGATGGTTTGTATTCTCCTATTATAAAAGGAGAAGTTTGTAATGGTATTTTAAGATGAAGAGAAAAAAAAGGAGTAAAAAATCAGAAATAGAAAACTGCTATGTTCCTTGTTCTGTCAGTATTCTATATACTAAAATCTTTATACAAAAACACACACACACCCCCTAACATGTCTGACCCGTTTTCTTTCACCTTCTTTTCTTCCGTTCCCCCTCCCCACCCCCCGGTTCGCAGGGAGGGAATACTTCAGCTTAGTGCAGACCTTTTCAAGCTTGAAGAGAGTAGATGTATTGCTTGGATTCTCTCTTCCTGGGCTATGGCTACACTTTTATTGGGGATTTATGCTACTTTACTTTTGTTTTATGTTTCTTTATGTAATTGGAGAATTAAATCAAGACAGAAGTTTTGTTGTAATAATTTAGAAGTTGGGTTTTGAGACAATGCTTGTACTGTTTTGACTGAGCCATTCTATTTAATAAATAGTTTAGTCTTTCCGTTGTTTATATGTCTGTCTTGTAAATTACTTGTACCTTTTACCTATAATACTCCACCAAAGTTAATGCATTCCCTTTGTGAGTGACCTTAATGGAGGTGGGTTGTTTACACTTGGTAGCAGAGCAAAGGTTTACCAGATCAGATAAAAGTTTTTGAAAACTATTTTTCAAAAAAGAAGTTTAAAGAAGCATTTTTAAGAAAAGCGATGTTTTATTTTAAAAAGCATAATCCCCTAAGCCATATGCACTATCTTTCTATCCCTTGTTTCGAACCTTTTCTTTTCATTTCAGCATGTCTGGGGATCTTAATCTTCCTGAGGGCATGCTGGTACCTGGTTGGTTCAGAAGGTACCTGGAGGCTAGGGCAAATGACGCAGGCCCAACAGACGTTCCTCCTTCCCCAGTTGCAGCTGTTCCTCCTCCTCCTCCTCGTGCAAATTCTTTCTCGAAGACATGTAGAGACTTTGGAGCCATGGTTGGAAAGAACTTTAATAGGACTGAATCATTTGTGGAAGCAAGAAACTGGCTCAAGGAAACAGAAGATTTGTTAATTATCTTCGAAGTGGACGATAGGCAGAAGATACAATTGATTGTGTGGTTACTTAAGGACGAAGCCTCTTATTGGTGGAAAGTTACTAATGCTGAGAGACCGATTGAAACTTGGGAGGATTTCAGAATGAGGTTTGAAATGAAGTTCCTCTCGCAAGCTGAATGAAGCCTACAGATGGAAAAGTTCTTAGCTCTCAAACAGGGAAGCCTATCGGTCAAGGAATACGTCAACCAATTCAACCAGATGGCTAGATTCGGATTGGAGTTAGTAAAAACTCCACATAAGAAGGCTCCCCGTTTCATTAAAGGGGTGAACGAGCCACTGCACAACCTATCTATGACCCATATACCTATGGGTGCGACTTATGAGAGACCGGTGGACATGGCACTGTTACAGGAGGAAGATAAGGATGGCAAGAAAGAGACAAAGGTGGAAGTACCTCAAGACAAGAAAGTGGAGGGATCACAGAACAAGAAGACGGATTCCAAGAAAGGTGGGAAGAATAACAAACCTCGTGACAAGAGGAAGTGTAATTTTTGTGGCATACCTGGACATCTGATTAAGGAATGTAGAAAGAAGAAGAGGAAGATGGGTGGTTGTTTTCAGTGAGGCGAGACAGGACACATGGCTAAGGACTGCCCAAGAAAGCAAGGGCAAGGGTAGAGGACTGGATCTACTTCTGGAGGGCAGGTTCACGCTCTCATATCACCTCCGCAAGAACGTGGTAGAAATATTTCTATTGAGAGTTTAGTTTATCTTTTTGGTCATCCTGTCTGTACTCTCTTTGATTCTGGCGCATCACACTCTTTTATATCTAATGTTTTAAATGAATCTCTGCACCTAGACACCAGTATAGTAGAGGATCCCTTGGTTGTTTGTAATCCAATTGGGGGTTCGGCCTATTTATCAATGATTTGTTTGGATTTGGAAATTTCTATACTAAGTGTTGGGTTTAGATGTAATGCCTATGTTTTGGGCTTCACGGGCTATGGGTTGATTCTAGGCATAGATTGGCTATCCAGTAATGGTGCCGTCCTCGATTGTGAAAAGAGAGTGGTTAGACTTATGACTCGCCTCAGGAACACTCTTGAAATCTCTTGCAATCCCATGAACTCTGTTATGCTTAGCTACCTAGAATCTCTTGATGCGTCTGTTGGAAACCTGAAATCTGTTAGAGTGGTCCGTGAATACTCGGATGTCTTTGAAGAGGTGAAGGGTTTACCTCCGAAGCGAGAGATAGACTTCCGCATATACCTTGTTGATAATGCAAAACCCGTTGCTCTACCCGTTAGACACATGGCTCTAAGGGAAAGGAAAGAGCCCAGCAAGCAAGTTAAAGAGTTACTTGTAAAGGGGTTTATAAGGCGGAGTATTTCTGAACGAGGTGCTCCAGTGGTGTTTGCAACCAAAGCGGATGGTTCACTTTGCCTTGCGTTGACTATAGGGAGCTAAACAAGCTGACCAAGAAGAATAGACACCCACTTCCAAGAATAGACGACTTGTTCGATCAGCTTGTAGGTGCATCAATTTTCTCCCAACTAGATCTGGCTACCAGGTTTCATCAGCTACGAGTGGCTGAGGACAGCATTGATAAGACCTATTCATGACCCCGAATGGTTTCTTCGAATGGCTTGTCATGCCTTTCGGCTTGACAAATGCACCTGCTTATTTCGTTGACTTGATGAGTCGGGTGTTCAGGGAATCCCTTAATAAATTTGTGGTGATCTTCGTGGACGACATTTTGATCTTCTCGAAAAATGAGGTAGAGCATGCTTTGTATTTAAGGGAAGTCATGGATACTCTTCGTGCACACCAGCTAAAAGCAAAATTCTCCTAATGCCATTTTTGGAGAGAAGAAGTAAGGTTTCTTGGACATGTGGTGTCCAAAGAGGGGATAGCTGTGGATCCCGCAAAAGTAGTTGCGGTGCAAGATTGGAAGATTCCCCGGAACGCAACCGAAGTACGAAGTTTTCTCGGACTAGCGGGCTTTTATCAAAAATTCATTAAAGACTTTGCAAAGATCTCAACCCCACTTACTAGATTGACAAAGAAGAACCTAACTTTTGCTTGGGATTTGGATTGCGATGTTGCTTTCCAATGACTGAAAAGGGCTCTAACAACAGCCCCAGTTCTAACATTGCCTGATGGGAGTAAGATGTTTATAGTATACACAAACGCATGCAGAACAGGATTGGGCGCTGTCTTGATGCAAGAGGGCAAAGTAGTTTGTTATGGAGGAAGGCAGTTGAAGGTTCATGAAAACAACTACCCAACTCATGATTTGGAGCTAACTGCCATTGTTTTCTCTCTTAAGTCATGGCGTCATTACCTTCTAGGAGAAAGGTTTGAACTGTTTACAGACCATAAATCGTTAAAGTACCTTTTCTCACAGAAGGATCTTAACTTAAGACAACAAAGGTGGATGGAATTTCTGGCCTCATACGATTTTGAGATTGCTTATACCCCTGGCGAGGGCAATGTGGTGGCAGACGCCCTAAGTAGGAAAAAGCTGACCTTAGGTCCTCTCTTTGTAGGTAGGCAAAGATTGGAGTACATTGCAAACTTTGACTTTAGACCCTCCTTCGAATTTGTACCTGGTTTGTTAGTAACACTAGAGGTGCGGCCTATGCTTTTGGACTCAATAGGAACCGCGCAACGTGAAGACCCTCAGCTAGTTGATGTGATGGATAAGCTAATGAGAGGTGAGACTTCTAGTCACCTCAATAGATACTCCATCGATGACAAGGTTTGGTTGAGATGGGATGGAAGACTATGTGTCCCACAAGCAAGAGATTTGGTGGAAACCGTCCTCGAAGAAGCACACCATTCTAAATTGACCATACATCCAGGTGGGGACAAGATGTATAAAGACATAAAAAGGTTTTTTTTTTTGGAATGACATGAAGAAGGATGTAGCTGAGTTTGTCTCTAAATGCTTGATATGCCAGCAAGTCAAAGCGGAGCAGAAGAAGCCTGGTGGTCTGCTTCATCCTCTAGAGGCCCCACAGTGGAAATGGGATAACATTTCGATGGACTTTATTGATGGGTTGCCTAGGTCAAGAAGGGGCAATACCAGTATTTGGGTAATAGTGGATAGGCTCACTAAAAGCGCTCACTTTATACCTGTTAAGAGTAGAAGGACTGCCTCATCGTTAGCATCCATTTATCTTAAAGAGGTGGTTCGACTGCATGTAATACCCTCTAGCATAGTAAGTGATCGAGATCCTATCTATATGAGCGAGTTTTGGAAGAGTTTGCAGGAAGCTGTAGGCACATAGCTATGCTTAATTACGGCCTATCACCCTCAAACCGATGGTCAAACGGAAAGGGTGAATAGAGTATTAGAAGACCTCTTGAGATTGTGCATTCTTGATTTTGGAGGGACATGGGAGGATCATCTTCCTTTGGTGGAGTTCGCCTACAACAATAGCTACCAAGGCACCATAGGCATGACACCCTTCGAGGCTTTATATGGAAGACTATGCCTATCGCCAACTTGTTGGTGGGAGTCTACGGACAAGCTCGTAATTGGGCCGGACATGATGGCTAGAGTTCATAATGTTTTTCATGTCTCTCACCTACGAAAGTGCTTACATGAGTCGGCAGAAGTTGTGAAGCCAAGCATACTAGAGGAAATAGAAGTGGAGCGAGAAGCGAATGTGAGGAGAGTTCCAACTCATATCTTAAGGACAGAAATCAAAAAGCTTCGCAACCGTGAAGTCAAGCTTGTTAAAGTTCAATGGAGTAAAGCTGAAGAAGACGCGACTTGGGAGACTGAGGACAAGATACGCTCAACCTACCCTTTTCTTTTAGAGGGTACATCCTTGATCTCTTTTCCGTAAGTTTATGCATGCTTATATCTATCTTTTAAGTATATCTCCTTGGTCCTATTCTTGACCCTTAGGTAGAAACCAATGGATGTAAACATGTATTTGAAACATGTTATGATTGATGGCTGCAAGTGGTTGCTAGTGGTTGCTCGTGGATGCATATACACACACATTAGGTACTAGATTGGCTCAGTCACTTTCATATTGCATATGCATATATGTAATTGTATATGGATTGAAACTTGATGTGTTATCATATGGACGTTGCATTTGTATGAATGATTGTGCACTCATGTAGAAAGAATGATTAGGAATAATTGCATACATAATGGACTCATGACACTATCATGATTTGCATTAAGGATATCAACTGAATCAGTAGACCGCCTGGTTTTGCATTAGATAAGGACATATACACATACTATGCCTATAGTCATGAAAGCATTGGAAATCTGTTTAAGGACAACGGATACCTGTGTTTTATAGTTGAGTAGATGGACGATTGTATGGTAGGATATGCATTCTTCTTGACTTGAAGATTTCGGGGACGAAATCCTTTAAGTAGGGGAGAATGTAACACCCTGTATTTTCTGTGAACATTAAAGTAACAAATTAAAGAATACTTAATTTTAAAAGTGGGAATTAGGGTAAACAGTTACGCTAGTTCGTCTCGGAATTCTGCTTGACTTAGAGTCCGAGTTTGCGTGAATTAGACTCCATATGAAGAAGTTATGGAGTTCAGAAGATTTCAAGTTTAAACGGAAATTAAATATAAATAATAATTAAATTAAAAAGTAGTTCAAATTCAAAAATTCCGAGACAAGCGGCTGGGCAGGAAAATTGCTGCCCATAGGTGTCGACTCCCGCCAAGGAGGTCGACATAGGTGTCGACCCCCCAAGAGGGGTGTCGACCCCCCTGTAAGTGTCGACCCCCTCACCCAGATCTGGACTGTTTTGTCCAGTGACCTTTTTTGAGTCACTAGGGCTTATGTGGCGACTTCCGGTTGACTCTGTTTGGTCTAGATGGCTCTGATTACTCTTGGCTTGATCTAACGGCTCTCATTAATCTAGACATCTATATAAACAACCCCAACCCTCAACCCTAAAACCACATAAAATTTCTCTCTGAAGCCGTTATGCTGTCAATGGCCAAACTAGCGTAGCCTCCATTTTTTCTCTAAACTACAAGTCAAGTTAGGAAATCCCAAATCAAATCAAAACTAGAGAATCAGTAGTCTACATCAAAGGATAGCTTTTCAGTTTCAGAAATCAAATCCCATAAAACAAGATTTGTTCTTTTGTTTGTAAGTTCAGTTATTCTTTAGATTTGAACAAATAAAACTGTAATGATGCGGAACTAGAACTGTGCCTAGTTGTAAGATAATCATATTCTGATTCATGTTGCAATTCTGAAATTACCTATGCCTACGTGACTATTGTGATTGATACAACCTATCATATTGTATATTAATTTGGTGATGAACCTATCATGTTTTATATTAATTTGGTGATGAACCAATCATGTTGTATATAAATTTGGTGATGAACTTATCTTGTTGTAGATTAAATTGGTGATGGACTTATCATGATGTATGTTAAATTGGTGATGAACCTATCATGTTGTATAATAATTTAGCAATGAACCTATCATGTTGTATATAAATTTGGTGATTCCTTATGTTATGTTATATGCAAGATCATAAGCTAAGTTATGTTCATATATGCTTGTAGGTCTAGATCTACATGCTTGGATGTTTAGATCTATGTTAATTTGATCCAACTCAAATGCAAGTTCACATTTACATGCTTAATTAAATTTGTGTAGTACTATGCCAAATTTATATTACACATGCTTAGTTGATCTAAACTGTTTTATGCCATTGGAGTGTTACATGTCCCTTTTCTTTTTTCCCACTTTGTTTATGAGTTAGGCTAATTTGTAAGCCTAACGTTCTATGTAATTTATGCGAACGAATAACGAGGGATACGTTGGGAAAAATAATAAATTATATGCTATTGGCATAGGTTCATGTAAATGATTAATCGAATGAAAAGGTATAATTTGTATACCTAAAAATTATGGACAAAATTTAGAAGGGTAAATGGGACATGACTAGAGTTGACAACATTGGTGGATAATTTACATATAAACATAAATAGTAAATATGTAAATTAATTAAAAAATGATTGTGCCTAACCCGAGGTTAGATTGAGTTACGGTGTAAGACTGCCCGAAACCGCCCAGCACATCCAGCAACCGTAACAATATAGATCTAATGTGAGAGGTTAGCGCATTAAGCCCGAAAAATCCGAGGTTAGATTGAGTTGCGGTGTTAGACTGCCCGGAACCACCCGGCACATCCAGTGACCGCAACAATACATATCTAATGTAAGTGGTTGGTGCTTTAATGAATGAATTAAAGCTAAGACAGGCTAAGAATGGTAGGGTTAAGTTAATTAAGGCAACACTTAACCAATACAACACGTTAACTAAACTGATGGGTGGGGTTAGGTTAATTTGAGAACACTTAACCATTTTAAAATGTTGATTAGGAAACCCTAGTAACGGGGACCCATTTCAGCAGTAACCCAAATAGATGTATCATGGTACCCTAAACTAGGTAGGGTGGGGCACGATTACTGGGCTGATTATAAGCGGTCAAAATAACAGCGGGTGGTGCAGCAGTGTAGGTTCCAACGGAGTATGGGCGTGCACGTACTCCGGCATGGACAAATCAGGCACTGGGCATCAGTAGTATATACTGTGCATCTTGAATTTGTGTCGGGTTGCCACCATAGGAATTGATACACCCCATGGTGGGACCAGCACAGGTATCTACAATCAAGAGGGGCCAAATGACACAAGTCATAAATGCATGCGAGTAGAAGCCGATTGATAAAAGGGATCATTTTATCATGAATACATGGTACTAGTTGAAAACACTCGTTAGTAGGTGTGGAGAAATAGAAATGAGTTCGATAGTATATCCAGTTTATCTTGGCTTATTTATTGTTATCTTATTTCCAGGGTATTGTCTTAGGTTCAGTTTATTCATGTCGTAATCCTTTTACCTGTTTACATGCTAAATAATCACTGGACTTACCAGACTTATGTCTGACCCGTTTTCTTTCGCCTTTTTTTCTTCCGTTCCCCCTCCCCCTAGGTCCGCAGGGAGGGAATACTTCAGCTTAGTGCAGACCTTTTCAAGCTTGAAGAGAGTATATGTATTGCTTGGATTCTCTCTTCCTGGGCTATGGCTGTGGTTACACTTTTATTGGGGATTTATGCTACTTTACTTCTGTTTTATGCTTCTTTATGTACTTGGAGAATTAAATCAAGACAGATGTTTTGTTGTAATAATTTAGAAGTTGGGTTTTGAGACAATGCGTGTACTGTTTTGACTGAGCCACGCTATTTAATAAATAATTTAGTCTTTCTGCTGTTTATATGTCTGTCTTGTAAATTACTTGTACCTTTTACCTATAATTCTCCACCAAAGTTAATGCATTCCCTTTGTGAGTGACCTTAACGGAGGTGGGGTGTTTACAATTTGGCATGCCTTAATTACATAATAGGATTAGGTGTCAACCTAAATATATAACAGGATTAGGTGTACACTAATTACTACCCAAGCGATGGCTCCTTATTATGTAAATACCATTTGTGAGCACCGACAGTAGGGTGTATCACTCCATAACCCAGCAGCTATATGGCGCAGACCTATTTACTAGTGTTATAGCGTCTTATCTTACGTAGTCGGATCCAAAACACTCATGACTCTGCCAGCACACACCGATAACCACCCCCAGGTGAACCTCTTACTATCCAGTTTTGTAAAGCGTGCCCTGGCCCTTACCTATTGCGGGACCACCATTAATAAGATACTTATAGGGATATTGACTGATATGGTTTTCAAACAACATTTTGAAACAAGCCAAACTCCCTAAGCTTGTGTCCCAAATAACTAGGATTTAAGAGTTCCCAACGCGATACAACAACAGATGAGGGACCTCTTAGCTTATTAATACTTATACTTAACCTAGTAGGGTTAGGTTTACTAATAAGCGTGGTTGTAATGTCATTATGTGTGCACAACCCTTCCCAAAAAACCCTACCCAAATGTGTACAATTTTACAACCTTTCAGTTTATTAATCTACATCTGGTACTTACCCTATTCTTAACATGTCATTTACTTAATGTCATATGCATATCAACTAGAGTAAATGATCGTTTTAATTCAAATCTAACATGTCCATTTCAAATGCATATCAACTATGTCTCCAAATTACAACATATATAAGTTCATGCATATTTCTACTAAGTTATAGCAATATATACACATTATCCCCTTTTTTTAGTTTAAACATGAGTATATTTGTCCTTTTTCCAAAATACAATAGACCGAAGTCTCAATTAAATAACATGCATAATTTCCTCTTTTTATGTCATTCATTATTGCCCAATTATACGCACACTTGAATCGGGTATAGCCTAGGCTTCTAAAGGCCTAGTCTTAGCGTAAAATAAAAAGGAAACAGAGGAAGAAGAATAGAAACACATAGGCATATAGGCAAGACTGGAAATAAACATAGAAAATGCGAAAAGGAAGATAGATACATTTAACTTGTTAATTTCCCAACATCACAGGAATATGTATAACTTATTTAACTATCCAACATCACGTGCATATGCATGACTTGTTTAATTATCCAACATCATAGGCATATGTATAATTTGTTTAATCAACATCACATGCATATGTATAACTGATCATAACGGCATAAGTGATAACAACGAAAACAGGTATAATATTTATTTTACTAACACTGTAGGTCCTAACAATTTTTACTTAACTATCATGTTCAAAGCCTAAGAAATCAGATCTGTAAATAACGGAAACTCATAGCGGTTCTTGGTGAAGATAATTATATAATACTATGCCGTAAGAAGTCCAAGTACAATCCAATGTGTATGTATGCAAGTCTTGATGTTGTCTCTTTTTGATCCAATCTCTAGCAGCATTCCCCTATTTTTATTTTTATTTTTATCTCTGAGCAGTTTCATTAAGGAAGAAGATATGAAGAAGTTGTTATTTGGAAATAGGAGAAGCCATCTATTTATAGAGTTGCAGAGTCAACATAAACCCTTAGATTTTAGGTTTTGAATTCAAACTGTACAAGTCATGCTGAGTCAGCAACGAATATAGTGCACAAAACAATCCAGTTTCACAGAATGTGTCAGCCCAGATCCTTGGTGGGTCGACCCAGCCCCCTTTGGGTTAACCCATAGGTCGACCTGGGCTGAGCGTGGGTCGTACCCCAACGAGACATTTTCCCTCTTGTTCTTCCCGTTGTGTTCGTTTTATTTTCTGTAATTATCTATTTATATACAAGCTCCTTATATGTACATAAACTTCTAAGGCTCATAACTTCTTCATACGTTATTCATTTTACGCAAACTGGGGGTCTATCTGAACCAAAATTCCGAACAAACACAACGATAATGCCAGTTTCACTTAATTCTGGATATGTAATCAAGTTATTCTCAATTTATTACCTTTAAGAATGGTTATACTATGTTAAATTCTGGGGTGTTATATTCTCCCCTACTTAAAGGATTTCGTCCCTGAAATATCCAAGTTAAGAAGAATGTTATTATCCTAGCATCCACCTATAACCATCTACTCATCCATCATCCATAAGCATCTATTGTCCTTAGGAAAACTTCTAATGTTTGTTTGAACATATGCGAAGTGTTTTGTGTATATGTCCTTAGACTAATGCGAAAATCAGGCGGTCGACTGATTTAGTTGACCTCCTTAATGCATATATGTTTGTGCCATGAATCCAAAAATGTATGCAAATAGTCATAGTATAACATGTAAACTCTACATGTGTGCACAATCATTCATCCAAATGCAACATCCATATGATGATACATCCATAGAAAATCTAAAATGCACACACATCCATATGCAATATGTAAGTGATTTGAGCCAATCTATTGCCTAGTGTGTGTATATGAATCCACGACCAACCCCTAGCAAACACTTGCGTCCACTTGCAACCATCAATTATAACATGCTTCAAACATATGTTTCCCACCATTGGTGTCTACTTAAGGATTGAAAGGTTCGAATGATAGGATAAATAAACTCGAATGGTAGAAGAAAAATGCAAAGTAAAAGCTTGAAAAAGAAGTCAAGAACGTACTTTCAAAAAGAAAAGGATAAGAAGCGTGAATCCTATCTTCAGGTTCCTACGTTCATCTTCGCGGTCTTCTCCCTGTTTCACTTCAACTAATTTGATTTCCTTGTTCTGTAGCTTCTTGATTTCTTATCCAAGGATATGAGTAGGAACTCGTCGTATTGATGCTTCCTTCTCAACTTCTATATCCTCAAGAGTGCTCGGCTGTACTATCTTTGCCGTATCGTAGAAACATTTCCTCAAATGATAAACACGAAATACGCCGTGTACTCCCACCAGTCTAGCCAGTAGCTTAATCCTATAAACATCTGCCCAATCCTTTCTATGATAGGGAATGGCCCTACAAATCTCGGTACCAACTTCCCTACTGAGCCAAAGCTAACTACATTTTTTAGTGGTGACACTTTAATGAACACCATATCTCCCACTTCAAATTCCAAAATGGTCCTCTTTTTATTGGCATAAGGTTTCTGCTTGTCTTGAGCGGCTTTCATTTTTCGATGGATAAGATCAATCTTCTCAGAGGTATCTCTATCATCTCAGGTTCTAGTAGAAGTCTATCTGTAGACTCCCACCAACAAGTTGGTGATTTGCAAGGTCATCCATAAAGTGCTTCAAAGGGTTCCATGCCTATACTTAATTGGAAACTGTTGTTATAAGCGAATTCCACCAAAGGAAGATGCTCTTCCCAAGTCCCTCCAAAGTCTAGGATACACAGTCTTAGAAGATCATCAAGAACTCTATTCACCCTCTCAGTCTGTCTATCTGTCGGAGAGTGGTATGCTATACTCAAACGTAGCTGTGTATCTAATGCCTCTTGCAAGGCTCTTCCAAAACTCGCTAGTAAAGATGGGGTCGCGATCGCTTACTATACTGGAAGGTACCCCATGTAATCCATTTATCTCTCGGAGATACGCTAATGTCAGGCAAGACATAGTCCTTTTGGTCTTTATAGGAATAAAATGAGCGCTCTTTGTAAGTTTATCCACTATTACCCAAATGCTCGTATTGCCCTTCCTTGATCGAGGAAATTCATCGATGAAACCCATAGAGACGCTCTCCCACTTCCATTGTGAGATATCCAAGGGCTGAAGCAATCCGCCTGGTTTCTTTTGCTCAGCCTTTACTCTTTGGCAAGTCATGCATCGAGCTACAAATTCTACCACATCTTTCTTCATGCCAGTCCAAAAGAAAACCCTCTTCATGTCTTGATACATTTTATCGCCATCCAGATGGATAGTCATCCGAGAATGATGAGCTTCCTCAAGTACTGCCCTAAGCAATTCCCCAATCTTAGGGACACATAACCTTCCGTCTCATCTTAGCCACCCCTTATCATTTACGGTATATATAGAAAGGTGAGTAGAAGTCTCTCTTGTATTGAGCTTGTCCAAGATGTCTAAAGTCAGTGGGTCCTCTCGTTGCATAGGTCCAACTAGCTCCAATAGAGTAGGTCACACCTCCAATGATGTTAACAACCCAAGTGTGAAATCTGTAGAAGGCTTAAAATCAAAAGTCAAGATGTACTCCAAGCTCCGCCTTTCTACGAATAGAGGACTCAAATTCATCCTATGCCTACTCAGTGCATCTGCTACTACATTACCTTTGCCAGGGGTATAAGCTATCTCGAAGTCATAGGACGCTAGGAACTCCATCAACCTTTGCTGCCTTAGGTTGAGATCCTTTTGCAAGAATAAGTACTTGAGCAACTTATGATCCGTATATAGCTCAATTTTTTATCCAAGTAGATAATGTAGCCAAGACTTCAATGTGAACACTATAGCAGCCAACTCTAGATCATGCGCTGGGTAGTTCTTTTCATGAACCCTCAACTATCTGCTTCCATAGCATACTACCCTTCCCTCTTGCGTCAGAACGGACCAAGTCCTCTGCCACAAGCATCGGTGTAAACCGTAAACATCTTTCTTCCATCTGGGATTGTCAGAACTGGGGCTGTTATTGGAGCCCTCTTCAATCTCTGAAAGGCATCCTCACAATCGATGATCCATGAAAAAGCCAAGTTATTTTTCGTCAACTAGGTAAGCGGGGATGATAACCTTGTAATTTTTTTGATAAACATTGTATAATAGCCCGCTAACCCTAGGAAACTTCTCACCTCCATTACATTCTTTGGAGCCCTCCAATCTTGAACTGCAATGACTTTTGTGGGGTCAACCGTTATCCTGTCCTTGGAGACCACATGACCTAGGAACCTTGCTTCCTTTCTCCAAAAGTGACACTTAGAAAACTTCGCCTTGAGTTGATGTGACCCGAGGGTGCGTAGAACCTCACCTAAGTGTTGGGCACGCTCCTCCTCGTTCTTTGAGAAGATTGGAATGTCATCAACAAAGACCACCACAAACTTGTTCAGAAACTCTCTAAACATCCTACTCATTAAGTCCACAAAATAGACGGGTGCATTGGTTAACCCAAAAGGCATAAACAACCCTTCGAGGAAGCCATCTGGAGTTATGAATGCAGTTTTGTCAATGCTGCCCTCTGCCACTCTTAATGATGAAACCCCATGGCAAGATTTATCTGTGAGAAAATTGATGCGCCAACAAGCTGATCAAACATGTCATCAATTCTCGGTTGCGGGTGCCTATTCTTATTAGTGAGCTTATGCAACTCCCTATAATCCACACATAGACGAAGTGAGTCGTCTGCCTTAGTTGCAAAGACGACTGGAGCTCCCCACTCTGAAATGCTTCTCCTAATAAAACCTTTCTCGAATAGCTCCCCTACTTGCTTGCTTAGCTCCCTCCTTTCCCTAGGAGCCATGTGGCGCACTGGTAGAGCAACCGGCTTCGCGTTATCTACCAAGTAAATCCGGAAGTATGCCTTACGCTTTGGAGGTAGTCCCTTAACCTGCTCAAACACATCTAGATAGTCTCTAACAATGGGCGTAGATCGCAAGTCGTCAATAAAAGTATCAAGTGATTCTAGAAAATTGAGCATTACCAACCCCCGTGGGTCGCAGGAAATTTCGAGAGTCCTGCCATGACAAGAAAGAAGTCAAACCACTCTCTTTTGGCAATCAAGGATGGCACCATACATAGCTATCCAATCCATGCCTAGAATCAAGCTATAGCCCATAAAGCCCAACATATATGCATCACATTCAAATTTGACGCCCAAAATAGAAATCCTTAAACCCCTACACATCATGGACAAATGAGCCGATCCTGCTATGGGGTTTGAGAGTACTACAGGTTCAGAGATTATACTAGTGTTAAGGTGCGGACTATCTACTAAATAACTGGACATAAATGAATGTGAAGTGCTAGAATCAAAAAGGGTTCGAACTGGGTAGTCAAAAAGGGAAATCAAACCTTCAACCGTGACTTTCCTACCTCGATCAGGTCCACTTGATTCCAAAGCATTCACTTGTCCAAAAGTTCCATTCTCTTGCCTTTGCTTGCTAGGGTATTTCTTAGTGAAGTATCCCATCTATCCACAATTAAAGCAAGCTCCCTTTGTCTTTCTACCGCTTTTACAAAATAACCCATAAATCTGCAAGCATAACACTTGATATCCTTCTTGATTTGAGACTTGTTAGGCTTACCACCTTTATTTTCGCTTTCCTTTCTTAGGCCACTGTTTCTGTTTCTTGCCCTTTGCTTGTGTCTCCTCAGTTTTATTTTCTTTCTTGTCCTCCTTGCCATCTTCATGCATAAATGCCATATCAACTAGACTTTCAAACGTTGCCCCATTGGTATATGAGACAAAGCAATTCCTTGGAGAGGTTGATTCAATCCTCTTGTAAATCTAAGCGCATTCTTGTGGAGCGTATTCACTAACTCTAGTCCAAACCTCGCTAGTTGATTAAACTTATTCACATTTTCCTTAATCGGTATATCCCATTGTTTTAAAGCCAAGAACCATTCCATTTGCAGTCCCTCATCTGCCTGAGATAAGAATTTCATCTCAAACCTTTGCCTGAAGTCATCCTATGTCGCTACTGGTTGTCTCGCCTTGGTTACTTCCCACAAGTAGGAAGCCTCATCCTTAAGTTTCCATGCATCCAGTTGTATTTTCCTTTGGTCGTCGACCTCAAAAAGCCCAAACAAGTTTTCCATCTCTCGTAGCCAATTCCGTGCTTCAACACAGCTTTTAATACCATGGAATGGTTTTCCTCCCATAGCACAGATATCTTTGCATATCTTAGAGAAGTTATCTACTCGTGGAGGTGGGGGAACAGCAGCCGCAGCTGGGGAAGGGGCATCTCCTTGACCTTCGGCAGGTGTCGTGGCCTCAAGATACCTACGGAACCATGTCGACACTGGAATGCCCTCGGGGAGATTGGATTCCCCAAGCATGCTGAAAAGAAAAGAAAAGGGGTTCAATAAGAGATCGACAGAATACTTGACTATGACTTGAAGGGATATGTTTTTCAAAACATATTTTTACTTTAAAATACTTTGCTTTTTGAAAACGGCTTTAAAAACTTTTCCTCTGATCTTGTAACCTTCAGCTCTGATACCAAATATGACACCCATGTCCGTTAATGCCACTCATAAGAGAATGTATTAAGTTCTGTGAAGCGCAATCGATAACAGTAAATTTTTTACAAAGAAGATATAAAATAAGCAGCGGAAAAACTTTCAACTTTATTATTAAAATAAAATGTAGTTCTCAAAACCAGTTACATCAACCATTTATAAAGTACTTTGAGTTTGTCTTTTTAAAACAAAATAACATAATGCCACAAAACAAAACCATAGCCTTGCCACAAGTTATGATGTAATAAAGTCAGAAAGATACATCTCAAGAAATCCAAGTCCAAGCTGCTACAGAAAGTCCTAGTCGTTGTTGAGTGCTTCCACTCTAATGACCTAGGGGGAAAGGAAGAAAGAAGCGAAAGAAAAGCGTCAGACATAAAGTATGGAAAGTTCCAGTGATTGACAAATATGTATGAATTAGAATGCCAAGACAGGTAAATTAGACTGGATGAGAAAGGTATAATGTCTTGAAAGGTAAACTAAACTACAAGAATAACAGAAATAAACTTATAATCAAGTAATGCATCACATTTATATCCTAAAATAGGTAGTGTCTAAACATATATGTCTTATGCCTTAGGCCTGCATCAATACTAGTATAACAAGTCCAACATGATTTCTTAACAGCAGGATTAACAGTAGAATCAACAGTAGGAACAAATAACAGGATTAAACAACATAATTAAATAACAGGATTAGGCGTACCCTAATTACATAATAGGATTAGGTGATAACCTAAATACAAAATAGGATCAGGTGTACCCTAATTACTCCCTAAGAGATTAGCTCCCTACAAAGTAAATACCCTGCGTCAGCCCCGGTAGCAGGGTGTATCACTCCATAACCCAACAACTATATGACACAAACCTATTTACTGATGTTATGTTGTCATATCTTCCCTACCATGCACACTCATGACTCCACCGAAATGCGCCTGTAACCACCCCCATGTGAACCTCTTACTATCCAGTTTAGTAAAGTGTGCCCTAGCCCCTACCTAGAGTGGGACCCCTATTAATAAGAAACTTACATGGATACTGATAGATATAGGTTCCAAACAGCAGATTGACACAAGCCGAACCCCTTAAGCTTGTGTCCCCAAATAACTAGGATTTAAGAGTCCCCAAAACCCAATACAACGATAGATGAGGGACCTTTAAGCTTATTAATACCTACATTTAACCTAGCAGGTTTAGGTTTACTAATAAGCTTGCAATGTCATTATGTGTGTACAACCCTTCCTAAAAAACCCTGCCCATATGTATACAATTTAACAACCTTTCAATTTATTAATCTACATATGGTACTTACCCTATTCTTAACATGTCATTTACTTAATGTCTATTTTAAGTCAAATCTAACATGTCCATATCATATGCGTATCAACTATGTCTCCAAATTACAACATATATAGGTTTATGCATATTTCTACCAAGTTATAGCAACATATACATATTATCCCTTTTGTTTAGTTACAGCAAGTCTAAACATGTGTATATTTTACTTTTTTCCCAAAATACAGTCAATCAGTCCCAATTGAATAATATGCCTAATTTCCTCTTTTTATGCCATTCATTATTGCCGCAATTATACATACATTTGAATCGGGTATAGTCTAGGCTTCTAAAGGCCTTGTCTGAGCATAAAATAAAAGGAAACAGAGGAAGAATAATGGAACCACATAGGCGTATAGCCAAGACTGGAAATAAACATAGAAAATGGGAAAAGGAAGATAAATACACATAACTTGTTAATTTCCCAACATCACAGGCATATGTATAACTTGTTTTACTATCCAACATAACATGCATATGCATAACCTGTTTAATTATCCAACATCACAAACATATGTATAACTTGTTTAATCAACATCATAGGCATGTGTATAACTGATCATAACGGCATAGGTGATTTACAATGAAAACATGTATAATATGTATTTTACTTACACTGCAGATCCTAACCAGTTTTATATAACTTTCATGTTCAAAGCCTAAGAAATCGGATTTGTAAATAATGGAAACTCACAGTGAGTCTTAGTGAAGATAATTATACAACACTATGCCGTAAGAAGTCCAAGTCCAATCCAAGTTGTATGTATGAAAATCTTGATGTTGTCTCTGTTTGATCCAATCTGTAGCAGCATTCCCCCATTTTTATTTTTATTTAGAGCAATTTCATAAATAAAGAAAATATGAAGAAGTAATGATTTGGAAATGGGGAAGCCATCTATTTATAGAGTTGTAGAGTCAACATCAACCATTAGATTTACAGTTTTAAATCCAAACAGTACAACTCATGCTTAGTCAACAATGAATACAGTGCACAAAACAGTCTAGGTTCGCAGAATGGATCTGCCCAGATCCGTGGTGGGTCGACCCTATCCCCCTTTGGGTCGACCCGTAGGTCGACCTGGGATGAACGTGGGTCGTCCCCTAATGGGACATTTTTCCCGCTCGTTCTTCCCGCTATGTTCATTTGATTTTTTGTAGTTATTTATTTATACAAGCTCCTTATATGGGTATAAACTCTAAGGCCCATAACTTCTTCATACGTTATCCGTTTTACGCAAACTTGGGGTCTATCTAAACCAAAATTCCGAGACAAACACAACGGTAATGCTGGTTTCACTAAATTCTGAATATTAATTAAGTTATTCTCAACTTATTACCTTTAAGCATGGTTATAGTGTGTTAAAATCTGGGGTGTTACACTAGTCGATCCGAGAACTGTAATGTCTATAAACAGCCCTCCAAAGCTTCAGCAAAAGTACTTTTGGTAAATCTCTTGTCATTTTATTATTATTACAGCATTCTACTCGGGTTTAGCCATTAAACCATCATTTGTACTCTAAATTTACATATAATTAAGAGATTATAAAGTGAACATAGGCTCGTTAACGCCAAAACCACTGTAAATTTGCGTGAGATTGCATTTACTCACGTTTTCATTTATATTTCTTCATTTTATTCTCTATATTATCTCTTTTTGGGTGTCATGCCACTTTTTGGTGTCAACAATGCTAGTATGGCTTTTCACTTAGGTAAAAATGCATTACAAAACAATTACATATTGGGGAATTTGCAGTTCAAGACAACTATGAGGAAGATATTGTCGTACTTCAAATTTCAAAGATCTATGGAATAAATTTTTATAGACAATAGTTCAACCCAACGTGTACCAAACCGACTTTTGACAGACCAGATTTTTGTCTATAAAAATCTCAGCCTATCGAAGCCCGAGTTGGCTTGTTTGGAATCCTATAGAAAAGGCAGAGATAATAAATATATCAGAGCTCGATAAAATATCTCACAGCAGAATGGATAAAATATAATAATCAGATATAGCCTTATCGAAATAGCACTGTATGACAAGTGTCCAAAGGCTTCCAAATCTCTGCCATAAACCTAAGCTACGATTATGTTATGAGGATGGGATCAGAGCACAAATTTCTGGCGAATGGACAAATTATACATTCTGAAATAACCCTATATATACCATTCAGTTACATTTTTAATTATTAGTTATCTAGGTTAACAGCACTCAAGGCTTTGCACTCACATCGTACCCATCTACTCCCTAGTTGATTAACCTAATATAGTATATATGTAGCTATACCCACCATCTCAAGGTACTCCCCATAGTATCCTCCTCGTACGATCACCGTCACACCACAAAAGCATATAAAACCTTCATCCTACGCCAAACTACGTACAAAAAATCGGTTGGGAGCATTCAATATCTGTAAAGGACAGCTTCATTAGGCCTACAATACAGATATTCGCATAATGGTCTGTCTTTTCACGGTGGTTATGGCTCCACCCTGGCCTCTCCTTCGACTAATGAAATACTTCTTCAAGAGCTAAGTGGCGTGCCCCTATTTACCAATCTAACATCCAATTTGGCATGTCCCGCAACCAATGTATCGATAGTGAAAGATCAAAGGTCTGTTGGTTTAGCTCCAGTCCTTCTGCATCACACTAATTGCCAATGATAGGTATCCGACAATTACTATCCTTAATTTGGCCCGGACCAACCTCTCCTACTGGTGAGGAAAACTGACGAATCAACTAACGCATCGATCGCAGCCTTCTGACTACCACGCCTCAGTTGAAGTCAAGGTATACTCACTGGTTGGTACTGTACAGAACAAACCTCTGTGGGTCTAGCCCTGCGACCTACTGCATAGAGGACCATCATAGAGTACCCTACCACATCCTGTAGAAGCCGCGTGCTTCCCTCCAGTCCTGTAGATTAATCAAATGGACATGCTCCCCTTTTGTCTCCGGACACCACGAATATTTACCACTTCGATTCTTCATCTTCATACGTACGGACTTGTTCCAATGCGTCATGCCATCACATTATTAGATCCTACGTCTAATCTCCAATTATGTGCTTGCTTTACCTCATCGCATTTGCTGATTAACTTGATTATCTGCGTATTTACTTTTATTCAAGTTACTTGGTTTATGAGCACACAATTAGCTGCTTACTTTCTTTTATCAGCACCATCCCGCCGGAGCAGATTTCCGCTTATTATTTATTACGTGTATTAGACTTAATACTTCCAATTATAAGTCTATCAATAATAAGCCTACCTTATTCTTTCTTATTTAATCATAACCTTGACTCACATTATTATCACAACTTGTTGTTTACTTATTAACTTAGTTCTCTTAACTAAGGTTTATTAATAAGTTCTCTTTTCTAAATTATAACTTATTTTATAATTCCTCTTGTTCTTAAGATAAGCCTACCTATTATATTTCATTCTCATTCATATAATTAATTATAATATGTTATATTCCCCGTTCATCATAATTCTTTTTAGGTACTTAATACGAACAAACTTTTACTATTGTAATATTTCTTTACTTACAGTCATGTACATTTTTATTATTTCAGGAAAATATTTCACACACCTCGTTAGATTGGTTAGCAGGAAGGTGTAATGATCTATTTCCATAACGTACATCGGTTAAGATCCGTAGTTGAAAGCTATTTCTTTTATTTTCAATGTGGACATATTTATTTGATTAGTGTGTGATACAGTAAAATAATCCCTATTCCACACTAATCCTATTTTCCTTTTTTCTTGCAACCACGTTCTCAGTAATTTTTTCATTATGGAAATGTATCCAACTAACTCGGTCCACTACAGATTTTCCCTTTTTTTACTTTCTAAGTTGTATGTTAAACTCATGTTTTCGTATACCATTCACAATTACTGTAATTATTACATACAAAATTAGGCATACCAATGCTTTTTCCATTATACTGATTTTACTATAATTCCGATTACAACATATCCAATTTGACATTATATAACAATGTTAAAAACATAGTCCTAATTATTGTAAATTCCATAATTTTAGTATTACAATAATTCTCAGTCCAAATAGTAGATTAATGGAATAGATTTGTACAACAACAATATTATTAACGTACTTAGAAATAGATAATATCGCAATAACCACAAATTCCAATTATTTATCACGTTAAGAATTACAGGGAATGTAAACAATAAATATACCGTTACCAAAAGGTATAATTTTAAATCCACTCACCGACTGCTTTCCAATCCTTGATTCTGATTTAGATTTGCTACTTCATGGTCTTTTTAATTGAATCTAATATTAAGACAACCAAGGATTTACAAATCTGATGCTAAAAGAAGAATGAAAGAAACCTAAATAATTCAGATTCATAGGATTTAGCTCATGTTGACGAGAAATATGAACACCTATATTGTAGATCTATAGTCTTTTTCTTCAAATCTTGAATCAGAATTCCTAAAGGCTAATATTCTAATTTTTGAAATATTTGGAGATGGAAAATGGCAGAGCCTTGGCACTGTCTCGGAAAATATGAGTTGGAGGTTAGGCCCTACTTGTATATTTATAGGTGTACGGGAGATTCTGGTCTGTGGGATTTAATAAAATGAAATTCGATTCGTACATGAAAGTGTGTGTGCGCGTGTACTTGCCAAGTATAAAGTACACTTGGATCGTGTAATATGGAATAACACACAACTACTTGTCTAATGCAATAATTATGCAAGCAAATATAAAATAGGATGATATATCATAGAACTGTATAATAGTAAATGCAGTAAAAGGAAAAATCACACCAGAGATTTTTATACTAGTTCGGAGCACCATCCTACGTCCAGTCCTAGACTTCTATCTGGAATTTCACTAATCAACAACCTCACTTAACCCAGAGGAAACAGGTTCACAACACCCGAGCAGCCGAACGAGATTTCATGCCTCTATCAATACGAGGACTTCACAACTTGCCTCTTACAACACGGAGGACTTCACAACTTGCCTCTTACAACACGGAGGACTTCAAACAAGACGAGTAGACTTGTAATTTGACAATGTGTGTTCTAAATAACACGAATTTGTCAATTATTGTACAACCTTCCTATAATTTTACCCTCAACTAGAATTTGTATTTGTGAAGATTTGGAAGATGATATCGTGTTTGAATCAAAAGAATAATATATAAATTCTAGGATTCAAGAACGATATTGTGAAGAATATGAGCATTTGAGTGCTTTGAAATTGCAATAATGAGATCAACAATAAAGAGAATAGGTAGAAAGAATTGGTTATTTGATTTGATGATTTCAAAGTGTATTTATAGAAGATAAGTAGTTGTAACCTTTGGTAAAGATTCACAACCAATAGAAATGATCATTGATGAAAGGAAGGAGAAGCAACTTATGGAGGAATGGAAGTGACTATTCAAAAAATTGCATCTGTGTAAAAACGCTCGACAGGTCAAAATGGACCAGTAGACTGGAATTTAAATATATATACGTTATATGTATATGTGTGCACGTTCATTGTGCAAACTGGGTAAAAACGGTCGACCGGTCTGTTTTGGGCGGTCGACCGGTATTGCCCAGTTTGCACAATTTACGTGCATACATATACATAAGTGTATATATATATATACTTTGATTATTTGAGGATAGATTTTAACATAAGTGAACACTAGTATCATACCAAATAATCAAATTCTAATGACCAATACCATATGATGCTCCTTATCTTCTTAGATCAATGAAAATCGTCTTTTTGTCGATCATTGCACATTACTTTGGCATAAATCAAAATTCCTTGACTCAACCTTCTCCCCCTTTTTGATTGATGGCAATATATCTTTGAATCTCCCCCAGAATTTGTGCATGTATAATAACTATTGTTCCTGCATATAATGTTAGTACCATACTTACCATACTTCTCCCCCTTTGTCATTGACAAAAAGGAATGAAATAAGCAGATAAACAATGTAAATGATACAAGCAGAGATTAAAATACCATATACATAACATAGATCATAGAGTACGAACATTAATAGGTCTAAGTTCAAAATAAAACAACGACACTATTTAGGTACAAGTATCGGATTAAGTCTAAAAAAATACCAAAAGCATAAGTTTATGAAATGATAGAAGAAACAAGCTACTCGGATTCCGTTTCCTCGCCTTCTTCTTCTTCTACATCAAGCATTTGAGATTGTCCACGACCTCATCCATGATTAGTGTCAGAGTTAGTGCCCTCCTCCGAAGATGTCCAAGTAAAGGATGGAGGAGTTGGACGTTTACCGGGGTCCTGTGCTTGCATGGAAGAAGTGGAAACTCCACAAGATATTGCCTCCCATATAGATGAGAAGAATGAATTAAGTTTATTAAAACTCTTATCCATCTTTGGGTCCATACACTTAAGTCGAGCTTCAAGAAGGAATTGATTTTGAGCGAGGCTTTCAAGACTTTCTTTGGTGGATATGAACAATACAAAAGGTACTCAAAAAAATTTCTCCGCCAAAGTCCGAACCAAGCACTCTTACCATCCTTTCGCAAGAAATAAAAACTTGTTGCCCACATATAACCGACCAAAGACAGTAATTAGGGTTTTCCGGTTTGTATTTGTCGAGATTTTGTTGTTGGAGAAATCAGGGAATTTGATATACGAACTGGGATGAATTTTGAAATCCTTCATTTGATTCCATCTTGTGATAGCAACCAGACAACAAGCCATTTCTTGATCGAACTATCTATTGGTCGGAGTTCGGAAGAAGAGGTGGAAGCTTTCTTTATCTTCTTTTGTAGAGGAGCCATGAAATTGATTTGAAAAAAAAGGAAATTTTGAGTTCTAGGGCTAGAGAGGTTTTGGAGTTTGAAAAGGTAAAGGTAAAAATGAAGAGATAGGTTGAAAAACAAATGACCGTACGGGTGTATTTAAAAACCCTTCAGACGAAAACCGGTCGACTGGTAAATTATCACCGGTCGACCGTTTTCAACCCGAGAGCAAAACGATCGACTGGTGGTAATTGATCGGTCGACTGGTTCTGGAAACCCTTTAAAAAACAATATCATATAGGACCGGTCGACTGGTTAGAGATGGCCGGTCGACCGTTTTTATCCCGAGAGCAAAACGGTCGATTGGTCCATTTCAACCGGTCGACTGGTTAGAGATGGTCGGTCGACCGTTTTTAACCCGAGAGCAAAACGGTCGATTGGTCCATTTCAACCGGTCGACTGGTGTTCCAGATGATTTTTTTTCTTGATTTTTTTCTCTTCTTTCTGGTTTCGAACGATCTGAACTTTTTATATTTCGAACAGTCGTAAAAATATTGAAACCATTTCAAAAAAACAAAGTACATATATGTTACAAGCATAGAAAAGACTGAAATAAAAGCATAAAGTTTATGAAAACAAAAATTAATGAGATTTTCTAGAATTATGCTCGGTTGAGTCTTCCTTAGCCTCGTTGATTTGAGGTGTCCATGGCGACCATTTCGCACCTTCATTACGATTGTAGTTACGATCCCAGGAGTTTGGACTCCTAGAGGAAGAAGGAGCATGCGGCATATGTTCATGAACTCCATGTTTGTCCGTGCTACAGAAAAATGAAGCCATGCGTTTTAAGAGAGATAAACGATCGGAAATAAGTTTTTGCTCATAATGGAGTTATCACAGGAGATCCATTTGATGTTTTTGGTAGTGGTGAATCTCATTTATCTTTTCTCTAGTTCGTGGGGAGCAAAAAATGCTTTCTTTGCACGTTTTGACTTTGGTGTATTTCTGAGGATATGAGTACATTTTGGTCTACTTTTCGGTGTTTCTGGAGAATAGTATTCCTCCGGTTCTGAACTAGTGACCGAAGTGTGTGACCTTTGTGCACATTCGTCGTAGATATGAGCCATTTTGAAATATTTGAACTAGGTTAAGAATAATATAGAGTCTTAGTAAGGGGATGTAAAAAGGAGAATGAGTGATACACATATATAGGTTTGTCTATATATAGAGTAATGGTTAAAAAAGTTCAAGGAATATATACCGTAGAAAAAAATTAATAGCTCATAATTTCTTACTAAAAATAGCGATAGCTACTTAATAGCTAAAAAAATATGAAAATTAAAAGCACCGGTTAAGAAAAGAACTTGACAATTCATATGTATATAACTTAAGAATTTACACATCAAGTTCAGTTCTAGAGATTAAACCAAGCTCTCTACGTAAAGAAATAAAAATTGATTCAAATAGAGGCTTAGTAAAAATGTCTGCTAGTTGATGTTCAGTCTGGACATATTCAAGACATATGTTTCCTTTTTCAATATTATCTCTCAAGAAATGATGTTGATGTCAATGTGCTTTGTGCGACAATGATTTACTGGATTTTTTGATAAGTTAATCGCACTTGTGTTATCACAGTATATAATGGAGTTTGATAAATGAATATCAAAATCACGAAATGTTTGTTGCATATATAGTACTTGAGTACAAGCAAGAGCTGCTGATATATACTCAGCTTCACATGTCGATAGTGAAACGCAATTTTGTTTCTTACTAAACCAAGAGACAAGTGATTTTCCAATAAAATGGCACGTACCACTCGTACTCTTTCTATCCGTACGAGAGCCTCTAAAATCAATATCACTATAGGATACTAATTCGAATGGACAATCTTTTAGGTAGAAAAGACCAAAGTCTTTGGTATTATTAAGATAACGTATTATACGTTTTACTGTTCGTAAATGTGATTCTTTGGGGTTTGCTTGAAATCGTGCACATAGACAAACACTCATCATTATATCGGGACGACTTGCGGTAAGATAAAGAAGAGAACCAATCATACTTCAATATAACTCTTGGTCAACATTTACCATGTTCATTTTTTCAAGATGTGTAGTTGTACTCATAGGAGTAGGTTTACCAGATGTATTTTCCAAACCGAAGCGTTTGGTAAGATTTCCACAGTATTTTTCTTGATTAATAAAAATACCGTTAGAAAGTTGTTTGATTTGAAGACCAAGAAAATATGATAGTTGTCCCATATGAGACATTTCAAATTCTTTGGTCATAATATTTGCAAACTCTTTGCAAAGTTTGTCGTTTGTTGAACCAAAGATAATATCGTCTACATATATCTGGATAACTAATATATCTTTTTGAGAATGTTTAATGAATAAAGTCAGGTCGACTTTACCAATTTGAAATCCTTAATCAGTAAGATAGCTGCGTAATCGTTCATACCAAGCACGAGGTGCTTATTTTAAACCACACAAAGCCTTCTTAAGTTTATATACGTAATCAGGATGTTTTTCATGTACGAACAAGGGAGGTTGTTTGACACATACATTCTCTTTGATAAATCCATTTAGAAAAGCACTTTTGATATTCATCTGATAAAGTTTGAAATTATGATGACAAGCAAAGGATAACAAGATTCTGAAAGCTTCTAGTCATGCAACTGGTGCAAAAGTTTCTTCATAATCGATACCTTCTTCCTGATTATATCCTTGTGCTACTAATCTTGCTATATTTCTGGTTATATTTCCTTGTTCATCGGCCTTATTCTTATAGACCCATTTCGTACCAATAATTGACTGATCAGTTGGTCTTGGAACAAGTTCCCAGACATCATTGCGCTCGAACTGATTTAGTTCTTCCTGCATGGCAATGATCTAGTAATCATCAGTAGCAGCTTCTTTTGGATTCTTAGGTTCGATATTTGAAAGAAACACAACATGACCCATTTGGTTGAGTTGACTCCTTGTTCTAATTTGTGATGTTATTCTCCAATTACATTTTGAACCGGATGATCTCTTAGTATCCTAGGTGGAGATCGTAATCTTGGTGGAGAGGGTATCACAATTGGTTGAGGAATATTCTCAATAATTTTTGAGTCAGAATCAACATTTGTGACGATTGGATTTTCAATGACTATAATATCGTCATCATCTGTTATATTATGAGATGGCTTACAGAATTCATCAAATGAAACATGAAGTGATTCTTCAATAGTTTTAGCTCTTTTACTAAATATACGATAGGCCTTGCTTCGTTCCGAATATCCGACAATATACCTTCATCGGATTTTGGATCAAATTTTCCAAGATGGTCTTTCATATTTAAAATAAAGCACTTAGAACCAAAAACTTTGAAGTATGAGATATTTGGCTTTCTTTGATTAAATAACTCATAAGATGTATTCTTTGTGAGAGGTCGAATAAATACACGATTCAAAACATAACACTCAATTGCAACAGCTTCTGCCCAAAAATGTTTTGGTAAAGTGGATCCATTTAATAATGTTCCTGCACATTCTTGTAAAGTCTGATTTTTCCGTTCTACAACTCCATTTTGTTGTGGAGTTCTAGGAAACAAAAAATTATGATATATACCTTTTTTTGTACAAAAATGTTCAAATTCATTATTTTCGAATTCTCCGCCATGATCACTTCTTATATTCTTAACCTTAAGCCCTTTTGATTTTTGAATTCTCTTGACGAAAGATTTGAAATGATCGAAAGTGTCACTTTTGTTTTTCAATAAAATCACCCAAGTATAACGAGAGAAATCATCAACAATTACAAACATATATCGATTATGATTTATCGACTGAACCTGTGTTGGTCTGAATAAATCCATATGTAGTAGCTCAAGTGGTTGTAATGTTGATATGACTTTCTTGGATTTAAATGATGATTTAGTCAATTTTCCTAATTGACATCATCACAAATGTTGTCAACTGTAAAACTCATTTTGGGTAGTCCTCTAACTAGATCGTTTTTAGCTAGCTTGTCGATAGTTTTGAAGTTTATATAACAGAAGAGTTTGTGCCATAGGCATGGATCATTATCATTTGCTATAAGACACATATTTGAATTATGATTGACATTCATATTCAGAATATAAATAATTCTGTCTCTATATCCTTCGAAAACTAACTTATGATCTTTACTAAGATACTACACTTGTTATCAGAAAATGAAATGATAAAGCCCTTGTCACATAACTGACTAATACTAAGTAAGTTATTTTTCAAATTTTTAACTAGCATGACATTAGTAATAAGAGGTAAGTTAGATGTACCGCAATTGCTCACATCGCCTTTGCCGATGATATAACCTTTTGAATTATCTCTAAAAGTGACGGAGCCACCATCTGAATAAGTGATATTTGTCAATAAGTTCTTGTCTCTAGTCATATACTTCGAGCAACCACTGTCCAATATCCACTTTCCTCTTTTCTTAAGTGGGACCTGCAAAAAATAAAATTAAGTTCATGGTATCCACCTTTTTATAGGGTCCTAAGAGTTAGGTCTTAGGAGTCCAAACCCATACGGGTCCGGTATCCCATTTATATAAATAATTGGAATTATGATGCACAATATTCAAAAAATTCTGAATATATTTGTTCCTAATCAAATTGTTATTTGTTTTAGGGACCCATATTTTGATAGTCTTGACATTTTTCTTTTGAAATTTCACAACCGGCTTTGGTTTGGAATATAATAAACTAAGATTTTTCTTAGCTTTAGTTTTTTGTACATATTTCTTTCTTTTATTACCAAAATGCTTCTTGGTATCTTGTTTCTTATATCCCAAACCTTGTTTATTTGTAGCATATTGTGAATTTTCAATAATTGTTGTCAAATTTTCTCAACCTTTGTTGAAGTTAGAAACATTTTGAGTAATGTCATCTAACTTAGTTTGTAAACTAGCCTTTTCTAGGTCTAGAATTTTGACTTTTGCCTTATGCTCATGATTTTCAGTAGTAAGAGCATCATTTTTCTCTTTTTGAGTTTCAATTTCTTGACTCAAAAGAGATAATTGAGAATCAATATTAGATGATGATTCTTGAACTTTTTCAAGTTCTTCTTCTAATATTTTCTTCTCGTCTCTTAGCATATCACGTTCAAATTCTGCTATACTTAAATCTACTTTGGCTTGTTTGCATTGTCGTTTCATATCTTTGAATCTAACTATTAATTCAGCATTAATATCAAGAACTTCATCAAATGTTGGAATGTGTACCTCATCTTCTGTTGCCATGAAACAAACATTTGCTTGTTCATCTTCTGAATCACTGTCACTTTCTGATGAAGATGAGTCTGAGTCATCCCATATAACTGAGAAAGCTCATTTCTTGGATTTGTCCTTCTTGTGTTTGAACTTGTCATTTTCTGACTTCTTCTTTTTCTCTGGACAATCTTCGTGCATGTGCCCCTTTTTATGACAGTTGAAACATTCTATAGCTGATGATGAAGGTTTATTTGAACCAGTTTTTCTTTTATTATATCGACTAGCTTTTCGATGTTTTAGGAATTTTTTGAATCCTTTTGCAATAAAAGCTAAGTCTTCTTCTTCAGATTTTGATTCATTTTCATCTTTCTCAGCATGAAATGCTACATTATTCTTTTCTTCTTTCTGTTCCTTTCTAGCCTGCAAATTTGCTTTATAGGACATTAGATTTCCTATTAATTCATCTGGCTTCATGACGGAAAGGTCATTAGCTTCTTCAATCGCTAATACTTTTCCTTCCCATTCACTAGTCAGAGAATCTAGGACTATAGAGACAACATCAAAATCTGAATATTTTTGTCCTAAGCCAATAAGTGCATGATGAATAGTTTGAAATCGTGAATACATATCATTGATAGTCTCATTTGACTTCATTTCAAAATTTTGAAACTGACTTTTCAGCATGGCTATTTTGGCTTGTTTAACCTTGTTAGTACCTTCATGAGTGGTTTTTAGCATTTGCCAAATTTGATAGGCAGTGGTGCAGATACTAACACGATTATATTCATTTTGATCTAATGCACAAAACAACATATTTATTGCTTTTGCATTTACGGCTACTGCCGTTTTCTCAGCCGGTGTCCATTCTGAATACTCAATTGTTGGATTCACTATTTCTTTTTGTGTAGCATTCCAAGCATAATAACTAGTTGACTGCATGTAAAATGACATACGTGTTGCCCAATAACTATAATTAAGGCCATTGAAGAATAGAGGTCTTTGTGTTGATTGACCTTCCGTGTAAGTGGTGTTTTGAGTGTTAGAACTAGGGTTATTTGCCATATTACAAGAATATATCAAATAACTATGTTACGGTTATAAGATAACCGTGCTCTGATACCAATTGAAAGTGTGTGTACGTGAATTTGCCAAGTATAAAGTACACTTGGATTGTGTAATATGGAATAACACACAGCTACTTGTCTAATGCAATAGTTATGCATGTAAATATAAAACAGAATGAGATATCACAGAACTGTATAATAGTAAATGCAGTAAAAGAAAAAATTACACCAGAGATTTTTGTACTGGTTTGGAGCACTGTCCTACATCCAGTCCCAGACTTCTATCTGGAATTTCACTAATCAACAATCTCACTTAACCTGGAGGAAACAGGTTCACAACACCCGAGCAGCCGAATGAGATTTCACGCCTCTATCAACACGAGGACTTCACAACTTGCCTCTTACAACACGGAGGACTTCACAACTTGCCTCTTACAATACGGAGGACTTCAAACAAGACGAGTAGACTTGTAATTTGACAATGTGTGTTCTAAATAACACGAATTTGTCAATTCTTGTACAACCTTCCTATAATCTTATCCTCAAGTAGAATTTGTATTTGTGAAGATTTGGAAGATGATATCATGTTTGAATCAGAAGAATAATATATAAATTCTAGGATTTAAGAACGATATTGTGAAGAATATGAGCGTTTGAGTGCTTTGAAATTGCAATAGTGACATCAAAAATAAAGAGAATAGATAGAAAGAATTGGTTATTTGATTTGATGATTTCAAAGTGTATTTATAGAAGATAAGTAGTTGTAACCTTTGGTAAAGAGTCATAACTAATAGAAATGATCATTGACGAAAGGAAGGAGAAGCAACTCATGGAGGAATGGAAGTGACTATTCAAAAAGTTGCATCTGTGTAAAAACGCTCGACATGTCAAAATGGACCAGTAGACTGAAATTTAAATATATATATATATATACGTTATATGTATATGTGTGCACGTTCATTGCGCAAACTGGGTAAAAACGGTTGACCGGTCTGTTTTGGGCGGTCGACCGGTATTGCCCAGTTTGCACAATTTATGTGCATACATATACATAAGTGTATATATATATATATACTTTGATTATTTGAGGATAGATTTTAACATAAGTGAACACTATTACCATACCAAATAATCAAATTCTAATGACTAATACCATACGAAGCTCCTTATCTTCTTAGATCAATGAACGTCGTCTTTTTGTCGATCATTGCACATTACTTTGGCATAAATCAAAATTCCTTGACTCAATAGTACAAGCCAAGGAAAACACATCAGAACAATCCAGATCTGGTCCTTGGTGGGTCGACCTGTGTGTTGACCTACCTTTAGGGTGTGTCGACCACATGGTCGACCCATGTAAGGCCTGGGTCGACTTGCGACTTGGGTCTCTGAAGTTGATTTTGCTGACTTTAATTCTTGCTTAACATTGCTGTTAACATTCATTTTATTTCCAAATATCTCTTGTGTAAATTAGTTTCTTCCGTTTATGACGTATATCCAATTTCAAATTTCTAACTTATGCATATATATACGCGTATAACCATTTAAATCTTTATTCGTTAATAACTTCCAATACGGACTTCGTTTGGGGCAAGTCACATATGAAAACGAATCAGAAAATTACCACGAACCCAATGATATATGTTTCAGAGCTAAATTATAAAATCATAAATAATCGATATTTTTCATTTGATATTTATATAAAATATACGGGGTGTTACACAATAGGTACAAATAGGTTATCGAATTATTGACTTTTAGGATTCAATGATGCCTTGGAACATCATAATTGGATTCGAAGTTCGGATGACTTTGATCTAACCAAGAACACTCTATTATTTGATAATTGATGATGCAAGTAGAGAACATAATGAAAAAGAAGAAGAAATAGTATTCTATAACGGTTTACAAGTGTTGCAAATTTGGAAATTCGCAATTCTTTCTAGATGTTTGCAATGGCAGCGTTGCAGAATTTGAGTAAGAAGATGAATAAGTTAGAAAAAGTGATTTGAAATAGATTCTGGCATTGCAATTTATAAGGGAGGAGGAGGCACCTTTTCACAAAGTTTGTGACCGTTTGTAATGGTTCACAACTGTTGCTATTTTCATTTTAATTTAAACGACATGTCCCTTCATTTCCAGTGGCCTAAAAACGTCGCAAATGTCCCGCCTGTATTTGAATTTGATTTTCGGTTCTGAGTTCATAACAGGTTAAACTCTGGTCCGTTACCGTTTATTCTTGATCCAAAAATATGCTTATTGGATCCAGACACAAAACCCGTACCTGGCCCGGTTCGATCGGATGGACAGCAATGGTGGCACTTGTGTGCATGACTTCCCTCCTCACAAAAAAACACACATTTGGGAGCCCCAAGTGCCCAACTTCCTCATGAGAAATCTAAATATATACTAGTATAATTTCCAAGACATTCACAATGTGAGACTAATCACTTCATCTTCTTTCTTTCTTTCTTTCTTTCCTCTTCAAAAACAAACCCCAAACCCAAATCATCTTGAAAATTTCCAACAATCTCCCCCTATTGTCAAAATAACAAAAATAAAAAAAGCAAACAGTTGAATCACTTAGTGTGACTTCCTACACACCCAAGTGGGATCAAACCAATGTAGTTCTAAGATCAATTTTTGCATCATTGTGAAAACCAATGCATAAATAAAAGGTATCTTGGATTTGAACCTTTACTTAGTGTAAACCATTCAAAGCTTTATCGATATTTCATGGCGAACGAATCTTGAACCAAGTATCCCTAATGATAAAACCAGAACAATCGCCCATGTTGGTTTCCTTAGGTAAAGTGTTTTGTATTGCTCATCGTGTTAATGGCCATGTGTTTATAATCCTAGTTCATGAGTCTACTTTAGAAAGCGGTCTTGCTTTTTTTTGGAAATGGCTTAATTTCCGTACTTATATAGGTAAGTCTCTTAAGACGTTTCTGCGTTACACTTTTTAAGGTTTCTAGACTTATTAAGGACGTTTATCAATCCTTTGTTCTTTCAGAATCTAACACTAAATATTATGAGACTATTGATTTAGTGTTCCATGATCATTCTCTTAACTTGTTGGTACTCAATGAACTTATTCTATCCTTTTCAAGACATAAGTTGGGTTTCTGTTAAGAATGATCAATCTTCATTCATAGACCTTAGTCCTATTTCCTTTGATTTTATAGAAACCATTTCCTTTGAAAGACCTTTTGTGAGTGTGTCAGCCAAGTTTTTCTTTGTATCTATGTAGTCGACAGGTATTAATCCACTTTTGAGTAACTGTCTTACCATTTGATGTCTTAATTCACATGTCTAGATTTTCCATTATATGTCTTATTAGTGACATTGTATATCATCGCTTGATTATCAAAGTTAATCAAGAATACTGGAGACAACTTCTTTCATAATGGCATTACCATTAACAAATTCCTAAGCCATTCTACTTCCTTACATGCTTCTGCTAATACAGTTAATTCTAATAATATTGTTGAGTCAGATAGACAGATCTACTTCTTAGAAGCCCAGGACATAGCAGCGCCTCCTAATGTGAATATCCATCTAGTCGTAGACTTGGATTTGGATTCAATATTGTTTCATGTTGCATAACCATATACTTTTATTACAACGGGATATCCTTTATAAGATAAACCATAGGTAATGGTTCCTTTCGAATAAGCTAAAACTCTAAAAATAACTTTTAAATGTTTGAAACCTGGATTACTCGTAAATCGACACAACATGCTTATAGCATGTGCAATGTCTGGTTTAGTGCAATTCATATCATACATAAGACTCCTAATAACACTGAAATACTCTAGTTGAGAAATGGTTCATTCAGTGTTCTTTTCTAATTTAATACTAGGATCTAAAGGAGTTGGTGCTAGTTTATCATTATAATGACCATATTTCTATAGGAACTTCTCAATGTAATGAGATTGAGTTAGTAATCTCCCTTTTTTCTAATGAATTTAATTCCTAGAATTACGTTACTAGATCTTTGATATCAAAATAAGAAGATAGAAACTTCTTAGTTTCATTCACACAAGATATATTAGAACCAAATATCAGCATCTCATTAACGTATAAACATATCATAACCTAATTGTTGTTATCCGGTTTGCTATAAATATATTTATCAGCATCATTAACATTGAATCCATATGGCGGTGCAACTTTATCGAATTTCTCATGCCATTGCATGGGAGCTTGCTTTAGACTATAAAGAGATTGTGTTAATTTGCAAAAAAAATTCTTGGCCTAGGGTTTTGAAACTTTCAGGTTGTTCCATATATTTATATATACACACGCACACCCCTTTTTCTATATCTCCATTTAGAAAAATTGTCTTTACATTTGTTTAATGTATGACCAAATTATGAATTGATGCAAGTTCTAATAAACAACGTATAGAAGATATGCGAGCAACTGGAGCATATGTATCAAAATAATCTACTACATGATCTTGCTTTACACTTATCAATCAATCCATTTGTGTTCAATTTTTTCTTGAATATCCGTTTACATCCTATAGGTTTAGCACTAGAAGGCAAATCAATTAAAACCTAAGTTTGGTTTAACATTATGGAATTCATTTCATAATTGATAGCTTCTTTCCCGAAAATAGAATCTTTGGAACTCATAGGCTCAGAATAAGTTTTGGGATCTTCATCGACGTTCATTGCATATGTTGTCATTGTGGACTTCGTCCTTATTGCTTTCTACAAGATATGTTATAAAATTAGGATCGTAGTCTTTCTCTATTCTCTCTCTTTTACTTCTCCTATGTTCAATACTATTATCTGGTACTGATACTTCCTTGCTATTTTACGCAAGAGCATATTCATCATCATTGATTTCATTAGTCATATTAGGTTTTAGACTAGATGGTATCAATGGAATCTCAATGGTTTGATTTTCAAAGAATTCCACGTCTACGGTTTCTATAGCTTCTAAAGTGTTAAGAATAATAAACCTATAAGTTATACTATTAAGTGAATATCCTATGAAAACACATTCAAATGCCCTATTTCCTAACTTTGGTCGTTTAGGGTCTGGTTTTCTAACATATGCTAACCAACCGTAAACTTTAAGTCTAGTAATGTTAGGTTTTCTATTAAACCATAATTCATAAGGTTAAATATTGTTCTTTTTAAGTGCTCTACTTAAAATGTTACATGAAGATAACATAGCATCACCCCATAGGTTATAAGGTAATTTGAACTTATGAGCATGGCATTAACAATTTATACTAAAGTTCTACTTTTTCTCTCAACGACACCATCTTGTTGTGGTGTATATACGGCGGTACACTAATGAACCATACCATGTTGTTTACAAAACAAGGTGAATTCATTTGAAAAATATTCACCATCACGATTTGAATGTAATATTTTAATTTTCACTCCTAATTTTGTTTCAACCTCTGCTTCGTAAATTTTGAATTTATTAAAAGTCTCATCTTTAGTTTTCATTAGATATACATATGCATATCTAATACAATCATCAATAAATGCTATATAGTATTAGTTACGACCATAGGTGATATGACTTTTTAAGTCATCCATATCACTGTATACAAGCAAACCAATTTCGCGTTCTACACATTTAAAGGATTTCCAGTGTAATTTTGCTTGAACACATATTTCACATTTAGAGATAGTTTCGAACCATAATCAAAAATTTATGCATATTTTTAAGAGATTTATAATTAACATATCTAAATCTACCATATCATAAACTAACAGAATCAACAATATAAATACAAGATTTTTTTTTTACTAGATTCAACTTAATCATGTCGTTATAAGAATATCTCGGTCCAATAAATTTGTCGTTCTTGGACAATACTAACAACTCATACTCCATCTTGAATCCTTCTTTATTAAGAAAGTATCCAAAAACCAAATTCTTACACATATCAGGTACGTAAAATATATTGACTAAAGTAAGAACTTTTCCAGAGGTGAATGTAGGGGTGAGCATTATTCAGTTAGAACTAAATTAACGACCGAACCGGTTTATTTCGGTCGGTCTGGTTCGGTTTTGAAACTAAATCAGTTTGAATTTGGTTTATAAATTAATTTTCTTTGGTTTTCGGTTTAACCGAATTAACCAAACTTTTATTAAATTATTTAATTTAATGATATTGTAGCACTTTAAATAATTGATTTAGTAATAAAATATAAAGTTTTTTGTTAAAAATAAGTAAATTTTTATTGTAAACATAAAATTTAGTGAACAAAATCTCTCCAAGCATAAATTTAAGTTTGAATTTGAGTGAATTAATCACTTAAATTATAACATATTCTTCAAGTTTGGTTAAATCAGTAACCGTCGAATTAACCGAAATTATTTCGGTTCGGTTTTGAAAATTTTCGGTTTCAATTCAGTTTGAAACTTTTTACCTTAAAACCAGCCGAACCGACCGAACGCTCACCCCTACATGAATGTAAGTTCTAGTACATTTTCCCATAACTTTGCTTGCAACTTTGTTTGCGCCAGTAACTTTGCTGGTTTCTCTATTATTCTCTTAATAAGTCTTGAATAGATTACGGTCTTTGCAAATGTGAATTGTTGCTCCAATATCAAGCCACCAGTCATTATCAATTCTATTAACAGAGTTCACCTCTTGTACTACAGCCACAAGCGATTATTCGACCACATTTACTTTTAGTTATTTCTTCTGTAGATAACAGTCTCAGGCATAGTGACCGGGTACTACAGCCATATCCGATGTAGTGCGTTCTCCCTCTTTCGCATATGCTGCTAGTGGTTGCTTTCAAGAGTTTTCGCCCCCTGTATATTAATTCCTGCGGTTAAAGACCTGTAGCTATTGGCCTTGCTACCACTTTGGGAAGCCTCAAAAACAGAGCAAAGGGGCTCCTTAACAACCTGAGCCACATCCTCCTATGGTCAATTCCATATGTTCTCGATTTTGTGGACCATCCAGGCCCAACAAATGTGTCTTCCACTATCTTATATAAAAAAACCACTTCCACTTGCCTAGCTGGCTTCCTATTTATTGTACTCATATGTTATGTATTGTATAAAAACTGTAGTGCTGGAATTAAGAAAAATCTGCCCCTAATCATATTGTTAAGCACTTGACTTTATATTCTAGCTAGTCAAATTGAATCTTTGTGAAATCCGCTATCATTATCTTCCTCTTATTAGTCTCAAGATTACAGAGTGAGGTGCGTTAGCGTATACTGGGATAGGAATAATACTGGGAACGTCTCATCTGACAAGTCGCAACTATGAACAGGAGCTAGCTACTCCTTTTCTATATAGTTATATGACCTATCTCAGAAGTTGTTACAGTAGTAACAAGCACATTTCTTTTTGTTGTTTTTGGAACGATTTTTCTTCTTAAATTGTGTCTCATTCTAGGCTTTAATTTTTCAGTAATTTCAACATTATCTGCCTTAGAATGAGACTCAATTTACGGATTATCATCTAGTTCGCGTTTGCGAGAATCCTCTTCAATACGAAGATGACGCTGTAAACCATCTAAATTATAATTTGTTTTTACATGCTTCTATTTTTTCGTATGATCGTTTCATGAATGTAGGAGTCTAAAAATAATAACTCTAACAACAAAAGATTCAGGAAGATCTATTTCAGCATCTTTAAGTTGATTTACCAACAATAAGGTTTTGCTTACTTGTCTATATATGGACTTGTTGGCCATTTTGAAATCCATAAAATTACAAATAGGAAATTTTTTGTTAGTTGCCTAAGATATGTGATATTTACTTTCTAATGCAATCCAAAGAGCCTTTGCAGTTTCTAAGATCCTATGAGCGTTTGTAGACTGGAGTAGACAATGTATTCATAATGCGCCCTCTGCATAGAAAATCGTCATCTTTGTGCTTTGCATGTTATGCCTCTAGAGCGACATCATCCTTATCAGTTCCCTCTAATATAACTTCCAATTTACTTCCAAAATATAGAACAATTTGACGACGATTAGAGATAATTTCATCATCTCTTGCCAACGAGTAAAATTGTCTCCATCAAAATACTCCAATTGAGTTAAATGTTGATTCATAACCTGTAGTGCGCTTGAACCTTCCAGGTAGGGTTATCGAACTATCGACTTTCAAGATTCAATTGACGCCTTGGGACAACGTAATTGGATTCAAAGTTTGTACGACTTTGATTCAAATAAGAGTGTTTCTGATGATGCAAGTAGAGAATAGAATAAAGAGGAAGAAGAAATGGTATTCTGCAACGGTTTACAAATGTTGCAAATTTTAAAAATTCGCAATATTTTCTAGATGTTGGCAATGACAGCGTTGTAGAATTTGAGGAAAATTGCGACGAGCGCGTGTGGTGCATGACTTTCATCCTCACAACAAAGTACACATTTAGGAGCCCCAAGGCCCCAGCCTCCTTATGAGAAATCTAGACATATGCTAGTATAATTTCCAAGACATCCACAATGTGGGACTAATCAATTCATCTTTCTTTCTTCTCTCTTAAAAAACAAACTCTAAACCCAAATCATTTTGAAAATTTTAAACAATATATTTACTAAAATTATATAGGAATACGATTTGAGTACAAAGTTAGAAGAAAAATTATAGTATATAAAATCACAATGAAAATTCAGTGTATATAAAACATAAACGAAATCGACAAAGAAAAAAAAAATCTATAGTAAATTAAGATTGATACATATGGAAAATCAAAAGAAATATGCTTGCTTTTGTGAAAGTTATTATCATGACCATCACCGTTTTCAAAACTGATTATAACACTTGGACATGGTGTAAGATGTCATAAGTTCGATTCTCATCATACAAAATCGAACCCGCCTACCATGTGATATGTTATATTATACCTACCTATGCTTGTATATAAAATAATACTTTCCCAAAACAAAAAAAAAAAAAAAAATTAAAATAACTATTGTCTACTTCCTTTACAAGGATAGCTATATGGCAGCTGAGTGTTGCCAATAGGGGGTTGCTAAATTGTTAAACTTTATCAAAGTTGGATAATTAATTTCCACACTATTCTCTGCCGCAAGATTGCCTACAAACGTCAGTCTCTATGTAATTTATCAGCTCATGTTATCGGGAGGAGGGAGGAGGGAGGAGGGAGGGGAATCCTACTGTTCTCTTCGATAGGATATGAAAAAGGTAATCATAGATACAAATGCACCGGCCCACTCCCAATTCATCTAAATTACATGCAAAGCCAAATTCAACTTTACTTTATGTGAATGTGTGCATGTGTTTCCACTTTCATTGCCTCACTTTTAATCAACCATAACAAGTAAAAGGGAAAATACCAAATATCTCTTTCATTTTGAGCTCATCATTTTCCACTTTCAGTCACCATTATCGAATGACCAAACTATCTTCTTCAAGTTCTTTCTCTCAAATGGCTGCTTCTATGCTCCTCGTCTTCATTTTAAGCATGGCTGTTTGTTCAGGTAGTTCCTTTTATTTTGCTTAGTACCTACCACAAACACTGTGCTCTCCCCCCACTCTACAACCCCCCCCCCCCCCCTCCCCCCTCCCCCCCTTTTCTTTCAGTCTTTACCAGTCTTCTCTTTACATTTTTTTTCTTTATATATGTTTCCCTGACTTTCTATAGCCAAGTGTAGCTTAATATCGAAATTAATCCGAGATTATGTTCCTCTTGAATCATTCTTCCCCCTTACACATGCTCCCATGTTGAATGAGAATAACATATGTTAATTATTTAAACCTTTTTTGCTGTCTGAAAATGTTGTAGTACAGTTTTTCCTTTTTTGAATCTCAGATCAATTAGTGATTCGTACTTGAAGCATTATTTACTACATTCCTACTTGATTGTTCATTGTTTATTTGGGTTGTTATTCCAAGACTATGTTTTCAACAAGTATATCCCATTTTTCAACTATGATTTAAACTTTAACAAAATAATATTCTATCTGATTTGTGTATTTAACAACCCTCCACCATCTTACAACAAAATAATTGTGTGCAGGAAGTAGATCGTATAGAGAATAGAAATAACAAGCCAAAATATTCATGTTCATTGATTTCAACGGAATTTTCTTACAGTTTACTAAGCGCTAGTAAGAATGTTATATGCAGTAGTAATGAGGGATTTCAATCTTGTTTCAAAATATAACACTTAACAATACTGACTCAGTTGTTAATTTTGCAAAGATGCCGCATGGTGTGTATGTAAACCCGATGCAAGCAGCAGTGCTCTTCAAAAGGCAATCGATTATGCCTGCGGCGCTGGAGCTGACTGCAATCCGATTCATCAAAACGGATCTTGCTATAATCCTAACACAATGGTGGGGCATTGCTCTTATGCTGCTAATAGCTATTACCAAAGGAATGGACAAAATCAGCAAGCTTGTAATTTCTCTGGCACAGCTCAACTTTCCTCGTCCGATCCAAGTACTACGTCGCCCTTTTTTTATAAACGATGTTATTTGCATGCTACTTAGTTCACTTCTATTATATGACACACAGAAGCAAATGTTGAATAATGTAATGAGATCATAGCCTCTCACAATTTGGGAAGAGTTTCTGATCAAAGTAAAACATTCTTTTGAGCCATTGCTTTGTTTTTTAATCCAAAGAACCAAGATTTGCTTGCAAACTGTAAAGGAGTAAGTATTTTTTACTTATCATCTAAGTAAAAACGGTTAATCAAAATGATTAATTTGAACTTAACCTTGAATAATCAGTTCTTTAGTTTAATGATCCAAAAAAAAAAAAGAAAAAAAAAAGAAAAAAAAAAAAAAAAAAGGAAAAAAAAAGGGCGCCTCTAGTTAAGTTTACAATGAAATGATTGAGCTATATGTATTATAGTTCTGTCAAAAGACTTAAAACTCGTATCGTATGCTGATGTTAATTTGCTTCATATGTATCTATCAGACGTATAATCTGGGAGTTGTTATGATACTAACGGGTTCGGATCGTCTAGACCCAACATTCCACGTTCCATGTACCCAGTCAATTACAGTCCCCTAAATTTGTCTATTTTGCAATTAAACTCATATTATTTCGGGGATTTAACTGCAAAATGAAGGAAATCAAGGACTGTAATTGATTGGGTTTATGGGAACATGGAATATTGGGTCCAGGTGAGAGCAATTCTTCTGTGCCCACTCCCCCTGTCTCCGTGTGTGCCCACCAATCAAATCTCCTCATTCTCAATTTTTTACATTTAAAGGGTTTAACTCCAAAAAACAGAAATCAGATGGCTGTGATTGGTTGGGGACACGGGGCACATGAAATTTCGGGATAGAAGAATTGGTGCGGGTCCAGGTGATATCTTGCCGATACTAACAACGTTGATTTGACTGGGTAAAATAAATTTGCGAATTCAGTTTGTCATGCTAGTGATTTAAACTGTATATTTCTTAAAACTGGACATAAATCAAATTTGTTTTGTATTTAGTACGTTAGCATAATTTTCAACTTTGGCCATTTAGAGCGATCCCAACCATGAAGATGAGATTGGTCGATTCATTGCGAATCTTCCAAGACCATTCCCCAACGAAGGTAAGTCAAATTGGATTATTAGCAGTTTATTTTTAAACACTATTTTCTTAGTCGGTTTAAAATAAACCATCTAAGAAAAATTAAATTTTAAATAGTATATGTTTTAGCCGGTTTAAAATAAACCGGCTAAGCTTAACCGGTTTAAAATAAGCTGGTTATGGGCATTTTTAAAAGAAACCTGGATTAGACTCAGCGATCCTTTGTTGGAGTTCAGTTGATTCCTGATTGACTTTCGGTTGGGAATGCTCTTATAAAAGAAATATGCATTGCTGTTCACATATTTTCGTTTGAAAGATAATCAAAATTAAAAATGGTTACCTTAGCTTTTTACTAGTTAATCTTGATAAAAGGAAGAATATAAGCATCAGTATTAATTGTTCATCCCCTTGTATGCTTCAATTTTACAGGTCAACCTGGTTGCCCTTACCCTGCAACACCAAGGTACAGCTTCTATGTTATACTATGCTCAGCACGTGTTGTTTCTATACTTCTCTTTTTAAAATTGCTTTCGACCGTACTTTCACCTTCTTTTATGCTATCCTGTTGTCACTAGATTCACTGCTTTTGAATCTTTGTTTTTTTGTAATTCCTTTGTGTTGAATTTGAAATTTTGAATCCTCATTAAAGGTTTTTCATTTACTGGTCCAACTCAGGAAGGAAAGTAAATATAGAACTTGATAGGTGATGTGGATGCCTTGGGTGAAATTTGTTCCTTCAACTTCAGTTAAGCTAACAAATAGATTTATCAAAAGGAGTTTTATAGATCACAACCTTCTATTCCTCAGATAGACCGGCTGTATGAACACTGTTTGATGGTGATAAAAATAATGAAATTCAAAGAGCGATTTAATAACAGAGATCTACTGCATCACCCATTATATCATCAAATTATGTTCAAATACACATTATATACACATAATCATACCCTTTGTATTTAGCAATATCTGTGGTGTCAAGATGTCAATCACAAATTTCTATTTGACAACTTGGTAATTGTTCATATGTAGGATCAATAGCTCTCTTAAAATAAGGTCAATACACAACAATGTTAGGGTAGAGTTCACATTGGTCTTCATATACAGTAACCTGCTGTTTGTTTATTCATGTCTTGAATCCTAACACAGGATGGCCATGACCAGTTTTGGTTTCTGATTAATAACATTCAAACTCTCTTTTATATCGATTTGACAGTGCTGCAGGAAGTAGTTCTTCTACACCCAGCACCACCCCCGTCACTCCAGGCACACCCACCCTTACACCAGCAGCTCCAGGCACACCCACCATGACACCAACACCAACCGTGACGCCAGCAACCCCAGGCGCATCTGGCACAACCCCGACTGGGGGCGATGGCACAACATTCAACCCTAACACGCCCACCACGACTGGTGGTTCCTCTAGCTTTGGCATGGGCCCTTCTCCTGTGGGTTTCGATGGCAGTCATGCTCCTGCTCAGTTTCATTCCATCCCCGTTTTCTTTTTCCTTCTGCTTCCTGCCTTAGCTATGTTTAGTATTTAAATTTTGAGAAGGCATCTTAAAGTGAGGGATATATGGTTTTCTTTTTATTCACGTAGGTGTACTGCTGGCTAGTTGCTGCCAGTTTAGGGTGTCTTGTCTTTGTTTATCTTGGGGGAATGTACTTTTCGTTGCCTTGTGGTGTAAATCTTGGCATGTGGTGAGAGATTTTCAGTGGTTGATTTTGTACTGTTTATACGTGCTATGTGCCAGAGCATTCAGTGTTTCTGTCTTTTTGTCTAGGGTAGCAATTTTAACCTCCGATGTTAAATAGATTAATATTGTTTTTATCGGACGCTGGTAAGATCATCCAGCATCCGGGGGTTGGGACAGGGTCCAATCCAGTTCGATTTTCCCCCAACCAAACGCATCAATGAACGTTCTGATCGAAGAAGATGTCGCACCATCGCCTCGATGAGGCGTTAGCAGACGACGTCGAGCTTCTGAAGAAAAAGGGCTGGATCCTAGTATTGACTAGAATTTAGGAGTCGATAAAGTACTAAGCAATTTTCGTGTACTTCCCAACAAAGAAGGGCATATAAGTACGCACGTCAAAAATTCTATAAGTTATCCACCTTTTGTTTACAAATAATAGTAAGCTTATCTAGATTAGAAACTTATATATCGACACAATTTTAAATAGACACGGCGAAATAGAACGTACCCCTCATGGCCAAGCGTTATTCGATTATATGCCTCGATTTGCAATTATGATACAGCAGACAATATACACACATTTCTCACTGAATCGTGTCTCGGTGATTTCATACGTATGTGTTCATTTAACTATCATCAAATTATTTTATATTTTAAAATAGCTTCATTTAACTTTAATCTAATTCATTAGGTATAAGGAACCTTTTAACTTCAGATGTTCAACTGGTTGGGGCGTTAGCCTCCTGTTGGTGGAAGCCCGCCCATACTTTTCATTTTGGATTTTGGGAGTTAAGCATCACCCCTTTAGATCTTACTGTGATTAGCGGTCTTTCAGTTGGTTTGGGGAGTTAAGCATTACCTTACAATGAGAATTATCAGCGTCCTAACATCTTATATTATCTATTTCTTCATTTTGACTTTGAAAATGGGTTAACTTATGCATTACAACTGAGGATTAGTTATATTAAACAAACAATTCTATATTTAATTAATGGTCTCGGGAGAGAAACCCGCCTTTTGGAGATAGCATAGTTATTAATGATGGAAAACCTATTTTTTTCAGACCCATTGAACATGTTGTCGGTTGGACATGTAGCGGTGATTACATATTTTACATTTGAGAGGCCTGTTGTATATGATTAGGGGACACATGTCCTCGCATATGTGTATCGCTCTTTAGACCATCAGTGTTTTGTTAGACAAAGGTTTACGTCGATCACTGGTTTTAGGAAAATTTTACAGTATTATTACTATGAGTACTTTCATAATATGACATATCCGACACTGAATCCAACTTTATCTATATACTTTCCTCGAGTGAGGGCGTGGGCTCATGAGAATCAGAGACCAATACAAGGAGGTCAGGCACGTCACATATTTGTGGTGGCTCGCAATCAAATCGAGTTACGCACTACACGGAAGAGTATCATTTGGCATCCATACGAGGGTTCACCCTATATGACATACGATGGTGTGCACCACACAGACGTTTTCCTTTAGTCTCTTCTCCTCCCACTGGTTGTTGTTAGTGATTCCTTGGGGAATGCTGTTGGAGGCAGATATTATTAGGTGATTTCATGCTCGATGATCCACATCTTGATACTCCTTTTTTAGTGGTGCATAAGGCGGCTGATTTGGAAATGGCTCGAGAACATGAGCAGTGGCCATCTAATTATTTCATCATTCTTGGTTTGGACTACGCAACATTTTAGCATAGATTTTATAGTCCATCGCATACGCCTCTTATGGTACATGTTGTAGCAGTTAATTTGATTGATCCCTCAGCTATCAGACAAGGTATTATTCCCCAGCCCAACCAGACCTCACTCATCACTCAGTTATATCCACCTTTGCCTCCCCTGCAGGCAGCAGACTATGATTGGACATTGGTTATTCCTAAAGTTATAGCCGGTGATGCATATATAGATATTCCTTGTATACCAATTTCTCGGTACCCGGATCCAGCTACATTTCCGTATGAGGATTTATTTCAGATGCAATTAGGGTTGAGACATGTTATATAGGACGCGCATCGGCGTAGCATTGATGATTTGACAGCTCGTATTAATGAGCTTACCACCGCTGATGAGGAGCGCTACCATCCTAGGGCTCGTACTGGTGTCGATGAGGACATAGTCGGTCTCGATGATGTTGACTTTGATGATTAGTGGTTTGACTATCAGCTATGAAGTTATGTTGCTATTGTTGTTGATGTTTTATCTTTGTACACTACTGTATTATCAACGTCATTGTATCCTCTATATGATAGTGTTATTTTTTCATTACACGTTGTTCTACTGATATTATGTTGTTGACAGTCACTACAACAAAAACACCATATTACAACTTTAATTTTACAACTGTAGGAAAAACACAGTTGTAATAAATGTTTATTACAATTATGGGAAAAGCACAGTTGTAATAAATGTTTTTTTTACAACTGTCAGCTCTCTAAAGTTGTAATAAACATATTTTTAACAACTTTTCATTTTATTAGTTGTAATAGATGTTGTTACAAACTTCATGTTTATAATATCTATTTTTGATAACTAATTATATTAATATTAAATAATAATAATTAATAATAAACTTAGAAATCAGTAATATTTATCAATTATTATTAAATAATTAATAGTGAATAAGTTGTAATTTATTTTTAATAGTTAATGTACGTTAACTACTTAGTAATAACTGGTATTAGTAATTAATATATTTAATGAGAAATTATTAACTGGTAATTAATATTTAATATTTAACAAGTAATTAATATTTATTATTTAATAAGTAGTTAATATTTAATATTTTTGGTAATTAGTACTAGTAAATATAGTTAATTAATAATCAATAATTAGGTATTAAATTATTATTAATAATAAATAAACTAGTAGTAAATATCTAATTAATAATTTGTAACCTATAATTTATAAATAACTCACTGTTGAATGCTATAATTTATAATTAATTATAAAACTTTATAAACAATGTTGATTGATGGAACGATAATTAAATAACAATAGTTAAAAAAATTAATATTAAAAATGATAAAAATAATAATACGTATTAAGATATTTTACTTATATAAAATAATAAATGACAATAATTTTATCTATTAAATTACTCGAAAAACTAAGTATAATTCTAGTTGTACTCAAACAAACAATCATCGGATGCGAGTGTGACCATATCCGTATTTGTATTTCTTTTTCCAAAACCATATAATTTTTATTTTTTGAATACAGATACGGTTGAATTTTGAACTTCTTAAATATTTATTATAGAATGTTATATGGTGGAGTATACAAGTTCTCTTTTCTTTTGGTTGGCTCTAAGTCCAAATTTCTCTGCCTCCACAACGAAAATTTTGGGCTCCAAAACGATAATTTTGGCTCCAGATGAATATTTTCTCGTCTCTCCCTCTTGTCTCCCTTTCCAAAGCTCTTTCACCAAATCCAAAGCTCCAAAACGAAAATCCAATGCTCTTTCACCAAATCCAAACCCGTTAAGAAACGAAACCCAAATCCTTAATAAAATCGCATCAGCGTCACGACCTAGGAACACAAATTGGTCGTGGCATCGTCCCTCATTACTCGCGTCGTCGCCCCTGATCACTGGCGCCGTCGCCTCTGCCTGCTCGTGCTACAGCTTCTGCTTGCTTGCATCGCTGCTCCTAATCGTCTACCGGAACCGCCGCCTCTGTCTGCTCCGTATTGCCGTCGCCGTTGTTTCTTACTTGTTGTAGGTATCACAAAATAGTTCTTGTTCACTCTATTGTTTCGTACTATCTATTAATTCAACGTTTGACCCGATTTAATTTAATGTTATATCTAATTTTGTATGAAACTCACACTTTATCGACCCGGTCTAAATTCCTAATTTGCTTTTCAAGTGCTGAAATAATTTTAAAAAATTGTAGAAATGGAGTAAATGTAGTACGAGATTTATTATGCTTACCATATTTCTTTTTCTTTGTGCAAAGTTTTAAAGGACTGTTAGAACCAGCTTGTATGCAAGCTCTAACAATAAGGTAATGAGCATATTTTATTTTCTCTCCTTTTATGGGTATTTTTCTTCTGTGTTTATAGCATTATAGAGGTTGATTTCCTAGTATTTTGGTAGACGGTAAGTAGCTGTAGTGTATTTGTTGTTTGTTGATGTTTATGGACATGTATATTCAAAAAATAGATATGTGTTGAGGTAATCATCGTCAATGCATACACTCACATTTACACATCAAAAATCAGGTTTATTTAATAGAACAAAATTGGATTCTACGTCTATTGCTGAGTCAACATTGGTTCTCCTTTGTTTATGCAAGTTATCATTGCATGATAATGCTTCCACTATATGTTGGTTGGTTAAATTGTTAAAATGAAAGTGTAGATGCCTTATTTGTTGTGCTGAATTAAGTATCTCTTTAAACTTCTAGGACTGTTATGCCACATGAGAACAAAGCTTATGTATGGTTTGTAGAAGTGTGTTCATATTTTTGATGAATTATTTCCAGCACAGAACCTTACTGAAACGCGTCTAATTAGTTACCTCAAGCAGCTTGTCAGACTATTTGAGTTGTAGACGACAAACTAACATTAAATGGGTGAAACACCGGTCAAACTGAAGTTGCACGTGCCTTATTTATTTTGTAGGATCCATATTTGCATGATACTGATTTATATCAGAAATAGTAATAACAGCATAATGATTCACTATTATGTTATGCGCTTTGCCTTGTGCACCCGTGATAGGTATTATATGATACACCAAGTTGTTGTTCAAGTATTATCCTTAAAAACCAGAATTCCTGGATTGCTTTGAGCATTTGGATCATAAAATCAGTATGACTTCACTTTACAACATTTCAGACTGAAAATTTATAAATCATATTATAATGTATTTTATCCACAACATCAGTGCATGCAATTTTGAATTACATACATGCATAGTATCTTAGTTAACTATAAAGGACACTACTTATCAGTCCATGTGACCTTGAAATACTCGATATTTGACTTTGGGATACCTAGTTCCTTCCAAACAGCAGGAGATTTAACAACTATATTATTGCTACATGGCACACAAAAATCATTGCTTCAGTCACAAACATTAATAGAAGCACTCTCGTCATCAACTTTTGCCACAATCAACTACTGTGCTTTGAGAAGCTGCTGAATGTCATGATTGCGTGTGTATTCTGCTTAACAGGTGGAAAGCAAAGGTATTTACGATAAGTTCATTTGATTGGCTATAGTTAGAGGAATTCTTCTTTATATGAAAACAATGTCACTTTTGATTATTATTATTATTATTATTATTATTATTATTATTATTATTATTATTATTATTATTATTATTTAGGTGCCCATGAGCTTGACAGGTTTCAAATGTGTGAAAGGATCCAATTAGATTAAGATGAAGCACAAATGTTAGTAGAACTACAAGGGATATTAGTTGTGGTGAGTTTGTTATTTGATTTATATTCTTGTGTCTGGAATGATATTTATAAGCAAGTGGCAGCTGAATTTTGCTGTTTTGGGCATAATAATACGTAAGCTAAGGTTAAATGTATTTTTTTAAGGTAGTTCACATGCTTTCAGTGGTTTTGTCTATATTCATGTTTTTATTATAGAAATTGACTCTATCCTAAAGCCAATTAAGTCAATATTTTCCATGATTTGTTTCTTCCGTAATCAGCAAACATAAACAATGAAATTTGCATATGAATTCTAAAACGGGTCATGTAAAGTAAATAATACACACTCAACTGATCCGACATAGATGTTCCAACTTTTCAAATGTTGTAATGGCATCAAATCTGTTAGACGAATTGATTTGATTTATGTGTCCAATGGAGATAACTGAAGTTGCATTCATTGTTGGTCATAAAACTCATTGGCTGACGGATTCTACTCCTAAAACCATCAGCACAAAGATCATAGAATATTTATTTATAGGCACCCAAGATTAAGCAGTTGAAGCCTAAAACATGGCAGCAATAAAATTTAGAGGAAATTTTATAAAAATAAACTTATGCAGGAATAATTTAAGTTACTAAAAATTCACTGTATTATAGTTTGCATACCCATGAATTGAAAACAAATCTAATGTAACATACAAAAAAGTAATTAAACAACAATAAGCCCTTTTTTAACCAAAAAAATAGTGAAAGATAATTTACATAATTCAGTACCATGTTAAATATATATAGCCCACATTTCACAGGATTAAACTGATAATTATACGCTGCCATCAAGAGCACATCATGAACAATCTATCTATGCAGTTATTTCCATCATCTCTAAGTACTTTGTTTAACTGGTTTGTAAGTGAATTTTTTGTGCATTTGTTTCCAGCCTAGCAGATTGTGGGTTGCAACATTCAAGAAGATTTTAATCTATAAAGTTAGGATTACTTGATAAAAGGTTAGTTTTTTTATTTTGGTGAATTTTGCCCTTTTCTATTTGTTTCCGGTCCAAACATCATACATGGTTTACATGTAGAAGTAGTTCACCATTCAATATATATTTGTGGAACACTGCGACGTATTTTCTTTCTTTTTGTTATCCTTCATGTTTGAGTTTGGTTATATATATTTTATTTGAATACATTTTGTAGACACTGGCAACTATATTCGAGTTACGATGGTAGTGAAACTTGGATATGATACTAATATAATTATGTCAAATATGTGTTCAACATTCTGAGGTCTTGCAAACTTATTTGCTTCTAGACGCATTACGTAAATATTTGTTTCTAATGTAACACAAGTAACCTGCAAATATTAGGACAGATAAAACTCATGAATTTCATTTGGAACATTTCTAGTACATTTGGATAAAACTCGGTTCCTAGCAAACTAAACATAATCTTTACTATCAGACAACCTTCCATTTCTAATACATTTGGAACAATTCATTTGATATCATGTGTTCTGCACATAGATCCACATTTCCACAGTTCTGCAAATGTTCAATTTGAAAATATAGGGAGTTAGAAAAAAAACAGTAAAATGCATGGATTTTCAGATTATTTACTATGATATCATTTCATCGTGTTATAACTCATTAGTAGCATCAATAATTACTCCAACATTCTGATTTTTACGTTTTTATGAGTGGTGCTAATTGGCTTGATTGATGTGGCGGTGGATCCAGAAGCTTTCTTATGGAAGTCGAATTCCGAAATGACTACCATTGGAGAAGCTGTTGGATCAACCGGGGCATGGAATAAAAATTATGTTGCCTTCAGATAGAGTGCTTTCGTAGGGTATGCTTATGTATCTTTTGTGGACAAAACTTCGGTCTTTGTATCTTTTGTGTTAGATCGATGTATGTATTTTGAAACGGTTATGTTTTTTGTGACGGGTTTAGTTAGTGATGCACTATGTGTATGTTGATTGAATATTATATTAATTAATATATATGAATGATCCTGTATAGTTAAATTTGTTGCATTAAAATAGGATGCAGAGACACGTTTGGTTGGGAATTTCAACGTGGCGGTATAAAATAATATATCGGTTCTCATCCTTCAGAGACTACGAGTGTAATAAGGGCATCCATTGACAAAAGGATCACCCTAAGATGATCATCTCATGGCTATTGAGAACGAATCAAATCATATGGTTCTATTATATGAATCATATTATTATTAATATATATGAATTCTATATATTAGTAAGGTATATAGGTTACAACAACAACAAAAAGTTGCAATAAATCATTTTACAACGGTGTGGAAGAGTTTTAATATTCTGGAAGTCACAACGGTAATCACCAGTTGTTGTACCTATGATCTTACGATATTTAAATGTCTACAACAACAGGGAATAAAAGTTGTAATAAAATTTATTACAACAGTGAGTAAAAGTTGTTAAAAATCCTGTTTCACAACGGTGCAGAAATGTTGTAAAAGATATAAGTATATTACAACTTCTTAATACACGACGGTGGCTCCACCGTTGTAAAAGCTTTTTACAACGTTTTTGCACCGTTGTAATATGATATATTTGTTGTAGTGAGTGATCATGTTTCTGCTCTATTATTGGTACATGTATTAGTGTTGAATATGTAGTTGATGATGGTTATCATTACATCTAGATCTCACTTTATTGTTGCTATTTGTACATCACTGGTTATAATTAGTTTCCTTTATTCTTCCAAACATTAAACTTAAACTGACAGGGGAAGATGTTCACCATTAACTGGACTTCTTTTGAGTTACTTATGCTCGTGGAAGCTTATATTGACGTTGATCAAAGACATGATAGTATGCTGCAAAATGGAGGGGTTTAAGCCATGAAATGTTTTGGAACATGATTAAAGAAGCTTACAACAACCATCCCGACTGCCCAGCGGCAAGGTCTCATCTAGAAGTTCGCAAAACACATAGCGCTTTTGTATATGGTTGTTATCATTACCGCGAGAATTGTAGAAGATGAGGATGTTTTTAAAGCAAATCATCCCACTTTTGATTCGCGTTACCTATCAAAATATGGAACGAAATTCATCGATCGTGAAGCATATGAACATCATTACAGTTAGCTTACGCGCTATGGCTCGAGTTAAGTTATTTGATGTGCTTTTATATTTCTGTACCAATTTACTATTATGGTGTGCTTTTGTTTTTATGTATCATTTTACTGTTATCAGTAGTTTATGTGACATTTGTATCTTCTTTATCACGCACCGAATTTTGCTCGGTCCGAATCGATCGCTAAACCGACCAAGACCGTTCGAGAACGCGGATTGTAATGAGGACACGACGCATCAAAACACAAACATGAGAACATTTCATTGCTATTACAATAATTTACATCAGAGTACAAGATATCAGAGTTCAAATAAATAAGATACAGCGGAAAATAATATCAAAGATTTAAATTACAAATAGCGGAAAATTAAATGTGCAACAGAAATACATCAACTATCACAATTGAAGGGAATACACAGATACAAAGCATTCCATATATAGCTCCATCCGTAATCCAGGATCCTATGAAAAGAAATATCTGCAAAAACCAAAACAACTAGCTACCCATGTGGAAAATATGTGCACCTAGAGTTTAGGCAGAAACAATAAACTCTGAGTCAATCATGAGACTGGTGTGTGAACTTAAAACAGTTATTAAATCTTACTTTGAAATAAGGTAAATCATGGGACCACGCCATATAACACGGAACGGGTTCACTCCACATGAATATCAGTTTAAGTAAACAACACAATGTTTTTTCGAAAATGAAGCTATTATAAGACTCAGGTCCCATCACACAATGCAACGCAAGCCAAAGGACATAGTTTCCTTTATAATAGCCACACATGCTTGATACGCTTTAAAACAAATCATTTTGATATTACTATAAGTGCGTAGTGTATAAAACAACTTCGAATATAAATGTATCAATCATAGACGACATAGGTACTATATATTATGTTGCCATATAAACTTACGACTAAAACCGAAAAGTTACGTATTGAAAATTGGATTTCCATCATGAGTCGAGGCAAGGGATGTCCCATCACCGGTTTCAGGCCATCTCTAGCGGGATGCCCAGAATCAACACACGTGACCCTTGGATCTTCAGGGTCAGTCCTCTCTTAGTTTTGAGGATTGGTTATTCCTGAACAGTATGTTTCTCGGTCCTATCGGACCTATTACTTGGCCATTGGTGACCAGTATATCCAAGGCACCTCACAATCCATCAATCACATAAGTAAAATGTTTGGGCTCCATACCATGACACCACTTCTAGCCAGAAAGAAACGCATGCACTGTCGGCAGTCACTATCCCATTTTGATTCGTACTGGGGTGCGAGGCTCGTGAGTCAACGTATCCACAAAGCTATGTTATATTTTAGCCGTGATTTGACCGTCATCCATAAGGTCCATCTTTTCAACAAAAAGCCCTGATCATTGTATCCTAGCATGCCACATTATCAATCCATACCATACCATTTATTTCCACCAATATATAACCTCTAAGCTCATATAACTCAGAGAAAGATGTTAAGCAAGAGAATAAATTCTGCGCCACCAAACAGATATATATTTAGCAGAGACCAACGAATATAGCACACAATACAATGTCAGACATACAATCCATTTACAAGTCCGTTCTGGGTTAGAACGAAAGCGGAGACACCTTATTCCTCGTCTTATATATCCAATTATAGTAGAGAAGTCCTCGCATATCCGGTCGATCTCCAAGTACGTCTAGACGATCACCACTTATTACCTCGTCTTGTGTGACACCCACGGGATTCGAACCCCTGACCTCCCAGAAAGCAACACCATGCACTAACCACTGTGCTAAAAGATCTTCGTGTTAGCTTTTCAAGAGGGGTGTTACAGACTACCCTCCTTAAAGAGCCCAACGTCCCCGTTGGCTCATGAACACCTCACCCAGGCATTGTGGTCGACGCACGAGCCACAACTCCGGCTGGGTATTGGCTCTAATACCACTGTAACAGCCCGCACCTCCGTTTACGCAAGATATTGTCCCCAACTTAGCCACCGTATAGGTGTGGGGTTTTGTTCCTTAAAAGGCCTCGGCATTAGTAAGAGATGGGCTCTACTGTATAAGTACTCGCTTCACACTGGCTTCCACGATGTGGGACTTACGGGTGTTACATCTTGGGTGTACAGACCAATCAAGACATTAGTAATCATCCAAACAAAGTGAAGATCTCCGGACTTCAACCACCATCTTCAAATCTTTGACTTTTAGTCGTCGTATCAGTTATTCAGAATGGGTTAAACCTGATCTTTCCATATAACTCGCGTATCTTATAATCAAGCGTTATAAAAAACACATCATACGCCTCATTCCAATTCAGAATATTCTTTTATTCAAATATTCATTACATTGGGAATCATTCCTATAAATCTTATCAAAGATTTTATTCATTTAAACCTCTTGTTTAAATCTTTCTTTGACAACCATATCAAAAGATTTCATATTATCTTTTAACCATCTTAAACCAAATTAAGGTTTATCAAACTAGTTGGGATTATCGAGTCTTAGCGAAGTAATCATTTATTTTATTCCCAACCTATTCATCCCATGGAGCAAAACTGGTGTTACTCCATATGTAACACCCACTGTGTTATCGGTGTAATTAATTACCATTCCACGTTTCAAATCTAATTAAAGATTTAATTATCGCATGGAGTAAAACTGGTGGTACTCCATTCTCGATCATTACTTGAATTTGGTAAATTTAATTACCTCATTCACAGTCCAATCTAGTTAAAGATTCATTAAAAATCCAACTTAGTTTTAATCTTCAAAAATCATTACTTAATGATTCTACAACCTTTGGAAATTAATCTTGTCTTTACTTGGGTTAAAGAATAAATGTCATGTAAAAACACTGCTCACGATAGACCCAAAATCATCTTCTATTTTATGTGGAATCTTCACGGAAAACTAAACCATTTATAATCGATATAAATTTTTGTATCAGACTAATACTATAAGTGAAATAGCAGCGAAGCCTTTTAAATTCCATGAATAGTAAATATCTTCCTTCACAGAATCTCATTTCGATTACTATGAATCGAATTCCATTCAATTCCACTTTAATTAAATAAACTAGAATTTTTCTTTAAATCTTTATTAAAAGATTTATTCCATTCATAAGTTGGTTTAAGAACAGTATTATTCAAGATACCATTCACGACAAACCCAAAAATCCCATTCAAAAACGTATTTAATGAACTATTTATAAATTCATTTAAAACGATTCCAACTTCCATTTCAATTTTTAATTAAAATTGAATATCCCATTTTATTACGATCTCAACATGATGGTGTTTTCATAATATAATATTTTGAAATTCAATTTTCTCGATATTCATTATAAAATGAATAAAATCGATATAAAAATTTGTTCAAGTCAAAATAACGTTTATATAATTAAGTAGGCTTCACATTTTTTTATTTTTGTGTCTAACTAAAATCAGACATTAAAGTCAAATTTCTAAGTTTCCTTGAAAATTACATTAATAAAATATTCACATTTATTCCGGATTGGAATAAAACTTCAACCCATATCCATATAAATAAATTAATATGGATTACATTCATCATATGCGCCCAATAATAGTTGCAAACAACTATCAACATCCAAAATGACATCTAATGTGCACTTTATTTTCATATGAGCTTAAATCAAATAATTGACGCTCACATAAACCCTTCAATCAATTGATTAACCGCAATTTCACACAAGGGAGATGTGTGAGTCAAATATCATCCCAAGAACCGTGTGGGGTTTTCAACCAACATCAATTATTTAATGAATCATTGCCCTTCACCATTCAGTAGCTTATGTAAAAAGGTTTAATCGAGAATTTAATTCAGTCATCGAACTAAGTACTCAAGTCATAACATATCCATAATTCATTTTATACATTCTCATGCCAAATCGTACCTAACCATTTTTATTTTACAAACCAAGCAAAATTGGTTTGCACACAATCTAAATCACTTAAAATAATTTGAAACAATTTATAAAACGATTTCGTAAAAATCGAGTTGCTAAAATCTGTGAATTAGAGAAACTGAAAAGTCAAGGGAAAAAGCCAAACGGTCCAGGCTCCGGTCGGGAAGGACCCTGGATCAATTTAGACTATAGACCGAGGTCCCTCCCGTAACAACCCGAAATTTCTGAACCAATATTAATTTTATTTTTAATTGATTTTATAGATTTTAAGAATTTAAAATGATTTATTTTGAGAATTAACGATTTAAAAATTATTTAAAATGAACTCGAAATGGCGCGGTAATTTGAAATTTTGATTTTTAATTTCAATTGAATGTACATAATTAAAATAAACCGGGTTTCAGTAAAACGAGAAACATTGGAATATTTTGAATTGTAATTTTCTAACGAACGTAAGAAATTGAGATTTCACTTTGTAAATTATAAGTTATGACCAGTTTAAAATTTAAAATAGTCGCTATGGAATTTATTTAAATTTTAATATATATATATATAGCCCTTAAAAATAGCCAATTTGCAAACTACCTCCGTTTTCGATGAAACAACTTTGTTGGATCCGGAATGTCAAATTATTGTCAAGTTTAAAATTTCGTAATCTTTGAAATTAATATGTGAGCGTAGTAAATTTAAACGCGTTTTCAATTTCGGTTTGAATTTAAACAAGCTATAAAAGGTCATTTTTCAAACGGTCTCCAAATTCGATGGAACTAATTCTGTTAGGACCGTATCATCAAAACATATCTAGATTTCAATATTCATAATTTTTGGAGTCAGCATGTGGTCTCGGTAAATTAAAATGTATGTTCAAATTTAATATTGACCGTTGCATTAATTTATATTTTAATTTTGATAAAAACTGATCAAAACGGTCAAATTAGCTTACGAAACATATTCCATTGTGTCCGGAATGAGGTTATTTGGTTAGGGACGATAGTCGTTGGGTTTGAATTGGAGTTCGGATCAGTAAACAAGTTATTTTGGAATTAAATATTTTATATATATAAATACAAGGTCAAAAGGGGTCAATCCCTGTTTTTCATTCCAACGTGGTCAAACCCACTGTTGTCTCCGCCTCCACAAAACCAACGCCACGCACTCCAATATTCCCCTCCCTTTTTCTCCAAATTCTTCAAATGATTTTTTAAAATTGCAACTGCAAAATCAAAGAGCAATTCGGGCTCTACAAATTCATATGGACATGATCGTATGTGGTAAAGTAATTGGGGAGATTTCAAGGCTGGAAGAACCCGCGTTCGAGCGTGGATTCCTATGCCGTGGGTCCCTCGAGTTGGCTTCCATCGCCAGCAATGGGCGGCGACGCCAAGCCCTATGGCATGGCATGTGCCAATCGACGTCTTGGCGACCGTGGGGGCTCAGTCTCGAACCCTAGGCAAAGATGAAGGTTGCAACTTTCTGGGAACGATACAAAGAAAGGAGAAGTTATTGTAATTAGTTATATATTTAATTATGTAATTAATTGTTTAATTAATGTATAAACTCGTGTATCTTTTTCATACGAGTTCTGAATTCAACGAAACAAGTTGCAATGCGATCGTGACAACAAACACTACAACATGGAACTGACCAGAACGGAAACGGAAGCTGTTGCAGTTTTTGAGAAAATTAAACGTCAGGTATAATTTTATTAAAACAATCCTCAAATAAAGACTAAAGGAGTGGAAAACAAAAGTGAGAACTCTCTCACTAAAATATTTGTACAGCTACTTATTTTATAACTGAAAATATATAGATTGTCAGTATTGATTTTTATTTGTTTAATTATCACAAAAATGTTGTACGGTGCCTGTTAGCTCATATTCACTATTGTTTGAAAACCATGGATGATTTAATCGACTGTATTGTGTTGTGATTGTGATGATTAACATATTAAAAATAATGTTAATATTATTGTGGTAGGTGAAATTAAATTATAAATATCCATTTATAATTTAAATAGTGAAAATTGGTTAATTAGAAAAATAATTCGAATTGAATTAGAATTGGATAAATTTATTAACCAGTGATTAATTTGAATTCATTATTATTGGTTGGAAACCCCACATGGGTCTGGGCATGATAATCAATTCACATCTCCCTTGGATTTAATTGTATGTCAACCGATTGATTGACATGTTGTGATAAGTGGTATTTAATTATTTAATGCTTATGCAGTTGTAAATTGCACGCTGAATGTGAATTGAATGTTAAATAATTGTTTATCACTATTTTTGAATACATGCGATGTATGGAATCCATATAAATAAAATTATATGGTAATTGATCGAGTCTGATTTCAATTAAGAAATAACGAATATTTTAAAATAATATTCAGTGAAAAATTAAAACATGATTTTGATGTCCGATTTTGGATGGACATGAAAATGCTAAAATATATGAAGCCGAGTTAAGTAGATGTACGCCATTATAACTCGAACGGATTTTTCTGTCGACTTTATTCATTTTATAATGAATATCGAAAAGATGTGATTTCAAAATTCGATATTTTGCAAATATTATCACTTTAATATTACAATGATATGGAATATTCAATTTTGATTTAAAATTGAAATGGAAATCGTTTTAAAATGAATTTATAAACGATTAATAAAATACGTTTTAAAAAGGAAATCGACCAAATAAATTATATATCTAAATTGTTTGAATAGAACGTATCATGCAGCGACCGTTCGCGAATTTCAACCATTAACTTCGAATTGGCATAACGAGAGATCCGACCGTCGGATTTTCATAAAACCAGAACCGTTGGGTTCGTATCGTAAAGATATTTCAAACGAATATTTGAGATTTAAATTTAAAATGTAAGATTTTAAGATATGTCCAAATTAGTTGTGGAATAGGTCGCTATGGATGCAGTTCGGTGGCCGATATTGGAAACCGATTGTAAGGGCCTTATTAAAACTATTAAAAATATGAATAAATTATGTGAATTCATAATAAATGATTTGGAAAGATTTTGGATGAAATATTTTACATTTGTAAAGATAAAAGATGTTTTTATCAGAATAAGTTGTTTTGCAACTTAAGTAAAGAACTGAAAAGAATAGAAATGGTTTTAATATAATCAAAATTTTCCAATGAATAAATTGGATTGGATTTGAATGGAAATTATCTTTAGGATGTTTCGATACTGGATTCCGTGATTATTCGGATATTGTTGAGGAATTTGGAAGATACAGATATCGTTATTCCCAAATATGATATTCGTTGATTTCAGAATTTGATATTGAATATAAGTCAATATAATTTCTATTCAGAGTCTTGTATTTAATATCAAAATAGATTTTGGGTTTGTTGTGAATAGTGTCTTCAATAACACTATTCTTCAACCTAGCTGAGAATAGAATAAATCTTTTAATTAAGATTTAGAGAAGTTTACCAATTAACTAATTTAATTGGAATTCAAATGAGAGTTGATTTTGGATTTATCGTAGACAATGTTTTAAATAACATTTGTTCTTTAACCCAATTAACAGTGAAGTTATAATTTGGAATTTATAATCTTTTAATTAAGACTAATGGAATTTTCCATAGTAAAGTTTTCTAATTTAATATATTAAATTGGAATTAAATGGAATTCAATTTAATAATCGAGATGAGCTTCTGTAAAGGACGACCGTTGCTGTATATGGAATTTAAAAGGCTTCGTCGTTATTCCGTTTATATTATTATTTTGATATGGAAATTCATATTGATTATGACTGATCTGATTTCCGTGAAGTTTCCATTTGAATGGAAGATGATTTTTGGGTTTATTGTTAACTGTGTTTTTAATAACATTGGTTTTTTAACCCAGTTAAATAAAAGATTAATTTCTTAAAGTTGAATAATCATAAAGTAATGATTTTTTAGATTAAAACTGAACTAGATTTTTATTGAATCTTTAAGTAGATTAAAATGAGAATGGGATAATTAAATTTATCGAATTCATGAAATGATCGAGAATGGAGTACCACCAGTTTTACTCTATGCGATAGTTAAATCTTTAATTATATTTGCACGTGAAATGGTAATTAATTTCACCGATAACAAAGTGGGTATTAGGTATGGGGTACTACCAGTTTTGCTCCATGGGACGAATAGATTAGGATTGGAAATAATAAAATAATAAATGATTACTTTGGTAAGGCTCGATAATCCCGACTAGTTTTATAAAACTTAATTTGGTTTTAGAATTATTAAAAGGATAAAATAAAATCTTTTGAAATTGATATCCAAAGAAAGATTATAGATTAGTTTGAAAGAACTTATCTTTGAAAAAATTAATGGGAACCTTTCCCTAAAGACGTGAATAATTGAATAAAAGAATATTCTGAATTGGAATGAGGCGTATGATGTGTTTTTATAACACTTGATTATTTATTATAAAATGCGCGAGTTATTTGGAAAGACCGGGTTTATCCCATTTTGAATAATTGATACGACGGCTAAAAGTCGACGATGAAGACAATGGTTGAAGGTCGGAGATTTCCATATCGTTTAGATGATTACTGATGTCTTGATTGCGTTGTACACCCAAGACAAGGTAATAAGTGGTGATCGTCTAGACATACTTCGAAAACGACCGGATATGCGAGAACCTCTCCCCTGTATTGGACATATGGGACGAGGAATAACGTGCCTCCGGTTTCGTTTAGACCCAAAACGGACTTGCAAATGGATGGTATGTCTGACATTGTATTCCTTTATACTGTATTCGTTGAGCTCTGCTAAATATATATATGTTTGGTGGCGGATAATTTATTCTCTTTCTTAACACCCTTCTCTGAGACGTACGAGATTAGAAGTTATATATTGGTGAAAATCAGTGGTACGGTATGGATTGACAATGTGGTATGCTGAGATGCATGGATCAAAGCTTTTGTTGAAAAGCAAGGCTTTGTAGTTGATGATCAAAGCATGAATTTAATTAGCATAGCTTTTTGCAGCGTTAATTCGCGAGCTTCACTCTTCGGTATGAACCAAAAATGGGATTAGGGACAGTAGGGTTGTGACGGCCCGCCCCGCACCAACCGACATTTCCCTAAAATGCGCTGTACTAATGCCCAACCAGCATGGGATAGTCGCCAAAGAAAGGAGAAGAAAGGAATTTTGAACCAACAAGGAAACTGTATTATATCTCACAGCGCATGGAATAAAATATATTAATAACATACTTTGACATAAAAACAGGCGAGATAGTGCATAAGCTGAAAACTAAACATCGTAGCAGCGGAAAATCCAAATACAGCTTATGTTCCATTTCATCATTATTACAACTTTAAAACTGCCTCTAAAGCAAAGAAAAGGAAAGGTACACTATTAATGCCCAAAGTAGTGACCAACAACGACACAGAGATAATGTATAGAGAATAGTACGTGTAAGCCTCCTGCTCGTCTCCGGACAGCTACTCGTACACAACCAGCTAACCTATCTCTATTCTGCCCATTTAAGAGCACCCGGAGTAATAAGAAGAGACATAAAACTCTGGGTCAAACAAAAGTCTGGTATGAGCGATAAGCAGTAAAAAAGAACAATAACAGGTATGCTAAACCATACCTGAACCTGGACCTGCAACCAAAGAGTTAGCACAACAAGATATACAATACTCTAAGTTGACACTAACATATGGTGTAAAGATACGGGGGTGGGGGTGTGCATGTCATAATGATGTCAAACAGTCAAGCATAGCAACCATCCTCGCATCTCTCACTCAGTGCGTAAAGCATACGATATCCACTGCTTTGATCACCCAAATCCTTGTTATGATCAATCTGCCCCATGGAGTCACAGTGGCTCCATTGCACTGATCCATAGCCACTAATCCTTTGCTATGTCCACTCTGCCCCATGGAGTCATAACAACTCCACTGCACTGGCTCATAGCCTTGCTACGATCACTCTGCCCCCCATGAATCCATGATGCCTTCACTGCACTGATCCATAGCCAATATCCGCCTCTCAGTGGTGAATCAAAGCTATAGACGTCGATAACCCCTTTGCACACGTCCCGCAGCAAAGTCCAATCATGAAGTTAACTCGTTGGTTCCCAACGGGATCCTGAGTTTTGCTTCCCATTTGGACTACCTTTGCATCTCGGGGTTTGGTCATCATCCAGATCGGTCTTAATTGGTTCACAACTCATGCCTCGCGTCCAAGCTTCTTGGTTCGGTTCGCAGTCACCATTCTGGTTTGGATCGTGGGCTCCAGTCCACTGCGTTTCAGTTCATTCTCCTTTCACTGGATCGGGTCATGGACACCCATTGGGTTCGGGTCGTGTCCCTTCATTGCTTCGGATCGTGACTCCAGATTGTGGCTCCAACCATCAGTTCGTGGTGTCCTTATCACGAGCGGTTCGGGTCGGAGGTCCATCAGTGGTTTGTGGCAACCTCTCCGGGTCAAGTCGTGGTACTCGTCCTTCAGCTGATCCATTCGTGGTACTTGAGCAGGAACGGGTCGGGTCGTCGCCATCAAGCTTCTTGGTTCCACCAGCGATTCGTGGGAAAGGGGTTCTTCACGGGCGGTTCGGGTCGCCCTCCACCGATCCGATCCGGTTCGGGTCAAATTCCTGCAACTGTTTTACGCCATACGACGGCGTTTTCGACTATTCTAACTACTCTAATCAATCACAAAGCATACCATATAGTCATAGCAACATATAGAATTGACCACAAACACCAAAACAACAATTTGATATGTCAAAATGGATCAAACCTACCCAAAACCCATACTTCCTCTTAAGCATGTTTAAGCAAATCTAACGATAGTATTAGCAAAACTTAACCAAATTAACTCAAACTTCCAACAGAGGTATAAAACGGTGTATAAGAATTTCTAAACATTTTCCGTAATTTAATCATGTTTAAATTCGCTAATTAACACTAATTAATCTTAATTAGTATAAAAACAATGCTAATTACTCACCTTGCCACAAATAAAACTTTCAGGACTGAAATTTCTCTGATTTGGGCGAATAGCAATGTCTAACAGCAGCTCTAACTCAGAAATGGTGCTCTTTCTCCTTGATTTGATGTTGTTAAGCTTAATCCTTGATTAGAGAGCGATTTGGGATGAAATTTGAAGGTGGAGGCCATTGTTAAGGGTTTCTAAGAGGTAAATGGCAGCTAGAAAACCGAAATAGAATGAAAACCTAACTCATTTCAGCCTCCCCATAAACCTAGTCCCGAAATGGGTTATGGGCCCATTCACTAATCACCTCATTTGGCTTGGTCAAGCAGTTTGTCACCTTCTAAACCTTATTTCAGCCATATCTCCCAAACGGTAAGTCCATTTTTCACATATGACCACTCTACAGAAAGGTAAACCATCATCCGGATCTAATGGAAGTGGTTTCAGGTCAAAACTCCTTAACAATCAAAAGTTATGGCCAAAACAAGATCAGCTAGATGCAAAACGGTCATTTAAAAATCGAAAAAAATCATGAACATGGGAAATGACCCCAATAGTCGTCTCCTAATGTCACACGACCATATGACTCCTTACGAGAAAGAAATAAATATTCTATGATTCTCTAATGCGTAGAAGGCGGATCGTTACATTCTCCCCCTTTAAGAAATTTCGTCCCCGATATTCCTTAACCCAAAACATACAAAGGATTTCGCATGCCTACCAATCATTAACAAAACAATAAAGCACACAAAACAACACAACAAGCCTATCCTAGCATGCGGTTTACTAACAAGGGAGTACTATACCGATATAAAAACCTTACCAAGCAAAGAGTTCTGGATACTTCCTCCTTATATTCTCCTCTGTTTCCCAAGTAAAGTCTTCCTCATCATCACCCCACTGAACTTTGACTAGTTTCACCGCCTTCCTTCGAAGCTGCTTCGTATCGTTCCCAACAATACGCATAGGCCTGCGGTTCCCAACCGCCTCGGGTTCAACCTCGATATCGTCCAACTGATCCGGTGAAATAGTCCCACTAGGGTCGTGCACGAATTTCCTTAACTGGGAAATATGAAATACATTATGAACTCCTGCAATCTTCTTTGGTAATTGAACTTTATATGCCAAATTCCCAACTTGCTTGAGAACTGGGAATGGACCACCAAATCTTGGTGTTAACTTGCCTCTCCTACCAAATCGTATCACGCTCTTTAATGGAGAAATCTTGACAAAAACCAAGTCACCAATGGAGAATTTTAAACCTCTTCTCCTCTTATCAGCATAACTCTTCTGCCTATCTTGGGCAGCCTTCATTCGTCGTCAGATGATCTTAATCTTGTCTGAGGTTTCTCTTATCACATTTGGTCGAAGCACAAACTTCTCACCGGTTTCTAACCAACATGACGGTGAGTTGCACGGTCTTCCGTACGAAGCTTCATATGGAGCCATACCAATACTGGATTGATAACTATTATTATATATAAACTCTACTAGATGAAAATGGTCATCCCATGATCCACCAAAATCCAATATGCAAGCTCTCAAGAGATTTTCTAATACTCGATTCACCTTCTATGTCTGTCCGTCAATTTGAGGATGATACGTGGTACTGAGGTGTAGTTCTGACCCTAGAGCCTCCTGTAAGCTCTTCCAAAATCCACTAGTAAACAACGGGTCTTGGTCACTCACAATGCTTTTAGGTACTCCATGAAATCTCACTACCCATTTCATATATAGTTCCGCTAACTTAGCTGTTGTTCTATTCGACTTGACGGGTATAAATCTTGCACTCTTAGCCAATCGGTCCACAATCACCCAATGCTATCATGGCCCGATCTAGTTCTTGGTAACCCATCAATGAAATCCATTGATACTTGTTCCCATTTCCATTCTGGGATTTCTAATGGTTGCAACAAACCAGTAGGCTTCTTTTGCTCAACTTTAACTAGCTGGCAGTTCATGCATTTGGATAAAAACTTCCGATCGTCTCTTTTCATCCCTTCCCAGTAGGTCTGCTTCATGTCTAGATACATTTTGTTACCATCGGGATGTATAGTCAGTTTTGAGTGATGACATTCTCTAAGCACTTCATCTCTCAATCCATCAACATTGGGCACAACTAGTCTTCCATTCTTTCTAAGCCATCCATCTCGATCAAGCCCATACTTGTTCATCTCTTCGTCGATTCCCATCTCTAACTTTGAGATGATTTACAATAGGTTAGGATCGTCCCTCTGACTGGAACCAATCCTCTCAATCAAAGTGGGTTTGATTGTCAAACTTGCTAACATTTCTTGATCCAATTCGCACTTTGGTCTGAAATCATACCCAGCGATGTACTCTAGTTGCTTCCATTCTAGAAACATAGCCCCTAAACTGGCATATCTCCTACCGAAGGCATCAGCTACCGCATTGCCGTTTCCTGGTGTATATGAAATATCGAAATCATAGGAAGCCACGCTGTCGGAGATTTAGATCCTTTTGAGAGAAGAGATACTTCAACGATTTATGATCGATAAACAACTCGAATCTTTCTCCCAAGAGGTAAAGTCTCCATATCTTCAATGCGAACACGATCGCTGCCAATTCCAAATCATGGGTATGATATCTTCTCTCGTGTGGTTTCAGTGCCCGACTAGCATAAGCTACAACCCTACCTCCTTGCATCAATACAACACCTAGTCCGGTACCACAGGCATTTGTGTATACCGTCATCTCTTCATTCCCTTTAGGAATGACTAACACTGGTGCACATGTCAACTTTTCCTTTAGACACTTAAATGCATTCTCGCACTTTTCGTCCCAAACGAAAGCTTGATTTTTCTTAGTCAACTGAGTCAACGGTGCTACTATCTTGGAGAAGTCTTGGATAAGCTTACGATAATATCCAGCTAATCCCAAGAAACTCCTTACGTCTGTTGCATTCTTGGGCATAGACCAATCTCGTACCGTAGCCACCTTCGCAGGGTCCACGGCAATACCATTGTCTGAAACAACATGGCCCAAGAATCACACTTCCCTCCTCCAGAAGTGACACTTAGAAAACTTTGCTTTCAATTGGTGTTTTTCTCAATACCTCCATCACTATCCTCAAGTGTTCCTTATGTTCTTCCTCTGTCCTCGAATGAACCAAGATATCGTCTACGAACACAAGAACAAACTTATTCAATTGATCTCTGAATACCCTATTCATAAGATCCACAAAATATGTTGGTGCATTGGTCAACCCGAATGGCATGACCAACCACTCATAAAATCCAGACGGTGTCCGAAATGTCATTTTAGCTATACTCTCAGCTTCCACTCTAAGCTGATGAAAACCTGTCGCGAGATCCAACTGGGAGAACACTCTCGCGTCACTCAATTGATCAAACAAATCATCTATCCGCGGTAGAGGATACTTATTCTTCCTCGTCACCTTATTCAACTTGCGGTAATCTACACATAATCGAAGGGAACCATCTGCCTTGGTAGCAAACACAACTGGTGCTCCCCACTCAGAAACACTTTGCCATACGACGAAGTGGCATCACTATAGGTCTGGCATCTTTCACTAAATCAATACGAAACTCAATCTCTCAGTGTGGTGGAAGTCCGGTCACTTCCTCGAAGACGTCCGGATACTGGCCAGCCACGGGCACATCTGACAACTCATCATACGGGATGTCGAGAGAATTTAGAAAACTAGCCATTACCCCATCACTAGGTATACCACCAAACACTACCCTCTGCCCATCATCCGCTCTAACTGTCACCAAAAAGCCCTCACAGTCTACCACCACCCCGTATCTTTGGAGCCAATCGACTCCCAAAATAATGCCAAACCTAGTAAAGCCCAAAACAAAGCAATCATAAAAAAACATGCATCCATGACTCGATAAGACCACATTACGACAAATCATGCTAAGGCTAGTTGAACCACCAATCGGGTTCGTTACCGCTAAAGGTCTATCAATTATCTCGGGTTCCAATCCCAACTTATCTACCAGGTCACTAGATATGAAGGAACGGGAAGCTCCGGTATCAAACAATACTCGAACAGGAATATCATAAACAGAAAGAATACCTTGAATGATGACATTCTTTCCTTTCTCCATCACTGTGGGGGGATTCGATGAAGAAGGAACAACATTGATAGCATATGCTTTCACAGTCTGCTTTTCTTTAGGTGGTTGCGGACACTTATCCTTGTGATGTCCCACTTGGCCTCAGTTGAAGCACTTCCTGTCCGCTGGCTTTGCTCGACATTCTTTAGCATAATGGCCCTTCTTTCCACAGCTAAAGCACTCAACATCTTTCTTGCTCCTTTTTTGACCATCCTTAGCTTGGTTTTGACTCTGCTTCCTTTTATTCTGAGAATTATTCTTGCCTCCACCGCTTGCTTGCGACTTTGGCCCCTCTGCAGATGCGACAACGACTTCAGTCTTGGGTTTAGGATAAAGGCTCTCTAACCTCAATGCTTTCCCAACAATCGATTCAAACATCTCATCGATGTGGTTAATAAGCCTTTCCACCAAGTATCCATCCAAACCAGTTATAAACTTCTCATTCTTCTTCTCGGCATTATCTATAAGTGATAACCCATATTTCTATAAAGTATCGAACTTAGAAATTTATTCCGAGACTGCCCTATCATTCTGCTTAAGTTCCAAGAACTTCCTAAACAATTCTGATTTCTGAGCAGCTGGGATAAACTTATCACTGAATCGGGCCTTAAACTAATCCCATGTAACTTGATCCTCTGGAGTAGCCGCCTTAATAGCTTCCACAAATTCATCTCCCGTCCTTGCAACTGACGGGATGCTAGCATTCTCTTCGTCGCATCCTCGATACCCAAGTCTTCAAAGATGCGCTCACAGCTATCCAACCAATCCTGAATTTTTGTAGCCGATTTCGTTCCGTGGAATGGCTTCCCACCAAGGCTAATGTAATCCTTGCATAACATGGCGAAATCGTCCCTAGGCGCCTGCACCGCTGCACCACCACTATTTGCAGCATTGGGAACTTCTCCTTGCACATTTCTAAGCATCTCTATCATGAAGTCAGTGAACATCGTCCTCATATTAGGAGCATTCCCATTATTAGCTCCTCTACTAGCACCCTTAGTACATCGGCTCATCGTTCAATCTGTAAGGAGAAAAGATTAACCATCTCTTCAGTGGTGCTAGTGCAATGCGACTTCATCCTTAAATATACTAATAGTATGTATATATAGCTTTTGAAAACCAAAATATCACAAATACACGCTCTCATGTACGTACTATATCTCTCTGGTGTCTTCCCTAGGTTAACTATGCAACCAAGAGCTCTAATAACAAATGTGACGGCCCGCCCCGCACCAGCCGACATTTCCCTGAAATGCGCTGTACTAATGCCCAACCAGCACGGGATGGTCGCCAAAGAAAGGAATTTTAAACCAACAAGGAACCTGTATCATATCTCACAGTGCATGGAATAAAATATATTAATAACATACTTTGACATAAAAACAGGCGAGACAGTGCATAAGCTGAAAACTAAACATCGTAGCAGCGGAAAATCCAAATACAACTTATGTTCCATTTCATCATTATTACAACTTTAAAACTGCCTCTAAAGCAAAGGAAAGGTACACTACTAATACCCAAAGTAGTCACCAGCAGCGACACCGGGATAATGTATAGAGAATAGTACGTGTAAGCCTCCTGCTCATCTCCGGATAGCTACTCGTGCATAACCAGCTAACCTGTCTCTAGTCTACCCGTTTAAGAGCACCCAGAGTAATAAGAAGAGACATAAAACTCTGGGTCAGACAAAAGTCTGGTATGAGCGATAAGTAGCAAAAAAGAACAATAACATGTATACTAAACCATACCTGAACCTGGACCTGCAACCAAAGAGTTAACACAACAAGACGTACAATACTCTAAGTTGACACTAACATATGGTGTAAAGATACGGGGGTGGGGGTGTGCATGTCAAAGTGATGTCAAACAGTCAAGCATAGCAACCATCCTCACATCTCTCACTCAGTGCATAAAGCATAAGATATCCACTGCTTTGATCACCCAAATCCTTGTTATGATCACTCTGCCCCACGGAGTCACAGTGACTCCACTGCACTGATCCATAGCCACTAATTCTTTGCTATTCCACTCTGCCCCATGGAGTCATAACAACTCCATTGCACTAGCTCATAGCCTTACTACGATCACTCTACCCCCATGAAGCCATGATGCCTTCACTGCACTGATCCGTAGCCAATATTTGTCTCTTAGTGGTGAATCAAAGTTATAGACTTCGATAACCCCTTTGCACACGTCCCACAGCAAAGTCCAATCATGAAGTTAACTCGTTGGTTCCCAACTGGATTTTGAGTTCTACTTCCCATTTGGACTACCTTTGCATCTCGGGGTTTGGTCATCATCCGGATCGGTCTTCATTGGTTCACAACTCAAGCCTCGCGTCCAAGCTTCTTGATTCGGTTCACATTCACCATTCTGGTTCGGATCGTGGGCTCCAGTCCACTGCGTTTCAGTTCGTTCTCCTTCCACTTGATCTGGTCGTGGACACCCATTGGGTTCAGGTCGTGACCCTTCATTGCTTCGGATCGTGACTCCAGGTCGTGGCTCTAAGCATCGGTTTGTGGTGTCCATGTCACGAGCGGTTCGGGTCGGAGGTCCATCAGTGGTTGGTGGCAACATCTCCGGGTCAGGTCATGATACTCGTCCTTCAGCTGATCTGTTTGTGGTACTTGAGCAGGAACGGGTCGGGTCGTCGCCATCAAGCTTCTTGGTCCACCAGCGATTCGTGGGAAAGGGGTTCTTCACGGGCGGTTCGGGTCGCCCTCCACCGATCCGATCCGGTTCGGATCAAATTCCTGCAACTCTTCCTGCAACTATTTTACGCCATACGACGGCGTTTTCGACTATTATAACTGTTCTAATCAATCACAAAGCATACCATACAGTTATAGCAACATATAGAATTGACGACAAACACCAAAACAACAATTTGATATGTCAAAATGGATCAAACATACCCAAAACCCATATTTTCCCCTTAAGCATGTTTAAGAAAATCTAACGATAGGAATAGAAAAATTTAGCCAAATTAACCCAAACTTCCAACAGAGGTCTAAAACGGTGCTTAAGAATTTCTAAACATTTTTCCAGAATTTGATCATGTTTAAATTCGCTAATTTACACTAATTAACCTTAATTGACCATAATTAGTGTAAAAACAATGCTAATCACTCACCTTGGCCATAAATAAAACTTTCAAAACTGAAAATCCTCTGATTTGGGTGAATACCAATGTCTAATAGCAGCTCTAACTCAGAAATGGTGCTATTTCTCCTTGATTTGATGTTGCTAAGCTTAATCCTTGATTATAGAGCGATTTCGGATGAAATTAGAAGGTGGAGGCCATTGTTAGCGTTTCTAAGACGTAAATGGCGGCTAGAAAACCAAAATAGAATGGAAACCTAACTCATTTCAGCCTCCCCATAACCCTAATCCTGAAATGGGTTATGGGCCTATTCACTAATCACCTCATTCCCGGTTTAGTAGTTTTTCACCTTCTAAACCTTATTCCAGCCATATCTCCTAAACGGTAAGTCCCTTTTTCACATATGACCACTCTACGGAAAGGTAAACCATCATCCGAATCTAATGGAAGTGGTTTCAGGTCAAAACTCCTTAACAATCAAAAGTTATGGTCAAAACAAGATCAGTTAGGGATAAAACGGTCATTTAAAAATTGGAAAAAATCATGAACATGAGAAATGACCCCAATAGTCGTCTCCCAATGTCACATGACCATATGACTCCTTATGAGAAAGAAATAAATATTCTACGATCCTTCGATGCGTAGAATGCGGATCATTACAAGAAAAATAAACATATGTTAGTTTCTAGTTACAAGTAACGCAATGATATGGAGCCCAGACATTTTACTCATGTGGATGTCGGAAAACTATATGATGGAAAGTGAGTTACCTTAGATATGATTTGAGTCCCTAGTGGCTCTTGATTGGTCGAAGATACTGACCATTTTGGAGGCTCGATAGAACCGGCTAACATATAGTTTATGGTATAACAAATCATCGATGGATGATCAGCTCTGCAAGATCCAAGCCCAAAGGCGTGATCCTAAGGCATTGCTAGTGTGTCTTGATATCGTAAGGAATATCCTTTGCCTTGGTTCATAGGTGGAAACCCAATTTCCAATAAACGATTTTATGATTTTAGTTGTAAACATATATGGCAACGTAATATAATGGTACCTAGGCCGCCTATGATTGATACATTTATATTGGAAGTTGATTTCTTCACTTATAGTAATAATAAAAGATGAAATTTCACGTATCAAGCATATTTGGCTATTATAAGGCAAAACTCTATCCTCGACTGCGTTCATTGTGTAATGGAACCTGAGTCTTATAATAGTTTCATTTTCTTCTTTAGCATTGCGCTGTTTATACTTATGCACTGGCATTCATGGGGGATAAACCCTTTTCGTGTTATACGGCGTGGTCCCGTGATTTAGTTTAAAATAAAAGCTATAACAGTTTTTAGTTCTCACACCAGTCCCATGACTGACTCACAGTATATTATTTCAATCTAAACTCTGGATGCCCATATTTTCCACACGGGCAGCTAGCAGTTAAGTTTTGCACATATTTAGTTTCACAGGATCCTGGTTCACACCTGGAGATATATTCAAAAAGCTTTGTAACCATGTATCTCTTTCAATTATGGTAGTTGATGTATTTCTGTTGTGCATTGTATTTATACATTTAATTTCCGTTGCTATGTGTCTTATTCTCTTATAATTGTATTTTTCCATTGTGTATTATTTATTTGTACTCTGATGGAAATTGTTGTAATAGAAATGAAATGTTCTCAATTTTGTGTTCGGATGAGTCGCGTTCTCAACGCAATATGCATTCTCATTCGAACTAGGCCGGATGGGGATTCGGGTTGTGTCACCTCTGCTCCACAGCCAGAACCAGTCGACTGGTCCATTTCAGACCAATCGACTGGTCTGTACCTGGGTTGCTGCCCATGCAGACCACCACTCGACTGGTCCATTCGGACTAGTCGACTGGTCCTAACCTGGGCTGCTGCCCAGGTAGACCACCAGTCGACTGGTCTGAATCGACCAGTCGACTGGTCTGAATCGACCAGCCAACTGGTCCGAACCTCGGCTGTTGCCCAGGTCGGATAGGGAGGGTTCTGACCCTTCCGGTCGAACGCCATCGATCGTGCGTGATCATTCGAGTCTCGCCAACACTTAGAGACGTCAACGAGGCCTCTAAAAAACGTGGTATCGATTCAAATAATGTGCATTCGATCGTGTGAACGATTCACACGAAAATTTCAATATAATGAAATTAAAATTCACTTATCGGAAATTGTAAGCTACTCTAACCAATTCAACGACATATGCACGTAAACATAAACCTAAATTATATTTTTATAAGCCAATGGCTTGAGGCATAGATGTGGGTTCTTAGGAACTCGCCTTTGCTTGTTTGGAAACATGAAATCGATCCAGCCAAACTAGAACAACCTCTCTTCCAATATAGCTTGCTAATCTCCAATCTAAGCATAAATGCACAAATTTCCTAGAAGTTAGGTCATAGGAAATACCGAAAATTGAAGAGGAAACAAGATGGAGAAGATGAAGGGGAAGATGGAGGAGCTTACCCTAGTTTATATGCTTGATTTCCTCTTGATTGAGCTCCAAATTGAAAACCCTAGCTTAGGAATTTTGATTTCCCTTTCCCATACCCCATTTTCTATTTTTCTAAGTGAAAATGAATGAATGGAAGGAGAGTGAAGATGGGGGTTATAAGAGTGGGCTAGGTGAGCTAACCCAAACCCAAACCAAAGTGCCAAATTTCCGAAACTCGGAATACATCGAAGTTTATACTTTTCGAACACGTAAACGTCAATTTGAACTCAATGGAAGTGGTTTCGAGTCCAAATTCATCCGTATGCAAAATGCGACTTTTTGGACACATACAGATTCTAGCGTACCTTTTCGTCTTGCACGCCCATATGCTAGTTCCAAGAATTATGAAATTTTGGATCCTACCATTATTTGACGATATCAATCCAAAAAAAAAGGTGGAATCGAATTCTGAGATTGTCTCAATAATGTTTCTTTGTAAATTGCTCATCGGTTTCTTAGCAAATGTGTCTGCCTCGCACGGCAACATGCTAACTTTGTTTAACGTGAAATTTGAAAGCTAGCTATGATTTACTAATCTGAATCCAACAAAATTTTCCTTGGCGGATTCAGAGGTCGCTGTCAAAATTTCACTTTTTAAGGGCTATGCGATGATTTTAAAAATTGAATTTTCAAAATTTTTAAATATAAGGCTTATAAATCAATTTAATAATTTTACTGAGTTTGTTTTAAGTCAAATAAAATATAAAAACTAATTTTAAAATTATTCTCAAATTTTATTTAGCAAAAATAACTAGTTTATGTTCCCATATTCATTAAAATAGCTTAAATCAAAATTTTAAATTGGTTCTGAAAATACAGGTTGTTACAATCTCCCCCACTTAAAACTTTTTCGTCCTCAAAAAAGAATGGAGATGAAAGTTGTTTAACTAACCAACTCAACTTTCATTCTGGCTTGAGTTCTTCAACTTTTCAGTTTCTAAGAACTTTCTAATTTCTTAAAACTTGGCTAACGCTTTAAATTTTCGAAAAATTTCCCCATAACCTCCTTTGTACGGGTTGATCGGTACAACTACAAATGGTCTTTACATGATCTCATATATCAAAAGAAAATCCAAAAGACAAATGGCTAGCCAATCGGCACATAAAATTATCAAACCCAATCAATATAGTAAACATGTACCTATTGGTTGGACGTACAATTTTATTCCTCTTCTTAGCTTCCCCTCCATAACCTTACAACATTTTTTTTTTGAAAATTGGTACGCTTTATTAGGAAATACCAACCTAAATGGGTGCGACAAGGAAAAAGAGTACATATAAAATCCATATATTCACAATACAAATATGTCAGCCAATACAGCAAAAACAAACTCCAACTATACAAAACTGTATCAATATATCTTGTACCTCTCACTTTCATCACTATAACCCACAAATACCCCTGCACCTGCATGACAAAACTACATGCTCCACTTCCTTTCCCTCTTCAAAATAGATCATAAACCTCTTTCTTCACCCTGTATCAACAAGCACAATCTCCCATCTTCTCAAGAACTAAACATTTGCATGATTATGCATTGTCTTGCTTCCATTCCCTTTAACCACATAGCTTACTTCTTTCTCAATCAATTGCAATCTTATTTCTTTTGGTATTGAATTATTATTTAATACTCTTGCATTTCGTTCCAATTTGATATACTGTTGTTGTTAGAGTTGCACATCCAACATCATAAATCTGATCTTTATCCTTGAAACGATTGAGAATCTTAATTACCTCATCCTCCACGGATCCTATATGACTTGCATCAATGCCTAACTTCAATTTAAGAGAGCACCATATATATTTTGAATAATTACACATAAAAAAGATATGGTTAGCAGATTCTTCATTACCTCCACATAGAACACAATAGCACTCATTAACCACTCCAAACATCATAAGTCTATCCTTTGTTCTCAATCTGTTTATCACTGCAAGATATGTTATGAAAGCCATACGTTTCACATTATTTGTATGTCATATAACCTTGAGAAAATGCTTCACTGGATTTTCACTCTCGACTTACCCTATGCCTTAATAAAAGAAAACTCTCCATCACCTCCCCCCTTCCCACTCATAGAAATCATTTTGTACATTACATCTAACCTCCACTTCATGAATTGCATGCTTAAGGGGGATGTAACTGACTACATATCCTGCCCTCTCTCATAACTGAAGCAACATACTCGTCATGTCTTCCAATAGCCTGGTATCTAGTCATGCCAATCAAATCCACCAAATAGCTTCCATTAATCCACGGCTCAAACCACAATGATGTGAAAGAACCCAATGCAATAACTTTGCTAAAAAGCTATTTTCCACTATTTCTCAATCAAAGTATATTCTTCCAGGTACAACATGAATTGTTATCAACACTCATCTACCAGAAAAACTTCCTACTGCAATGCTTCTTACTCATCCATATACTCCACAAAGAAGTCTGTTCAAAAAATTTCCACATAAGTTTCATTCCAGCTGCTTTTTTTAAATCTTTAAGAGACTTTAAACCAATGCCCCAATCATTCTTTGGCGTACACATGACCTCCCACTTCACTTTATGGCTAGTACCCCTCCAGAAAAAATCAGCACAGAGCATATTCAATTTATCTATGGTAAACTCTAGAAGTTGATACACAAACATCCAGTAGAGAATAGTTGGTGTAATTAAAAAGTTAATTAGTTCTGCACTTCCCGTAAAACTCAAACATTTGGCATCCAAGCTTGCACCTTATTCTGAATTCTATGAATCAAGTCTTGACAATCACTACAATGAATATAATTAGAAGACAATGGCACTCCTAAATACTTGATAGGTAACTGTCCAATTTGCTATCCTAGAATTTCAGAAACTTCATTAATATAAGTAACATGTGAACTGAAATATAATTTTGTTTTAAAAGTACTTACAGATAAACCACTTGCCCTCTCTTGTCTGTCAAAAACCACTTTCAAAATCACTGCATTTTGAAAAGAGCATCTACCTAACACCAACAAATCACCAGCATACAATAAATGCGAAATTATTGGTTTGAAACTATGTACTGGAGTAAAAAAAATGTTTCAAAACTGCTTCGTTCATGCAAAACGTAAAAAAAATCCATGGCTATCGAGAACAAATAGGCTGATAGAGGGTCTCCCTGCCTTATTCCCCTATTAGACGAAATAAACCCCTTTGGACATCCATGAATCATAATGGAGAAAGTTGGGGTTGAGATACACTCATACACCACATTAATAAAATGAACAGGAAATCCCATAATTCTCATGATATGACAAATAAACTCCCTGTTAATCCTATCATACACATCTTGACACACATCTTTTTCACTCTTGCCTTTTGAAATCCCTAATTAACTCGTGAGCAAGCAATATATTATCTCCAATATATCTTGATGGGATAAAGGCATATTGATTTTTCGATATTAGATGGGGTAGAAACCACTTGATTCTATTACACAAAACCTTAGAGAATACTTTATAATATAGGTTACAACAAGAAATAGGGCCAAGATATATCAGTGGGTCTGTCATTCTTAGGAGTCAACGTAATAAACGTATGATTACTACCTTTAGGTTATTTAGACGAATTAAATATTTCTTGAATAGCATATAGTAAATCCCACTTTATTTCTTCCCGAAGTACCTTATAGAATTTCGAATTAAAGCCATCTGGTCCAGGACTGGAGTCTTCATGAATTGAAAAAATCGCCTTCTTGACCTCATCCATTGATATTCTGCAGAGTAGTTCTTTTTGCCCTACCTGATTTACAACAAAAGGAGACTGAAAATGAGGAAAATCGGTTGCATTCGATCCATTGAATAATGAATTAAAATAGTCCAGAGCTTCTTCTGTTACTTCCTCTTGTTTAAACAACAATTCTCCATCAAATTTTATAAGAGTGTTCAGATTATTACAGTATTTTCGAGTCGACGTTTTTGCACGAAAAACTTCGAATTTGTATATCCCTCGTGCAACTAAGAGACTTTTGATTTTTGCCTATAACTCCAAAACTTTATCTTTGAACCATAAATTAATGTTTAGCCTCTAACATAGTTTCATATAATTCCACATTCTCCGGATCTAAATCAACAACAGCTTCTTTCTGTCTGAATTTCTCTTTGGCTTCTAATAAAAGAATATCACCCTTAGGTCTTAGTTTATTCCACAATTTCAACTCAGTTTTGCATGACTGCAGTTTCTGCTGGAACAAATAACTATGGAAACCCCGTCCATTAGACTGTAATCCTCTACTAATATATTCAGAATATCCAATTTTAGAACTCCAGTCATTTGAGTATCTAAATGGATAGCTTCTTGATAAAGTAGTGTGCATTAATTCAAGCAGCAAAGGATTATGATTACTCGATAATTGTGATAAAGATAATGCTTTCAACTCACTAAATTTCTAAAGAAAAGAATGATTAATAAAAAATTTGTCTATATGATTAGCAATTTCTCTACGTCTCTAAGTATAGTTGAAGCCTAAAGCTTTAGTTTCTATCAAACCAGACTGAATTAAACAGTTATTAAATGCTCTGAGATGCTAAAAAGAAATAGGCAACCCTCCTTTTTGTCAGTTGGAGATGTTGAATTATTGAAGTCTCCCATAATAAGTCATTCTTCATTCATCTGCTCTGTTTCACATATTATTCTATGCCATAGTTCCTTCCTATCACTAAAGTTATTGCTGGCATATATCACTAATAGAAAGATGCATAAACCTCCAGTATTTTTGGCTTGCAATGTTACATGTTGTGATGAGGAAGAAATAATGTTTGTTGACTAGATATCAGCATTCCACATTATAAGAACCTTTCCAGAAAAATTATTAGTTTGTTGTGGTAGACAATCCCAATTATTCGGCATTAATTTTCTAAAAGAAAGCAGGTTAACTAAACTAATCTTATTTTCTGCTAAACCAACAATTGTTGGTTTAAATTTTGTCAGCAGGGATACAACCTCACGCACACGAGAAGGTGAGTTCATCCCCCTGACATTCCAAGTCATAGTTGTCATTTAATAATTGATGAGCTCTCGTTTCCCTTTTAGAAGGAGCGGTAAAGTTAACCTATTACTTACCTTTGACTTGCGCAAGATACTCATCACTTCTACTAACCCCATGAGACATATCATTCTATTCTTATCCGGTACATCTTCTCTTAAATTATCTGCAACATGATTTAGTTCATCAGGCATTATATTGTTAGGGAGATCATCATTTAAAAAATCCAGATCATTTGTGGCATTATCTGGTGCTGCTTGATCATTAATGTCCTCTGCATTTCTAGTTGAAGTTGACTCTTTGTCCTTCTCCTTCTCTACCTACGCAGGCTCTTTATATCAATCATGAACCATTGTTTTATGTCCAAACAATTTGCATTGATCACACCTAGGAGGTATAAATTCATACTCCACCATAATATCCTTCTTTACCCCATTATGAAGCCTTATCAGAATTTTATCAAGCAATTCAGATGCCAAATCTATTGCAATAAGCACTCTCAAAAATCTCGTAATCTTCTTAGCAGCAGTAAAATCATCGATTCTAATTGATTCTCCTATGAAGCTAACTATTAAAGAAATAGCTCTATTCGACTATAGCTCCATATCCAAATGGTGTAATTTAATCCAGATCTGGACCTTATCTATTGTGAATTTTTCAAATTCGTATCCAGGATACCACTTATCAATCATCGATAAACTCCCAAAATATGAGTAAGTAGAGAATTTTAATACTGATCTATAATCATTTTCTTCTTCAAATTGAACAGTGAAATGAAATCTAGCTACAATATGAATAATAAATGATCCTTTAGGTTTCCATACCTTCTGGATAATCTCTTTCAACTTCACCAGTGATAATTTAAATTCAATAGGATGAAGAGCGATCGTATCATGCCAAACATCTACAGAGGAATTGAAGATATCTTCTTGAATAGACACATGATTTCCCACTGGCTTTAAATACTGGAGAGAATTCGGATCTACTTCTGAACTCAAATTACCTTCCTTGCCTTTAGAGATTTCACCAGATTTACATTGAGAATTAATTCGATTTTGAATTGGATCTGACTTAGGAGATTGATTCAAAGAGGATGAAGAAAAATTTCACACTTCCGCCATTTTTGATTTGAAAACCGGGAGAAAAAATGTTATAACCTGCAAAATATTTTATATATATATATATATATATATATATATATCCAATTTGAACTAATTTTCAATTTAGTTCAATATTAAATTCTATTTGACTTAATTTACCTTTCACTTTTACATTGGTTTTATTATTCTAATATTTAAATTAGTTAAACTAATAATCACACATCACAACCAGCAATCAATTAATTAGTTAATTATCTTTTCAAACATATATCTTTTATATATACTCAAAATCATATTTTCCATGCCAAATCACAAAAATTAAACTCTAACTAAGTTTTGGTTCTCACACCAGTCAATTGGAAATATATAGATATCTCACTTTCGAAACTCGAACATAAATACTGGTGATTTCATAACAATCATCATAACCATCTCCGGGCTACTAGAGCGTGATTCTATATCTATCCAGTATATTTGAGACTTCGAATACACGTTGATTAGACGTATATGCAAAATCTTCATATACTTGATAGTCCAAAATCAATATAAAATACTCAAATACGTACAATAAGATATGATTTTCAAAATTAAATTCGTTTTTTATTATTTTTAAACCATACTCGTCAAGCACATTCTAGGGTATTACTAACCCTATCTCTAACGAGTTATTCTTATAGGATGTTACCAATCCTATCTCTAATGAATTCTTTCGTTCACTTCTAACGTGTCTTGTTCTCGAGCTTTGTAAACCAAAGCTCTGATACCAAACTATCACGCATCGAATTTCGCTTAGTCCGAATCGATCGTTAAACCGACCAAGACCGTTCGAGAATGCGGATTGTAATGAGAACACGACGCATCATGGAACACAAACATGAAAACATTTCATTGCTATTACAACAATTTACGTCAGAGTACAAGATATCAGAGTTCAAATAAATAATATACAATGGAAAATAATATTAGAAATTCAAATTACAAACAACAGAAATATATATACATAAATTTAATGTGCAGCAAAAATGCATCAACTATCACAACTGAAGGAAATACACAGATACAAAGCATTCTATATATAGCCCCAGCCATAATCCAGGATCTTGTGAAAAGAAATATATGCGAAAACAAAAACTACTTGTTGCTCGTGTGGAAAATATGGGCACCCAGAGTTTAGGTGAAAACAACAAACTCTGAATCATTCATGGGACTGGTGTGAGAACTTAAAGCAGTTATTAAATATTACTTTGAAATAAGGTAAATCATGGGACCACGCCGTACGAAACTGGTTTACTCCACATGAATATCAATTTGGGAATTAAACAACGCAATGCTTTTTGGAAAATGAAGCTATTATAAGACTCAAGTCCGATCACACAATGCAATGCAAGCCGGAGGATAGAGGTTTCCCTTATAATAGCCAAACATGCTTGATACACATTAAAACAAATCATTTTGATATTACTATAAGTGCATAGTGTATAAAATAACTTTGAATATAAATGTATTGATCATAGACGACATAGGTACCATATATTATGTCGCCATATAGGTTTACAACTAAAACCAAAAAGTCATGTATTGGAAATTGGATTTCCATCATGAGTCGAGGCAAGGGATGTCTCCTCACCGATTTCAGGCCATCTCTAGTGGGATGCCCAAGATTAACACGCATGACCATTGGATCTTCAAGGTCCGTCCTCTCTTACTTTTGAGGATCGGTTATTCTTGAACAATATGTTTCCCGGTCGTATTGGACCATGGCTATTGGTGACCAATATATTCGAGATGCCTCGCAATCCATCAACCACATAAGTAAAATGTCTGGGCTCCATACCATGACACCACTTCTAGCTAGAAAAAAACGCATGCACTTGCTATAGTCACTATTCCGTTTTTGACTCATACCGGGGTGTGAGGCTCGCAAATCAACGCTATACACAAAGCTACGCTATATTAAAGTCGTGATTTGATCATCATCCATAAGGCCGTGCTTTTCAACAAAAAGCCTTGATCATTGCATCTTAGCATGCTACATTATCAATCCATAACATGCCATTGATTTCCACCAATATATAACCTCTAAGCTCGTATGTCTTAGAGAAGGGTGTTAAATAAGAGAATAAATTCTCCGCCACCAAACAGATATATATTTAGCAGAGATCAACGAATATAACACACAATACAATGTCAGACATACAATCCATTTACAAGTCCATTCTGGGTCTAAATGAAACCGGAGGTACTTATTACTCATATCATATGTCTAATATAGGAGAGAGGACCTCGCATATCCGGTTGATCTCCAAGTACGTTTGGACGATCACAATTTATTACCTCGTCTTGGTTGTACAACCCAATCAAGACATCAGTAATCATCCAAACGATGTAAAGATCTCTGGTCTTCAACCACCGTCTTCAAATCTTCGACTTTTGGTGTCATATCAGTTATTCAGAGTCCAATCTAATTAAAGATTCATTAAAACTCCAACTTAGTTTTAATCTTCAAAAACCATTGCTTAATGGTTCTACCACCTTTGGAAATTAATCTTGTCTTTCTTGGGTTAAAGAACAAATGTCATGTAAAAACACTACTCACGATAAACACAAAATCATCTTCCATTTTATGTGGAATTTTCACAGAAATCTAAACCATTTATAATCGATATAGATTTTCGTATCAGACTAATACTATAAGTGGAATAGCGGTGAAGCCTTCTAAATTTCATAACTAGTAAACATCTTCCTTTATAGAAGCTCATTTCGATTATTATGAATCGAATTCCATTCAATTCCACTTTAATTAAATAAAATGTAAAACTTCTCTAAATCTTTATTAAAAGATATATTCCGTTCATAAGTTGATTTGAGAACAATATTGTTTAAGATACTGTTCATGACAAACCCAAAAATCCTATTCAAAAACGTATTTTATAAAATGTTTATAAATTCGTTTAAAAACGATTCCAACTTCCATTTCAATTTTTAATTAAAATTGAACATCCCATTTTATTATGATCTCAACGTGATGGTGTTTTCAAAATATAATATTTTGAAATTCAATTTTCTCGATATTCATTATAAAAATGAATAAAATCGATATAAAAATTTGTTCGAGTCAAAATAGTGTTTATATACTTAACTCGTCTTTACATTTTTTATTTTCGTGTCCATCTAAATCGGACAATAAAATCAAACTTCTAAGTTTCCTTGAATATTACATTAATAAAATATTCACATTTATTCCGGATTATAATAAAACTTCAACCCATATCCATATAAATAAATTAATATGGATTACATTCATCATATGCACCCAACAATAGTAGCAAACAACTATCAACATCCCAAATGACAGCCAATGTGCACATTATTTTCATATGAGCTTAACTCAAACAATTGACGCTCACATAAACCCGTCAATCAATCCGTTAACCGCAATTTCGTACAAGGGAGATGTGTGAGTCAAATATCATCCCAAGGCCTGTGGGGTTTTCAACCAACAACAATTATTAAATGAACCATTGGCCTTCACCATTCACTAGCTTAAGTAAAAAGGTTTAATCGAGAATTTAATTCAGTCATCGAATTAAATACTCAAGCCGTAACATATCCATAATTCATTTTATACATTTTCATGCTAAATCGTACCAAACCCATTTTATTTTATAAACCAACCAAAATTGGTTTGCACACATTCTAAATCGCTTAATATAATTTGAAACGATTTATCAAACAATTTCATACAAATCGAGTTGCTAAAATATGTGAAGAAACTGAAGTCACGGAAAAATGTCAAACATTCCAGGGTTCGGCCGGGAAAGAGCCTGGATCAATCTAGATTGTGGACCGAGGTCCCTCCAGTCCACAGCCAAAACCAGTCGATCGGTCCATTTCAGACCAGTCGACGGGTCTGTACCTTGTCTTCTGCCCAGCAGACCACCAGTCGACTGATCCATTCAGACCAGTCGATTGTTCCGAACCTGGGCTGCTACCTAGGTAGACCACCAGTCGACTGGTCAGAGTCGACCGGTCGACTGGTCCGATTCAACCAGTCGAACTGGTCCAAACCTGGGCTATTTCCTAGGTTGGATAGGGAGGGCATTGACCCTCTCGGTCGAACGCCATCGATCATAAGTGATCATTCAAGTTTCGCCAACAGTTAGAGATGTCAACGAGGCCTCTAATAAACATGGTACCGATTCAAATCATGTCCATTCGATCGTGTGAACGATTCACACAAAATTTCAATATAATGAAACTAAAATTCAGTTATCGGAAAGTGTAAGCTACTCTAACCAATTCAACGACATATACACATAAACCTAAATTACACTTTTACAAGCCAATTGCTTGAGGCATAGATGTGGGTTCTTAGGAACTCACCTTTGCTTGTTTAGAAACAAGAAATCGATCCAGTGACAATTTAGAACAACCTCTCTTCCAATATAGCTTGCTAATCTTCAATCCAAGCATGAATGCACAAATTTCCTAGAAGTTATGTCATTGGAAATAGCGAAAATTGAAGAGGAAACAAGATGGAGAAGATGGAGAAGCTCACCCTAGTTTCTATGCTTGATTTCCTCTTGATTTGAGCTCCAAATTGAAAACCCTAGCTTAGGAATTATGATTTCCTTTTCCCATACCCTGTTTTCTATTTTTGTTAAGTGGAAATGAATGAATGGAAGGAGAGGGATGATGGAGGTTATAAGAGTGGGTTAGGTGAGCTAGCCCAAACCCAAACCAAAGTGCCAAATTTTCGAAACTCGGAATATATCAATGTTTATACTTTTCAAACATGTAAACGTTATTTTGAACTCAATGGAAGTGGTTTCGAGTCCAAATTCTCCAAATGCAAGATGCGACTTTTTGGACACGTATAGATTCTAGCATACCTTTTCATCTTGCACGCCCATACGCTAGCTCCAAGAATTATGAAATTTTGGATTCTACCATTATTTGATGATACAAATTCGGGAAAAAGGTGGAATTGAATTCTGAGATCGTCTTAATAATGTTCCTTTGTAAATTGATCGTCAGTTTCTTAGCAAATGTGTCTGCCTCGCACGGCTACATGCTAACTCCATTTAATGTGAAACTTGAAAGCTATCTATGATTTATTAATTGGAATCCAACAAAATTTTCCTTGGCAGATTCGGAGGTCGCTGTCAAAATTTCACTTTTTAAGGGCTATGCGATGATTTTAAAAATTGAATTTTCAAAATTTTAAAATACAATTTATAAATCAATTTAATAATTTTACTGAGTTTGTATTAAGTCAAATAAAATATAAAAACTAATTTTAAAATTATTCTCAAATTTTATTTAGCAAAAATAACCAATTTATATTCCCATATTCATTGTAATATCTTAAATCAAAATTTTAAATTGGTTCTGAAAATACGGGTTGTTACATTTTTCGTATTGTTACGAACATTGTTTGTTATATTGCTATTTTGATATATTTTCTTGTTTAAATCTTTTGTTTTTTGGCGTACATATTTGATGTTGTTAGACCAAAAAATGGTCCTAACACCCAAATCGTCGTATTTTGAGCATAGGATATGAAGAAATAACTGAAAAATAGAGAAAAAAGTAAGACAATGAGATTTTTATAGTGGTTCGGCGTTAACGAGCCTACGTCCACTTCATATTTTCTCATTTCGCTCATAGATTACAATTACAATGAATATTGTCTTTCAATCACTTGAATTCAATGAATAATTCTCTCCGAATCCATTGAATTTATTGAGGAAGATAGTGGTTATTCATGGAGAAGTGTTGGCCATGGCAGCCATGGATGAGGAGATGCCAAAAGTCCCCTGAAAATGCCATCTGAAGGTGTATTTATAGCTGTAGGAAAGCTCCTGGGAGGACTGGGTCGTGGTAGGACACGTGGCAGGCGATCCAAGAAAGTAGGAGCAGGAATAGCCTTAAGAATAGGTCAAAACAGTGCGCTTATCTGCAGGTTCGGTGGTCGGATCGTGGTAATGGGATTGGATCGTGGTCATGGTACGCACCACGAACGGGTCGTGGTCGGAGGGAGCGAGCAGGGTGGTGACGAGTCGGATCGTGACGCGTGAGGGGCGATCCGAGGGGGGCGATCCGATTGAGGGCGAGCTGATGGGAGCGATCCGATGCGATGGCCTGAGTCTTCGATGCTAGATTACACCCATTCACGGAAACGAGCATAACTTTCAAATCGTAAGTCCGATTGAGCCAAACCAAAGCTCAAACTGAAGCTAATTCAAAGGGCTACGAGTATATGAGGTGAATAGATCCAAATGAGGTCATTTGATAGGGGTTTCGGGCCAGTTTATACTGATGTTGTGATTTTGACCAAACTGCCTTGTGTCTTCTGACGATGCTTCCAATGCCAGAGGGCGATGTTATCCAGAGATTCCATATGAGACAGCATTTACCCAGAGGTGTGTCAACATGATCTTTGCTTTGGGTAGCCTGGTCACAAAGCAGGCTAACATTTTGCCCCCCAAAGTACATCTTATCGAAGATGAGATGTGCTTTGAATATGTTGAGCTAAATCTCTCTAGAACGTCATTTATCCTTGAGAAGGCTTCATCCAACTACTGCATTGCTTCCCTGGGAGATAGTCAGGCCAAGTTCCACGGAAGGAGTATATGAGATGATCAAGAAATCGTTTAAACCTTGTCGGATCAAAGGATCTAATTCATCCGTCAGATGTCATGCTAAATCGTTGGCTCCCGAGCGTGATTCTACACACACAGGTCGTTGCCAAACAACATCATTATTCTATGCAAGCCAAGCGCGTGGTAGGGTTGGACTTTCTTTTTCATATGAGCCAATGTATGAAGTAGCCAACTAAATCATGGGGCAATGTAAGAATCTTTGGGCTCTGGGCTAACAACTGGACTATTGGGACGAAGCATATCAGAATCAACGTATGAATTTGTCATTTGTATTCAAGTTTGGATCATCTTGATATCTTGGTACTGATCCAGGATCTGAAAATCGCATTGAATCGTAACAGTAGGGAATCTGAAGGCCATGATCACTCTGGATCGTGGTCAAAGGAATCCGCGATCGCTCTGGATTGCTTCGCAATTCAGTAATCATATGCAAGTCAGTAAGAGACGTAGTTGATACCATGTGAACCAGTGCTCGTGCGATCGTCACTATCATAAGGCAGTGGAGGAATTTGTCACACCTTCCATCCGGTGTAGCAGCGATTTAAACCTTTGAAGTCACACTTGACCCGTAAACTGACTCATTTGAACGGGCAAGATGCATTCTGTCACATTCTGAAGATATAGTGTATACATTTCGGGTCATGTGCCAGGCCAGGGTCATATTCAATGTCAGCTTACGAATCGGCATTCATGCTATGAGGGCCACTGGAGGACAAGCGAAGTTAATGCTTATGCCCCCAGCGTCGGTGGGGGTGAGCTAAGTTATTGGGGCATACGGTCTTTAAGCTCTTATACTCTCTGCAGTTGATTCAGGCCGTAGCTGAGTTGCAAGTTCAGCTATTCTAGTTGACCCAAGTTGTCCTGTGCTCTTCTTGAGTCAGCAAGAGTTCGAGTTGTACATGCGAATGGTCGAATCACATTTTCTTTGATATCATCTCTTCTCTTTAGTCAGATAGTGAGGATTGCCTCATCGGGCATTGGCGACTTCGGAAACTCTTATCAGATCAATTGCGGAGTCAAGTAAGGTTGTTGAATGCGAGTGAATAAATGTCGTTATGAAGTTAGTTGGGCTCCACCGTTTATGCTTCAGCATAGTCCGAAATGGTTATCACAGTCTTATTGAGTCTCTTTCTCATGCTCGGTTCAATCGAGCTTGACAAACAAGATCATGGGCTCGATAAGTGGTATAGATTCTTTTTGGAATTGCACATTCTTGTCGTTGTTTTGCAGGGCTTTTCCTTTGTCCTTATCGTTTTGGGAATTAGAAGGTGCTCCGTTCTTTAGTCAGAAAAGCATCTTGGTCATTCGTCTCGACGTTAACACTTTCTTGTCATGGAAGTATGTCCACCTTAGAGTTGAATCCATCAAAGCCTCTGAGCGAGTCTCGTTGTGGTGAAATATTGAAATCTGTGGGAATAATAGGATGTCCTAATGTCCCGTGTGAAAGGGCTGTGATTATCCCTACCCACATCAACTAGAGGAGTACCGCTCCTCGAGAGGTGCCGAATTAAACTGGCGAGAAGATCACAGTCAAAGAATTGCTGCACATTTTCAAGATCATAGCTGGTGCCCCCAGTATTGAATCTGAAATTACAAGGGGGTCTTTGTGGATTTCTTATTTCCGCATCGATGTTACTCCCAAGTCACGGGTCGAGTCATTCGACTCGACCGGGCTTGTGTTCTTCGAATTGTTGCGTTCATCTTGGAGTTGAGCGTACTCTAGCGCTTGAGTACCCATTCGAGCTGGAGCTGAAGTTGGTCGTGCATAACCTAAGTTCATTGTGATTCTTGCATTCTCATCTAGGAAGTTGCAGGTAGCCGTTCCATCGCCCTTGTTTCCATCTACGACGTTCTGAATCGAAGCTGCACGTTGTGTGAATGCTGATTGGTTCGTGTTCATCTCGGGTGTTCCCACTTGCTTTCTGCATGAAGGGAGAGGTTGGAGGCGAAATAGCTACATCTTATCCAATTGCTGTATGGGATATATCCAGCCTTATATGAGCTTCCCATTCTAGAAGTCGGTTGGGATCAACAGATGGACATTCTCTTTGCATTTGTTTCTTGGTCCTCAAGGGGGCCTGTTAGGATCACAACACAAGTTAAACACAGGCATTTAAGTTATGCCATTTGTAAATATTTTCAATAGCCATGGCCCCAGTTATAGGGTAAGTGCGAAAGACATGCGGTTGGATCACTTCCCTTTCGACTTCAGACACGTATACATGAGAAGAGGAAGTCACTTTCAGAATTCAAGCGATCATACTATCCAAGCATGGTGTAGGACGTGTTTGGGACGGTACAAGAAACCTGTAATTCATAAATGTCCAGAATTCCACGATTACGTCGAATCGTATTAAGGCCAAGGAATCAATGATCACTCAAGATCGTACTAAGGTAGGGTAGACATCAAAAAATCTCAGGGCCTCGCCAGGTCCTTCCAGTTGCGAGTATGAAGTTGTATAACATGTCGCTGAACAATTCACTATCCAGGCTTATTTTTTGTCGTCACCGTGAGTCGCACAGGCAGCTTATAATTATGCGCCTACGTCATCCTTCTGGACGCGGCCCTTTAGTTATTCCCTACTGGTCTGCTGTTGTTGTGCGAGTTCGGATCTCGCATTTTGTCCAGCTTTGTTTTGCGAGCCTGTACTTAGTGAATGAAATTCCATTTCTTTTTGTACTTCTGTGTTCGTGTGCTGCCCCCCATTCCCAGAAACGAGTGGTTCGAGCTCCATTTTCATTCTTGGTCCCAGTCGTGTGATGGGATAGGATCCCTTGAGTGGCATATGTCGTCATGCATTTATACTCTCCTGATCCTTCAGCGGAGCAGAAATTATGGGGGGTGCTGAGCCTCCAGCACCTTTCCCAGCGCTTAATCATAGACGGTTTTATACTCTCCTGGCGGTCGCCAAGGTTAGAGTTCGAACTCAGTTGTTCTGTCGCTCCCCGATCCTTCAGCGGGGTAAGAGTTCTTTCTCAGCACTCAATCGGAGACGCTTTTATACTCTCCTGGCGTTCGCCAAGGTTAGAGTTCAGACTCAGCTGTTCAGTCGCTCCCCGATCCTTCAGCGGGGAGAGAGTCCTTTCGCATTATCCTGTACCTGCGAGCATTCCATAATTAGTTATGCATTTAAACATTTGAAACGCAAATAAGCAAACAAGTCATGAAACATTATAAGTTATCAGTGCAACTTATATGTGAAAGTGCAGTAAAGTAGTATGTATGTATAGGCATGCCCCCAATCAATCATTAACTTAGTGCCTGGCCAGGTCTTGTTGAGGATTGATTAGGACCATAACTGTGTTGCCCCTATGTCGGGGCATGGAGGATTTGGGATCAGCTTCTATCCTGCCCCCCGATCCTTTAACGGGGGAGGAATTTTCCCGAGGCGCTAAGTCTCTAGCGCTTTTATACTCTCCCGATCCTTCAGCGGGTTAGAGTTGCTGGGGCGCTGAATCTCTAGCGCTTTTATACTCTCCCGATCCTTCAGCGGGTTAGAGTTCGAGCTCGGTTCATGATCTGCTCAACGATCCTTCAGCGGAGCAGAAGTCTCTAGCGCTTTTATACTCTCCCGATCCTTCAGCGGGTTAGAGTTGCTGGGGCGCTGAATCTCTAGCGCTTTTATACTCTCCCGATCCTTCAGCGGGTTAGAGTTCGAGCTCGGTTCATGATCTGCTCAACGATCCTTCAGCGGAGCAGAAGTTCTCAGCGCTAAATCATAGACGCTTTTATACTCTCTCTCGACTCTGGAGAGTTAGAGTTGGGACTCAGCTGTTCCATCGCTCCCCGATCCTTCAGCGGGGTAAGAGTCCTTTCTCAGCGCCAAATCATGGACGCTTTTATACTCTCTCTCAACTCTGGAGAGTTAGAGTTGGGACTCAGCTGTTCCATCGCTCCCCGATCCTTCAGCGGGGTAAGAGTCCTTTCTCAGCGCCAAATCATGGACGCTTTTATACTCTCTCTCGACTCTAGAGAGTTAGAGTTGGGACTCAGCTGTTCCATCGCTCCCCGATCCTTCAGCGGGGTAAGAGTCCTTTCTCAGCGCCAAATCATGGACGCTTTTATATTCTCCTGGCGGTCGCCAAGGTTAGACTTTTGCTCAGGCGGCTCCGATCATGGTACACCGCCATGCCTTGTGGACGTCATCTTCGCGTCCTTTATACTTTCTCTCAGCTCTGGAGAGTTAGAGTCACGGATCAAGCAGTCTGCAATCATGCACGCTCATCAAACTCGTCCTAGGTTTACATTTTAATCCAAGCTCCGAGGATTAAAACCAGTCGGACAAGCAGTTGGAGCATTTGCCAACGCTTTGAGTTCCTCCGAACAGTCTATGGGAGGAATGGTTGGCACCAGACTTCGGGTACCTGCATTATTCACAGCGCACGAATTAGTCACGTCAGTAATTCGGAAAGCATGTGAAAGCAAATTTTATGATTGAAAAGTAAGCAAATTAAGAGGCAGTGTGGCCTCCTTTATTTGAATTCATGTAATCTGGTGGCGTCGAGCATAGGATCGAGCCATGTAGGCAGTCACACCGTGTCCATCTGGAGTTGGACTATGACTTTGTAACTCAATGATTTATGTTCAATTGTCTTGTGGTCTGCAACGTGTGAGCCAATGATTGGATGGTCATCCCAGATCCACCTTGAGCTATACATCATTCTTTAGACGAAGAGTGTGGCTTTGTAAATGAGCAGTTCAGTCGAGCTCGTTATAGTATTGCTCTATGGCTCTATATGCGGGTGTTACAAGTTTGATCGGTAGCAAATCCTGGATACCTACACCATCCACATATTAATTCATCTGAGTTAATTACATCAATAACTCATAAATCATGCAAATATAAGAGTCATGGTTATAGAATAATCCTGTTAAAGGAATGAGTATCATTCTGAGTGAAAAAATGGCGTTGCATATTCATTGCAGGTCCACTTTGCTTCGCCCTATCTCCGTCAATAAAGGGCTTGATCGGGGTCTTGAGATGGCAAAGGCGGCTAGGTAGGTACTATAAGCGAGTGATGAGGTCGCATCTCCTTCAAATCGCCTTTTTGCCCCCGTGCTGAGGGTAAGGATAGAGTGTCAGGAAGTCATGACTGGATTGCTAATGGTAGCACATCTTTGCATTGGTGTTAGGTTGTAAAATAGCATGAGAACAATGGATTCATGCTTATAGAAATTTTTGCACTTTCCATGCTAGGAAATAGGATATTACTGCTGGTGGGATAATCATATCACATAGATTTGCTGATATACCCTCGATCCCATATCGGGGACAAGGGTTGGTGCGCCGACAATCAACCAGCATTCATGCGTAAGCATTCTAGATCTTCAACTCTCTAACTTTCAGGAAAGACTAAGTCAATTGGCCAGGCAAATTCTTGATGTATCAGCTCTGAATTAGATGATGTAATCTCGAGCAATTTATGCTCAAATCTGTAGTTGCCCCCAGCCTTAGGGGAGTGAGTCACTTGGCAGATAATCGATGAAAAGAGTGGAAGTATGAGTCTTCACTTTCTAACTTCAGAACGCCGTTTGCCAGAAGTTTCATTCATGTACATCTCCCATCTAATGGGTGGCTGACTGGTGATTTGGTCGAATCATTTAGGGCGGTGAATTTGGCAATTGCATTCGTTGGTGTTTGTTTTGGGACAACCTTCCAAGAGAAATAGGCAATGTTGAATTGCATGTCATACCTCGAGGCATAAAGAACGATTGCACGCCTTTCACTTCACCTTGTTAGATGCATTTTGTGCTGTAGGAAGTTTATCATGGAGTTAACCATGACTCTCTTCCGGGTTTGGTCTCCAACGTTGGATCAACTTCCATTTTATCAATGGTTGTATTTTATAGTGTCTTGATGGGGATCATCTCTATCTTTTCTGGATTATCGGAACTTTCTTATTCGACCAGATGATTCGACTTTAGATCTTTCGTGTATGAAATATAAGGTATGTTGTAATGTTCCAATCCATCCAATAACTCTTCTGCCCATCCTAGGTAAGCTGCGAGTTGTGGTTTCTCCGACTGGAATTCCTTTCGAGTCGTCCTTCGGGGGTTATCTACAAAACTTCGGTGTTGGATTGCCGATCATTTCTTGCACCGTCTGTATACAACTTCCAGGTGCTTGATTTCATCTTTCATTTCGAATGGCAACTCCATATAAAATCCCGCGATAGTGAACTTACTGCATACGTCTTATTTGCTTGACAGGAGCACACTTCAGGTTAAGATGGATTTGAGGTTGTCTGACAGACCGGTCCAAACGAACACATCCAGGCTCGCCTACAGAAAGCATATAAGTTCTCTCGTTCGGAAGAGGTCTAAAGGAGATCCGATGTGAAGACCTTAGTCAGGTCGGCGTCACCAGTCAGAACACGCGCAGTTGCATTATTAGATGTCACCCTTCTTCATCCCGAATCACCATCCTCTCTGGAGTCTATGTCTTCGGGCAGGTCGTTTGGCGATTCCTTTTGCGATGCTCCCATTATTCGCAACATTGACACCTCCTTCACACTCCATTTCATCTGGAGGGGAAGCGTCTTTGGGTTTCACGCAATCTCTGTTGCGTAGCATAGTCCATCCAGCTGAATAGTCGGCTTCTCCAATAACTTGGTCACCATAGACCATTCCCGCTCCATCTTCGGTTAGCATATTTAGCAATAGGCACTAGGGTGCAATGTAGGCTCTGAATTCTGTTGGAGTTGGTCTGTCTGAATCTTGATCAGATGAGCTTGAACATGATAGCATAGCTTGTGAGGCTTCAAGTAAGGTTCGTATATCCTATCACAACTGTTGTATGAAGTGGAGAGCTAATGGTTGATTCATATTTGCGTTGATCTCAAATTCTCATTTCTTGACCAATGTCATAAGGTGGCTGGTGAGCAGTCAAGTTGTTATCATCTCAGCAATGATCCATATATCCAATCACGGCCTGCGGAGGTTCAATTGGTTCCTAACTCTGGGGACTAAAGTACATCGATCTAACCCTTGGACACGTGGAAATCAATCTATCTCGATGCGGTTGACGGCAAATAGGTGAACCGTAGGACATATGTTTTTCACCATGCCATTCAAGCGAAGGGTAACTTTGTAGTGCTAGGGTCCTTACTTGTCGTCGGGTATCCAATTATTGAGAATCATGGTCATTGGGATCTTTTGAGTCATCCTCAGAATAGTATCCGGGTTGCTCTATGTCAATGTCATCTGGGATTTCGCCTGTAGGACAGGTTTAAGTCATGTAAACTAGGTGATCACTATTCGCTCAGGAGCATCATCAGTTGCATTTGGGAAATATGCACACCATTGGAGCTGTGGAAGAGGAGGCTGTTATGAGACCATCATTATTTTGTATACTGCCATAGCCAGCGTGTCGAATCTTTTCAACAACTCCTCACATTCAATAACATCGGTAGATAGAGGTCATGGCTTCTGGAAAGAATCCTCAGAATACCTACCGAATCTTGGTTGATAAGCATTTGTGATAATTGTGGGTCAGAATGTACTCCGAGCCGAAGGCGAGCCGTGCTCCGAGCCGAAGGCGAGGCCGTCAGCGGGTCCGGGCGCAGCGCCGGCGGGGGTCCGGGGCACCGCACGATTTTTTCGATTTTGGAAGATAGAGCCTTTTCTGAAATGATCTGAAAATTACATTTTTTCCAAAAAATGTCACTTTTTTGGGTCGGATCGCGACCCTTGTTCGTCACCACTTTTCTGGGTCGCGGTTCGCTACTGGCGTCTGGTTCATGGCTCGGATCGTCAATTAATCAACATCTTCGGATCGGATCGCGGATCCTACACCAGGTCGGGTCGTGAAGGTCACTCTGGGCCCGAGTCGTGGAGGTCGTTCCGCGAACTACGAATCGGATCGTGATGGCTCTTTGGGCTCCGTTCGTGGAGGTCGTTCCGCGAACCGCGAATCGGATCGTGATGGCTCTTTGGGCTCCGTTCGTGGAGGTCGTTCCGCGAACCGCGAATCGGATCGTGATGGCTCCTGCGATCCGCGAACCGCGAACCGAGAACCGGCCACCTGCTCTAACCTGCTCCTGTGCATTTTCTTTATAATCCTCATTCGATTCTCAGTGAAAGCACCAAAATGTTAGACCAAAAAATGGTCCTAACACCCAAATCATCGTATTTTGAGCATAGGATATGAAGAAATAACTGAAAAATAGAGAAAAAAGCAAGACAACGAGATTTTTATAGTGGTTCGGCGTTAACGAGCCTACGTCCACTTCATATTTTCTCATTTCGCTCATAGATTACAATTACAATGAATATTGTCTTTCAATCACTTGAATTCAATGAATAATTCTCTCCGAATCCATTGAATTTATTGAGGAAGATAGTGGTTATTCATGGAGAAGTGTTGGCCATGGCAGCCATGGATGAGGAGATGCCAAAAGTCCCCTGAAAATGCCATCTGAAGGTGTATTTATAGCTGTAGGAAAGCTCCTGGGAGGACTGGGTCGTGGTAGGACACGTGGCAGGCGATCCATGAAAGTAGGAGCAGGAATAGCCTTAAGAATAGGTCAAAACAGTGCGCTTATCTGCAGGTTCGGTGGTCGGATCGTGGTAATGGGATTGGATCGTGGTCACGGTACGCACCACGAACGGGTCATGGTCGGAGGGAGCGAGCAGGGTGGTGACGAGTCGGATCGTGACGCGTGAGGGGCGATCCGAGGGGGGCGATCCGATTGAGGGCGAGCTGATGGGAGCGATCCGATGCGATGGCCTGAGTCTTCGATGCTAGATTACACCCATTCACGGAAACGAGCATAACTTTCAAATCGTAAGTCCGATTGAGCCAAACCAAAACTCAAACTGAAGCTAATTCAAAGGGCTACGAGTATATGAGGTGAATAGATCCAAATGAGGTCATTTGATAGGGGTTTCGGGCCAGTTTATACTGATGTTGTGATTTTGACCAAACTGCCTTGTGTCTTCTGACGATGCTTCCAATGCCAGAGAGCGATGTTATCCAGAGATTCCATATGAGACAGCATTTACCCAGAGGTGTGTCAACATGATCTTTGCTTTGGGTAGCCTGGTCACAAAGCAGGCTAATAGATGTATTTCCTTATTCTAAATATTCTATTAATATATAATATTAGCTTTAGGTATAAGAACTACCATACCGCATTTTTTTAAAAAATTCCTTTTGACATATATCACGATTAAAACAACGAAAACTATATTTTTCTCTTTTATTATGATAACTTATTACAATAGATCCAGTAGATTCTTGTTTCATGGAATTCTGTTCTATTTAGAATTCAATATATCAGTTTGAAGTTTAAACTGAAAATTTACGAACTACTGCCATGCAATAAGCTCAAAATTTCTAAATATTAATCTTTCTTTTAATCTTCGTCAAACTTAGTAATTACTAATGCACTCCCATACATTTTGTATTAAACTTGGATTCTAAAACATCATGGCTACAGTACTAAAGGAGTTAGACAACTCGGGTCTTCCCTAGTCAATTGCGAATCTTTACTATCACTACAAGAAAATGGGGTCTTTACCTACCAATTGTAAGCGTAGGTAAAACTAACATAATGGTAGGTAATTTATTTTAGCAACCAATATTGAATTGGTAGAAATTGGTAAGTAAAGGTTAGTAGAGAAAGATCATTAGCTACACTTATTGAAATTGGTAGGTAAAAGAATTAATGGACCCCACTACGTTATGACTCAAATGATGAGTCATCAGCTATGTGTTTGATGATGTGTCATCCTACATGATTGCTGATGTGTCATCCTACATGGCTGCCGATGTGTCATCCTACATGGCTGCAGACATGGTTGTCGTAGTAACATACACATGGCATAAATTAATGTCGACACTTGGAAATTATTGGTTGGTTCATGTGTCAAACATTAATTTGTCCACGTGTCATCATTTAATTAGTGCATGTGACATCTTTTTTAGGCATCATGGCATTATTTACTATAAATAAATATTTACAGGAATTGAATATTTACATAGAGTTTATTTTAAACAAATAAAAAATATTTATTCAAATAAATATTTATTACACTTTCAAATAGTACACATATTGTTTCCTCACTATTACACAATGACTTATACATACACTTCATCATTACATTTCACTCGTATACATTGGCACTTTACTATGTTAAATTCTGAACTACTGTTATCTCAAATATGTCTCTCATTAAATTCTAAACAGCAAATAAAAGCATACAACAATATCATAAAATTAAATCCACATTGTTTTAATCCATAATTTCCATGATTGGAAAGCAAATGGGTCATACCCTACTTGCAAATTTGACATCATATTCCTGCGACCGCTGAAAAAACCAAGGGGAAAAATAGTGATAACGTCTACCGAAGTTGGCGGAAACAAAATAAGCTACTACATCGGGAGAGAAACACATGGAGATGCAATTTTGGGCGTTCATGAATATTGATGCCTAGAAGAAAACTAACCAATAAGGAATCACGTAGTTAAGCGCATACCAGCCGAGACATGACCTTCCAGCAAAAAACTTATTGTTATGTTCACGCGAATAGCTATATACCAATGATGCCGGACTTACAAGAGCTACCATTTATATTCCCCTTTGAGTTTGGATTATGATCCTGAGCAAAAAATCAAATTCAACATTTAATATACTTTTTTTAAAGAAACAAACTCCTTGCATAAAGTTAAATTGTAACCTAATTAGATAAAGATATTACAAAGGCAGTATCAATATTTCCTTCTTCTCTTTGTTGCCTTCTTGGGCTCATTTGATAGAGAAGGTTTTGAGACTAAGCCAATGGAACAACTCCATAGCGCTTTTTCCCCATCACATGCTGTAAATGTCTCACCTTGCATGCTAAGTTCCTTCGATTTCTTCTGTAATTTCTCAACAAATAAAAGATATTGCTTCAATGTATACTCCTTTGAATTTCCCAGAGCAGCTATCATAGCCTCATCATACATAAATGGAGCTGTATCTGGTGCAAAAAAAGCAAGAACTGCTAAAGCAGTGGCTGGCCCTACGCCTTTCAATACTGTTAACTCGGAAATCGATTTGGAAAGATTTGGTATTGTCTCAAATACCTTTCTTGAAGCCGACTCCACCAAACTTTCATCCAACGATGAGACAAAATCCAATAACCTCGGCCTCCATTTACCACGAGAAAGCTTCCATTGTATCAACTGCTTGAGTTCAGGTTTGGTTATAAACGGCTTAGGGTTTCTATTTTTGATGAGAGTAAGGAGTTGAGTTCGGCAAAAGGAATCGAGTGGAATGAGGTCCGGTTTATTCGAAGACTCGATACTGGTTTCGTATGAAGAGAGTGATTTTCTCCATTCATTAGTATCTGTGGATCCAACATCCATTCTGAATGCGCCATTTAGTACAGTAGGCTATGAATATTGAGTAAATGACTTGAACTTTAGACTATAAAGAAAGACGTACCAAGGTAGCTTTAGTGGAGTATTTTGTAACACTGCATCCAGTAGATGATTTGATGGAATCATCTAATAGTTCACATATATAATTGTAAGGATACAATCCTAAAGTAAATATTGAACATAACAACATTACATTGATAAGCAGACTGACCACTTAATGATTGTTCAATATTGCTCTTATGGCTTAAAGTGTTATCAATATTAAAATATGATTGAGAACTTCTGGTACGATCATCAGTGATTGTGCTAGTCATGCTTTCTTTAGAACTAGTAGTCAACCGAATTACATTCGTACCTAGATAACAAAATATAAACATAATTAGCTCTTTTTATCAAAAGGTACAAAAATACTACTTGGCAGCTTAAGTATACATAACTTGATAGAAATAGGAATGCAGTTGGACCAAATTAACTACAATAACAAAATTCGGAAGTAATGCAGATTCCAAAAATATGCAGGTTGAAACACATTTGAAAATATAAATGTATTCCTGAGGGTTTGGCATCTAAATACGTTTCATACCTTTGTTGCACTCTTTCGACAGTCTCGACAATTTCAATAACTCGCCAGCCTATCAGGCAAAGCAAACATACATATATAACTCGTGGGTTATGCCTGATAGCAATATACATTAGAAAATTTTCACTAACAATGCTTACTTTTCTAGTCCCAGCCTATTTTTTTTTTGCAGAGGAGGGTTTATAAAATAGATCTAAATAAAAGATTTTGATAGAATATCAAAAAAAATCTAAATTAATACCTTTTCAATAGTTTGACCACAGAATTTCCATTTGAATCTCAGATAAGTTAGGTTAGAGTTGCTGCGCTGCCTAGTTCGGAGTCGCAACCGAGATTTTTGTTATGCAAAAATTGATCTAAGTACGCAGTTACCACCAAGCCATCGTAGGTCAAGACCTGGAGTCACAAGTCCGTTTTTCCTCTCTTTAGTCGCAATGTGGATTAAATACTGATTTTTTTATTCTCCTGCATGCCTTGATGAAGAAGGAATAACGATTTTCATTTCTTAAGTCTGGGAATAACATCTTGATTTAGGTTTAGAGGCGATGAAGAGTGGAAAAATTGGAGGCGGCGTAAACAGATACTTCTGAAATTACAAAGGAAAAATTGAAGGCGTGGATGGCCAATTTTGACCATTCGATATTTCCATCTTAATGGTTGAAAATAGCAATAAATTAATGATACGAATCGCTTTTTTATTTGTGGTAAAACGTTCCTATTTGCTATGATTGGAGTTTATTCCTCAATGTAAGAGACGACACGTCATTAGACAACTCAGCGATATTTTGTTAGTAACACTTTTTTTATATCTATTGATAAATAATCATCCTTTTGAAATGTTGTAATATTGACAACATTTACTAACAAATAAAATTTACCATTAAATATTAGTACATACAACGCTTGCATTTTACAGAAAAATTGTGAATTTTTATAGGAAAATTACAACATTTGCATTTTATTAGTCAAATATCTGGTAAAAAATTGTCAAGACATGAAAAGTTATAAATAAATCATTAAACATTAATAAATGGTTATTGAATATTTAATATTAATTATCTAAAATTTAATTAATGTTTATTAGTTATTGATTGTTAATTATTTCATATTTCAATTCAATTACAGATATTAAATAAGTGATTTTATAAGGAATATTGTTAGGATATACGAAAAAAAATTTCATTCCAAGACGAATTTGTTGCGATATGTTTTTTTGACACATCATCACACAACTCGGTGTTATTATCGATGAATACTATATGAATGGAATGAAAATATAGGTGTGAATTGAAAAAAATCTCCAATATATGTGTAGGTAACAATTATTACTTACTTATGTTTATTGGTAGATAATTTTTCTTCCAAAATGTTGCAATATTGGCAACTTTTACCTACCAATACATTTTACTGTTAAATATTGGTAGATAAAGGTTAACTTTACCCACCCACACATATTGGTAGGTAAAACATTGGTAGGTAAATGTCAGATTTCTTGTAGTGTATTGACGTACTGTCTATCCAATGTACTAGTTTGCAGTGTTTAATCATTTCATCGTACCGTCGACACCAAATCTTCACCATTCTCAACACTGAATCTTTACCATTGTGCAGTATGCAGTCACTTCAACAACTTTAGTAGCGTGTTATCATTTCTAAGATTACAATTGTTTCCTCAATGGACATTTTTATGTATATATATATATATGAACTAGAAAGAAATATTACTCGCAATTCTATACTCAATTAATCTCCTATTTCCTCAATGACTCGACACACATACAATAATGTCAATATGGCCCTCATCTGTTGATTCTGACTGGTGGTCAGCGGTCGGACCTTCTGATAGCCCACGAACTAACCAAGATTGGCTTATCGAGTTCCAAGAGAAGCACTACAAAGATGTTCGTCATGATTTCCCCAATCTTGATCAACTACGACTTCAATAGTGTGTAGGTCCTCCAAACGAACAAGAGGTTGATCAGGTTTTGGTTGCTCATCTCTAATTCTGCAAGCTACAAAACAATTTTCTATTGTTCGACCTTTATATGAACAAGGGGTGAATCAAGCTATAGTTGTTCAACCTCCATGTGATTAAGATGTTGATTAGTATCCTATATGTTGTCACCACAGGTATGCGGTGGAGGTTTTGGTTAGGGTTGATGGAGACAATATTGGCCAAAGAATCCAGCTATGTCCATTTTTGATTGAACGGTTGTGGCTATTCTAAATGGGTTGACGATCGTTTATGTGCATAGGGCATAGCCTATTGTGACGACCTGTCTTTTTGATAGCTTCAAGTCGGTAATTAAACCAACTCGAAACATTCACAAAGATAGATTGTTATCGCTTGTCAAGTTTAAACAGAATATACACACAGAATCATAGAATAGAATAAATAACACAATATCTCACAGCGGAATTTTACTACAAAAAAATATGTCAGAATTTTACAATATTTATTATACAGTGGAATTTTTAAGTACATAAGATTTTAAATAAAATAAAATTACAGAAAGATGGACCAAAGCGAGAGCGTCTTCACGTGCTTCAAGCTTCGATAGATGGTGTCTTTAAATCTGCAATACTTAGGTATGACCCAAGCATTCCATGCAAAACATAAAAGATTCGAGTTAGGAATAACTTTATTCAAGTAATACAACTTCAATAAAACATTAAAATATAATAGTCAATCCTAATTTGAAGTATATGTCATATGCAAATTATACGGAGACTTCATGTACACACGTGTACATGTACATGTACACACGTGTACATGTACATGTACACACGTGTACATGTACATGTACACATGTGCACTGCCTTAGCATCCCGAAAACGAACAAGCCAAAGTTCAACATTCAAGTACAAGTGCACAGGCTAATATGGTCAGTACAATGGTCATAAAAAAAAGGTCAAATGCCAAATATTATAGGCAAAGGGTGGATCACAACAACATGGTAAATGTACAAGTTCAAATAAACACATATATGCATGCATGATTATGTATATATACATGTATTAGTTGTAGCAGTAAATAAAGTGCACAATGACAAGGCCAGTAAGTGCACTAAACTAAAGCAATAAGACAAACCAAATTAAAATAGCAAGATCAACAGCACATAGTTCAGGGTCACAGCATAAATTGAAAAACATTCAAGGCAACAAAAACCCAAGTTTATAAACAAGGGAGCCAATTACTTTCGTATAGATATATATAAACTAACCGGTCCATTTATTATTTGGAGTTGCAAATAAGTTTCAAATATTCATGGTCAAAGTATCAAAAGAAACTTGGGCTAAATTCAAAACAAGCACATGTTTTTAAGGGACCAGGCAAAGCATATGATTAAATCAGCTACATGTGAATATATGCATGAGGCAATACTACCTGGCATATCCTCTATATATATATATAATACGCGGTCTTGATTCATATACATTCAAGCACAGGAATGCATATATATAGATGTTATCACATCCCACATATATACAGTTCAATGTATTACCACAATACATATATAATTAAAATACACAAATGCATGTATCAACTTCAAGGGCAGTCAACACCTGCATGGAAGGAAATGTTAGGTTTACCAGTAAACAAGAAATGCAGGCCATCAAACAAAGCCAACCAACTTGATAATTATGAGTCAAACAAGGTTCCTTTTTCACTACTTGCCAACATGAAATGAAGTCACTACTAGCCAACATAACTCTAGTAGATAACTCCACCTATACGTAAATTAACTATAAGCATATATATATATATATATATATATATATATATAGAGAGAGAGAGAGAGAGAGAGAGATTTATATACATATACATACACATGTTGACCTGAACATATAAATACGCAGTTATAATTTGCAGAATTGTGTCGGCCAGGTATGAGACTTGACTAAATGATTAAACATAATAGTTGGAGGCATAAAATAAAGGACTTTTTACTATGTTAGTCTTGTTTCAGAATTGTATAACGCAAATGGACTTGTTTTGAAAGTAATTACAGGAATAGACCAGTTATGTATTAACGAAGGCGCGTTTTGGAAACACGCCCAAAGACGCGTTATGGAAACACGCCCAAAGACGCGTTTTGGAAACTCGCCTGTACAATTTGGTTTTAAATTCCATAGCGACTTTATTGAAATTTGATTTGGACATAACTCGATATTTATAATATGAAATTCCCATTTTTCTGTTTCAGTACTGAAATATAGTTCTATAGATTCGATCGTTTTTTGTTTCAATGAAAACTGACGTATAACGATTCCTATATATTTGAATGTAGGTGTAAACGTTAAATTTCGAACTACCACGACATTTAAATAATATATATAGCTTAACCAAACAACGTAAAACAAATACCAAATTCTAATATTCAAATACAAGAGAGATACATAGTCCGGTTAAGGACAGATAAGTTCGAAACATAAGAAATACAGATACACGAAATGCAACACACTGACATCGCATCAACAAACATACATCTCCATTTTAGGCTACTGAAGTACACCGCTTTCTGTTATGGCCCAGCGATCCACATTTGCTGCACCTGTTTGTTTTGGGTGTTTGATGCTCGTCCATAACATTTTTGAACCTCGTTGATTTGGGTCGTCCAGCTAGTCTTCTGATAGGCGGAGCCAGTATTCGTGGACCGTTGTACGGGACCCAGTATTTCTTATCGCGTATAGGATTAAACTCTGGGACGTATGTAGCTCTATAACTTTCGATGGAGTACCATTCAGAAGCAAAATCATGATGTGCAGTATTACTACCAAAACCCTGGGCTGAACAAGTTGCCATCACATGAGCACATGGTATCTTCTGCAGAAGTGGGATTCTGCATGTACAGGTGACATCAGAACCGTCGATCACAACATCATATTCATCGCTGTAACTGTAAATCACTTGCCAATTATATCGACCAAATCGAACAAGCCTACAATGTCGTGCATCAGCACGAGCTTCAATTTTAGCTTCCCATTTTGGAGTAAGTTTCGTATTCAGACCCGCCCCTTTTTCTCGTCTCTTATAGAAATACTCAACTGATCGAAAGAATGTTCTTGCAACCAACGCCTTTATAGGCAAGGATCTGGCACCTTTTAGTATGCCATTAAAATTTTCAGATGCGTTGGTCGTCATAATATGGAAGCGGTCGCCGTCATCTTTGCAAAGAGCCCAGTTTTCTTCGCAATTCCCTAGGCTTCGTTCAATCCAGTCATGCGCCTCCGGCTTAGTTGTCTTGATCTCTTCTCTAAGTTTATTGTATTCAATAACTTCCGAAGCACATGCATCAGCGTAAAACAAGCCTACAAGTCGCTTGTCTCGATGACCTACAACTTGAAAATTTGCTTTCAGATGCCTTGCACAGAACCTATACTTGTGCGGTTGGTCCCATTTATCCTGCAAAGCACTTGGAATCCCTTTCATTCTGTCAGATATAAATGTAATGTGTCAATTTTGTATGCTATAAATGAACTCACGCATGCATGAAAAGAACCAGGCCCAAATATCATATGATTCGGACTCGACCACCCCATAAGCTAATGGGTAAAGGCAGTCGTCCTCATCTACATCAGTAGCAACAAGCAGTATTCCTTTGTACTTACCGTACAAATGTGTCCTGTCAATAGAGAGCACTGGACGGTAGTGTACATAACCTGCAATGGAAGGACCAAATGCCCAAAAAGCACGATGAAATACCCCAGACTCATCGTGTACTATATGTCCTACTGAACCTGGATTGCATCTTTTTATTTCCTCAAAATATTGAGGCAAATACGAATACGATTCGGCCCAGTCACCATATATTTTTTCCAAAGCTTTATTCAACGTTCGCCAAGCTTTCATGTAATTGATTTTGATGAAAAGGTGCTCGTCGACAAGCACTTGCACCGTCCCAACTGAGATATCCAAGTTGGCCTTCACAAAAGCCATGATTTTGGATACAAGAAACGCAGAAGTGGCTTGCTTGTGGTTTGAATTAATTGTAGGGTTGACACAGTTATGTTCATGAGGCAACTTTCGGATTTCCCACAATCCGTTTTGTGATTTCTTCGACACTATAGCATGTATTCGCCATGGACAAGTAGCATCAACACTACACACAGTGGTATATATTGTTTTATTCGACTTGGTTGGCTTGTATGAAATACCATGCAGAATAGACCATTCCGTAAGTTGGTGGAGAAACTGTTCCTTGCTTCGGAATACCATCCCAACAGCAAAACCATTTTGTACGCAGGAAGCCGAGAATTTTTTGCCAGAAAACTCTAAATTAGCCACTACGAATCTGGCCATCATTTGCGCCGTGCAGAGATCATCGTCCATGGCTACTTCCATTTGAGGCTCATCACCATCTTCTTCGGGATCTACTGTGTTTGTATCATAGTCATAGTTCAGTGGTTCATTGTTGACTCTAGTCCAGCATGTATCATCAACTGTTGTCGTGGCAACCGCCATGCTGTCAATATGTTCGGCCTGTTGTGAAGGACCTGCGCCCCATTCTTCTTGGGCTTCTACAGTCAATCTATTAATAAATGCATTTCAGTTAGATCTTACATTTCAATGAGTAGTTATAAAACTAACTTGATGTGGAACACATACCTTTGGATCATATCTAACAATTCTGACTGATCAGTCTGTTGTTCTTCTTCTTGTTGTTGTTGCTGCTGTTGCTGCTGCTCAGCCACATTTGGTGGACAATACGGATTGGTGTATAAAGGAGAACTAAAATTGATTGATGGATCATGAGTTTGCAACATTTCTGTGAAATAACCGAAACCGCTACTCACTATAGGAGGTGTGATTATTTCTTCCACAGCATCTTCCATGATTTCTTTTGTTGTTTTTCCAACAAACAACTCAAATGATTTCTTAATAGTGGAAAACATTACTTGTACATCTTCATCGTCCGAAAGTGCTACGGCTCTCGACCCCGATTCAGTAGGACAGTTGACCGACAACTCGATATCATATTCGAGAGGGTTAATTCTGGTTGCTTGGAAAACTGTGTCTTTCAAAGCACCAAGTGTGCAACCCCGTCGAACTCTCCCTGGTTTGCAGAATCCTCCCACATAACTTCCAATTTGTTGCCCATCCACGACCAATTCACCGTCTAGTAGATAAGTGCAGTAATAAAAGCAGGCGCCATTGTTGACTGTGTTTGTTTTTCTTGAAGTTCTTTGAAGACAGGATTGAAGTGTATGATAAATAATGTGCTGAAGAGCTATGAAATAGGGAAACCAACTAAGCAACGTCACCATTAAATCAACTTTATTCAACTCAGTGTGCGGTCGTTGTCAAGTCAGAATTGGCAAAGCTCTAATCATGTCACCCATTTCAAAATAAAGCAGAATCAGAATCAATTGTCCTATGCTCGTATTGATCACACAAAACAAGCCATGCGTCAGAAATGGAAGAGCTTTTATCATGTCATCGAATTCGAAATAAAGTGTTGTCCTTTGTCCTTACAACGGCTTTATCACAATGGACAAATGTTAGATCAGATTTGGCAGGTGTTTGTCAACACAACTATTCTGAACTATTGGGCCAACTTTACCCGGGTCTAGTCAAATCACCTGATTTGCGGCAGATCGTACTGTATAGAAACAGACTGACCCAGCTTTAATTTTTGGCAGCGAGTTGTCAATTCTTATTTATGTCATAATGTACATTGTACAAACCAGTAAAATACAAAGCTTTAATTCAAACTTCAAAAGCATAAAATAATTCATTAGAAAAACACAAACATACAATACTTCGTGTTGATCTTCCAACTCCTACAAACACACAAATAATAATTCAAACTAAACTTCAGAAACATATAACGACAACGGATAATACAATAATTCAAACTAATCTTCAGAAACCTACAACGACGACGGATAATAGAAAAACTAGTGGTTAGGTTTAAATTGCAAGTCCTATAGGAGTTTTTTGAGACGTCTAATTTCTTGCTCTAGCTCATTCGCATATGCTATGCCCCTAGGACAAAGCGGTTCGTCAATCCATTCTGAAAAATTGCATCCGTGAGGATAATTGGAACAAAGAAGACTTCAACGACCAATGTTTTCGCCATCATCACAGACGACAACTTCAGCCATATATCCACAATGGCAGCAAACTGGGAACGAGTTAACCTCTTGCTCAACCATTCTTTGAGAAGTCATTTTGAAAATATACGAAGCCGTGAAGATGTGGTTGAGTATGAATCAGAATTATGAGAAGACTGGTGAGTATATATAAAGTTTTGAAATTTCCCAAAATACACAGGCGCGTTTTGAAAATGCGCATGAAGGCGAGTTTTCAAAACGCGCCTATATCCCTCCCCTGACGAAACAGGTCTATATTTGTTATTATTTCTGAAACATGGCTAATCATGTAATAAAATTTCAAAACAAGCCTAAATGGGTAAAAAGTCCTAAAATAAAATAAAATTATTCAAGTGTATGATTCGAATTTTTTTTATGAACAGTAGCAGGTATAATGATCGGCATGCAAACATCAAATTCAAAGAAAGGGTTCAGGTCAGATCCAAACATGCCAAAGGTTTCAGGTAAAGACCTCAAGTACAAGCCACATTACCAGGCACCAATACATCAATATAGTCATCAAGTTACAAGTCATAGCAAAAGCATGATTGGACATATTAGGGTAAAGACCAAGCACAATTGTGGAAATACACATAAATACATGGAAATGAAGAAGAGGAAAATGGGTCAAAACTAGTAGTATTTCAGGTTATAGAATTGTAGTGTAACAGGAAGTGTGGGTCATGGCGAATGTCCTTAAGACATGGAAGCGAGGATTAGTAAAGCAGGTAGGTGATCCTACCATAAGTACAACACAGTTTTGGGCCGCAAGCAAGGACATAATTTCAAATCATGGCCAAAATAACCCATTATGACATTTCAATGTAACAAATGTAGTTACAAAACCCAAGTACTAACAATCTATCAAATTCACGCTAGCAAATCCCAAGTCGAATTAACAAAGAATACACTATCATACTTAGTTGTAAATATATGTTGAAATACTTGTATAAATTAAATCGTGGGAAATACTCACCATAGACAGCGAATAGTTGAGTCGATGCTTGAATAGCGACACAAGCGGCAGATCTCGACAAAGTGTGTGACCGAGTTGCTTTGGGCGTTTGGATTTCGGTAAAGGAGAACGGTGATGGCAACACGAAGTAGAATTTGGAAGAAAGAAGAAGGTGCTTTAATTCCGATTGAAAGGGGAAGACGGTGGCGATCTGTGATTGATTTCGGGGAGGAGGACATTTTTACTTTGGTTTGGGGAGTTTTGATTTCGGCTGAAATTATGAACAGAGAAAGTAAGAAAATAGATGAAAAGAAGAGATCGAAGGAAAAAAATTAACGTGGACAACTGTTAGAGATCTCAAACAATTTTGTACAAGTGTCATATTAGTATAGCCAAATTTGAGCAAGTGGCAAAGCTCATTTAACAATTATTTCTCAAGAATGTATAGTATTTTATTCTACATAAGAATAGATGCATACAATATCCATTTTCAAATACAAGCTTTAAATTAATTTAAGACCAAATTCAAATCTAAATAAAATAAAATAATTTACATTAAATTATAGTTCTCAAGTTAAATCTCCAAATCTTATATAGATATTCAACAATATATTTAATTCGATTTCAAGTTTATTTTAAACAAGATGTAAGTCAATCTATCGTTTTCATATTATATTATTAAACAAACACATATATGTTTATTTCATTCCAACCCAATTTCAAATATAGAAATGAATTAAAATTTTAAAATCTTAAATTAGATTTTTGAGTCTACATTCCAAAATCAAGTTCAACTGGATATATTAGCTTTTAAGTTCCTAAGTTATATTTCAAGTTCAAATTTCGAAACCAAAATTAAATATCACTACAACAAAAATACCCTTTTACAACGTCCATTTTACAACGGACACTGGCCGCCCGTTGTAATAGAAGGCTATTATAACGGTCACATTCTGAATTGTTGTAATAGATGTCTGTACAACAATCTTTTACAACGGCCAAATGGTGCCTATCGTAATAGGACACTATTACAACAGTCGTTTCTTGACCGTTGTAATAGATATCCTTTACAATGCTCTTTTCACAAGGGGTAAAAATTGCGTGTTGTAATAGAGTGCTATTACAACGGTCATTTCAGGCCCATTGTAATAGATGTCAATTTTACAACGTTCACAAGATGTACGTTGTGATAGATGTCTACTTTACAACGGTCACAAAATTATTATTAATCAGTACTTATTATGTTTTATTATTTAATAATTAATCATATATTATTAACTATAATATTATATTACTAATCATCCATAATATTAGATTATTTATTAATGTTTAATAATTGATAATATTATATTTAATAATTAATCATTAATAATAATTATTAACAATAATATTATATTATTTATAACATCATTGTAAAAGCAATAATATCTACAGTGTCTAGCTACCCAAATAGCTATAAAAAAAGTTTTAAATAATGTTTTCTTTATATTATTGTATACATATTAGATTTCATTCAATAATGTTATATAACTTTATATTATTGCCTTTAACTATAATACTACATTAAAAATTACTTATCATTAATAATATTATATTATTTATTAATATTTAATAATTAATTTTTAATAATATTATATTAATTATTTATAGCTTGTAATAATTAACGAGTATTATTAAACAATCACTAATTACTGGTTGTTATATATAATCAGCATTCCAGCAGGCTTAACTTTACTTTTTCAGTTATTAGTAATAAGTAAAATCGAGTAATTAATATCAATTATATAATAATTCAATAGGCTTAATTTTACTTCTCAATTATTAGGAAGTAAAAATGTCAAAACCCTTTAATAATAGTGCTCCATCCAACCCGTTGCTACTTCATATTGGCGGCCATTTTGATAACAAAATGAAAACCCTAGATCCGCTTTACGATTAAAAAAATTAAAGCCGCCACCTAATCCCTTTCTCCGCTCTTCAGTGTCTTCGCCTGCCGATTCCTACGCTACCCTCTGATCCCTAGTTGAATCAAGGAAGACGATGCGATCGAAAAATCAAGAAAGTTAGAATTCGAATTAGAGCTCGCGAAGAAAGGATATAGAGAATGGAAGGACAGGATGAGGAGGAAGCGGAGGTGAAATCAGCGAAGGATGTGCCGTAGACCGGCGACAAAGGATGACGAAATCAACTTAGGGTCGGAACGATTGTTGCTGGTGTGGTTGCTAGCATCGGGGTTGGTGCCAAAATTAGGATTAGGGTTTGAATATGAAGAAGCTGAGGATTGAAATCGGAAGAGTGGCCAGAGCTTTCTTTTCCGATCTGAGCTTTAGATTTCTTCAGGTGAATATTATTCTGGTATGCGTTAGTGTGGTTTAATGATGGTCCCTTATTTTTGACTACTTGGATTCGACTTTGATCATTGTATTTTGTATTCTTGCCGTATTAGCGTGTATTTATAGTTGCAGACCTGTTTCCCATTAGAAATCTTCCTCTAATTTGATTTTATTTTTGGACAGCTCACTTCAACTCTGAAATTCTACAAACCAATAGTCTATTTATTTCAAAGGTGGACATACTAACCTGGTCTACCCGTTAAATTCTAATGGTAGGTCCTAATTTCTTACTGACTCACAAAAGATACGACATATGTTTCTTTAATTCTAACGATGAACGATACCGTAAAACAAAGCATTCTTTTTTGTGATAGAAAAAAGATACATTCAATTATGATTTTCTGGTTTGTCAAGTGGATAAGATCATGTCATTGATGATGACTGTATACCTCCTGAGGATAAATATTAATTTCAAACTTCTGTATACTGGGCATCAATGGCCATGGTAATTACATTTGAACAAGAATAAACTTGCCAACTATCCCAACCTTGCTTGCACTAACAGCAGTAGCAAGATTAAAAATTGTGAAGTGGTGCATCTTTTATGTAAAAAATAGAAAAGTATATACAAATTAGGCTTGTAAGCAGTGAAGGTATTATTCTAGTATGCATTAGTTCGGTTTAACTGTTTAATAGTAATTATACTTTGGTCATGTTAACATTGATGAATAGTTTGCAAACTTGTTAGTGCAATATATAAAGAAGATTTGCCCCTTCTTGCGGTTCTCCGTTATCTGGATTTCTCTAGCTTTGTAGCTTTATATATCTGTTTCTATATATGTTAATATAGTAAAATTCGAGAGGTAATGATAGTTGGTAACTACAATTAACCAACATGGCCAAATACAGCGTTACTATTTTACTAAGGATACAAACTAACTCATGTTACTATTTTTGCTGATTTTTTGTATCATATGTTGTTGGACTACAGGAAGCTAAGTTCAACTTACTACAGCAACAAAGGTTCTCTATGCTTGAAGCACTAAGAAGAAGTGCAAAAATTGATTATAATAAGCATTATTCAAGGCAGTGGCAGCACAAGCGATCAGGTTCGAAATAGCTTTTAAAATCTATTTATTTATTTATTTATTTATTTATTATACTCCATATTGTATTTCTATGATTTATTATCTTGAATAATAACTTTGTTTTAGTACAAATGTGGTAATGGTTGGTTAGTGCATTTGTAATCATTAAACTTACCGTATAAAAGGTTTATATAGACAACCACTGATTCAGTTTAATTTATTTGTGTACATTATGGGCTGTTACTAACTTATTTATATATATGGATATTGTTAAAACTTCACAACTTAATTTCATTAGAAATATCCTCAAATAACTATGAGAAAAGCTCTTTCTTTGGAGAAAAATTATGACTCTGATCTATACCAAAAAAATTATGACTCTGATTATGAATGTGTACATTGACAGATGCCTTAAATGACGTTTAGTAACTCATACAGAACGTGCACATTAACAGATGCCTTAAATGATGTTTAGTAACTCATATTGAACGTGTATGTTAACAGATGCAAGAAAATACAAGTTAGTTCATTTTGAGGACCACATGGAATTTACATTAATCCTAGTTTTGTTATGTTTGAAACAACAAGAGATTATTTGCTTGCTGTTAACAAACATCCAAGTTTTTTTTGGTAACATTCTCAGCCTTAACGTATTTTTCCGGGTAGAACAGTAATATGTTTTATAGAAGAAAAGAAGAGAGATAATGGAAGAGAATAGGAAGAAAGAAACATAATACATAAACTTAATAAGTAAAGGAGTTGCCATAAATTAACAAATGCCTTAAATGTTGTTTAGTAACTCATATTGAATGTGTACATTAACAGATGCACGAAAATACAAGTTAGTTCGTTTTGAGGACCACATGGAATTTATATTAAACATATTTTTGTTATGTTTGAAACAGCAAGTGATTATTTGCTTGCTGTTAACAAACATCCGGGTTTTTTTTGGTTAATATGCCAGCAACTCTTTTAGATTGCATGTCAATACACTTCAATTTTATGTACCTATAAGTAGTTGTAAAAAATGAAAAGAATAAGCTAACTATGCTCTAGCAACTGCCTTTGGTTCTTGAATTCATCCCCGTTGCTACAAATTAACTTATTCTTCCTTCCTTTGATCGCTATTGATAATTTCTGGTGATATATTGCATGTCAATCATGTTGTGTTCTCAGCTAACCGATTGATAAATACTGGATATATAGAAACTGTTTTATAAACCCATTGAATATCCTTATTTACGAGCAACCATGCCTATGTGAATAAACACATATATAATATACATTGTTAAGGCCATTGTACTTCTTGTTCCCTTATGTACATTGTGGCTGTGCTACATGTTTCGCATGTGGAACAAGGTTAGGATGCTGGAAATTGCTTTTAGATATGTCATAGGATGTTGTGGATATTGTTTTTAAAATTATTTCTTTTTTTATTATGTAGGATAGCAAATGAAATGCACAAATTAATATTCAAAACAAAAGATGTTCTGATTCGTCTCTAGTGACATTGAAGAGCTCAATTGGACTTCTCCAGATGGAGAGTTATGTATTACTACTAGATGATAAGATAAAGTACTGTACAATGTATCTTCATGGCCGATAAAATTCAGAAATTTAAAACTGAAATTCCTAAGATTATCTTTTCATGCTTGAGTCACAAGAAGTGCAAAACATTGATAAAAGTTGATAAAATCGAGATCGACTAGAATCGATATTGGAATGGTTGATTTGCCTGGACTCAAGGTTGTTGCAAATGTTGGTTTGTTTGAATATTGTCAATATATTTCAGGGTACATAGCTTCAGCAACCATTTATATTTATGCTATGGTTGTTTGTTTGTTTCCTTTAATTTTGGTTCTTAAACCATATTATTTCATAAGAACAAATCTTTAAACAAAAATTCTTTTTATCAGAGCAAATACTATATCAGTTGATATTATTTTACTAAGTGATGGACATCTAACTGAAAATATCATCTCTCATACTTTCCAACTCTCTGTAATAACCACTTTGGCATCAAAACCTGTATTGTAATTTCCATAAAGACTCAGCAAAGGCTGCCTACCCACTAGCTTATTGCTTTTATTTTATTCTGATAGGTACAACTGGATAAAATTAAGAGCAAGAAGTCAAAGATTTAAAATAGAGTGAAGCATCTTGTTTATTTGCTATTTGTGTATTTAAGGGGAATTTGGAGAAGGTTAATTGAGGTATCAGGTATCTCATGTTTTTATTCCTCAGAACATTCACTTATACAAACTTTATTCCAAGTTTTTAATGTACGTTGCCCTGCTCATTTCACATTTTTTAACCTGTTTGTTCTTCTTCATCCAGTTCTTTTAACGCACATTTTGGATCAATCACCGAAGACGAAGACATTGAGCATGAGAGGGTGTGAGTGAGTGTAACTAAGTGTATGTAGTGAAATAATATTTGTACAAACGAGTATTTTCATATTTTGTATAGTAATTGTGTAATAGAAAGAAATAAAACTATGTATTGTTCAAGAGTGTAATAAAATATTTATATTAAAATAAGAAATTTTTAGTTCAATGTTTTAATTTATGCAATATTTTTATATTACTGCATTAAGATTTTTTTTAAAACAAAACAGACTTTTTACAATGGGCAATGCCCGTTGTAATATAATGTATTACAACGGGTTTATAGCCATTGTCATAGTGTTGTTGCACGTGACATAACACATTATTACAACGGTCTTTTACAACAGTCACAGACCGTTGTAATTTAGTGAGGACCTATTACGACGACGCATATTAGGACGGGCTTTTGCCCGTTGTGAAAAGCATATAACAACGGTTTTTACCCGTTGTAAAAGCATTGTTTTGTTGTAGTGTATTCAAACAAATTAGATTTCAATTGGTTATATTTGATTTTAACTAAATCGTTTATATTTAAACATTAAACAATTATTCATACATAATATTTAAAAAAACGAAGTTCAATTAACTAGATATTAAATTTTTAAATGAAATCTCAATTATAAATATTCATTTCAACATTAGATTTAAATTAAACTGATAATTTAAATGTCAAAATTATTGGGTTTATACACTTATTCAAACGAGTTGGAATAAGAGATAAGACATCTTAGGAATGTTATAGAAGAACTGCGACTTCAACATAATGTGTAGCTTATTTGTGTTGTACTCTTATCGTTTTACTTGTTATTATCAATGTACTATGAATGCAGTTCTTTTATGTTATTCGAGTTATCATTTTATTTATAAATTTTACATTTTAAACAATGTAGTTATAATTTTGTGAAACACAAATACGTACAAACCATGCAAGCTACCAATAAGTTTCGTTTCTGTGATAATCCTTTTCTCAGTAAAACATGGCTATAGTATTAAACAACAACGTGTTGTCAACATCAATAGTACGTGGAAGACAACCTAACGTTCGTACAGTGTAACTCTTTGATAATCCTCTTGTCGGTAAAACATGACTACAATATTCAACAACAACATGTTGTCAACATCAATAGTACATGGAAGACAATCTAACGTGGGTATAGAATAACTCTGTGATAATCCTATTCTTGGTAAAAACATGGCTACAATATTAAACAACAGTGTGTTGTCAACATCAATGGTATGTGGAAGACAACCTAACGTGGGTATAGTGTAACTCTATGATAATCTTTTCTCGGTAAAATATGGTGCAGTATTAAATAGTAGCATGTTGTCAACATCAATAGTGTGTGGAAGACAACCTAACGTGGGTACAGTGTAACTCTATGATAATCCCTTTTATTCATCAGGGTATTACCAACATCAACAATAAGTGGAATACAACCCAAAATTTGTACAATATAAAATAGCAGTGCGTTGCCAACATCAATCAATGAATCAGGCCAGACAATTCATCATGGCTAGAGTTAATTTGACCAAGCGTATAATTCAATGAAACTTTATTATAAATACAGATAAAGACTTGTTTCTTATTCACTATCATCTACAAACCATTCTAAAATGAATAAATTAAAAAGGTTATGGTGTTACTCCTCACCATCTTCATCCTCTTCGGATGAGTTCATTCAAACTCAAATAAAACAACAAAGAGTAATTTCACATCAAAATTTGGATTTAATGTCTACCGACAACCAAGAAAGCAATCATTCGACTCAAGGAGGAGGGTATTTGGAAGGAGGGATCTGCGATATGGAAGAAATTACGTTGTCAGCCACAACCAACTTATTAAGAATTATTTTGTTGAAAATTCTGTGTATGTGGAAGTTGAATTTATAAAGAGGTTTTGCATGTTCAAGACTGCCTTTGATAGGGTTCTCGACAAATTGGAAGAAGCAAATATTTTTTTCAAACATAGAGTTGATGGGCTTAATGAACTAGGGGTTTCTCCAATTTAAAAAGCAACAGTTGTACTTCGTATGCTGTCGTATGGTGCATCTGAAGATTCGGTAGATGACAAAATAAGGACGGTGGACTCCACGACAATCTTGAGCATGAAAGAATTTTGCAAAACCGTTGTTATGAAATGTGATGAGGAGTATCTTCGGTCCCTAATGCCACATGATATTGAACGATTATTAGCAATGGAGAACAACGTGGGTTTTTCGGTATGGTGGGTTGCTTAGACTTTATGCATTAGAAGTGGAGAAATTGCTTGATTGCATTGTATGGTCAATTCTCTAGGGACCACAAAAAGGTTGCCCCCGTATTGGAAGTTGTTGCTTCGTTTGATTTGTATATTTAACATGCTTTTTTTGGGAAACCAGGCTCTCTAAATGATATAAATGTTTTGCGATAGTCTTATCTATTCAATGACTTATGCAATGACGTAACACCTCCATGCAACTACAAAATAGGAGGTGAGAATTATTCTATGGGTTATTACTTGATGGATGGCATTTATCTCAAGTGGAAGACTCTTGTTCAATCTTGTAAAAGTCCTAATAATGCAAAAGAGGCAATGTTCACGAAACAACAAGAAAGTTTGAGAAAAGATGTTGAACGAGCTTTTGGAGTGCTTCAAGGAAGATTTCATGTACTACGGAAGGAGGTACATTACCACTACCCTGTAATGTTATCGGACATCGTGTATTATTGTATAATTTTACATTATATGATTGTCAAAGAAGAACGTGGTAGATATGAGCTAAAACTTCGAAACTATCTTGGCATTGCAGTTGCATTCCAAATAAACCATACAAAGACCCTAATACACTTGCCCAGTACATGCAACGAATTTGAGATATTCGAGACCCACAAGCTCATCTTGACCTTAGAGAAAATCTAGTAGAGCATTACAGGGAATATATAGGAACTCAATCGTAAAATATACGTTTTAGTTTATTTCTTATTTCAATTTTAGAATTGTTGTTACTTTTCTATTGCACTACGATGTTGATGAAATTATTGTATGTATTGTTTGTTTGTTTATCGAATATCATTTGAATCAAGTAGGGATTTGAATGTTTGTACTTAATTATAAGGACAACGAGATATATACAACTCCTTACAAGTACAACCATTAATAATTAACAGATACATGCATTGATAGTGGAATGCATAGTACTAATACAATTCCATACAAACAGAAGTAGTAATACGCAACAAATACAAGCAGTGAAATAAGATACTTAGCAATGACATATGCCTACAGATTTCCGTTATGCCTATCAATCTCCTCAATTTGTTTTCCCGTGTGTTTTCCTTGCACTGGATCGAGGTTATTCAAGTTGCAACTAATCAGCATTAAATCATTTGCATTTTGTAAATGAGCCAATGCTTGTCTCCTTAACTCTAACTCTTCAACATGTTCCTGCTTTAATTCAGCACGTTCGCGTTGTCTTTCTAAATCTCTCTCAAGTTCTCTCTCACGTCTCCTGGCTTCCTTTACTTCCTTTGCTTCCATGTATTTCTGCATATTTTGATCGGTAGTAGTAAATTTTTTACTAATTTGTTTATATTGTCTAGTATAATCAGCGGGTACTTTTTTCTTCCCCTCGAATTTACCGCGCGACCTACTGTCCTACTAGTATTGAAAGAGGTGTCTTTGTGTGCTTCTGAACTACCTAGGCTCGATTCATCATCCATATTTCTAGGTTGGAACCTAAAAGCTGCGGGTTCTTGTTGCACTCTTCCCCGTTTGTCCTCCTACGACAATATATTTTAGCAATGTTGCATGTTGAAAGGTTGGTTGTTGTGCTCGGCTACTTATAATGCATGCGCTTGATTAAGTTGTACTTGACGGAATACGTTACAACTAACTCAAAAAGGTAAGACATATAAATGAATAAATATAATAGCATTACCATATCAATGTCGTTAGTTCCGCTTTGTTGTCTTGAATATAAGTCGACAACTATTTCTTTCCAACGTTGACAGGCATAATTTATTCTTTTCCCAGACTACTTCAAAGAATCAGTAGCTCTAGGAAGGGAATTTGAACGATGTTCGTGGAGCAAATTGCAAATAGAATTCCAAAACGAACTTTCACTTTGGCTGGTACCTTTCCTCTTGTCCTCTAAACACTCAACCCAACAGTAAGAAAGCTCAGCTTTCTCATCCGGCGACCATTTACGGACATTTGTAGAAACAAGAGCTTGTTGCTTAAATTTCTCCATAGGAAATTCATTTATGTTGATTCTAAAGGATGGAACCAGATTGAATCGCATTGAAGGAATATTTGTATTACTGATATCTTCTTTTATGGCTTCAACGTTTTCAGTCGGTATACCCAAATTGAGTATTCAGGTTTCTATTTAAATTTGGAGGTGGGTAAGGAGCCTGTCATCGATGATGATTATTAGGGGAGGCATATTCTTGCTCAAAACTGCAATTTTGTTGAAATGAAGAATGTTGAGAGTAATTCGAATTTTGGGAGTTTTGGTGGTGGTTTGAATTCTATTGGGAATTGTAGTAATTCGAATTTTGTGGAGGTTGATACGAAGTGGTACCATAGTGAGGTTGATATTGGTTTGGATTTTGTTGTGATTGAAACTGGATTTAATTGCGTTGGTTTGAGATTTGGTTATGAGAACGGGGTTGTGAAACAATTTTTTCTTTTTGTTGTTTTGACATTATTTCTTTTTGATGCTATTTTGTATTGAAGAAAGGAGAGAAGGAGGAATGGTCATAAAAATGACCATTATTGGAGGTCACTCTTAGCCGGCTTTATAAAGCCGGCTAAGGGCAACGGTCGTTTTTATGACCGTTGCCCTTACTAGCCCAGAGTCGGCTTTTATAAAGCCGACTAAGGGCAACGATCATTTTTATGACCGTTTCCTAACCGATTTTATAAAAGACGGTACCCTTAGCCAGCTAAGGTCATGGTTTCCCAGCAACCCCTTTGCATCCAACATACCCTCTTTTGAGGGTCGGTTGGCTTCCAACCCAACCTGGGGTTGGGAATGCCACAATTTTAATAACTTTCTACTTTGGGCTATCATGATCGGTCACCGACGACCAACCAGGGGAAAAAAGAATCGTTGAAAAATGTGGAATGGCAGAATGTATCATATATTGTGAGTTCATACATTAAGTATCTTCAACAATTTAAGATACCTTGGAAATCGAGACAGCATCCACAAACGAATGGTGTAATAACCCGGAAATGCGAGCTAATTTAAATTTTTTATTTTGGCAATTTTAATGAAGTTTGAACATTTAAAATGATTTATTTTAAATAATAACGACGAAAATTTATTTTGAATAGAATTAGAACGTATATATTTATATAGATCGTCGTTAGAATATAAATAATTATTTATAATTATAAAAGGAATATAAAATGGCGCGGTAGTTGGATAATTCGATTTCAAATTTCAATTGAATATACCGGGTGCAAAACAAACCGGATTTTAGCGAAACCAAAAATATTAGAATCTATTTGAGAATATATTTCCAACGAATCTGAAAAATTGAAATTTCATAGCAGGAATCAAAAGATATGTCCAGTTGAAAATTCAGAATAGTCGCTATGCAATTCTGGCCCTTAAAAATGGGAATTTTGCAAACGACCTCGGATTTCGACGAAACCACTTTTGTTGGATCCGTGATGTCAAGTTATTGCTAGGTTTCAAATTTCGTAATTTTTCGAATCAATATGTGAGCGTGGAAAAGGAAAACGTGTTTTACCAGTTTCAGTTGATTTTAATCGATTGGAAAATGACCATTTTTCAAATGATCTCAGAATTCAATGAAATTAGATTTGTTAGAACTGTATCGTCAATACGAAGTTAGAAATAACTTTTCGGGAAATTTTTGAGTTAGTATGTGGCCCCGGTAAATTGAGATACGCGTTCAAATTCAATATATAGAGTTATATGTTGATTTTGACGAAAACTGATTGAAACAGTCGAATCAGCCTACGATACGTATCCCATTGCGTACGGAATGGGGGTAATTAGCTATGGACGACAGGCGGTGGGTTCGATTTCGAAGTCGAAATAAAAAGTTGCTCTTTGAAATTAATTAATTAAATATATAAATATATATATAAACCCTAGCAGTTGTGTGGTGCACTTTGGATGATGGTTGATTATTTATCGTTGCTATTATATACATGTGTTGTATGGAATCCATATAATTAACATTATATGGTAATTGATTGGGCCTCATTCCAATTGGGAAAATAAAGAATATTAGAATATAAAAATAGTCATGTGTTGACGATGCTCATGTGTTGAGAATATTCATGTGTTGAAACTATTCATGTGTTGAGTAAAATATTTTAACAATAAAATTTACATCTTTATCATATTTAAGATTAGAAACTACTTTACGGTTGGAGTCTAATTAAAAATCAAACGATAGATACCATAATTTTATAAAATATATTACATAACAAAAATAGTCATGTGTTGACAGTACTCATGTGTTGAGATTAGTCATGTGTTGAAAGAAATGTAGATTCATGTGTTGAATAGAATATATATTCATTTGTTGAATAGAATAATGAATTTATTGAAATATATAAAGCCGTGTTGATTAGAGTTGCGCTATTTTGACGTGAACGATATTTATATTGATTATATTCGCTTGTATAATGAATATAGAAAAGGTAGTGATTTCAAAATATAACGTTTTGAAAATATTATCATTTATATGGTAATGATATGAAATATTCAATTATTATCTGAAACTGAATATAGAGTTGAAATGGTTTTGAAAAAAAAATTAAAATGATTTATAAAATACGTTTTAAAAGGAAATCGACGAAACATATATAATATATATAATGGCCTGAATAGAACGCGCCGCGCTGCGGCAGTGCGTGAATTTCGACCATTGACTTCGAATTGACGTTGCGGGAGATCTGACCATCGGATTCTCCTGAAACCAGAACTGTTGGGTTCGTATCGAAAAAAGCTTTCCAATGAGTATTAGAAATGTGAAATCTAACAGTTGGATTTGGAATTATGTCCAAATCAAATTTGGAAAAGGTCGCTGTAAGTGCAGTTCGATGACCGTTGATGGAAATCGACTGTACGGCCTTGATAAAATTATTAAAAATAGTAATAATTTGTGTAAAATCATAGGAAATGATTTGGGAAGAACTGGGATGAAAAATTCCACATTAGAAGAGATAAAAATAGATTTTTATCGAAATGAACTAATTTTGAACCAGAATTTAAATCAATTTATTTTAGAAAAAAATAAATTGAATTTGAAAGTGGTTTTAAAAATAATCAGAATTTCCAATACGTGAATTGTAATGGATTTGAAGCGAAATTGTCTTCGGAATATTTCGATGTTGGATTTTGTGATTATACTGATACGGTTGTGGAAATTTGAAAGATATATTCATATCGTTATTTCCAATACGATATTTGTAGGTCGTGGAATTTGATATTGAATATAAGCCGATATATTTTCTATTCAGAGCCTTGTATTTAATATCAAACGTGATTTGGGTTTGTCATGAATGGTGTCTTCATTAACACTGTTCTTAAGCCCAGTTGAGAAAAAGATTAGATCTTTCTATTTAGATTTAATGAGGTGTACCAATTAAATAATATTAATTGGAATTGAATTAAAATTGGTGCTTGGGTTTATCGTGAGCGGTGTTTTGAATAACACTTGTTCTTTAACCCGATTAACAATAGAATGTGATTTTGGGTTTATCGTGAATCGTGTTTTAGATGACATTGGTTCTTTAACCCAGTTAAAGACAGGATATTGATTTGTGGGAAGATTAAAACTAAGTGGAGTTTTAATGAATCTGTAATTAAATTGAAATGTGAATTGATAATTTAAATTATCAAATCTGAAAAGGGATCGAGAATGGCGTATCACCAGTTCTGCTCCAAAGCGATAGTTAAATCTTTAATTAGATTTGAACGTGAAATGGTAATTAACTTTACCGATAACACCGTGGTGTTAGATATGGAGTATTACCAGTTTTGCTCCATGGGATGAATAGGTTGGGATTGGGAAATAAAATAAATAATTACTTCGGTGTGGTTCGCTAATCCCGACTAGTTTGGAAAACCATAATATGGTTTGAAATGATATCCAAAGGAAGATTAAAGAATAATTTTAGAAGAATTTATCTTTGATAAAATTAATGGGAACCTTTCCCTAACAATGTGAAAATTTGAATAAAATGAATATTCTGAATTGGAATGAGGTGTATGTTGTGTTTGTGTAACACGTGTTTATTATATATGTGGGTTATTCGGAAAGGCCGGGTTTATACCCATTCTGAATAACCGATTCTACGATATGTCGAAGATGAAGACGGTGGTTGAAGACCGGAAGTCTTCACATCGTTTGGGTGATTAATGATGACCTTGATTGGGTTGTACACCCAAGATGAGAGAATCAGTTGGTGATCGTCCAGACGTACTTGGAGATCGATGGATATGCGAGGAAAGTGCCTCCGGTTTCGTTCAGACCCAGAACGAACATGTAAATGGACTGAGTGTCTGACATTGGATTTTATTCTGTGTTGATTGATCTCTATTAAATATACATCTGTTTGGCGGCGGAGAATTTATTCTCTTGCTTAACGCTCTTCTCTGAGACGTACGAGCTCAAAGGTTGTATATCGATGGACAACAGTCGCATGGAGTGAATTGCCTGTGTGGCACGCCTAAGTGGCAGATGATCGAGGCTTCTGTTGAAAAGCAAAGTCTTGTGGTTGATGATCAAAGCACGGCCTGTGTGGCGCAGCTTTGTGTATGGCGTGAATTCGCGAGCCTCACACCTCAGTATGAGTCAAAAAGGGATACAGACCGTTGGGAGAACACGACGTTTCTTTCTAGATAGTGGTGGTGTCAGTGCTTAAACTGGCTGACATTTTATATATACTTTTCACCTGTGTGGTTGTGGGAATGCGAGGCGCCTCCGATATAGGTCTGTTAGGACCGGGAAACGTGTGTTCAGGAATTGCCAATCCTCAAAAGTAAGAGAGGACCGCCCAACCGATTCCAAGGATCATAGTGGGGTCCTGAGACATTTGCTAGAGTGTCTCGAACGGAGAGGAGCTTGCCCCTTGCCTCGACTCATGACGGAAATCCAATTTCCAATGCGTGATATTGCGGTTTTATTTGTAGAACCTAGTATGGCAACATAGTAGTATGGGTCATTAATGCCGTCTATGATTGCTATTTATGATTGAAATTGTTTTGAAACTATACATTTATTATAGTATCAAATAATGTGTTTTAACGTATCAAGCATGCTTTGGCTATTATAAGGTAAAAAAACTATCCTCCGGCTTGCGTTGCATTGTGTGATGGGACCTGGGTCTTATAATAGCTTCATTTTTCTTTAATTAGCATTGCGCTGTTTGTTTTATGCACTGGTATTCTTGGGAGGAAACCCGTTCCGTGTTATACGGCGTGGTCCCTTGATTTACCGAACTTTAAAATAATGATTAATAACTGTTTTAGTTCTCACACCAGTCACATGACTGACCTGTAGTTTATTGTTTTAACCTAAACTCTGGGTGCCCCTATTTTCGACACGGGCAGTTAATAGTTTTGGTTTTGCAGATTTATATTAATAGGATCCTGATTTACAGCTGGAACGATGCTCGGAAATCTCTGTATCCGTGTATTACTTTCAGTTGTGTTTTGTGTTGTTTTTCCGCTGCTATGTAATTTATTGTAATCTCTGATATTTGTCGAATGTATATTTATTCATACTCTGTATATTCTTGTATTCTGATGGAATTGTTGTAATAAACAATGAAATGTTCTTCTGTTTGCATTCTATTTTGTCGTGTTCTCAAGGCAATCCGGGATTTCCTTCACGGGGAAATTCGGGTCACTACAGAGTGGTATCAGAGCTTTGGTTTACAGAGCTCGAGAACAAGACACATTAGAACCGAACGAAAGAATTCATCAGATATTGGATTAGTAATATCCAATTAGAATGACTCGTTAGAGATAGGATCAGTAGTATCCTAGAACGAGTGTGAAGAGTATATTTTTCAAATGAAAACAAATTTTGTTTTGAAACTTAAATTCAATTATTCGTAATTGAATATTTTATTTATATTGATTTTGGACAATCCAGTATATAAAGATTTCGCGTATACGTGTCATGAACGTATATTCGAGGTTTTAATATACTGGATAGATATAGAATCACACTCTAGTCGCTCGGAGATGATTTTGATGATGGAGCTCCATTACCAATATTTATGTTCGGGTTTCGAAGGCGTGATTTCTATATATTTCCATTAGACTGGTGTGAGAACCGAAACTATATAGATTTATTGTTGTGATTTGGCATCAAAAACATGATTTTCTGTATATATATCAAATTATGAATTTGAATTTCTAATCAACTAATTGATTGATGGTTGTGTTGTTGTTTATTTGTTTGATAATTTTGTACCATTTAGCCTAATGGAACCGAATATTGAACTGTATTGAAAAATGTTTGAAAATGCATGCATATACATGTACTTACATTGAATAGGTCATAGCAAAGAGGCTAGAGCAGAAGAATAAAATTGTTTGCCCAACAAATAGGTACATGTTTACCATAATTTACTGTTTTGTTTGGGTGATGATGATTTTATGAGCCGATTGGCTAGCCGCTTGGCTTTTTCTTCTTCTTTTAGATTGAAGAAGGCCATGGGAGGCTATATGAAATATCCCGAAGTCCCCGGTGCAGGGGAGGTTATGGAAAAAATTTCCGAAAATTTAGGGTGTTAGCCAAATTTTTGAAAAATTTGAAAAGTTCTTAGAAACTGAAAAGTTGAAGAACTTAAGCCGAAATGAAAATAAAGGAAGTTGAGTTGATTAGTTAAAAAACTTTCGGCTTCGTTCCTTTTCGGGGACGAAAAGTTTTAAGTGGGGGAGACTGTAATAACCCGGAAATGCGAGCCAATTTAAAAAATTTATTTTGGCAATTTTAATGAAGTTTGAACATTTAAAATGATTTATTTTAAATAATAACAACGAAAATTTAATTTGAATAGAATTAGAACGTATATATTTATATAGATCGTCGTTAGAATATAAATAATTATTTATAATTATAAAAGGAATAGAAAATGGCGCGGTAGTTGGATAATTCGATTTCAAATTTCAATTGAACATACCGGGTGCAAAACAAACCGGATTTTAGCGAAACCAAAAATATTAGAATCTATTTGATAATATATTTCCAACGAATCCGAAAAATTGAAATTTCATAGCAAGAATCAAAAGATATGTCCAGTTGAAAATTTAGAATAGTCGCTATGGAATTCCGGCCCTTAAAAATGGAAATTTTGCAAACGACCTCGGATTTCGACGTAACCACTTTTGTTGGATCCGTGATGTCAAGTTATTGCTAGATTTCAAATTTCGTAATTTTTCGAATCAATATGTGAGCGTGGCAAAGGAAAACGTGTTTTTACCCGTTTCAGTTGATTTTAATCGACTGGAAAATGGCCATTTTTCAAACGGTCTCAGAATTCGATGAAATTAGTTTTGTTAGGACCGTATCGTCAATACGAAGTTAGAAATAATTTTTCGGGAATTTTTTGAGTTAGTATGTGGCCCCGGTAAATTGAGATGCGCGTTCAAATTCAATATATAGAGTTATATGTTGATTTTGACGAAAACTGATTGAAACAGTCGAATCAGCCTACGATACATATCCCATTGTATACGGAATGAGGGTAATTAGCTATGGACAACAGGCGGTGGGTTCGATTTCGAAGTCGAAATAAAAAGTTGCTTTTCGAAATTAATTAATTAAATATATATATATATATATAAACCCTAGCCCCCTCTCTTCAGTATTGAAATCGAACGAATCAAATAAAAAAACGACAGACAAACCCGCGCCACGCACCGGAGCCCCACCGCCATCGTCTATGCCGCCTCGGCCGCATCTGACGCGCCCCTCCCCATCGCCATCGACCTCCCTCTCTCCTCCTTCTCCCAATTGAAAACCCCGACCCAAAAGCCGCTGCTCCGCTATGCTGGGCCGCCGTAGCCACCATTCGCCGATCCCATCACCTCCAACAGTCCACCATCGACCTGAACAACTCCGGCGCCCCTCCCCCTCCACGTCAGCACCATGATGGACCCCCCCTCTCTCTCCCTCTTCAGCCTAAATCCGCCCCTTCCTCCTTAATCCGACGAACCTCTTTCTTCGATCCACGGATGCAGCAAAAAACCCCTTTTTCTATGAATCGAGGTAAATAAATTCGAACATAAATTTTATTTTAAGCTTTTATTTATGTGTAGCAAGTATAAAAATAAGATTTCTATGTGTATGGTTTTCAAATAAAGGTTTGATTTTGAGAAATAAAAATATTATTTTTATATAAAAGAAAGGTTCAATTTTTATATAATGAAAAGTTTGATTTTTATATAAAGAGAGTTAAGATGTTTGATTATAAAAAGGTAAGATTTTTAATTAGTTAAAGGCGAGATTTTTATCATCTTGAAACGATGTAAAGATTCGATTTTTACCTTTGAAAAGATTCGATTTTCACCTTTGAAACGATTCGATTTTTACCTTTGAAAAGATTCGATTTTTACCTTTGAAAAGTTACGATTTTTACCTTTGAAAAATTCGATTTTTAATTTATAGAAGAAAAATATGATTTTTATATTATAGAGATAATAAAAATACGATTTTTATATTATATAGAGAATAAAAATTTGATCTTTATTTATGTAGTGAAATAAAAATCTGATTTTTATTATATATATGTTGAAAAAAAAATGTAATTTTTATAGCGATGATATGAAAATTCGATCTTTATATATGAAGTAGAAATATAAAAATATAATTTTTATATAGAAATAAGCGTTGTAAAAATATATGAAGTAGAAATAAAAATATGATTTTTATTTATTGAAATGAAGTGATAAAAATATAATTTTTATATATGAACAGCGTGAAAAGGACCGCAAGCGAATTGCAAACAGATCCACACGGTTCAGCAGTTCAAAAGCAAAGCACGGCGGAGTGGAATCCTCTGTGAGAACTTCTCACTTTAAATTTTCTTCTCTAGTTTAAATTATATACTAGGATGCAGACGGTGTTTAGTAGCACCCGACACCCGTCGTCCACAGACCATGGACGACTTGTATGCTTGTTTGATGTGTTGTGAAATTTGTTTGTGATGTTGATGTGAAATCGATAATATAGATTAATGTGTTGAAATAAATTAATTATCATTAAAAATATAATTTTTAACGTGAATATGAATATAGTGAATGTGAATAAATAAATATTCATTTACAAACCGGACGGTTTGTTTATGTACACCTATTTGAAGGATATTGACTGGGATGATAAATTTTACACGTCGCCCAACTGCATAAATAAAAATATGTGTTTGTTGATTTGAAACCCCACACGGGTATTGGAATAAAATACGGCATACACTAATCCCAATAATTAGTTGTATGTCGATCGATTGATTGACAGGCTGTTATAAGCGTTAATTATTTATATTTGATGCTTATGCAGTTGTGTGGTGCACTTTGGATGATGGTTGATTATTTATCGTTGCTATTATATACATGTGTTGTATGGAATCCATATAATTAACATTATATGCTAATTGATTGGGCCTCATTCCAATTGGGAAAATAAAGAATATTATAATATAAAAAAAGTCATGTGTTGACGATGCTCATGTGTTGAGAATATTCATGTATTGAAACTATTCATGTGTTGAGTAAAATATCTTAACAATAAAATTTACATCTTTATCATATTTAAGATTAGAAACTACTTTACGGTTGGAGTCTAATTAAAAATCAAACGATAGATACCATAATTTTATAAAATATATTACATAACAAAAATAGTCATGTGTTGACAGTACTCATGTGTTGAGATTAGTCATGTGTTGAAAGAAATGTAGATTCATGTGTTGAATAGAATATATATTCATTTGTTGAATAGAATAACGAATTTATTGAAATATATAAAGCCGTGTTGATTAGAGTTGCGCTATTTTGACGTGAACGATATTCATATCGATTATATTCGCTTTTATAATGAATATAGAAAAGGTAGCGACTTCAAAATATAACGTTTTGAAAATATTATCATTTATATGGTAATGATATGAAATATTCAATTTTGATCTGAAATTGAATATAGAGTTGAAATGGTTTTGAAAACGAATTTAAAACGATTTATAAAATACGTTTTAAAAGGAAATCGATGAAATATAATATATATATATATTATATATATAATGGCCTGAATAGAACGCGTCGCGTGTGGTAGTTCGTGAATTTCGACCATTGACTTCGAATTGACGTTGCGGGAGATCTGACCGTTGGATTCTCCTAAAACCGGAACCGTTGGGTTCGTATCGAAAAGAGCTTTCCAATGAGTATTAGAAATGTGAAATCTAACGGTTGGATTTGGAATTATGTCCAAATCAAATTTGGAAAAGGTCGCTGTAAGTGTAGTTCGATGACCGTTGATGGAAATCGACTGTACGGGCCTTGATAAAATTATTAAAAATAGTAATAATTTGTGTAAAATCATAGGAAATGATTTGGGAAGAACTAGGATGAAAAATTCCACATTAGAAGAGATAAAAATAGATTTTTATCGAAATGAACTAGTTTTGATCCAGAATTAAAATCAATTTATTTTAGAAATAAATAAATTGAATTTGAAAGTGGTTTTAAAAATAATCAGAATTTCCAATACGTGAATTGTAATGGATTTGAATCAAAATTGTCTTCGGAATATTTCGATGTTGGATTTTGTGATTATACAGATACGGTTGTGGAAACTTGAAAGATATATTCATATCGTTATTTTCAATACGATAATTGTAGGTCGTGGAATTTGATATTGAATATAAGCCGATATATTTTCTATTCAGAGCCTTGTATTTAATATCAAACGTGATTTGGGTTTGTCGTGAATGGTGTCTTCATTAACACTGTTCTTAAGCCCAGTTGAGAAAAAGATTAAATCTTTCTATTTAGATTTAATGAGGTGTACCAATTAAATAATATTAATTGGAATTGAATTTAAATTGGTTCTTGGGTTTATCGTGAGCGGTGTTTTGAATAACACCTGTTCTTTAACCCGATTAACAATAGAATTTGATTTTGGGTTTATCGTGAATCGTGTTTTAGATGACATTGGTTCTTTAACCCAGTTAAAGACATGATATTGATTTGTGGGAAGATTAAAACTAAGTGGGGTTTTAATGAATCTGTAATTAAATTGAAATGTGAATTGATAATTTAAATTATCAAATCTGAAAAGGGATCGAGAATGGAGTATCACCAGTTCTGCTCCAAAGCGATAGTTAAATCTTTATTAGATTTGAACGTGAAATGGTAATTAACTTTACCGATAACACCGTGGTGTTAGATATGGAGTATTACCAGTTTTGCTCCATGGGATGAATAGGTTGGGGTTGGGAAATAAAATAAATAATTACTTCGGTGTGGTTCGCTAATCCCGACTAGTTTGGAAAACCATAATATGGTTTGAAATGATATCCAACGGAAGATTAAAGAATAAATTTAGAAGAATTTATCTTTGATAAAATTAATGGGAACCTTTCCCTAAGAATGTGAAAATTTGAATAAAATGAATATTCTGAATTGGAATGAGGCATATGTTGTGTTTGTGTAACACGTGTTTATTATATACGCGGGCTACTCGAAAAGGCCGGGTTTATACCCATTCTGAATAACCGATTCGACGATATGTCGAAGATGAAGACGGTGGTTGAAGACCGGAAGTCTTCACATCGTTTGGGTGATTACTGATGATTTGATTGGGCTGTACGCCCAAGATGAGAGAATCAGTTGGTGATCCTCCAGACGTACTTGGAGATCGATGGATATGCGAGGAAAGTGCCTCCAGTTTCGTTTAGACCCAGAACGAACTTGCAAATGGACTGTGTGTCTGACATTGGATTTTATTTTGTGTTGATTGATCTCTATTAAATATACATCTGTTTGGCGGTGGAGAATTTATTCTCTTGCTTAACGACCTTCTCTGAGACGTACGAGCTCAGAGGTTGCATATCGATGGACAACAGTCGCATGGAGTGAATTGCCTGTGTGGCAAGCCTAAGTGGCAGATGATCGAGGCTTCTGTTGAAAAGCAAAGTCTTGTGGTTGATGATCAAAGCACGGCCTGTGTGGCGCAGCTTTGTGTATAGCGTGAATTCGCGAGCCTCACACCTCGTTATGAGTCAAAAACGGGATACAGACCGTTGGGAGAACACGACGTTTCTTTCTAGCTAGTGGTGGTGTCAGTGCTTAAACTGACTGACATTTATATATACTTTTCACCTGTGTGGTTGTTGGAATGCGAGGCGCCTTAGATATAGGTCTGTTAGGACCAGGAAACGTGTGTTCAGGAATTGTCAATCCTCAAAAGTAAGAGAGGACCGGCCCAACCGATTCCAAGGATCATAGTGGGGTCCTGAGACATTTGGTTGAGTGTCTCGAACGGAGAGGAGCTTGCCCCTTGCCTCGACTCATGACGGAAATCCTATTTATGATTGAAATTGTTTTGACACTATACATTTATTATAGTATCAAATAATGTGTTTTAACGTATCAAGCATGCTTTGGCTATTATAAGGTAAAAACCCTATCCTCCGGCTTGCGTTGCATTGTGTGATGGGACCTGGGTCTTATAATAGCTTCATTTTTCTTTAATTAGCATTGCGTTGTTTGTTTTATGCACTGGTATTCTTAGGAGGAAACCCGTTCCGCGTTATACGGCGTGGTCCCTTGATTTACCGAACTTTAAAATAAAGATTAATAACTGTTTTAGTTATCAAACCAGTCACATGACTGACCTGGAGTTTATTATTTTAACCTAAACTCCGGGTGCCCCTATTTTCGACACGGGCAGCTAGTAGTTTTGGTTTTGCAGATTTATATTCCCAGAATCCTGATTTACAGATGGAACGATGCTCGGAAAGCTCTGTATCCGTGTATTACTTTCAGTTGTGTTTTGTATTGTTTTTCCGCTGCTATGTAATTTATTGTAATCTCTGATATTTGTCGAATGTATATTTATTCATACTCTGTATATTCTTGTATTCTGATGGAATTGTTGTAATAAACAATGAAATGTTCTTCTGTTTGCGTTCTATTTTGTCGTGTTCTCAAGGCAATCCAGGCTTTCCTTCACGAGGAAGTTCGGGTCGCTACAAATGGTCTTATGAAAATCGTTCAGCGATTAAAGGATTTCCGACAAAGACAATCAATAAGCTTTTGTAATAATCATGCACAATATAACCAAATTTCATTACATTGTATATATACTACAAAGAGAATTTACCCCTTTTTTAAGAATTGAGTACGACCTATATTTATAAATAAACTTAACCTTTTTAATATTTTCTTAGAAAATTTAAGAACATATTAATTTGCTCTAATAAGTGTTGCATAAACTTGCTTTAATGTGCATTTCACTAAGTAATTTAAGAGGGAAGTCAGTAATTTTTTTTTTTTTTTTTGCAAAGCCAACCAGTTTTTAAAGTGGGATATCCACTTTTCATTACAACAAATAATGAGTACATGAAAACAAAGGAGATAGATAGAGCGCCTATCTGCTATAGACATTTTACAGAGTTTTAAGGCACAACTAATAACTAAAGATCACCACGCAGGGTGCCACTTAAATTCAGAACAAAGCAGCTTAAAACAAACTACAAAACATCAATAAATGACATTACAAAATGCATACACGAAGATTAAAAACCTCAGAGGCTGCCAAGCAGGCCCAACTTCACAGTTGCAACTTACAAGCAAAAATATGGAATGACTAGCAGCCACTACGATCATGCATTATCAGTTGAAAACCTCACACTCACAAACACAACAACCAAATGATAATAACACTATAACATGCAAGAAACAACAACCAATCCCGCAAGAAAACCGATAATATAACCTGGTAGATTACAATCCCAACAACTTACTGAAATATCTGTATGACAACAATCAAACAAGAACCACCACCGCAGCAACTAGCACGTGCACCAACGAATCCTCAAAGCAAAGTGATATCCGGAAAGAGAGTCCCAAGCCATATTCGAGACAGTGGAAACCACATAGAAAACAAAATCAAACCCAAGCACAATGAGTAACTCGTTCCTAAATCCAACACCAAACTCTAACTGAGACCAGTGAGAGGTGAAATGGACTTAGCGGTGGATGATGTAAACAATGGGACTACCCAAGAAAAAGAGGTAAGTCAACATGTAATAGAAGGCCGCAAACTTGAGGATGCTCGGAATACCCAAAAAGGAACTGCAGGTGATAGAAGGACATACTAGTATCAAAGGGTATATGAAAGGAGAATGGAAGCTCGATCTCAGGTGCTTGGTAGTGCCAAGATAGAATAGAGACAATCTAAGAAAGCAGACAATTGATAATTGAGGGAAAACCCAGATCTAGAAATTTAGATCTGAGGAAATAAAGCACGACAAATTGGTTGAAGACAAAAAGGATGGATCGACAATAATAGGGAAAGCTGACTAAGGTAGATAAGAGACAAAATCAATTTCGAAAAGGGAAGAGACAAGTGAAAATGAGGGGGGGGGGAGGGGGGAGGAGAGGCGGTCGAGAAGGGTTTACTTAAGGTGCGTTCTCAATGAACAGTAACAGGATATTTGAGCGTGACACTGTTGCAAACGGGAAATGTGTTTTTTTTTGCTGTGAACAGGGTATTTGAGCAGGGTATTCATTTGTTAAATTATTTGTTTTAAATTATTTAAATACTAATTACATAAAAGAAAACGACTACATTTCATTACAGGAACGAAAATACAAAAATACAACAACTACACTGAAAATAAAACAAATAGATGAAAATTTAAAAAGTACGATGATGCGGTAATATGCTCAACTCCGATAAAGTAAACCCCCGTATATCATCGTCAGTAAGATCCTCAACAGTCTCCACATTCCGCGGATTATCGCGGAAAATCGTCATAATCTCCCATCGCTCAGCTTTTGCCACTCCTCGAATAATGTCGTAGCAACAGGTAGCAAGCTCCGACATGCGGGGGGGTCACAAAAGAGCGGCTCAAATTGCTACGCTCTATGTGTCTGCGCCTAGAGGGCTGATCAGAAAGAGGGGCCCCAGTAGCCATCCAGTCGGAACAAAAACCAGCGTCGACAACGGTGAAAGAAGCAGCTGGCGCAGGTGCAGGTGGAGATGGAGGTGCAGTAGCAGGTTCAACAACATGAATCGGATACGCGCAAGCAGGCGTACGCAAACAACCGCTAAATAACATGTCTTGCTCTCGGAACTTCATCGGCGGGTTCCTTCTGAATCGCCTAAATGGTCTGCCAGCGTCGTTAGCCCACCAATAGTCAGGACCGTCCAACCTACCGTGCACTGTATCTTATTCCCCGCTAGGGGTCCGCAGCAGTCTATCCCAATCGCGGAAACGTGGATAATGGAAGGAGGCTTGCTGGTTGGTGCGAGGGAGAAATGTGGAAGGCTGGGTCAATTTCTAAGCAGATTCCCAAACATTGAAAAATGAACTGTTCGCGTTGGAACAATGTTCGGGAATCGTACCTTCTGGACTTTGGAACGTTGTCTGGCGTCGTCTGCAATGTGAACGTGGCTGATTTTCAATGCGAACGGTGCTATAGGCAAATCCTATTAACACCCCTATATTTGCCTTTCCCACCCCGTTAAAAACTAAAAAAACAAAGTGCCAAATAACCTTGTAAATCATTCAACTTATCTTGTTTCATTTTTCATTATGTTACTTTAGTTATAAAATAAATACAATGATACTAATATATTTTAAAGAGGCGAATGATTCAGATTAAGAAAATAACATTTTTTTTCCATAAAAAAACGGTATTTTCTTTTAAATTTACTCTTTTTCAACTTTTATGTCCTTTTTTTCTTAATATTGTTTAATTTTATGATTTCCAGTGTAATATATATTTCAAATATTTTTAAATTAAACTGAAATGTAACTTTTTATCGATTGCAAAACGAAAAAAATTAAATAAATATGGATTAATGCTTTGTTGTTGTTATTTTTAGATTTATCTTTTATTTCTTTTCATCGTTAACATACAGTTATTCGGTTGTGAGAATAAAAATTGAAGGGTAGTTCTGGTAACTATTGGGGTGTGAAAAACAAAAGGTGGAGTGAGATGTTTTTTGTTTAAACAACAGGGTGTGAAAGGCAAAATGTGGGGTGCAAATAGATTTCGTCCGGTGCTATAATTACTGGAGACATCGAGCTACCCCGAAATTCTCCAACTCGCTTCAAAGTACGCTGTTCCGGCGTTTTGACAGAAAGTTGTTTCTGTCGCAGAGGGGAACCCCGTACGAATATATAAATCCTGAAAGCCCAAAAAAAGAGAGGGAGAGAGAATTCGATGGAGACACCGTTTTCATCTTCGAAGCTGAATTCTCCGGTATTCCAACAATTGAATTCTAGCCCTAATTCTTGTTCTCCATCTCCATCTCCATCTCCATCTCGTCAGTGGCGGCCAGCTGCTCAAAGGAACATAAGAAATCAATGGTCACACCTCGCCTCCGCCAAACATGACTACTTCACAGCTTCGAACGAAGCTCGCTCTCATGCCACATCATTAGTTAATGCTTATCTTTCTCAAAAGTACATTCCTGATATGGATTTGGGAGTATTGAAGGACATGCCTTGTATTCGAGAAAATGCTCTTAAGAAGTTGGCGGTGAAGCAGGCACCTTTTTTCCCTTTCTATTTTTTCTCTAGGTTGAATTTATATTACAGGAATCTTATAATCATACCGTTTTATTCAGCTGTCTAAGTTAATTTGATTTTCGCTATTAGACTGATCTAACGAAAAGGTTAAAAGTATGATTTCGGTATTTTATGGGTATTGTTATTGACAATCTAGTTTTGAATATGAGATACTAATTAAACTACCCTCCTCATAGAATAACATCAATAAATTGATCTAATCGCCTTTTCTTTTATTTATCCTGTTTTTTCCCTTAGTTATCATTTGCATTTAACCCAAAATCATTAATCAAGTATTAGAGAATTCCTACTCACCTCCAGATGAAACTGCAACTATAGAGATACTAGATTGATTTTTTACTAAAGAAAGTATTCAACATAGTAATTCTAAATCCTAATTTTTTACCACAGTTAGAAAAATAATATAATAAACTTAATAAGCTGAGTTTCCCCCCTCAAATATTAAAAAAAACCAAAATACCCCTCCACACAGTGGCACTTCGAGGTACTCTAAAGACACCTTGCAGTGGCACTGCAGGGTATCCTGAAGGCGCACCGCAGTGGCATTACGAGGTGCTTTCAGGATTCCCCACAATGTCACTGTAATGTGCCTTTAGGGTAACCCGCAGTGCCACCGCGTGGTAATTGAAAAATCAGAAAATAAAATAAAATGCAGAAAGGGTATGTTTGTCATTAAGATTTTTTATGAAAAGGGGGGCAACTCAGCGTTTTGGCTTGTTTAAATAAAATTTGTCTATTTTAATTAAGGGCATCAAAGGTAAATAGATTTTTTTTTTTAGTGTACTGCTATTGGTACCCCGGTTTCCACTTTGCGCCACCACACTCGTTCGGCCCTTCATCGCCGAACGGCATGCCCATACAGTTTTACATCGTGCGGCTGCCATTTACAGTTGAATGGTGTAAAGGTCAGCCGGCCGTTCACCGCCGAACAGAATGTGTGGTGGCCGGAAATGTATTTCGGGGTACCAATAGCAACACACTTATTTTATTAATACGATGATGTGTACTACTCATAAGTTTACTTTTGTATGTAGTGCCAATAAAATTTAGCGTTTTCATATTCAAAATTGGAGTGCCAATAAAAGTGTCCTATTTTATTTTGAGCAGACAGTTGTTAACATTCATTTATTTTAAAACAATAATCTAGTCATCTTTCAAAAACAGCTTACCCTTTTTAGGGTAAGAATGCATGATAATCCCTTTTAGTTATGAAATATTTATCACTAACTTTTCCTATTTTGTATTTTCTTATCAGAATCTGTGCTGCAACAGTCTTGTTTCTTCTTACAAAAGCATGGTAAGTGTAATTATGTGTATGCTCTTGCATTTAAAATTGTTGATAAGTTATAGAATTGATTGTTTAGTGTAATAATTCAATATGTTAAACTGAAAAGTGAAAACAGTGATTCTGCGAGATAAACATAATCTGTTGGAAACGAGAATATTTCTTGATTCTGAGGATATCCATTTAGCTAACAGCAGATGAATCAGTTTTATTTGTTTCCGTTTCTATTAAAGTTATACATTTTTTCCACCTATATCTACGTAATATCACTAGGATCAAAATGGAAAATGTGATTTATAGTTGACATGTTTTTGTAAGCCATTATTTAGGTTTTTTTTTTTATTTTTTTTATTTTTTTTGGGGGGGGGGGGGGGGGGGGCTAGACCATAATGTTCGACAAGTTTGAACAATGTTGGCTACTCAACGTTTGTTTACGTGGTTTTGGTTATGGCTTATACATTACCGAAAACTAATTTTGTCCGTGTTGTTTTAATCAAGTCATGTGTTCTTTTGTGTTGCACCATATCATATTTATTTGGATACATTTGTTAGAAAGCTTTCATTTCTTGATATCATCGTTGGCTAAAATGATTAACCAGTACTACAGCGCAATTGTCCAAAAATCGGTTGTTCTGAAAATTTTAGGTCACTCGGTTTGCCATTTCTAGTTGTAGGTTTTCGTTGAAATAGAAAAGGAATGATGCAAGTATACCTTTTTTGAACAATCAATTTGAAAATGAAGTTAACATACAAAATGTTGTGTTTTGAAAAACAAAAAAACACAAGAAACAATCCATCTCTTTGCTGTTCCTTCATCCACTTCGTTGTTCCCGCCGTCCGCTTCGTCAGCCCTCCGTCATCTTCCATTCTCACCATATTTGGTAATGAATTTTGAAAATACAAAACTGAAAATTCAAAATAAACCAACTGGGCCCTTAAACTTCTTTCCTATTTTTTGTACCTTCGTAAAAAAAAAATGTTGGAAATTTGTAGTTCTTTTCAAACTATATAATTTTCGAATTAGTGTTTGTCTCAATGAAACCTTTTTTAAAATTTGTTTTCATAGGCATATTTTTTTCAACTTATTTCATTTTTCTTCCTTTAAAATTTTCGAAACTTTCATTTTTTGAATATCGTTAACTAATTCATTTGCATTATTGTTCCTAGAAAAGAGGAACTTGAATGTATCAACATGAAAAATTTCTCTGTTATTTTCGCATAAGACTGAAACATCCCTGATGGGATGAAAATTTACCCGAATAGAGCTTTTTGGTCTGATTTATGTTTAGACCTTCCATATTTGTGTGATTTCTCAACCATGTTTGTTAAGTTGGTGACAGTAATAGCTTAGGCATCATAAATGCTTTACCAAAAATTAATTGCATTTGTATTATTATGATCCAGTTACATTACCATCCACAATGTTCCATGTTATAAATCGTTATATACCCTTGTGGGAAAAGTTTGTTTTTGTTGATATCGTTAAGGAATAAGGACTGAAGGTTAACTATTACTACCATGCAACCACAAGATAATTGACTGATGCACTCAAATATTCGATTTAACATGTATAAATGCATTAACAAAAAATCTTTTACAAAAGAATAATGGATGCAAATAATTATTAACAGAAAAATATCCATTGTTATAAAAAGAACGATTATTGCACACTTGTATTTAGTTATATCAACTGATAAAAACATATAACATTCATTGATATCGCATTGCTTTCTTACTAAATCTATCAATGGTATGATTTTGGGAAATAGAAATCAATAATCTTTACTTGGCCTAATATTAGAATTCTTTTCGATGATTAAAATACGGCAATATGGTTTTTTATTTTATTTTTAAATGATTGATTTAATTGTTCTTAATATTAGAAGTTCTATCAACATTTGATTTTCTAATATATTTTTAAAAAAAATTAATGAATTTTCTGTAAACTTCGTCTTATATTCTTTTGAAATTTTTAGTCTTTTCGACTTAAACATTTTATTTTTGCGATTTTAATCGTTTTACTTATTAATTTTGCTCCTATATTTTTTGTTGCATTTCTATATAAACATCATAGCTTTTACAGAAAATTAAAGCTTTTTATAAGGAAATATTTTTTTTGATATTTTTAATTTTTTTCATAATTGCAGATTTCTTGGATGATTCTATTATTATTTTGAAATTTCAAATTTTCCATTTTTGTAATATTCACAGGTAATTATTTTACGAGTATTATTGTTCTAAAAAAAAAGGTGGAAGCTAGTGTCAACAGCACTTTCTATGTTATTCGGACATAAAAGACTGAACCCTCTGGTGGCAATTGGCATAAAACAATATTAACCCCATGAGAATGTATTGATCTTGTTTATGTTTGGACATTTTAACATATGAGCAATTTTTCAAATATATTTGTTAATTTGGTGTCATTCATAGCTTGTGCATTATCAGTGCATTACTAAAAGTTAATTTGATCTTTATTATCATAATCCAGCCACATTTCATCCATATTGTACTTTATTATATATCTTTGGATACCTTTGTAAGAAATGGTTTTTTTTCCCCTCTTGATATTATGAATAGCTGAAGAATAATCAGTATCACCATGTAACAGTGGGAAAATCGATCGATGTGTTCTGATATTCAGTTTAGTATATTAAAAATATACACAAACAAATCTGTTGAAAATCTTATAATAAAAGAATGATGGTTACAAACATTTTTTGGAAAAATATATTCATTGCTTACAAAAGAACAACTCATAATTATACACTCATATGCACTGCTAAAAACATATAAATAACCACTTACATAGCATTATATTTTACTACACCTATCAATGATATGACTTGGAAAACAGTATCATATAATTTTTGTTCTGGCATGATTTTTTTTTTTTAAAAAAAAAAAACCTGTTAACGTCTCTAACTTTGCTTCTGTTTTCTTTAATTTTTTTTTTTTTTTTTTTGTGGTTTTAATAGAAAAGTAAATGGTTTTTGATTTTTTTTTTTTTTTTTTTTTGGGATTCAAATTCAAATTTATAGCTTTGAATATGTTCAAATATTTATTTTATTGTTACTCTTATTGTTGGAAAAGAGGAAACTGAATTTGTCAATAACACAACAATTCTATTATTTGCACAGAAAAGGCTGAAGTGGCCCCTTGGTAGAAAATATCAATCCCAACGGAGCATTTTGGTTTCTTTTTTGTTTAGACTTTTCCGTATATGTGAAATTTCTCAAACATATTTACAATTTTTAGTTAACAATTAACATCATGTTGGGTGAATGTGTAGCACGAGAAGCTAATCTTCGGTGTGATATAATGATCAGGAAACTCCTACTTTGTGATTGAATAAAAACAGTACTTTATGTAATATTGGAATATATTTGTTTACGTTAATTAGCTAGCTGGAAATTTTCAAAATAATATATTCTGATTTTTTTTTTTTAATAAACAAATATAGAGGTAAATTGATCAGTTCAAAAACATCTCTAGTCAAAATTTGATTTAGTATAATATCCTATGGTAAGGGAAATATCCTTGCAGTCCATTTGATGTTGATGATAATGATATGAAAATTTTAAAATCGTACTCTTATGTTAAATAGTAATAATATTGCAGTTAGGTGTTGTTGCTGGTATGGTCCGATCCTCTTGTTTGATGCGGTGTTTTCTTAAAGTTTCGAGTTCTAGTTCGCTCATACAATTTTGCGATCAACAAGAAAATGTTAATGATCTGGGTGATGGTGGAGGGATTCCTGTGTTTTCGAAGTTTTCAGTTTCAAATTTCGGTATGCCTCTTTTTGAACCATATTTTTGTTGCTTTCCCAGTGGTGTATGTGCATGTCAGAGTGATATTCCACATGTTCAAAGAATTTTTGGTAAACAGAAAGTTGAGATTTTTTTTTTTTTTTTTTCAATTGTTTAAAAGTCTCTTAACCAAAACACTGCTATTTTAATCTAATTACAACAGTTTGATCTTTCTTACCTCCGAATTATGGTTTCTGTTGTATTTGTTTCTTTTTTTGTCAAATTCTTGTAAATATAAAAAGTTATGTTGTTCAAGCTAATAGATTTTGTTTATGTTTTCCAAGGGAAGTTATTTTTAAGTGCAATACTGTTGACAAATACTTTTCAAATTTATGTTTTAGCTTAATACAATGGGTTTAGATTTTACATACTTGAGATTTAGGGCACGACCGTGACTAATCGATGTGTTGTAATGGCAAATTTACACTGACAATTTGACTTCCTATGAGGTCATGTAGTATCTTGTTCTTTTTGAAGCTGAGAATACAGCTACCCTTATAGGTATGTTCTGTTTGTAATAGGTGAAGTGTTTCTTAGTTTCTGCTCAAAATCAAATGCTATTGCTGCTGGTTTTCTTATCTGATCTATATGAAAAGAAGCATATTACTATGCCAAGCATCAATTATTGACCCATTAGTATTATTCTGCTTATTTCATAATTTGTGTAAAACTTTTGTGCGTGCGTGTGTGTGTGTGTGTTAGAAAAGAATATGGTATTTCAGTTTAGCTTTAACGGAAAACAAGTTCTAAAATTATCATTGAATATTTCAGAGATATTGGCACAGGAGCTTGTTGATATTTTTCGATTAGAGCTGAACTTAAAGGTTACTATATAATTCGTAATAAGTTTCTTTTCATTTAAATCATATATATGACCGATATTTGCTGGGTATTTGTTGCAACTAAGAGATTTTATGTTCTATACATAATTTGTGCGAACAGCGGTTGCTTGTAATTGAGTTTCTTAATATTAGTTCCGACAAAGAAAGCGAACAGTCTACTGCACTTAGTTGGCATCATCAAATTTATCCTGGAGAATTCAATGATTTGGGAAGGTGCGATATGGTATCTGACAAGGATAATCAGCCCCTTCCTCCTCAAATAAAGAACTGGCCACCAGCTGATTCTTTGGATGACCACTCTGATCGTAATAAAAGCAACAGTGTTCTGCAGGTACGTCATAGCTTTATCCATTCCTCCAGCTTCATTTGTGAATATAAAATGGTTTCGGTTATATAAATCATTGTATATCTTTTAAATGTTACTTCTTTATAAGTATCTGAATAAAATGTTATATGAACATTCGTTGTTAAATATTATTACTTCGAAGAAAATTAAATAACTCGATTCAAAGTATATTGTGTATCGGTTACCACTAACCATGGTTTGATCCTTGCTAGGGATGTCAATGGATGAAAATGGATGTGGATATTGATGAATCCGCAACTGCATCCAAAAATTAAAATCCAAATCCACATCCACTACCCGTGGATATCTCAAAATTCTCATCCTTATCTGCTTCTGCCGATTTGCATTGGATATTCGAAAATATATGCATCCACGAAGAGGATGCAGATATTTCCAGATATCTGAAAAATCCTCATCCGGAAACTGAAATGTTTTTGTGTATGCTAAATTTAAAACAAAAACATTACAATTCTGACATGGTAAATGTAGTACAAATAAAGAACAAGCATGTGAATAGTAAGTGTAAAGTTTTTTGATTACGTTGAGTTAGAGTATGAGTGTGACTAAAGAAACAAAAACTTGGAAGAGAAATTATGAAAATGGAGTCTGGCTGAATAATGTAGACATGGTAAATATGGCTTTAAAATGTTACGGGTATCATAAGCCTTGGGATTGCTTTATATGTGATCCAAGTAGAATGAACAATAATTTTATAAATATTGTTGAAATAGATAACTGTTTTGACTGTAGTGTCCAATTTCAAATGATAATATAGTTAAAAAAAGTATTTAATTTCGGGTCAAAAGGATATTTTTCAAATATGGATACATTCATGTCCCCATCCTTTTCGGATATTGGATAATATCCACTTTTTTGGATACGGATGGATTTCAAAATTTTCGGTCATCTAATACTTGCAACTTTTGACATGCAGGTGCTACTAACAAGTTGGATTGCCGATGTTAATATTGATATGAACAGGTTTTTTTGTTTTTTTTGTCTTTTTTTTTTTTTATTTTTTTTTTTTTATTTTTTTTTTACAATACTTAGATTTGACAGCTTGACTTCACCATTTTCTGAGAAAACTGATAGCTAAAGAAGCCTTACAACTTTACTAGCAGTCCTTGAAGTTATAGCTTCACCATGTATGCTTAGTTTGTCATAGAGTCCAATCATGAAAAATAATATTGAACATGATATATGTTTAAAAATTGAATTATAGCTTGTGCCGTTTGATTTCTGGTGTTTGGTCAAATTTCCGACTGTTGTTTTGGTATGGATTATCGTTGATATTTTTATTGGGACAAATATAGTGAAATACTTCTTAACTAATATATATAAAATAGGAAATTCACTTGCTAGAATTGATATATTTCATTTATTATTATTATCATCTGCAGGGTGCATGAAATAATTTCAACTGTTGCAGAAGACATGCAAGTTGATCTTTCCTGAGTTGCAGCACTCATTGTTATTCAGCTTACGATTATTTTGAGCCAATTTGATGGATGAAATTTCCATTTGTTTATCTCAAACTTGAGTTGTGCAACTTATGTTTATGATTATTTGTTCCATTACATTTGTAAGGTAAGTCAGCAATATATGTAGAATTATGCAGCTGGAGAAAAACAGTAACATTTCAATGTCCTTTTATTTTCATGCCTGGCTGCTTTTAATTTCTTCTCAGGCTCTTATGCCTTTTTAGCTGTTACTGAAGTAAAAAACAGTAAAATTTCAAAACATGGCTGCCTAGATGTGGTAAAAAGTGGTAAAACATTTTACTTATAAAAGGTAAAGATGAGCACTGTATGTTATCTAATGACTTAATTCTTTGTTTTTTTTTTTCAATGCCCTGCATACAGTATCATAGCAGAAACATTTGCTCTACTGCTACTTATATGTGCATGTCCCTAGGATTTTCATTTACTACTTGTCATCACAGCTGGAGCATCGGCTTCATTTTCGTTGAATTTTCATTTATGACATGGATTAGAAATAAAAAATTATTAAAAAATGTCTGATGTTTTTAATGTTTATTCAATCTGTATCGATCTGAATATTCTACAGGGCTTGATCATTATACATATTCGGTTTGATCCAATCCATCTACATTTCTATTTGTTCTGTTTATTTGGAGTTAAATAAACATATAGCATAAATTCTTTTTACAACTTTCAAATTCATTCCTCCATTTTGTGATTTATATATAAGAACATCTTAGAAAGTTTTGCCTGATGAATCAAAAAATTGTTTTCAGGTTTTTTGGTAAAAATTATCAATTTAAAAGCTAAAATAAAATCAATATAAGTAGATAAATAAATAAATAAATAAACAAAGGTTGGCTTAGGATTACTCTAAATGTTAGAATACAGTTGTTAAAATGCACAGCCTAAAGTGCTCTAGTTCATTTTTGCAGAATTGCGACATGCTAGTGAAAATTCTTTAAGTTTGCCATGAACTTTCTTCCTCTTCTTTATTTGTAAAGTGCACATTTGAATTTGCAAGTGTCATATCATGTATCGGTAGGCAAAGTGTCTCGTCATATAGAAATCGTCTGTTCCGGACTGCAAAATCAATGTCAAAAGCTGAATTGAACCTTTTAACCAAAGAAAATACCCCAAACTAGATCGACTCGTATCGACATGGTTTGATTGTTGTTCAGATGATTGAACCGACTATATAAAACTGGATCAAATTGAATATTTGGAGAAGTGATTTTTTGATAATAATATGATCAACTTACCATGCAAAAAAAAAAAAAAAAAAAACAAAAAAAAACAAAAAAAAAACAAAAAACAAAAAAAAAGAGGAAAAGAAAAGGAAAAAGCTCTCGTGGCTTATTTTAGATGAAATGTCAAATTCAAATATTCATGCAATTAATAACTAATATTTCATTTCGGTATAAACTTATGTTTTTAACCTTTAAGTGTAAAAGTTTAATGTGCAGGTCTCAGTAAACTAATTTTTGATGGAAGTCACGAGTCTCTACAACAATTTGCATTGTTTCTTATTTCATATTTAATATGGGTTCAAATTGGATTGTATCATAACCTGACTGAATTACGTTAAATCAAATTGAAACTGAAACCAAGTAGAATAGGATAATGGTTTGTATTTTTAGTTAAACGTTTGATGCGATTCGAAAGCGATTCAAACTCTAAACCATACCAAACTGATTCATGCTTAGTGCGTAAAGATGTAAGATTTTACGTAGCCATCTTAAAGTAATTGCTTAAGTTAGATGTTTTTCTACTAGTTGATGATTTATGATTATCTTTTTCTGTAAGTAATATGAACCTTCTTTAGAATTATTTTTGTTTCATTTTTAATTCTTCAACGCTAGAATCCTATTTCTTCCCATGAATTTGATACGAAATACCCATATACGTGTTACTAGGGATGGCAAAAAAATCCGTATCCGCGGTTATCCGTGAGTAAAATCCGTTATGGATATGAAACAGATAGTTAAATGGGTATCCATGGGTAAAATAAACGGGTATTTTTAATGGGATATACTATCATCAGTCGCCTAGGAGCGACTGTTTGCTCACTCGCTCTCCCATTGGTTGGTTACTTATAAATTAATGCAGTTAAATATATTTTTAATTTGCTTGTGGGACCTGTTGTACCACACGAGCCATTCAGCTCCGCGAGTGAATAATTGAGTCGCTTCTTGGCGAGCGACTTTAGCAATATATTCATGTCCGTGGGTACCCGTGCCTGTATTGAATGTGATTTATTATCAATAGTCAATACAAAAAATATTGTTGTTGGCTGTTCGGTATTTGTATGCATGTTTTTACTCAACAATTTATAATTAGCTGTCGATATTTTGATGAATATTTATGTTGTTGTCTCTTCTTTTTTGGATGTTGGTTTAAATATATATTGATATTCTGAGGTTAGCATGTAAGAATTGGTCTAATTTTTTTTTTTTAATTAACCAAATGTACTTTTGAATAATTTCAATAAATGGCTAAAAAGTAAATTGAATAAATATAATGGATACCTACGAATACCCGCCATTACCCGCAACATGTTTAAAACTTGTTTAATGGATACCCGTGTGGGTATGGGGCGGGCACGGGGAAAAAAATACCCAACGGGGTGGGTGATGGGGTGGTACTACCCGCATCCGCCCCGCCCCATCCCATTGCCATCCCTACCGTGTTACGTCAACAATAATCTCAACAATTTTTACTAGGGCTGTCAATGGGTCATGTCAGGTCAAGTCGGGTTCGGATTGATTTATAAACGAGTCAAGTCAACCCGTTTATTAAACGAGTCATTTTTCCGAACCATAACCCGACCCGTATATAAATGGGTTGACATGACCCGACCCGTGTAATCCATTTAACTAAACGGGTTGTGTCGGACCATGTTGGGTCGGGTTTACCGGTTAGACCTATTGGAAAATATTGTCCAATAATATAAACAGCAAAAACGCGAAATCACTAATAGACAACACTATTATATAATCATCACTAGGCAGCAAATTACAAAATCACAACCAGGAAACAAGTTACAAAATCACCACCAGACAACACATATATAAAGCATGAAATCACATATCCAAAAATCTTTCTCCATGCATAAGAACACATGAGCATACTGCATACATAAAAGACTAACAATATGGAAGATATACCGTTGTTATAAGTAAAATATAACTAACATCATATGAGAATAAATTAGTAAAATATAACAGCTTACACAAGAATATATGAGCATACTGATTACTGCATACATAAAATAATAACACTAATAGCAGATAAAAGACTAACATTATGGAAGAAATACAACAATAATTAGGTTTGCGGGTCAAAATCGGGTCAGCAAATCAACCCTAAACCCACCCGTTTATAAACGAGTCAAATTTGGGTTGATCAAAAATGACCCGCCAACTAAATGGGTCGGGTCGTGTAGGAAATTGACAGTCCTAGTTTTTACTATTCTGAGTAACCCCTTTTGCTACCATATATATGTACATCTTCCATCTTTACGCATCAAATGCTTTAGAACTTTGGAGAAAAAAATTCATAGCTGTCCATAGCAGTTCGAGCTGAAGAGAAATAATAAAAGGATGACTCGTGCTTATTTATTAGAAAATTCAAAGTTCGTTTGTATCCATATCAGAATAGCAGATAAGTATCCGGTATTCAATATGAAAATATACCACATCCACATTCAGAAATTATTAGCTTGGTTTTTTGACAAGTTTATAATTCATTGCATTTAATTCATACTAAATATTTAAAGTGGAAATTAGGTTTCATTCTTTATTTTCAAAATTAATTCACTGTGCATTCTTGTGCAACTTTGTATGTAAAGCGGATTCATATTCCCGTAGCAATGTGTTTTTCTGATTTTTTTGCGCTGCTATATATATATATATATTTTTTTGGTCAATATTCACATAAGAATTGTGCATAAAAAAATGCTAAAATATTAGCAATTTTTGTGAATAACTGCAGAAATTTTTGCAATTATTCACACAGTACATACATATGTTGAAAGATATATGGATAATTGCAGATTATTAATAATTACAGATATATTAGCAACTATTTTACAATGCAGTGTAAAATCATGAAACTAGATGAAAAAGTTGCAGAAATGTCTGCAAATAGTTGCATCATTTGCAGCAATTTACTAGAGATTAAATATTTTTCATTTATACGCATTTTTTAGCATTCTTTTGCAATACATGAATGTTTGAATAAGTATAGGCTTTGGGTTTGAATTTTTCATACAAATCAGCAAAAGTTGCATGAAATTCTGCAATTTTTTTATATAAATGCTACAATGTCAGCAATTTTTTGGATTGCTGAAATTCGTTGAACGTGCATATTTTTGTTATTTTAGCTTTCTTGTACGAATACGATGATGATCATTATGTGTTGAATAAAATATGAAAGTTTGATAAATTTTTACGTTGTTTTTTGATGATTTTCGAAAAACAGAAACATAATTTATAAAGTTTTAAGACAGAGAGTTTTTTATATTTGAAACATAAACTGAACCTGAGCCAAACAGTCTAATATTCAAAACTATTCACCATTATAATATTTGTTTATTTATCATAATTGTATAATCAATAAGACTGAAAACATTATGTTAAAAAAAAAATATTTCTTAATTCATCGGTCGTCGGTGTATATGATAATTATCCAATATTCATTTATATCCGTAGATATAAATATCTGATATTTGAAAATAATTTTAAATCTAGATAACACTATCTTGATTTAAAAGTATCCGTTGACGAATCTAGCACTAGCAAAGAATCACAAAGGAAGGGAGATTTGAACCTTAGGTCCTTAGCTTTCTGACCAGAATTAATTTGTCCCACATTATGTAATGGACAGCGTACTCTATTTTTATATATCCTTGCTGAAGCACTCTGGTTGTGTTCGTTGAAAGGAGAGACGGTTGGCATCTCCCCAGACAGGGACGGGATCAGCCTTCGGGCATTTCTCTACCACACACGGTTGAGGCTACCTGCTTCGGCAGATCTTACCCAATTTTTTTTTTCCCACCCTTTTCCCGAAACCTGCTTCCGCTACAGTGAACAAAGTGGATAGTTACCCACAAACAAGTTCTTCCAATATTATTTTCAAATATTATACGTGTAAAAAAAAAGAATCCTTCAGAGAATACAGTATGAGGAATGTATATGCAAGTAGTATTGTAAGCTGCAACATCTATATGCTTGGAAAGGTAAGAATTAAAAGTTAATAAACTGATATATAAACAACCAGAACTACTACAGTGCTGCAATTTCTAACCTTACTTTCATCGTCGATCTTCCACCAACCAGTGCGTGCTCCTTCGGCAATTGCCATAATAATACATAAAAGCTTTAATCTAACTAGTTTGGACAGATAATGATCAAGATGTACTATTTATCATGTGTTTTCGAAGTTTACACTTTAATATTTTGGTATGTCTCTTTTTAAACCATATTTCTGCTGCTTCCCTGGTGGTGTATGTGTATGTCAGACTGATATTCCACATGTTCAAAGAATTTTTAGTTAACAGAGTTGAGAATTTTTTTTGATTTGTTTGAAACCATCTTAACCAACACTGCTATTTTGTTCTAAACTACAATAGTCTGATATATCGAACCAATTCTTCTGTACCGAAATGCTGTGTGCTCCGTGTCTCCAACCAATTACAGTTTTCGTCTTTTGCAGTTAAATCCCTCAATTAAAGAACTGGCCACCAACCAATTCTTTGGATGACCACTCCGATCATAATAAAAGCAACAAGGTTTTGCAGGTACTTCTTCTTAGCTTTTTACATTCCTCCGACTTCATTTGTGAAATCTTTTAAATGTTACTTCCGTGTAGGTAATTTTCTGTTTTCCTGTGTCTTCATAGTAAGTATCTGAATAAAACGTTATATGGACGATCGCAGTTAAATATTATTACTTGAAAGAAAATGAAATAACTTGATTTAAAGTGTATTGTGCATCAGTCACCAGTAATCATGGTTTAATAATCCCCATCTGGAAACTGAAATGTTTTTGTATATGGAAATTTTAAAACATAAACATCACAATTCATGACATAGTTAATATTGATATGAACAGGTACTTCTAACAAAACTTATCAGATTTGGCAGCTTTGATTGCAATGTGTTATGTTATGGCATTCACGTTTGGACTTCACCATTTTCTGAGAAAATTGACAGCTAGAGAGGCCTTAGCAGTTTACTAGAAGTCCTTGAAGTTATAGCTTCAAGATGTATGCTTAATTTGTCATAAAGTCCAATCATGAAAAATAGCAGTGAACATGATATATGTTTAAAAATTGAAATATAGCTTGTGCCATTTTGATTTCTGGTGTTTGGACAAATTGAATTATAGCTTATGACTATTTTGAGCCAATTTGATGGATGAAATTGCCTTTTGTTTATCTCAAACTTGAGTTGTACAACTTATGTTTATGGTTATTTGTTCCAATATTACATTTGTATGTCAAGCCAGCAATTTATGTAGAATTATGCAGCTGGAGAAATACAGTAAAGTTTCAATGCCCTTTTATTTTCATGCCGGACTGTTTTTATTTTTCATCTCGGGCTCTCATGCCATTTTAGCTGTTACTGAAGGAGAAAAACAGTAAAATTTCAAAGCAGGGCTGCCTAGATGTTACATAAGTGGTAAAACATAGTTATTAATGACTTGGTTCTTCGTTTCTTCCAAGTACCGTTCGCAGCAAACAAATGTCACGTTAGCGATGTGTTCGTGTCCGACACGTTGAACGCTATTCAACGTTCAAACGTCCAGACGCAACGATTCCCGATCGTTGGAAAATGAGCCGTTGGCGTTGACGCGTTGGACGCCAACGGTTCATTTTCCAACGATCGAGAATCCGCTCTATAAATCTGCCCATCCTCCCCTTTTCTTCCCCACTCCAACCAGCAAGCCTAACCCAATCCTCCACATTTTTTATTTTTTTGGCGGTGATCGAAGTTTCATAACATGTTTATTTTTATACAGTTGTGTTTATTTCTGGTTATTCTATAATATATGTTTTTTTTTTTCAGATTTTTTTGCAGTATGTCTTCAGGATCTGTTTCTACTATTTCCCAGTCGTTCGCTAATTAGACAGAAGAACGGAAGTCAGTTTTTATTGATGTTTGTATTGAGTTTTTGAATGATCGCATAAGTGGCGCCAACAGCTATTATGAGATGGTCGCAGCAGCTCTAAACGACTATTTCAATCTGGGTTACACAGAAACCCAGATAAAAAGCACGTAGGATAATATGAAATGGTTGTTTAGAGAATGGGATAGACTGCTGCGGACCCCGGGAGGGGAATGAGATCCGGTGCACGTTAGGTTGGATGGTCCTTATGATTGATGGGTTAACGACACTAGTAGACCCTTTACGCGATTCAGAAGAAACTCGCCCATGAAGTTCCAAGAGCAAGACATATTATTTGGTGGTTGCTTGTACTTCTGCTTGCGTGTATCTGATTCCTGATGTTACACCTGCTACTGCACCTCCACCTCCACCTCCAACTGCTTCTTTCACTACTGCCGACGCCGGTTACTATTCCGGCTGGATTGCTACTGGCGAGGCATAGACACACGGAGCATTGCAGTTCGAGCCGCTCTTTTGTAACCCATCGCGTGTCGGAGCTTGCTACCCCTTGCTACGACATTGTTCGAGGAGTGTCAAATGCAGAGCGATGAGAGATTATAACAGTTTTCCGCAATGACCCGCGAAATGTGGAGATTGTCGAGGATTTTACTGACGATGATATACAGGGATTTATTTTATCAGAGTTGAGAAGATTACAACATCGTCGTACTTTTTAGTTTTTTTTCATGTACTTATTTTATTTTCAGTGCATTTGTTGTATTTCTGTTTGTATTTCCATTTGTGTAATGAAATGTAGTCGTTTTCTTTTGTGCAATTAGTATTTAATTAATTTGAAACAAATAATTTAAAAAATAAATATCCCGCTCGAATACCCCGTTCACAACAAAAAACACATTCCCCGTTCACAACAGTGCCACGCTCAAATACCCCGTTACCGTTCGCTGAGAACGCACCCTCAATGCCTTGCATGCAGTATCACAGTAGAAATAATTGACAGTATTACCACTTGATAGAGCTGGATATTTTTACCATATTACCACTAATCGGCCATTACCAATCACTACAAACAAAATTGATACCGAACAAATGGTAACGAATTTGATTGGTATGGTTTGCTAAACCATATGAAAATATACGGTATGGTAATGGTAATTAACCACCAATGATGGTAATTACAATCACTACTACTTACCGTAAACAATATATATACACATTCTTATATTTCATCATATATATTTGTTACATAATATCAACCTTTTAATGTGTAATGATTTACTGGAGTATCTAGGAAAATACAATTATCATACTAGGTTGAATGCATTTTTTATCACATTCTTTAGAAACAAGTTGAAGTATGAAATTGGTGATACATCAGAGTACGACAATATATCCCATTGTAAAAGAAAAATCTCTAGTGTATAATTTCTGCAAGACAGAGGATGATGTAAATTCTGAATAGGTTCAATTATAAGGAGTGGCTCGCATAAGCGCTTTAGTTAAAACCCACCTATATGAATGAGAAATTTAGATCGCTTTCTATGAGATTGGACTGTCTCTATAACATTCATGAAATCAGGATATTACGCAAGGCCATTAACGCATAGGAACAAAGAATTAGACTCTGCTATGAAATTAGTATGTGTGATGACTCCGATAAGTCACTAAAATGGTCCTTTGTGACACCCCACGTCCGTTAATGTCACCCACAAAGGGAATGCATTAAGTTTCGTGAAGTGTAATAGGTAAACAGAAACAGAAACATTACAAGACAGATATAAAATGTCAGCGGAATTAAAAACTTTATTAATCATAAAGCATCGTGGTTCAAAAAAATCACATCACTGAAATACACAAAATCCATTACATCATAAAAACTACAGTCTTGTACTTTAAAACATCAGAGTACATAAAAGAAGCATAATTCCCCAAATAAAATATAGTTATAGCAGTAAAGATAGAAGCTTGAGTCATACGTCTAAGCAGCTCCAGCAAAGTGAAAGCAGAATCACGGTCAAGCCTGAATATCCCACCCTGAGAACCTGGGGGGAAACGAAAGAAAGAAGAGGAAACAAAAAGGGTCAGACATAAAGCCTAGCGAGTGCAGTTACTTTTAGCAAATAAATAAGTAAAATGTAAGGACTCATAACTTCCCCGTGAAGGAAAGAGCGGATACTTTGAGGACAAGCCACATCGGAATGCAAATAGAAGAATATTTCATTGTTAATTACAACAATTCCATTAGATTACAAGAATATACAGAGTATGAATAAATAATATACATCACAAAATATCAGAGATTACAATACATTACATAGCAGCGGAAAATAATACAAAACACAACTGAAAGTAATACGCGGATACAGAGCTTTCCGAGTATCGTTCCAGCTGTAAACCAGGTTCCTGCGAATATAAACCTGCAAAACCAAAACTAGTAGCTGCCCGTGTCAAAATAAGGGCACCCTGAGTTTAGGTTAAAACAATAAACTCCAGGTCAGTCATGGGACTGGTGTGAGAACTCAAACAGTTATTTAAAGCTTTACTTTAAATAAGATATATCAAGGGACCACGCCATATAACACGGAACGGGTTTCCTCCCAAGAATACCAGTGCATATAACAAAACAGTGCAATGCTTTTTGGAAAAATGAAGCTATTATAAGACCCAGGTCCCATCATACAATGCAACACAAGCCGGAGGATAGGGTTTTCCCTTATAATAGCCAAACATGCTTGGTACGTTAAAAACAAATCATTTGATACTATTATAAGTGCATAGTGTGTAAATCAACTTCAAATATAAATGTATCAATCCCAGACGGCATGGGTACCATATATCATGTCGCCAATACTAGGCTCTATAATCAAAACCGCAAAGTCACGCATTTGGAAATTGGATTTCCATCCATGAACCGAGGCAAGGGATCGTCCTCTACCGAATTAGAGACAATCTATCTCATATCTCAGGATCAGAACGCATCGACCCTTGGAGCTACAGGGCCGGTCCACCGATGTGGATTAAAATGCCTGAACACTGGGTTTCCCTGCCCTTTGGGGCGTAAATGAGCCAAATGACTCCATCGGCTCCACATAGTCACCGATATATCCGAGGCGCCTCGCAATCTAACAACCACACAGGTAAAAATAATATAAATGTAAAGGCTGGTAGGTCACTGACACCACCCTAGCGAGAAGGAAACGCATGTCCTCCTTGAGGTCCTCTCCCGTTTCTGGTTCACAACCGGGGTGTGAGGCTCGCGAATCAACGCCACACAAAGCTATGCCACACAGGTCGTGCTTTGATCATCAACCACAAGACTTTGCTTTTCAACAAAAGCCTTGATCATTTGCCACTTAGGCATGCCACACAGGCAGTTCACTCCATGCGATTGATATCCATCAATATACAACCTCTAAGCTCGTACGTCTCAGAGAAGGGCGTTAAGCAAGAGAATAAATTCTCCGCCGCCAAACAGATATATAGTTAATAGAAATCAATCACACGGAATAAAATCCAATGTTAGACACACAGTCCATTTACAAGTTCGTTCTGGGTCTGAACGAAACCGGAGGCACCTTGTACCTCGCATATCCATCGATCTCCAAGTACGTCTGGACGATCACCAACTGATTCCCTCCTCTTGGGTGTACAGCCCAATCAAGATCATCAGTAATCACCCAAACGATGTGAAGACCTCCGGTCTTCGACCACCGTCTTCATCCTCGACACATCGTCGAATCAGTTATTCAGAATGGGATAAACCTAATCTTTCTGAATAACCCGCGTATATAATAAACAAGTGTTACACAAACACAACATACGCCTCATTCCAATTCAGAATATTCTTTTATTCAAATATTCTTATACTTTGGGAAAGGTTCCCATTAATTTTATCAAAGATAAATTCCTTAAATTTATTCTTTAATCTTCTTTTGAATATCAATTCAAACCAAATTATGGTTTATCCAAACTAGTCGGGATTAACGAACCTTACCGAAGTAATCATTTGTTTTAATTTCCCAATCCCAACCTATTCATCCCATGAAGTAAAACTGGTAATACCTCATATCTAACACCACGGTGTTATCGGTAAATTCAATTACCATTTCATGTTCAAATCTAATTAAATATTTAACTATCGCTTGGAGTAAAACTGGTGATACTCCATTCCCGATCATTTCAATCTAATTAAAGATTCATTGAAACTCCACTTGGTTTTAATCTTCCCAAAAATCAATATTAATGATTGTTTAACTTGGGAAATCATATCCGGTCTTTAACTGGGTTAAAGAACCAATGTCATTTAAAAAACGGTTCATAATAAACCCGAAATCACATTCCATACAATTCCAATTTATTTTATTAAATTGGAAAATTTACTCTGGAAAACCTCCTTTAAATCTTAGCAAAAGATTTATAAATTCCAAATCACGTTTCACTGTAAATCGGGTTAAAGAACAAATGTCGTTAAAACACAGTTCACGATAAACCCAATTCCCATTTGATATTAAATACAAGGCTCTAAATATAAAATATATCGGCTTATATTCAATATCAAATTCTACGACCAACAAATATCGTATTGGAAATAACGATATAAATATATCTTTCAAATTTCCATAACAATATCTGTATAATCACGAAATCCCACATCGAAATATTCCAAAGACAATTTCGATTCAAATCCATTCCAATTCAATTATTGGAAATTCTGGTTACTTTTTAAACCCTTTCAAATACAATTTATTTATTTCAAAAATAAATGGATTATAATTCTAGTTCAAAACTAGTTCATTTTGATAAAAATATATTTTTATCTTTTCAAATATGGAGTTTTTCATCCCAATTCTTTCCAAATCATTTCTTATGATTTTACACAAATTATTACTATTTTTAATAATTTTATCAAGGCCCGTGCAGTCGATTTCCATCAACGGCCATCGAACTGCACTTACAACGACCTTTTCCAAATTTGATTCGGACATAAATCCAAATCTAACCATTAGATTTCAAATCTCTAATATTCGTTAGAAAGCTCTTTTCGATACAAACCCAACGGTTCCGGTTTTAGGAGAATCCGACGGTCGGATCTCCCGTAAGATCCATTCGAAAACAATGGTCGAAATACACGAACTGCCGCAGCGCGGCGCGTTCTATTCAGGCCATTATATATATAATATATATTTCGTCGATTTCCTTTCAAAACGTATTTTTTAAATTCGTTTTCAAAACGATTTCAACTTCATATTCAATTTCAAATCAAAATTGAATATTCCATATCATTAATCTATAAATGATAATATTTTCAAAATGTTATATTTTGAAATCAGTTCCTATTTGATATTCATTATAAAAATGAATAAAATCGATATAAATATTGTTCACATCAAAATGGCGTCAATCTAATCAACACGGCTTTTATTCAACACATGAATGTTTTCTTCTATTCAACACATGAATATTTATTTTATTCAACACATGAATATTTATTCTATTCAACACATGAATTTATATTATACAACACATGAATTTTCATTCTATTCAACACATGAATTTATATTATTCAACACATGAATTTTCATTCTATTCTTTATTTTCCAAATTAGAATGAGGCCCAATCAATTACCAAATAATGTTAATTATATGGATTCCCTACAACACATATATATAATAGCAACGATAAATCATCAACCATCATCCAGAGTGCACCACACCACTGCATAAGCATTAAATAAAGATAAGTAACACTTACACAGTCTGTCAACCCATTGGTCGACATACTACTAAACAATTGGGATTAGTGTACATCAATATCATCCCAACACCCATGTGGGGTTTCAATCAATCAAACACATATTTTATTTGTGCAGTTGGGCGATGTGTAAAATTTATCATTCCAATCAATATCAGTCAAATAGGCGTACATAAACAAATCGTCCGATTTGTTTATAAATATTTATTTTACTTCAACACACAAATATATATTTCATTTCAACACATGAATATATATTTTATTTCAACGCATGAATATATATTTTATTTCAACACATGAATATTTATTCTATTCAACACATGAATTTATATTATACAACACATGAATTTTCATTCTATTCAACACATGAATATATATTTTATTTCAACACATAAATATATATTATATTTCAACATCACAATCAAATTTCGCAACATAACAAAATCAAACAAGTCGTCCATGGTCTGTGGACGACGGGTGTCGGGTGTTACTAAGCACCGTCTGCATCCCAGTATATATTTCAACGAGAAAATAAAAATAAAAGGTGAGGAGTTCTCACCAAGAGCTAAATCAAATGCCACGACTCTTCATATGTAGTAAATCTTTGCCGTGTTTCCAACGAGATCTGTTCCACGCGGTATATGTTAAAAATCACATTTTTAACATCGATACTTCATATATGAAGATTATATTTCTATATCACTACATATAAAATAAAGTTCATATTTTTATATCGCTAATTCTTATATAAAAATCGTATATTTATATAAAGAGAATTCATATAAAAATCACATTTTTTTTACATAACTTAAAATTCTAACTTTCTTTGATTAAAAATCAAATCTTTTTATGTTAAAAATCCGATCTTTTCTATGTTAAAAATCATGTCTTTACTATGTTAAAAAAAATCTCGTCTTTACTATATTGAAAATCTTGTCTTTACTATATTAAAAATCTCGTCTTTACTATATTAAAAATCTCGTCTTTACTATATTAAAATCTAATCTTTAGCAAATTAAGAATCTTAACTTTATAACCAATAAAAATCTTATCTTTATTCTTTAAACATCATCACTCCCTATATTTAAAGATCGAATTTTTATCTTTACCTCTTATATATAAAAATCAAATTTTTAATCTTCATATATAATAAAAATTGAAATTTTATTTTGAACTATATATGTAAATAAACCCATATTTTTATCGCTACTATATATGAACAAAAACCATATTTTTATCGCCGTAAAAATCATATTCTTCTAATCATACAAAATAAAATTTTATAATTATAAAAATCTCATCTTTTACATCTTAAAAATATAGTCTTTAACATCATAAAAATATAAACTTTAACATCATAAAAATATAATCTTTCATATAAAAATATGATCTTTCATAGAAAAAAAACTTTTACTATAAAAATCTAACTTTTAAATAAATAAAAATCATTATTTCATATATATAAAAATCAAGAGTTTATATAAGTAAATAAAATTAAATCAGATTTTAAAGCAAGGTATTACATAAAAATAAATAAAAACAAATAAACAAAAACAAAATAAAAGGAATTACCTTAGCTTTTCTGTTTTGGTTCGCAGCAGGGGGGGTTCGTTGTGTCCGCCGGAGGTGGGGGACTGCAGTTCATCGGAGGGGGCCTGGGAAGGCCGGCGCGGTGGGCGGCAGTGGCACCATTGGCCGGCGTCGGTCAAATTGGGTTAGGTTTGGGGTTGTTTAGGCGAGGAGAGAGTGGCACGAGGGGAAGGGGATGGCCGGAGCTAGTGGGTGGCGGCGTTGGTGGTGGATCGCGAGTGGGGCGAAGCGCGGCGGATTTTTTTTTGACTGAGCGCGTTGACTGAAGGAGAGGGGAGAGGTAGTGTTATATTATACAATTTAATATTTTATTTATTTTATTCCTTTTGATTTCAAAGTTCATGTTTAACGATACTAACACCTATCTCCCCTAGCCAATTACCCCCATTCCGAACACAATGGGATATGTATCGTAAGCTGATTCGATCATTTTGATCAGTTTCCGTCAAAATCAAAATATAGCTCTATATATTGAATTTGAATTTGAACGCACATTTCAATTTACCGGGGCCACATACGGACTCTAAAAATTCCCGAAAAATATTTTCTAGCTTCGTATTGACGATACGGTTCTAAAAAAACTAATTTTATCAAATTCTGATATCGTTTGAAAATGGCCATTTTCTGGTCGATCGAAATTGACTAAAACTGTTAAAACACGTTTTCCTTCGCCACGCTCACATGTTGATTTCAAAAATTATGAATTTTGGAATCTAGTAATAATTTGATATCTCGGATCCAACAAAAGTGGTTTCGTCGAAAACCGAGGTCGTTTGCAAAATTTTCATTTTTAAGGGCCAGAATTCCATAGCGACTATTCTGAATTTTCAACCGGACGTAACTTTTTATTCCGGCTATGAAATTTTGATCTTTCGGATTCGTTGGAAAGATATTCTCAAATAGATTCTAATATTTTTAGTTTCGCCAAAATCCGGTTTATTTTGAATCCAGTACATTCAATTGAACTTTGAAATCGAATTTTCAAACTACCGCGCCATTATCAATTCCTTTTATAATTTCAAATAAATATTTATATTCTAATGACGATCTATATAAATATATACGTTCTAATTCTATTCAAAATAATTTTCTCTTCGTCATTATTTAAAATAATTCATTTTAAATATAAAAAATTCATCAAAATTGCCAAAATAAAAATTTTAAATTGACTCAGATTTCCGGGTTATTACAATCTCCCCCACTTAAAACTTTTCGTCCCCGAAAAGGAATGAAGCTGAAAGTTGTTTAACAAATCAACTCAACTTTCATTATTTTCTTTACGGCTTAAATTCTTCAACTTTTCAGTTTCTAAAAACTTTTCAAATTTTTCAAAAATTTGGCTAACATCCTAAATTTTCGAAAATTTTCGCCATAACCTCCCCTGCACCGGGAGCTTTGTGATATTTCAAATAGCCTCCCATGGCCCTTACCAATCCGAAAAAGAAAAAAAAAACAGCCAACCGGCTCATAAAATCATCAAAAACCCAAGAAATACAATAAACATGTACCTATTTGTCGGGCAAACAATTTTATTTCTCTCCTCTAGCCTCCTTGCTATGACCTGTTCAATGCAAGTACATGTATATGTATGCAAATGCGACAAATTTTCAATACAATTCACTATTTGGTTCAATTTGGCTAAAGGTTCAACATTCAATTAATCAAAACAGTAATCAAACAACACAATCAGCAATTAATTAGTTGATTAACATTTCAAATTCATAATTTTGATACATAGTCAAAAATCAGATTTTTGATGCCAAATCACAACAATAAGCCCTATCTAGTTTTGGTTCTCACACCAGTCAATTGGAATCATATAGATATCCCACCTTCGAAACTCGAACTTAGACACTGATGATGAGGCCTCATCATTAGAATCATCTCCGGGCGACTAGAGTGTGATTCTATATCTACCTAATATATTAAAACTTCGAATACCCGTGGATCATACGTATATGCAAAATCTTTATATATTCGATTGCCCAAATCAATATAAAAATAAAATTCAAATACGAATAATTGATTTAAATTTTCAAAACAAAATACGTTTTCATTTTAAAATATACTCTTCCTACTCGTTCTAGAATACTACTGATCCTATCTCTAATGAGTCATTTTCATTGGATATTACTAATCCAATCTCTGATGAATTCTTTCGTTTGGTTCTAATGTGTCTTGTTCTCCGAGCTCTATAAACCAAAGCTCTAATACCAAGCTGTTACGACCCGAACTTCCTCGGTAAGGAAAGCACGGATTGAATTGAGAACAAGCCACATCGGGACGCAAACAGAAGAACATTTCATTGTATATTACAACAATTTCAGCAGATCACAAGAATATACAACGTATGAATGAATAAAATACATTCGATAAATATCAGAAATTACAATAAATTACATAGCAGCGGAAAATAATACAAAACACAACTGAAAGGAATATACGAATACAGAGCTTTCTGAATATCATTCCAGCTGTAAACACGGATCATGTGATTATAAATCTGCAAAACCAAAACTACCAGCTGCCCGTGCGGAAAATAAGGGCACCCAAAGTTTAGGTTAAAACAATAAACTCCAGGTCAGTCATGTGAATGGTGTGAGAACTAAAACAGCTATTAATCTTTATTTTAAAGTTAGGTAAATCAAGGGACCACGCCGTATAACACAGAACAGGTTTCCTCCCAAGAGTACCAGTGCATAAAACAACAGCGCAATGCTAAATAAAGAACAATTAAGCTATTATAAGACCCAGGTCCCATCACACAATGCAACACAAGCCGGAGGATAGGGTTTTACCTTATAATAGCCAAGGCATGCTTGATACACTAAATTTCATGATTTATTATTACTATAAGTGTATAATGCCAAAACAATTTCAATCATAAGTATCAATCGTAGACGGCATAAGTGCCCCATACCACTATGTCGCAATATATAGGTTTACAACTAAAACCGCAAAGTCTCGTATTGGAAGTTGTATTTCCATCTGTGAACCAATGCAAAAAATAGTCCTTACCAATTCGAGAGCCTCTAGTCCGCCCCTTAGGTCAGAGCTCAAGTGAACTTTGGATCTTCAGGGTCGATCCACCGATGCAGATTAAAATGCCTGAACACTGCGTTTCCCCGTCCTTTCGGGCGTAAATGAGCCAAATGACTCCATCGGCTCCACATAGTCGCCGATATATCCGAGGCGCCTCGCAACCCAACAACCACATAAGTCAAACTCGTCAGGGCGTGTCAAACAACTAACGCCACTTCTAACTAGAAAGAAACGCATGTCCTCCCTAATGTCCTCTCTCGTTTCTGGTTCACAACCGGGGTGTGAGGCTCGCGACTCAACGCTACACAAAGCTATGCCACACAGCCTGTGCTTTGATCATCAACCACAAGACTATGCTTTTCAACAAAAGCCTTGATCATTTGCCGCTTAGGCATGCCACACAGGAAATTCATGCCATGCGATTGATATCCATCTATATACAACCTCTGAGCTCGTACGTCTCAGAGAAGGGTGTTAAGCAAGAGAATAAATTCTCCGTCGCCAAACAAATATATATTTAGTAGAAATCAATCACACAGAATAAAATCCAATGTTAAACACACAGTCCATTTACAAGTTCGTTCTGGGTCTGAACGAAACCGGAGGCACCTTGTACCTCGCATATCCATCGATCTCCAAGTACGTCTGGACGATCACCAACTGATTCCCTCCTCTTGGGTGTACGGCCCAATCAAGATCATCAGTAATCACCCAAACAATGTGAAGACCTCTGGTTTTCGACCACCATCTTCATCCTCGACACATCGTCGAATCAGTTATTCAGAATGGGATAAACCCGGTCTTTCTGAATAACCCGCGTATATAATAAACAAGTGTTACACAAACACAACATACGCCTCATTCCAATTTAGAATATTCTTTTATTCAAATATTCTTATATTTGGGAAAGGTTCCCATTAATTTTATCAAAGATAAATTCCTTAAATTTATTCTTTAATCTTCTTTTGAATATCAATTCAAACCAAATTATGGTTTATCCAAACTAGCCGGGATTAACGAACCTTACCGAAGTAATCATTTGTTTTAATTTCCCAATCCCAACCTATTCATCGCATGAAGTAAAACTGGTAATACTTCATATCTAACACCACGGCGTTATCGGTAAATTCAATTACCATTTCACATTCAAATCTAATAAAGATTTAACTATTGCCTGGAGTAAAACTGGTGATACTCCATTCCTGATCATTTCAATCTAATTAAAGATTCATTAAAACTCCACTTGGTTTTAATCTTCCTAAAAATCAATATTAATTATTGTTTAACTTGGGAAATCATATCCGGTCTTTAACTGGGTTAAAGAACCAATGTCATTTAAAACATGGTTCACAATAAACCCGAAATCACATTCCATTCAATTCCAATTTATTTTATTAAATTGGAAAACTTTACTTTGGAAAACCTCCTTTAAATGTTAGCAAAAGATTTATAAATTCCAAATCACATTTCAATGTAAATCGGGTTAAAGAACAAATGTCGTTAAAACACAGTTCACGATAAACCCAACTCCCATTTGATATTAAATACAAGGCTCTGAATAGAAAATATATCGGCTTATATTCAATGTCAAATTCTACGACCAACAAATATCGTATTGGAAATAACGATATAAATATATCTTTCAAATTTCCATAACAATATTTGTATAATCACGAAACCCAACATCGAAATATTCCAAAGACAATTTCAATTCAAATCCATTCCAATTCAATTATTGGAAATTCTGGTTACTTTTAAAACCCTTTCAAATACAATTTATTTATTTCAAAAATAAATGGATTATAATTCTAGTTCAAAACTAGTTCATTTTGATAAAAATCTATTTTTATCTTTTCAAATATAGAGTTTTTCATCCCAATTCTTTCCAAATCGTTTCTTATGATTTTACACAAATTATTACTATTTATAATAATTTTATCAAGGCCCGTGCAGTCGATTTCCATCAACGGCCATCGAACTGCACTTACGGCGACCTTTTCCAAATTTGATTTGGACATAATTCCAAATCCAACCATTAGATTTCAAACCAAAAATATTCATTAGAAAGCTCTTTTCTATACGAACCCAACGGTTCTGATTTTAGGAGAATCCGATGGTCGGATCTCCCGTAAGATCCATTCGAAGACAATGGTCGAAATTCACGAACTGCCGCAGTGCGGCGCGTTCTATTCAGGCCATTATATATATATATATATATTATATATTTCGTCGATTTCCTTTCAAAACATATTTTATAAATCGTTTTAAATTCATTTTCAAAACGATTTCAACTTCATTTTCAATTTCAAATCAAAATTGAATATTTCATATCATTAATCTATAAATGACAGTATTATCAAAACGTTATATTTTGAAATCAATTCCTATTTGATATTCATTATAAAAAAGAATAAAATCGATATAAATATCGTTCACGTCAAAATGGCGTCAATATAATCAACACGGCTTTTATTCAACACATGAAATTCAACACATGAATATTAATTTTATTCAACACATGAATATTTATTCTATTCAACACATGAATTTATATTATACAACACATGAATTTTCATTCTATTCAACACATGAATTTATATTATTCAACACATGAATTTTCATTCTATTCAACACATGAATTTTCATTTTATTCTTTATTTTCCAAATTAGAATGAGGCCCAATCAATTACCATATAATGTTAATTATATGGATTCCCTACAACACATGTATATAATAGCAATGATAAATCATCAACCATCATTCAGAGTGCACCACACAACTGCATAAACATTAAATACAGATAAGTGATGCTTACACAGTCTGTCAACCCATCGGTCGACATACTACTAAACAATTGGGATTAGTGTATGTCAATATCATCCCAACACCTGTGTGGGGTTTCAATAAATCAAACACATATTTTATTTGTGCAGTTGGGCGATGTGTAAAATTTATCGTTCCAATCAATATCAGTCAAATGAGTGTACATAAATATATCGTCCGATTTGTTTATAAATATTTATTTTACTTCAACACACAAATATATATTTTATTTCAACACATGAATATATATTTTATTTCAATACATGAATATATATTTTATTTCAACGCATCAATATTTATTCTATTCAACACATGAATTTATATTATACAACACATGAATTTTCATTCTATTCAACACATGAATATATATTTTATTTCAACACATGAATATTTATATTATATTTCAAAATCACAATCAAATTTCGCAACATAACAAAATCAAACAAGTCGTCCATGGTCGGTGGACGACGGGTGTCGGGTGCTACTAAGCACCATCTGCATCCTAGTATATATTTCAACTAGAAAATAAAATAAAAGGTGAGGAGTTCTCACCAAGAGCTAAACCAAACTCCATGACTCTTCATATGTTGGAAATCTTTGCCGTGTTTCCAACGAGATCTGTTCCACGCGGTATATGTTAAAAATCACATTTTTAACATCGCTACTTCATATATGAAGATTATATTTCTATATCACTACATATAAAATAAAGTTCATATTTTTATATCGCTAATTCTTATATAAAAATCGTATTTTTATATAAAGGGAATTCATATAAAAATCACATTTTTTTACATAACTTAAAATTCTAACTTTCTTTGATTAAAAATCAAATCTTTTTATGTTAAAAATCCGATCTTTTCTATGTTAAAAATCCTGTCATTACTATGTTAAAAAAAATCGTCTTTACTATATTAAAAATCTCGTCTTTACTATATTAAAAATCTCGTCTTTACTATATTAAAAATCTCGTCTTTACTATATTAAAAATCCCGTCTTTACTATATTAAAATCTAATCTTTAGCAAATTAAGAATCTTAACTTTATAACCAATAAAAATCTTATCTTTATTCTTTAAACATCATCACTCCCTATATTTAAAGATTGAATTTTTATCTTCACCTCATATATGTAAAAATCAAATTTTTAATCTTCACATATAATAAAAATTGAATTTTTATTTTGAACTATATATGTAAATAAACCCATACTTTTATCGCTACTATATATGAACAAAAACCATATTTTTATCGCCGTAAAAATCATATTCTTCTAATCATACAAATTAAAATTTTCTAATTATAAAAATCTCATCTTTTACATCTTAAAAATATAGTCTTTAACATCATAAAAATATAAAATTTAACATCATAAAAATATAATATTTCATATAAAAATATGATCTTTCATAGAAAAGAAAAAAAATCCTTTACTATAAAAATCTAACTTTTAAATAAATAAAAATCATTATTTCATATATATAAAAATCAAGACTTTATATAAGTAAATAAAATTAAAACAGATTTTAAAGCAAGGTATTACATAAAAATAAACAAAAACAAATAAACAAAATAAAAGGAATTACCTTTGCTTTTCTGTTTTGGTTCGCAGTAGGGGGTTCGTTGCGTCCGCCGGAGGTGGGGGACTGCAGTTCATCGGAGGAGGCCTGGGGAGGTCGGCGCGGTGGGCGGCAATGGCTCCATTGGCCGGCGTCGGTCAAATTGGGTTAGGTTTGGGGTTGTTTAGGTGAGGAGAGAGTGGCACGAGGGGAAGGGGATGGCCGGAGCTAGTGGGTGGCGGCGTCGGTGGTGGATCGCGAGAGGGGTGAAGCGCGGCGGTTTTTTTTTTGGCGACATTTATTATTACTAAATACACGTGAATTATTTGTAAAGACCGGATATTTTTATTACTAAATATACGTGAATTATTACAAAATATACGTGAATTATTATTACTAAATATACGTGAAAGCTAAATAAAAATTCGATTTTTATATATATGAAAGCTAGATAAAAATTCGATTTTTATATATACGAAAGCATATTAAAAATGTGATTTTTAATTGTATAGATAGCGATGTTAAAAATATGATTTTTAACATATGCCGCGTGAAATAGATCTCGCTGGAAGCACGGCGAAGATTTCCTACATATGAAGAGTCGCGGCGTTTGGTTTAGCTTCTATGTGAGAACTCCTCACCTTTAATTTATTTCTAGTTTGAAATATGTACTAGGATGCAGACGGTGCTTAGCAGCACCCGAGTCCCGTCGTCCACAGACCATGGATGACTTATTTGTTTAATTGTTGTGTTGTGGAATTTGATTGTGTGAAGTGGAATGAATAAATATTTTACAGTTAAAAATATAATTTTTAACGTGTATATAAAATAAATATTTATAAACAAATCGGACTGTTTGTTTCACCCATTTAACTGATATTGATTGGGACGATAAATTTTACATATCGCCCAACTGCACAAATAAAAATCTGTGTTTGTTGATTTGAAACCCCACACAGATATTGGGATGATATTTGACGTACACTAATCCCGATTGTTTAGTTGTATGTCAATCGATGGGTTGACAGACTGTGTAAGCGTTAATTATTTATATTTAATGCTTATGCAGTTGTGTGGTGCACTCTGGATGATGGTTGATGATTTATCGTTGCTATTATATACATGTGTTGTAGGGAATCCATATAATTAACATTATATGGTAATTGATTGGGCCTCATTCCAATTTGGAAAATAAGGAATATTATAAAAGAAAATTCGTGTGTTGAATAGAAACAAAATTCATGTGTTGAACAGAAAGAAAATTCATGTGTTGAATAGAAAGAAAATTCATGTGTTGAAATAAAATATATATTCATATGTTGAGTAAAATAAATATTCATGTGTTGAATAAAAATATATATTCATGTGTTGAAGAAATTATTCATTTGTTGAATAGAATAATGAACTTATTGAAATATATAAAGCGGTGTTGGTTAGATATGCGCCATTTTGACGCGAACGATATTTATATCGATTATATTCGTTTTTAAAATGAATATAGAAAAGGAAGTGATTTCAAAATATAACGTTTTGGAAATATTATCATTTATATATATATATCGATGATATGGAATATTCAATTTTGATTAGAAATTGAATATGAAGTTGAAATCGTTTTGAAAACGAACTTAAAACGATTTTTAAAATACGTTTTAAAGGAAATCGATTAAATATATATAATATATATATTATATGTATATATAATGGCATGAATAGAACACGCCGCGCCGCGGTAGTTCGCGAATTTCAACCATTGACTTCGAATTGACGTTGCGGGAGATCCGACCGTTGGATTCTCCTAAAACTGGAACAATTGGGTTAGTATCGAAAAGAGATTTCTAACGAATATTAGAGATTTGAAATATAACGGTTGGATTTGGAATTATGTCCAAATCAAATTTGGAAAAGGTCGTTGTAAGTGCAGTTCGATGGCCGTTGATGGAAATCGACTGTACGGGTCTTGATAAAATTATTAAAAATAGTAATAATTTGTGTAAAATCATAAGAAATGATTTGTGAAGAATTGGGATGAAAAATTCCAAATTTGAAAAGATAAAAGTAGATTTTTATCGAAATGAACTAGTTTTGAACTAGAATTATAATTCCATTTATTTTTAAAATAAATAAATTGGATTTGAAATGGTTTTGAAAAATAACTAGAATTTCCAATAATTTAATTGGGATAGATGTGAATCGAAATTGTATTTGGAATATTTCAATGTTGGATTTCGTGATTATACAGATATTGTTATGGAAATTTGAAAGATATATTGATATCGTTATTTCCAATTCGATATTTGTTGGTCGTAGAATTTGATATTGAATATAAGCCGGTATATTTCCTATTCAGAGCCTTGTATTTAATATCAAATGGAATTTGGGTTTGTTGTGAATTGTGTCTTCATTTACACTGTTCTTAAACCCAGTTGAGAAAAAGATTAAATCTTTTTATTTAGATTTAATGAAGTATACCAATTAAATGGTATTTAATTGGAATTAAATAGAATGTGATTTTGGGTTTATCGTGAACCGCGTTTTAAATGACATTGGTTCTTTAACCCAGTTAAAGACAGGATATGGTTTTCCAAGTTAAATAATCATTAATATTGATTTTTGGGAAGATTAAAAACAAGTGGAGTTTTAATGAATCTTTAATTAGATTGAAATGATCGAGAATGGAGTATCACCAGTTTTGCTCCAGGCGATAGTTAAATCTTTAATTAGATTTGAACGTGAAATGGTAATTGAATTTATCGATAACACCGTGGTGTTAGATATGAAGTAATGCCAGTTTTACTTCATGGGATGAATAGGTTGGGATCGGGAAGTTAAAACAAATGATTACTTAGGTAAGGTTCGTTAATCCTGACCAGTTTGGATAAACCATAATTTGGTTTGAATTGAAATTCAAAAGAAGATTACAGAATAAATTTAAGGAATTTATCTTTGATAAGATTAATGGGAACCTTTCCCAAAGTATAAGAATATTTGAATAAAAGAATATTCTGAATTGGAATGAGGCGTATGTTGTGTTTGTGTAACACTTGTTTATTATATACGCGGGTTATTCATAAAGACCGGGTTTATCCCATTCTGAATAACTGATTCGACGATGTGTCGAGGATAAAGATGGTGGTCGAAGATCGGAGGTCTTCACATCGTTTGGATGATTACTGATGATCTTTATTGGGTTGTACACCCAAGAGGAGGGAATCAGTTGGTGATCGTCCAGACGTACTTGGAGATCGATGGATATGCGAGGTACAAGGTGCCTCCGGTTTCGTTCAGACCCAGAACGAACTTGTAAATGGACTGTGTGTCTAACAATGGATTGTATTCCGTGTGATTGATTTCTATTAAATATATATTTGTTTGGCGGCGGAGAATTTATTCTCTTGCTTAACGCCCTTCTCTGAGACGTACGAGCTCAGAGATTATATATTAATGGATATCAATCGCATGGAGTGAACTGCCTGTGTTGCATGCCTAAGTGGCAAATGATCAAGGCTTTTGTTGAAAATCAAAGTCTTGTGATTCATGATCAAAGTACGGACTGTGTGGCGTAGCTTTGTGTAGCGTTGATTCGCGAGCCTCACACCCCATTTGTGAACCAGAAACGGGTGAGGACCTCAGGGAGGACATGCGTTTCCTTCTGGCCAGGGTTGTGTTAGTGACCTACCAGCCTTGATATTTATATTATTTTCACCTGTGTGGTTATTGGATTGCGAGGCGCCTCAGATATATCGGTGACTATGTGAAGCCGATGGAGTCATTTGGCTCATTTACGCCCCAAAGGGCGGGGAAACGCAGTGTTCAGGCATTTTAATCCATATCGTTGGACCGGCCCTGTCGCTCCAAGGGTCGATGCGTTATGATCCTGAGACATGGGCTAGATTGTCTTGAATTCGGTAGAGGACAATCCCTTGCATCGGTTCATAGATGGAAACCCAATTTCCAAATACGTGACATTGTGTTTTTGATTGTAGAGCCTAGTATTAGCAACATGATATATGGTACCCATGCCGTCTAGGATTGATACATTTATATTTGAAGTTGTTTTACACACTATGCACTTATAATAGTATCAAATGATTTGTTTTTAACGTACCAAGCATGTTTGGCTATTATAAGGGAAAACTCTATCCTTCGGCTTGTATTGCATTGTGTGATGGGACCTGGGTCTTATAATAGCTTCATTTTTCCAAAAAGCATTGTGCTGTTTTGTTATGTGCACTGATATTCTTGGGAGGAAACCCGTTCCGTGTTATACGGCGTGGTCCCTTGATATATCTGATTTAAAGTAAAGCTTTAAATAACTGTTTGAGTTCTCACACCAGTCCCATGACTGACCTGGAGTTAATTGTTTTAACCTAAACTCTAGGTGCCCTTATTATGACACGGGCAGCTAGTAGTTTTGGTTTTGCAGATTTATATTCGCAGGAACCTGGTTTACAGCTGGAACGATGCTCGGAAAGCTCTGTATCCGCGTATTACTTTCAGTTGTGTTTTGTATTATTTTCCGCTGCTTTGTAATGTATTGTAATCTCTGATATTTTGTGATGTACATTATTTATTCATGCTCTGTATATTCTTGTAATCTGATGGAATTGTTGTAATTAACAATGAAATGTTCTTCTGCTTGCGTTCCGATGTAGCATGACATGCATATAATGTGGGTAGGAAAGACAACATCATATAAGGCAAGTATGACAAGGTAAATATGATGGAGAGTATACATTTTTCTAATGATTGCTCTACACTAATACTAGTATAACCAGAATGATATGATCCCAACACTATCAAATAGTAGACGTGGGCATACGTCCAGATGTATCCTAACTTCTACCCCAATCGATCGGCTCCCTAATCCGCGTAGATACCTTGTGTCGGCTCACAGTAGGAGGTATCACTTCCTAAAGTGGCAAGACCTCGTCTTTATAATGTGCACAACCATATCTATAGTGTCACGGTCGTCTTATCCCCCTCTGCCCGGCCCATGCACGCACACGACCCGGTCGGTTTGCGCCGCCCACACCATCCTCCACGTTTGGATCTCTTACAATCAGCCCAGTAAGTGTGCCCCAACTCCGACCTAGGACAAAGTACTTGTTTTGATACTGTTATATTGGTTATTGACTGAAAGGGGTCCCACACAATGTGATACAAGCTCTCCCCTTGTCTTGTATCCTCACTAGGATTTCCATCGGTTATGTATACCACTAGGTGTCTTTAACTACACAACCCTATCATTTCTACAAGTTATGCTTACCCTTAAAAAGGTGTCCTTAATTACATAACTTTAATATTTCCATAAGTTATGTATACCACTTGGTGTCTTTAATTACATAACCTTATCAGGTTAAGTTTGTGGGCCTATATATAAATATTACCTACCCCCTTAGATTTACTTAACTCACCCACTGTTCACCCAAATTTACTTAACCCCAATTTAAGTTTATACTTATATAATCCCTATGGATTCAACTAGATTAAGTATTCAAGGTTTATTACCATATTTTCATTTTGTGTTTACAGTATGCTAGACCTCCCGCATTAGGCCTACCATTTGTGGATGTTGGACATGTTGGGCGGGTCCAGGCAGACTTATTCCACAAATCGGGCTTAACCTCATGTCTTAGTACATCTCGTATTTGTGCACCTAGACCTCCCACATTAGATTCACCACTTGTGGTTGCTGGATATGCCGGGCGGTTCCGGGTAGACTTCCACCACAAGTGCCATCTAACCTCATGTCTAGGCGCAATTACAGTTTCTAATTACTGTAATCCTAGGCATTTCATTATTAGCTAATTTTCACTTATGTCGTTATAGGTTATAGGATTCATGCCCCTTTTCCCTCAATTATGTTCATAGTGAATTTTGTGTCCAAATTCATATACATAACCATTATTCAAGTTATGCCAAATTCCCCCTTTACCAATTATTCCCAAATTCCCAATTTACAAATTATGCCCCAAATACAATGTTTTTCCCCTCTTTCCCAAGCTAACGCATTTGCACAATTTAGCGGCATGCCTAGACTCGAAGTAGCCTGGCTATATAAAATAAAAGGGAAAGGGTGAAGGGAAGATGACAGAAACAATTATTCTAGAAAAACTGATATAAGCATATGATGGCATGACGATAAGATGGACATATAAGCACAGATCAGTGAACTTGTGATAATAAAACAGGTTCTAACACAGTAGGGATGTCATAATAGGCATGATTATATCTAAATAAGGATTTAGATGTCCAACTAATGATAGATCCAAATTAACCTCAAACATAATAGGTACAAGATGATTTAAATAATAGGTTAGACCCGTAATCAAAAGTAGATCTGACATGATAAAGATTTAGATCCAGGTCATAGTTAGTTCAGAATATCATTGGTTCATCAATTTCAATAGAGCTGATATGATAAAGGTTGAGATCCAAATTATAGTCATATCATGTTATACTTTTAATTATTTAAATCTAAAAATAACTTGAAACTCACAGTGTTCGGATCTAAAGAAATAGAAGGAGAAAAGTAGTTGATGAATCTCATATCTACACTTTGAATCTCAAAATTTGATTGCAGAAGAAGAAAGAGTTTTGATTCAGTCCAAGCACCAGCAGCACTTAGGCCTCCATTGATTTTCAGTGTGAGAAAACTAGAAAATGAAGCCGTATATATAGCTGCCAACCCCAAAATTCGACTGCCACCTCAGCCCTAGGGTGGTTGACCCCCCTTAGAGGGTCTACCCATGGGTCGACACCCCCCTTGAGGGGGTCGACAACCCCCCTAAGGGGTCGACTCCCCTGAGGCGGGAAAATTGCCGCCTCTTTTTTCTTCTGATTTTGAACGGTTTTTGATTTTCTGGATACTATATATATATAATCCTTCTGCACGTAAATAAACTTCAAACCCTCATAACTTCTTCATACAGTGTCCGTTCTACACAAACCAAATGTCTATCTTGACCAAAATTTCGAGACGGACGCAATGGCGTAGTCTTTTCCCTTAATTCTAAAAAATAAATTAATTATTGTTTAATTTATCCTCTTTTAATTTCGTTACAATGACGGGGTGTTACATTCTCCCCTACTCAAAGGATTTTGTCCCTGAAATCTTCAAGTTAAGAAGAATGTATATCCTACCATCCATCACCCATCTACTCATCCACCAATCACAGGAATCCACTATCCTTAAAGACTTCTAATGCTTATATGAACATATGCAAAGGTGTGTGTATATGTCCTAATACTAATGTGAGATATCAGGCGGTCTACTGATTCAGTCGACCTCCTTAATGTAATGTATGTTAGTGTCATGAATCCAACATGTATGCAACAATTCTTTTATCACATGTTAGTTCTATGTGTGTGAACAAACATCCATCCAAATGCAACATCCATATGATGGTACACCCATTTCCATACATTAAAAGAAAAAAATGCACACACATCCATATGCAGTATGAGAGTGATTGAGCCGATCTAGTGCCTAATGTGTGTGTATATGCATCCACGAGTAACCACCAGCAATCACTTGCATCCTTTTGCATCCATCAAACATAACATGTCTCAAACACATGTTTACATTCATGGGATTCGTATCTAAATGTCGAAGATTCTATCAATAGGACATACTTAAATGATAGAAATAAGAATAAATAAAAGCTTTGGAAAAGGAGTTAAGAACATACCCTCGAAAAGAAAAGGGTACGAAGTATGAATCTTATCTTCAGCGTCCTAAGTCGCATCCTCTGGGTTATCTCCCCATTGAACCTTGATCAACTTTTTTCTTTGTTGCGTAGCCTCTTAACTTCTGATCCAAGAATATGGATAGGAACTCATCTGACTATCGCCTGCCGTTCCACTTCTACTTCTCCCAATACACTTGGCTCAACTACTTTCGCGGTATTATGTAAGCACTTCCGCAAATGAGAAACATGGAAAACATCATGAAAGCCGGATAATCTCTCGGCTAGCTTTACTCTGTAGGCCATTTGGCCAATCCTTTCCATTATGGGAAATTGCCCTACAAATCTTGGAGCCAGTTTCCATACGGATCTGAAGCGAACCACGTTCCTCAGAGGTGACACTTTAATGAAAACCATATCTTCTACTTCAAATTCAATATCAGCCCTTCTCTTGTCAGCACAGGATTCCTTCCTATCATGAGCGATCTTCATTCGTCATCTAATAAGATCAATCTTCTCGGATGTTTCTCTAACCATATATGGTCCAAACAATAGCCTTTCTGTAGATTCCCATCAACAAGTTGGTGATCTATAAGATCGTCCGTATAAGGCTTCAAAATGTGCCATGCCAATGCTAGCTTGGTAGCTGTTGTTGCAGGCGAACTCCACTAAAGGAAGATGCTCTTCCCAAGTACCTCTGAAGTCTAGAATACACAACATCAAAAGATTTTTTAGAACTCTGTTCACCCTCTCTGTCTGCCCATCGGTCTGAGGATGATAAGCGATGCTCAAACATAACTGTGTACCTAATGATTCTTGCAAACTCCTCCAAAACTCACTTGTGAAGATGAGGTCACGATCATTTACGATGCTGGAAGGTACTCTGTAAAGACCCGTAACTTCCCCGGTGAGGAAAGCGCGGATAGTTCGAGAACAAGCCACATCAGAACGCAGACGGGAGAACATTTCATTGTATATTACAACAATACCATCAGAATACAAGAATATACAGAGTATAAACGAATATTACACAAAAATATCAGAGATTTAAATTACATTTAAATACATAGCAGCGGAAAATAATACAATACGCAACTGAAGGAGATATACGGATACAAAGCTTTCCGGATATCATTCCAGCTGTAAACCAGGGTCCTGTGAATATAAATCTGCAAAACCAAAACTACTAGTTGCACGTGTCAAAATAAGGGCACCCAGAGTTTAGGTTAAAACAATAAACTCCAGGTCAGTCATGGGACTGGTGTGAGAACTAAAACAGTTATTAATCTTTATTTTAAAGTTAGGTAAATTGAGGGACCACGCCGTATCACACGGAACGGGTTTCCTCCCAAGAACGCCAGTGCATAAAACAAACAGCGCAATGCTAAATAAAAGAAAAATGAAGCTATTATAAGACCCAATTCTTCCCAAATCATTTCTTATGATTCTACACAAATTATTGCTATTTTTAATAATTTTATCAAGGCCCGTACAGTCGATTTTCATCAATGACCATCGAACTGCACTTACAGCGACCTTTTCCAAATTTGATTTGGACATAATTCCAAATCCAACCGTTAGATTTCTAATTTCTAATATTCTTTAGAAAGCTCTTTTCGATACGAACCCAACGGTTCCAGTTTTAGGAGAATCCGACGGTCGGATCTCCCGTAATATCCATTCGAAGTCAATGGTCGAAATTCGCGAACTGTCGTAGCGCGGCGCGTTCTATTCTGGCCATTATATTATATATAAAATATATATAATATATACTTCATCGATTTCCTTTTAAAACGTGTTTTATAAATCGTTTTAAATTCGTTTTCAAAACGATTTCAACTTCCTTTTCAATTTCAAATCAAAATTGAATTTTCCAATATAGATTCGTTTTAAATTCATTTCAATTCTATTTCAATTCAAATCTTTTTCAATTCAAATCGGTTTCAATTCAAATCAATTTCAGTTCAATTTCAATACGTTTTAAATTCAATTCAAAACGATTTCAATTCTATTTCAATCTCATTCGAATTTCAGTTCTATTCGGTTTAATTCGAATTTCATTTCAATTCAATTTAATTCGAATTTCAATTCCTTTCAAAATATCAGATTTTGAAATCACTTTCGATATTCATTGTAAAATGAATAAAATCGATATAAATATCGTTCACGTCGAAATGGCGTCAATCTAATCAACACGGCTTCATATATTTCTATTTTCAAATATTCTATTTGAAATATTCCTTTTTCAAATATTTCTATTCAAATATTTCTTATTCAAAACTGGAATGAGGCCCAATCAATTACCATATAATGTTAATTATATGGATTTTCTACAACACATGTATACAATAACAACGATGGATAATCAACCATCATCCGAAGTGCATTCTACACTGTATAAGCATTAAATATAAATTTTTAACGCTCATAACAGTCTGTCCATCAATCGATCGACATTCAGCTAATTATTGGGACTAGTGTATGTCATATATCATCCCAATACCCGTGTGGGGTTTTCAAACAATCAAACACAGATTTTATTTGTGCAGTTGGGCGATGTGTAAAATTTATCGTCCCAATCAATATCAGTCAAATGTGTGTATATAAACAAATCCTACGATTTGTTTATTTTTATTTCATTTCATATACACGTAAAAAATTCTATTTTTAACTATAAAATATTTTCCACTATAAAATATTTTATTTCAACTACATGAATATTTTATTTCATTTCACATCACATCACACAATCAACTACATATCCAAATCAAACAAACAAGCATACAAGCCGTCCATGGTCTGTGGACAACGGGTGTCGGGTGCTACTAAACACCGTCTGCTTCCTAGTATATATTTTAACTAGAAAATCAAATTAAAAGTGAGAAGTTCTCACCGATTAGCTAATCCAAACATCTCGACTCTTCAAATGTAGAAGTCTTCACCGTTTCTTCTTTCGTCACCTTCGTCATTCGTATTCACTACATATATAAAAATCGAATTTTTACTTCGCTATTCAATATATAAAAATCGAATTTTTACTTCGCTGTTCAATATATAAAAATCGAATTTTTACTTCGCTATTCAATATATAAAAATCGAATTTTTACTTCACTATTCAATATATAAAAATCGTATTCAATATATAAAAATCGAATTTTTACTTCGCTATTCAATATATAAAAATCGAATTTTTACTTCGCTATTCAATATATAAAAATCAGTTCTTTCATATCTAAAAATCTCGCCTTTTACTTACTAAAAATCTCGCCTTTTACTTACTAAAAATCTCGCCTTTCACTTACTAAAAATCTCGCCTTTTACTTACTAAAAATCTCGCCTTTCACTTACTAAAAACCTCGCCTTTCACTTTAACTCATATAAAAAAAAAACTAAAAATAAAAGAAATTAAATTCGGATTTAATAATAAAACTAAATGGAAATAAATTAAAACTCACATTCATTGAGGGGATTGGGTCTTGGCCGCTGGTGGGGGGAGAACGACGCTCGCGGGAGGTGGAGCAGGTGGCGCTGGTGGTGAGGGGAGGCTACGGTGGTTGAGGTGTGGCCTAGGGATGGGGCGCGGCTTATCTTCTCGATTCGGAGGGGGTTTGGGGGTTTACGTCGATGGGGAGGAGGGTGGCGGATAGGGGAGGCCGGAGGGGAGGCGATCGGTGGGGGCGCCAGCAGTAGTGGGGAGCGACGGTGGCACGAGGTGGACGGCGACGAGGAGCGATGAGCGGTTTTTTTATTCTTCTGAACTGAAAAGTGAAAGAGAGGGAGGGAGGGCCTAGAGATAATAGAGGAGTTTTATTTTTAATTTTAATTATTTAATTTCCAATAAGTTGACTTTTTATTCAATCTCAAAACGAGGCCCACCGCCTGTCGTCCATAGCTAATTACCCCCATTCCGAATACAATGGGACATGCATCGTAGGCTGATTCGATCATTTCGATTAGTTTCCGTCAAAATCAAAATATATCTCTATATATTGAATTTGAACGCGCATTTCAATTTACCGAGGCCACATACTAACTCTAAAAATTCCCAAAAAATTATTTCTAGTTTTGTATTGACGATCCGGTTCTAACAAAACTAATTTCGTCGAATTCTGAGACAGTTGGAAAAATGGCCATTTTCCCGTCGATTAAATTCAACTAAAACTGGTCAAACGCGTTTTCCTTTGCCACGCTCACATATTGATTCAAAAAATTATGAAAATTGAAATCTAACAATAATTTGATATCACGGATCCAACAAAAGTGGTTTCGTGGAAATCTGAGGTTATCTGCAAAATTCCCATTTTTAAGGGCCAAAATTCCATAGCGACTATTCTGAATTTGCAACTGGGCATAACTTTTGATTCCCGCTATGAAATTTTGATTTCTCGGATTCGTTGGAAAGATATTACCAAATAGATTCTAATATTTTTGGTTTCACTAAAATCCGGTTTGTTTTGCACCCGGTACATTCAATTGAAATTTGAAATCGAATTATCAAACTACCGCGCCATTTTCAATTCCTTTTATAATAATAAATAATATTTTATATTCTAATGACGATCTATATAAATATATACGTTCTATTCTATTCAAAATAAATTTTCGGCATTATTATTTAAAATAAATCATTTTAAATATTCAAAATTCGCTAAAATTCCCAAAATAAAAAAAATTAAATTGGCTCGCATTTCCGGGTTATTACAATCTCCCCCACTTAAAACTTTTCGTCCCCGAAAAGGAACGAAGCCGAAAGTTGTTTAACAAACCAACTCAACTTCCATTATTTTCATTACGGCTTAAGTTCTTCAACTTTTCAGTTTCTAAGAACTTTTCAAATTTTTCAAAAATTTGGCTAACACCCTAAATTTTCGAAAATTTTCGCCATAACCTCCCCTGCATCGGGAGCACCGGGAAAATCCCGAAATTGCCATACAGGCCCTCTGATATCAAAAAGAAAAAGCCAATTGGCTCATAAAATCATCATCACCCAAACAAAACAGTAAATTATGATAAACATGTACCTATTTGTCGAGAAAACAAATTTTATTCTCTGCTCTAGCCTCCTTGCTATGACCTGTTCAATGTAAGTACATGTATATGCATGCAAATGCGACAAATTTTCAATACAGCTCACTATTTGGTTCAAATTGGCTATATGGTTCAACATTCTAATTAACCAACCAATAATCAAACAACACAATCAGCAATCAATTAGTTGATTACCATTTCAAATTCATAACTTTGATACATAGTCAAAAATCACATTTTTGATGCCAAATTACAACAATAAGCCCTATCTAATTTTGGTTCTCACACTAGTCTAATGGAAATATATAGAAATCACACTTTCGAAACTCGAATATAAATACTGATGATGCATGTGCTATCATCAGTGCCACCTCCGGGCGACTAGAGTGTGATTCTATATCTATCCAGTATATTAAAACTTCGAATACACGCGGATCAGACATATATGCAAAATCTTTATATACTGGACTGTCCAAATCAATACAAATAAATATTCAAATACGAATAATTGATTTAAATTTCAAAACAAAATTTGTTTTTCACTTTCAAAAATATACTCTTCACACTCGTTCTAGGATACTACTGATCCTATCTCTAACGAGTCATTCTAATTGGATATTACTAATCCAACATCTGATGAATTCTTTCGTATGGTTCTAATGTGTCTGGTTCTATGAGCTTTGTAAACCAAAGCTTTGATACCAACTGTAAAGACCCGTAACTTCCCCGGTGAGGAAAGCGCGGATAGTTCGAGAACAAGCCACATCAGAACGCAGACGGGAGAACATTTCATTGTATATTACAACAATACCATCAGAATACAAGAATATATAGAGTATAAATGAATATTACGCATAAATATCAGAGATTTAAATTACATTTAAATACATAGCAGCGGAAAATAATACAATACGTAACTGAAGGAGATATACAGATACAAAGCTTTCCGGATATCATTCCAGCTATAAACCAGGGTCCTATGAATATAAATCTGCAAAACCAAAACTACTAGCTGCCCGTGTCAAAATAAGGGCACCCAGAGTTTAGGTTAAAACAATAAACTCCAGGTCAGTCATGGGACTGGTGTGAGAACTAAAACAGTTATTAATCTTTATTTTAAAGTTAGGTAAATCGAGGGACCACGCCGTATAACACGGAACGGGTTTCCTCCCAAGAACACCAGTGCATAAAACAAACAACGCAATGCTAAATAAAAGAAAAATGAAGCTATTATAAGACCCAATTATTTCCAAATCATTTCTTATGATTTTACACAAATTATTACTATTTTTAATAATTTTATCAAGGCCCGTACAGTCGATTTCCATCAATGGCCATCGAACTGCACTTACAGCGACCTTTTCCAAATTTGATTTGAACATAATTCCAAATCCAACCGTTAGATTTCTAATTTCTAATATTCGTTAGAAAGCTCTTTTTGATACAAACCCAACGGTTCCGGTTTTAGGAGAATCCGACGGTCGGATCTCCCGTAATATCTATTCGAAGTCAATGGTCGAAATTCGCGAACTGCCGCAGCGCGGCGCATTCTATTCTGGCCATTATATTATATATATAATATATACTTCGTCGGTTTCCTTTTAAAACGTGTTTTGTAAATCGTTTTAAATTCGTTTTCAAAACGATTTCAACTTCCTTTTCAATTTCAAATCAAAATTGAATTTTCCAATATAGATTCGTTTTAAATTCATTTCAATTCTATTTCAATTCAAATCTTTTTCAATTCAAATCGGTTTCAATTCAAATCAATTTCAGTTCAATTTCAATACGTTTTAAATTAAATTCAAAACGATTTCAATTCTATTTCAATCTCATTCGAATTTCAGTTCTATTCAGTTTAATTCGAATTTCATTTCAATTTAATTTAATTCGAACAATTCCTTTCAAAATATCAGATTTTGAAATCACTTTCGATATTTATTGTAAAATGAATAAAATCGATATAAATATCGTTCACGTCGAAATGGCGTCAATCTAATCCACACGGCTTCATATATTTCTATTTTCAAATATTCTATGTCAAATATTCCTTTTTCAAATATTTCTATTTAAATATTTCTTTTTCAAAACTGGAATGAGGCCCAATCAATTACCATATAATGTTAATTATATGGATTTTCTACAACACATGTATACAATAACAACGATGAATAATCAACCATCATCCAAAGTGCATTCTACACTGTATAAGCATCAAATATAAATTTTTAACGCTCATAACAGTCTGTCCATCAATCGATCGACATACAACTAATTATTGGGACTAGTGTATGTCATATATCATCCCAATACCCGTGTGGTGTTTTCAAACAATCAAACACAGATTTTATTTGTGCAGTTGGGCGATGTTTAAAATTTATCGTCTCAATCAATATCAGTCAAATGTGTGTATATAAACAAATCCTCCGATTTGTTTATTTTTATTTCATTTCATATACACGTTAAAAATTCTATTTTTAACTATAAAATATTTTCCACTATAAAATATTTTATTTCAACTACATATATATTTTATTTCATTTCACATCACATCACACAATCAACTACATATCCAAATCAAAAAAACAAGCATACAAGCCGTCCATGGTCTGTGGACGACGGGTGTCGGGTGCTACTAAACACCGTCTGCATCCTAGTACATATTTTAACTAGAAAATCAAATTAAAAGTGAGAAGTTCTCACCGACTAGCTAATCCAAACATATCGACTCTTCAAATGTAGAAGTCTTCGCCGTTTCTTCTTTCGTCACATTCGTCATCCGTATTCACTACATATATAAAAATCGAATTTTTACTTCGCTATTCAATATATAAAAATCGAATTTTTACTTCGCTGTTCAATATATAAAAATCAAATTTTTACTTCGCTATTCAATATATAAAAATCGAATTTTTACTTCGCTATTCAATATATAAAAATTGAATTTTAACTTCGCTATTCAATATATAAAAATCGAATTTTTACTTCGCTATTCAATATATAAAAATCAAATTTTTACTTCGCTATTCAATATACAAAAATTGAATTTTTACTTCGCTATTCAATCTATAAAAAATCGAATTTTTACTTCGCTATTCAATATATAAAAATCAGTTCTTTCATATCTAAAAATCTCGTCTTTTACATACAAAAAATCTCGCCTTTTACTTACTAAAAATCTCGCCTTTTACTTACTAAAAATCTCGCCTTTCACTTACTAAAAATCTCGCCTTTTACTTACTAAAAATCTCGCCTTTCACTTACTGAAAACCTCGCCTTTCACTTTAATTCATATAACAAAAAAACTGAAAATAAAAGAAATTAAATTCGGATTTAATAATAAAACTAAATGGAAATAAATTAAAACTCACATTCATTGAGGGAATTGGGTCTTGGCCGCTGGTGGGGGGAGAACGGCGCTCGCGGAGGTGGAGCAGGCGGCGTTGGTGGTGAGGGGAGGCTACGGTGGTCGAGGTGCGGCCTAGGGATGGGACGCGGCTTATCTTCTCGATTCGGAGGGGGTTTGGGGGTTTACGTCGATGAGGAGGAGGGTGGCGGCTAGGGGAGGCCGGAGGGGAGGCGATCGGTGGGGGCGCCAGCGGTAGTGGGGAGCGACGGTGGCACGAGGTGGACTGCGACGAGGAGCGATGAGCTGGGTTTTTTTATTCTTCTGAACTGAAAAGTGAAAGAGAGGGAGGGGCCTAGAGATAATAGAGGGGTTTTATTTTTAATTATTTAATTTCCAAAAAGTTGACTTTTTATTCGATCTCAAAACGAGGCCCACCACCTGTCGTCCATAGCTAATTACCCCCATTCCGAACACAATGGGACATGCATCGTAGGCTGATTCAATCATTTCGATCAGTTTCCGTCAAAATCAAAATATATCTCTATATATTGAATTTGAACGTGCATTTCAATTTATCGGGGCCACATACTAACTCTAAAAATTCCCGAAAAATTATTTCTAGTTTCGTATTGATGATCTGGTTGTAACAAAACTAATTTCGTCGAATTCTGAGACCGTTGGAAAAATGGCCATTTTCCCGTCGATTAAATTCAACTGAAACTGGTCAAACGCGTTTTCCTTTGCCACACTCACATATTGATTCGAAAAATTATGAAAATTGAAATCTAACAATAATTTGACATCACAGATCTAACAAAAGTTGTTTCGTGAAAATCCGAGGTCATTTGCAAAATTCCCATTTTTAAGGGCCAGAATTCCATAGCCACTATTCTGAATTTGCAACTGGGCATAACTTTTGATTTCCTCTATGAAATTTTGATTTCTCGGATTCGTTGGAAAGATATTACCAAATAGATTCTAATATTTTTGGTTTCACTAAAATCCGGTTTGTTTTGCACCCGGTACATTCAATTGAAATTTGAAATCGAATTATCGTACTACCGCGCCATTTTCAATTCCTTTTATAATTATAAATAATATTTTATATTCTAATGACGATCTATATAATTATATACGTTATATTCTATTCAAAATAATTTTTCTTCGTTATTATTTAAAATAAATCATTTTAAATATTCAAAATTCGCTAAAATTGCCAAAATAAAAAAAATTAAATTGGCTCGCATTTCCGGGTTATTACATACTCCATGAAGACGGACTATCTCTCGAACATATATTGCTGCCAACCATGCTGTCGTTCTCTTACTCTTAACTAGGATGAAATGAGCGCTCTTTGTAAGTCTATCTACTACTACCCAAATACTGGTGTTGTCTTTCTTTGATCTAGGCAAACCATCTATGTAATCCATATAGACACTCTCCCACTTCCACTATGGAATCTCCAAAGGATGAAGTAAACCACCGGGCATCTTTTGCTCCGCTTTGACTTGCTGACAAACTAAACATTTAGAACAAACTCTGCCACACCTTCTTTATCCTAGCCTAAAAGAAAACTCTCTTCATGTCCTTATACATATTATCACCGCTTGGATGAATAGTCATCTTAGAATGATGGGCTTCTTCAAGGACCGCCTTTTACAAACTTCCAGTTTGAGGAACACAAAGCCTTCCACCTCGTCGCAACCACCCTTTATCGTCAATGGAATATCTATTGAGGTGACTAGAGGTCTCCCCTTTACTGAGCCTTTCCAAGATGTCTAAAATCTATGGATCATTCCGTTGTGATGCTCCTATCTGATCCATAAGAGTAGGTCGTATCTCCAGCGATGCAAACAAATCAGGCAAAAGCTCGGTGGAGGATCTAAAATAAAAAGCCGATATAAACTCCAAGCTTTTCCTTCCCACAAACAAAGGACTTAAGACCATCCTCTGTCTACTCAGTGCGTTTTCCACTACATTACCCTTGCCAGGGGTATAAGCAATCTCAAAGTCATTTGATGCTAAGAACTCCATCCACTTTTGCCGCCTTGGATTAAGATCCTTCTACGAGAACAAATACTTGAGAGATTTATGATCGGTGTACAACTCGAGCTTCTCTCCAAGCAAATAATGACGCCACGTCTTAAGCGTGAATACTATGGCGGCTAGCTCTAAGTCATGGGTTGGGTAGTTCTTCTCATGGACTCTTAGCTGTCTTCCTCCATAACATACTACCCTTCCTTCTTACATCATAACCGCACCAAGCCCTGTACCACATGCATTGGTGTAAACTGTAAACGCTTTATTCCCATCGGTCAAGGTCAAGACTAGGGCTGTTGTCAAAGTCCTCTCCAGTCGTTGGAAAGAAACATCACAATCTATATCCCACGAAAACGCCAAATTCTTCTTCGTTAGCCTGGCGAGTGGGGCTGATATATTTGCGAAGTCCTTAATTTCCTATAATAGTCTGCTAAACCCAAAAAGCTTCTCCCCTTCGTTGCATTCTTTGGAATCTGCCAGTCCTGAACTACAACCACCTTTGCGGGATCTACTGCTATCCCTTCTTTAGAAACCACATGCCCTATGAATCTCGACTCCTTTCTCCAAAAGTGGAATATGAAGAATTTTTCCTTAAGCTGATGTGCACGGAGAGTTACCAAAACTTCCCTCAAATGTTGGTCATGCTCTTCTTCGCTCTTTGAGAAAATCAAGATATCATCAATAAAGACCACGACAAATTTATTTACAAACTCCCGAAACACCCTACTCATCAAATCAACAAAATAAGCGGGTGCATTTGTCAACCCAAAAGGCATAACTAGCCATTCAAAGAAACCATCTGGAGTCCTAAAAGCGGTCTTATCTATACTGTCTTCAGCCACCCTTAATTGATGGAACCCCGTGGCCAAGTCTAACTGAGAGAATACCGAGGCACCAACAATTTGGTCAAATAAATCATCAGTCCTTGGGAGCGGGTGTCTGTTCTTCTTGGTGAGATCATTCAAGTCTCTATAGTCCACACACAAGCGAAGCGAACCATCCGCCTTAGTCGCGAATACTGCTGCAACACCCCATTCAGATATGCTTCGCCTAATAAATCCTTTTTCAAGTAGCTCCCCTGCTTCGTTGCTAAGCTTCCTCCTTTCCCTTGGAGCCATATGGCGCTTTGCATTGTCCACCAGATATATACAAAAATCGATCTCGTGCCTCGGAGGTAAGCCCCGTACCTCATCGAAAACATCAGAAAAATCTCGGACTATTGGAATAGATTGCAGATCATCTATGGATGCATCAAGAGACTCTAGGAAATTAAGCACAATAGACCCTTGTGGGTCACAAGAAATCTCGAGGGTCCTCCTATGGCAAGTCATAAGCCTAACCACCCTCTTCTCACAATCCAGAATGACACCATACATGGCTAGCCAATCCATCCCTAGAATTAACCCGAAGCCCATAAACCCGAGGACATACGCGTCGCACTCAAATTCGACGTTTAAGATAGATATTCTCAAACCCTGACAAATCATAGATAAATGAGCCAAACCACCAATGGGGTTTGAGACAACAACGAGATCCACTACCATACTAGTATTTAAGTGCATAGATTCAACCACAGAAGATATAAATGAATGTGAAGCGCCAGAACCAAAAAGAGTTCTAATAGGGTGAGTGGAAAGAGAAATCAAACCTTCCACTGAAATTTTCCTACCTCTATCCGGAGCGCTGGTCGTGAGAGCATTCACCTGCCCTCAAGAAGCTCCTGCCCTTTGACCCTGTCCCTGTTTCTTCGGGAACTCCCTAGAAAAGTGCCCGACCTCTCTACAATTGAAGCAAGCATTCTTTCTTCTTTTGCGTTCCCTGACCAAGTGACCTTCTCACCCACAACTGTGACACTTCCACTTATCCTTAGCCTTGTCATTCTTTCCATCTTTCTTTTGTTGTTGTTGTTGTTGCTGCCCTTTCTTGGGCCATACCTTCTTGTTTTGCGTTGTTTCCTCATCTTTTACTTCCTTCTTTTCTCCCTTGTCTTCCTCATGCATCAGGGCCATATTAACAAGCCTTTCAAAAATAGCTCCCATTGGGATGTGGGACATAGCCAACCCATGGAGGGGTTCATTCAGCCCTTTAGTATCTAACGATTCCAATCCAAATCTTGCTAGTTGATTGAATTTGTTCACATGTTCTTTGACAGTCATGTTTCCTTGTTTGAGAGCCAAGAACCTCTCCATTTGCATGATTTTCTCAGCTTGGGAAAGAAACTTCATTTCAAACCTCTGCCTAAAATCATCCCATGTCTCCACCGGACATCCAGCTTAGGTTACTTCCCACGAGTACGAAGCTTCATCTTTCAGTAGCCAGGCAACTAACTGAATCTTCCTTCGATCTTCCACTTCAAAGATTACAAACAAGTCCTCGGTCTCCTTGACCCATTTCCTTGCCTCTACGAATGTTTCGAATGGCTTTCCTCCTATGGCACAAAAATCTTTGCAGATCTTAGAGAGAATACCAGCTCTTGGAGGAGGATGAGGACGGGTGCATCTGGGGGAGGAACGTTTCCTCGGCCTTCGGCAGGCGTCGTAGCCTCTAGACACCTACAGAACCAGCTGGGTATCGTAATTTCCTCTGGAATGTTAGGTTCCCCAGACATGCTGAAGCAAAAAGGAAAGAGACTTATACAAAGGATCGAAGGATATTACATATGGATTTGGGGAATATGTTTTTCAAAATAAACTTTTCTTCTTTTGAAAAATGCTTTCTTTTAAAACCTTTTTAAAAATAATTTTTAAAAACTTTTATCTAATCTGGTAACCTTCAGCTCTGGTGCCAAGTGTTACACCCCACGTCCATTAATGTTACTCACAAATGGAATGCATTAAGTTTCATGAAGCGTTATAGGTAAACAGAAACAGAAACATTACAAGACAAATATATAATGACAGCAGAACTAAAAACTTTATTAATCATAAAGCATCGTAGTTCAAAAACATCACATGTCTGAAATACACAAAAACCATTACATTATAAAAACTATTGTCTTGTACTTTAAAACATCAGCGTACATAATAGAAGCAAAATTCCCCAAATAAAATATAGCCATAGTAGCAAACATAGGAGCTTGAGCCATACCTCTAAGCAGCTCTAGCAAAGTGAAAGAAGAATCACGATCAAGCCTAAGTATTCCCACCCTGAGAACCTAGGGGGAATGGAAGAAAGAAGAGGAAACAAAAAGGGTCAAACATAAAGTCTGACGAGTCCAGTTACTTTTAGCAAGTAAATAAGTAAAACTAGCATGATAGGCATATAAAGTGGATAGGAAAGATAACATCATATAACGCAAGTATGACAAGGTAAATATGATGGAGAGTATACGTTTTTCTAATGATTACTCTACGCTAATACTAGTATAACCAGAATGATATGATCCCAACACTATCAAATAGTAGACGTAGGCATACGTCCACATGTATCCTAACTACTACACCAATCGATCGGCTCCCAAATCCACGTAGATACCTTGTGCCAGCCCGACAGTAGGAGGTATCGCTTCCTAAATTGGCAAGCCCTCATCTTTATAATGTGCGAAACAATATCTACAGGTGTCACGGTCGTCTTATCCCCCTCTGCCCGGCCCATGCACGCACATGACCCGGTCGGTTTGCGTCGCCCACACCGTCCTCCTTGTTTGGATCTCTTACAATCAGCCCAGTAAGCGTGCCCAAACTCCGACCTAGGATGGAGTACTCGTTTTGATATTGTTATATGGGTTACTGACTGAAATGGATCCCACACAATATGATACAAGCTCTCCCCCTTGTCTTGTACCCCCACTAGGATTTCCATCGGTTATGTATACCACTAGGTGTCTTTTACTACACAACTCTATCATTTCTACAGGTTATGCTTATCCTTAAAAATGTGTCCATAATTACGTAACTTTAATATTTCCATCGGTTATGTATACAACTAGGTGTCTTTAACTACACAACCCTATCAGGTTAAGTTTGTGGGCCTATATATAAATATTACCCACCCCCTTAGATTTACTTAACCCACCCACTGTTCACCTAAATTTACTTAACCCCAATTTAAGTTTATACTTATACAATCCCTACAGATTCAACTAGGTTAAGTATTCAAGGTTTATTACCATATTTTCATTTATGGTTACAGTATGCTAGACCTCCCACATTAGGCCTACAATTTGTGGATGCTTGACATGCCGGGTGGGTCCAGGAAGATTTATTCCACAAATCGGGCTTAACCTCGTGCCTTAACACGTCTTGTATTTGTGCACCTAGACCTCCCACATTAGATTCACCACTTGTGGTTGCTGGATATGATGGGCGGTTCCGGGCAGACTTCCACCACAAGTGCTATCTAACCTCGTACCAAGGTGCAATTATAGTTTCTAATTACTATAATCCTAAGCATTTCATTATTAGCCAATTTTCACTTAATTCAATATAGGTTTCATGCCCCTTTTTCCCCAATTATGTTCATAGTGAATTTAATGTCCAAATTCATATATATAACCATTATTCGAGTTGTGCCAAATTCCCCTTTTACCAATTATGCCTAATTTCCCAATTTACAAATTATTCCCCAAATTCAACATTTTCCCCCTCTTTCCCAAACTTATGCATTTGCATAATTTAGCAGCATGCCTAGGCTCGAAGTAGCTTGGCTATATAAAATAAAAGGGAAAGGGTGAAGGGAAGATGACAGAAACAACTATTCTAGCAAACCTGGCATAAGCATATGATGACATGATGATAAGATGGATATATAAGCATAGATCGGTGAACTTGTGATAATAAAACAGGTTCTAACATAGTAGGAATGTCATAATAGACATGATTAGATCTGAATAAAGATTTAGATGTCTAGGTAATGATAGATCCAAATTAACCTCAAACATAATAGGTACAAGATGATCAAAATAATAGGTTAGATCCATAATCAAAAGTAGATCTGACATGATAAAGATTTAGATCCAGGTCGTAGTTAATTCAGAATATCATTGGTTCATCAATTTCAATAGATATGATATAATAAAGGTTGAGATCCAAATTACAGTCATATCATGTTATACTTTTAGTTATTTAAATCTAAAAATAACTTGAAACTCACAGTGTTCGGATCTAAAGAAATAGAAGGAGAAAAGCAGTTGATGAATCTCAGATCTGCACTTTGAATCTCCAAATTTGATTGTAAAAGAAGAAAGAGTTTTGATTCAGTCCAGGCACTAGCAACAATTAGGCCTCCATTGATTTTCAGTGTGAGAAAACCAGAAAATGAAGCCGTACATATAGCAGCCAGCCCCCAAAATTCAACTGGCACCTCAGCCCTAGGGGAGTCGAACCCCTTAGGGGTCGACCCCCCTTAGGGGGTCGACACCCCCCTTGAGGGGTCGACCCCGGGGTCGACTCCCCTAGGACAGGAAAATTGCCACCTCTTTTTTTCTTCTGATTCTGAACGGTTTTTAATTTTATGGATATACACACACACACACATTTATATATATAATCCTTCTACGCGTATACAAACTTTAAACCCTCATAACGTCTTCATACCGTGTCTGTTCTAAGCAAACCAAATGTCTATCTTGACTAGAATTTCGAGACGGACGCAATGGCCCAGTCTATTTCCCTTAATTCTGAATAATAAATTAATTATTATTTAATTTATAGGCTTTTAATGTTGTTACAATTAGGGGGTATTACATCCTTGGTTCAAGACATGTTAACAATACACCTTGACAAATTTTGAGTTGTTTATACTAAGTGAAAGTTCAAACCCGTAAGCTACTTTCATGTAACGGCCCACGTACTACGCATCGGAGGATCGTAGAATATTTATTTTATTTTCTTATGAGGTCGTATGGTCTTGTAACTTTAGGGAATGACTATTGGGGTCATTTTCCATGTTCACGATTTTTGCCGATTCTTAAATGACCATTTTTCCCTTGGCCAATCTTGTTTTGCCTATAACTTTTGATTGGTAAGGAGTTTTGACCTGAAACCACTTCCATTGGATTCGGATAGCGAGCATTGCAGATTTTAAAGATTTACAGTTCGTAAAACTAGAGAGGACTGCGAAGACACATACGCGCACGTAAGCTTGAACAAACCGTAAATTTTGTCATTTAAATATGTGTACATTTTATATTACTTCTTCCGCTATATAAACATTTTGTGTAAAACTCTGATATTTTGTATATAAAAATTCCGTTGTGAGATACTGTTGTATTATTGTGTTCTGTGATTATGTGTATCTGTTCTGTTTAAACCCCGTAAGCTAAAATAACTGCCCGTCGTTTTGAACGTTCTGAGTTGGTTTAATTACTGATTCGGAACGGTCACGAAGGCGAGTCGTTATAGCCGTAGAGTGGTCACATTGATCAAACAGGCTTACCGTTTGGGAGATATGGCTGAAATAAGGTTTAGAAGGTGAAAACCAGCTTAACCGATCCTAATTAGAGTGATTAACAACTAGGCCCATAACCCATTTCGGGATTAGGGTTATGGGGCGGCTGATAGGGTTTTGGAAATCATTTCTAGTCAGTTTTCTAGCCGCCACTTACATCTCTTGAACCCTAGCCATGGCCTTCACTTTCTAAAACACCTCCATATCACTTTCTAATTGAAGATTAAGCTAATTAGCATCAAACCAAGTCTAATCAACGTCAAATTAGAGGCAAAGGCTGTAGTGTGCATTGGAATTCATGCCATTTAAAGAATCATTTTAGATTTGAGTTTATGTTTTGGCTAAGGTGAGTGATTTGCATTGTTTTTCACTAATTGTGACTAATTAATGTGATTAGTGTTAATTAGCAAAAGTATGCATGTTAAAATTCTGGAAAAATATGTAAAAATTCTTAAATATTATTTTAGAGCTCTGATCAAAATTTGGGTTTATTTGGGTATGTTTTGCTAATCATATGGTTAAATCATGATTACGGGGATTAAGGGGAAAACATGAGTTTTGGGTATGTTTGATCCATATAAACATGTTAAATGGGTGTTTTTCTATTTATGGATGGTTATACATGTTGATATTACTGCTTGGAATGGTTTGTGATTGCATAGGAAAGTTAGAACGGTCAAAAACGCCGTCATATGACGTAAAACAGTCCCTGGAAAGTTGCAGGAAACCAGATCGGATTGCACCCCTCCGAATCGACCCGATCGTGACTCTCACCCCCGAACCGAACTGCTCTAGCTTGAGTACCATGAACCGCCTGAAGGAGCAAGTCACGACCTGATGCTCTGGAGCTAGCACCACGCCCCGACCCGCTCGAGAGAAGGAGCCTGATCCAAACCGCCATAAGAGGGAGCTCAAGACCTGACCCGTTCGAGTGAAGGCATCAGGAACCGAACCGGAGGTAGGACCACGAGCCGAACCAACCTGATGTTATGGGAGAGGAATCATGAACCGAACCAGGATGGTCGAACCGAACCAATGATGACTGGGGTACTACGCACATTCGAACCAATCCGGAGAAGACGAAAACCCAAGATGCACAGGTAGTCCAAATAGGAAGTAGAACTCAGGATCCAGTTGGGAACCAACGAGTAAACTTCATGAGTTGGGCTTTGCTGCGGGACGTGTGCCAAGGGGCTATCAACGTCAATAACTTTGATTCACCACCAAGACAGATGTTAGGCTACGGATCAGTGCAGTGGGGTAGTTATTACTCCATGGGGCAGAGTGATTGTAGCATGGCTATGAGCCAGTGCAGTGGAGTCGTTATGACTTCATGGGGCAGAGTGGACATAACAAGGGATTTGTGGCTATGGATTAGTGCAGTGGAGCCATCATGACTCCATGGGGCAGAGTGATCATAGCAAAGGATTTGGGTGGTCAAAGCGGTGGATATCGTATGCTTTATGTACTGAGTGAGAGATGTGAGGATGGTTGCAATGCTTGATTGTTTGACATCACTATGACATGCACACCCCTCCCCCCGTATCTTTACACCATGTGTTAGTGTCACCTTAGAGTATTGTACATCTTGTTGTGCTAACTTTTTGGTTGCAGGTCCAGGTTCAGGTATGGTTAGTTATACCTGTTATTGTTCTGTTTTGCTACTTATCGCTCATACCAGACTTTTGTCTGACCCAGAGTTTTATGTCTCTTCTTATTACTCTGGGTGCTCCTAAATGAGCAGACTAGAGACAAGTTAGCTGGTTATGCACGAGTAGCTGATCCGGAGACGAGCAGGAGGCTCCCACGTATTATCTACATATATTCTTTTGTGTTGTTGTTGGTCACTGTTTGGGCATTAGTAGTGTACCTTTCCTTTCTTTGCTTTAGAGACAGTATTTTGAAGTGGTAATAATGGTGTTAGACCATAAGCTGTATTTTGGATTCCACTGCTATGATGGTTTAGCTTTCAGCTTATGCATTGTCTCGCCTGTTTTATGTCAAAGTTAGGTTATTATTATATTTTATCCCATGCACTGTGAGACATTCTACAGGTTCTTTGTTAGTTCAAATTCCTTTCTTTTCCTTTTTTTGGCAACCGTCCCGTGTTGGTTGGGCATTGGTACAGCGCATTTCAGGTAAATGTCGGTTGTTGCAGGGCTGGCTGTCACATTTCATATATGTACTACTTTCTATGATGATGCTTAAAATATTAGTTTTATAGGTGAAGTTTTTAAAAAGGTGGGGAATGTTGGAAGTTTTTTCAAATTTTTTTGTCAAATATGGTCTCCTGCGGAGGGGTCGGGGGGTGGCAACCATCTAAAGTAGGGGCGTAGGGGTAATTCCCCTATGGAGGTCCAGAGGGCAGCACCCTATCCAAAGCGGTTTGTTTTGTTTAGTGTTGAATTCGAATTCAACAGCCAACAGTAATAACCATTAGGAAATGGTCGCGACCGTTCGACCCTTACTTGTAGACGAATGTTTCCCCTATATAACAGTACATTCCCTCATCACAGACTTCACTTTTTCATTTCCTTCTCGAATTCTTTAATCATCAGCATCATCAAAATTAACTTTTGAGTGCTTTTTTGATTTGTTCAAGTAATCGCAACTTGCACAGATAACCTCCATTGTATCCTGAAAGAAGGTTTTCAATCAACCCGTTGTGATTAAGAGAGGGGAAAACGTTCTTGAAAGACGATGAATTTTTTATGCCTTGAAGCGATTAGTCTTATCTTACTTCATCATAATCAACAGTTTGCATCTTGGCTTATCCTTTGGGTGTTTGTTCCCGTGCTCGACGGGTTTTCCCCTTTTTTTGGTATATATATCTTCTTTGGTTAAAAATATATATAATATAAATAGATATATAAATAAACAAACATTGTTTCACTTTGCATTATTCAAAATGTTGGAATACAATTGTTAAATGCACAACTTATAATGCTCTGGTTCACTTTCGCAGATTTGCGACATGCTATCAAAATGACTTCAAGAATCCGTTGATTTTTTTAGTTTTCCATGTCCCTTTTCCTCTACTTTACTTGTAGAGTACACATTTGAATTTGAAAGTGTTGTCCAATGTAGAGGTAGACATAAACCATCCCGTTATACATAAACATTCGCATCAGACTACAAAAACAATACAGAAAGCTGGATAGAATCTTCTAACCAAAGAAAATATCCCAAACTAGACAGACTCGTTTCGATATTGTTTGGTCACGGTTTGTACGATTGAACTAACTATATTAAACCGGATCATATTGAATATTCACATATTAATTTTTTAATAATAATATGATCAACTTGCTGCGTAAAAAAAAAATCTCGTTCTTGTTTTAGATTCTAACGATGTCAAATTAAAACATTCGTACAATCAATAATTAATCTTTTATTTCAGTATAACCTTATGTGTCTTAAGCCTTTAAGTATAAAAGCTGAACACGGAGGTTCCGCAAATTAACTGTTGATGGAAGTAACGAACCGCTATAACAATTTGCATTGTCTCTTGTTTTGCATTTAATATGGGTTCAAATTGGAATGGATTAAAACCAGATGGAATTATTTTAAGCCAAACCGAAACTGAAACCAAACATATTAATATAGTGGTTCGTATTTTTAGTTAATTGTTGATGCAATGAAGAACTGATTTTTTTAAACCGCATCTAAATTTGTGCTTAGTGCTTAAAGATGTAAGAATTTACATACTAGCCATCTTAAAGTAATTGCTTAAGTTAGATGTTTTTCTACTAGTTGACAATTTATGATTATACCGTTCTTTAAATAAAATGAAACTTCTTTAGAATTATTTTGCTTTCATTTTTAATTCTTCAACGTATAATCCTATTCTTCTCATGAATTCGATACAAAATACCAATGTACATGTTACATCAACCATAATCTCAATAGTTTTATCATCCAAGTAAACTCCTTGTGCTACCATATACACGAGTATCTTCCATCCTTATGCATCAAATACTTTAACTAAAGATGAAAAAGTGAAAAAAGAGGATTTGTTTTTTTGTATTACAAAACTCAAAATCCATCTGTATCCATATCAAAAAACAAATAAATATTCGATATTTAATAAAATAAATACGTGCATATGAATTTGGAAATTATTCTTTGGTTTTTTCACAAGTTAATAATTCGTAACATGTGTATTTTGTTTGATGTTCAAAACTATTTATTATTGCAGTATTTGTTTATTTATAGTAATTTTATTATCAATAAGACTAAAAAAATTATGTTAATTAAATAAATGCAATTCTTAATCCATCCATCGTTTGTGTATGTGATAATTATTCAATATCTGTATATGTAGACATTTGATGTCTGGGACGGACAAAGAATGGCAAATGAAGGGAGAAGTGTACCTAAGCATCAGAAGAATGTTAATGTTATCCCACATTTATTTTACGATGGTTTAATTGGTTAGAAAAAATATTCTGTTTGATTATCAGTTTAACTAAATTAATGGAACATTTGTTTTATTTTCAAAATTATCAATGTTATAGTAAATATGTTAGGTTAGTTTAGCTATCCAAGTACATTTTAATCATCACATATTTGTCAAAGTTACTTTTGAAAAGCATATGAATCATAAAAAATAATACTTTAATCATATATTTATAATTTTTTCCAAATTATAGTTAATATTGCAAACATAAAGTCTAAACATTTTTAGTTTGGTTAAATTGGAAAACCAACTGAACAAGCCAAACTCAATCTAGTTGATTTTCTTTAGTTTTAAATTGATATGACAATTTTCATCGTCGGATAAACCGAACCAACCAAACGCTCACCCCTTACAAACCTCTATAACAAACAAAGTGGATAATTAACCAAAAACCAGTTATTCGAATATTATTTCAAAATATTGTACAAAGCAATTTTGCAAAAATTGAAACGTAAAAGTAATACTTGTCTACACAAATCATCATATCCATTGATTACATTAAATCTACCACAGAAAGTGGAGAACTCCATTTTGTGATGTCCAGGACAACTTTCCTACATTAATTTGTGTTTTGAAAAAGAATAAATTACTACAGCAACTTGCCTGCATTAACTTTTCATCCCTTTATGTACTACATTTACCTACTTACGTTTCAATGCTTTGTCCAGGATTTCTTGAAAATTTTGTTAATATTTGGTTGCTTTTACTTCCACCCCCCGTACATCACGTCAATAGAAAACTAAAAATCACCCTAGCAGTGACCAGTCAACAATTGTATATCGATATATTAAAATTAAAATTGTTTAAAATTTTGAACTCTTAATTCATAAAAGAATATTTTATTAATAATTGTGCAAGAAGATAAAAATAAACGCATACTAAAATAATTTTGTCCATTCAAAATGATAAAGTAAAACATGTAAAACAAAAGGAGGAACTCGTAAGTTATTTAAAGGCATAATTATGAAAACCTAAATATATGCCAATAATTATTAAATTTTGTAAGTATTAATCATTTCAAAAATATAAATATGAAAATTATGTATATACACTTTTTTTTATTTTTACTTGAAACTGTATAGTCTATATAAAAGTCATGTCTAGGTTGTCAACATACTACATATCACTCTTAGCTCGAATCACAGTGTACTAGCTTCAAACCTCCAACATATAAACCTAAGCTGAAATGTTTAACCATTAGGACAATGGTGCTGATCCTACCAAAAATATTATGTAGTGATTTTAAAATCAAGCCATCGGACCTGACCTCGATCTCTAATGCTTTTTTCTCTAAAATCTCTTTTTTGTCTTAGTAAGAGGATGCACAATCAGTTCTAAGCTAATCAAGAACTGAAATTTAATTTTGAATTATTTAATTATTTCTTCTTTAAGACAATGAAAGAAGACCCATTATTTACAGGAAGAAAAAGAGATACAAACCCGCGGGGTCGGCCCTAGGACTTTTGGTACCTAAAGCGGAAAGCGTAAAAGAGGCTCTTCTACAGATGCTAATATATGGCATCAAAACAATATATTCTGTTTAAAAATAATGAAAAGATAAAAAAAACAAATAACTTTATTCGTGGTAATAATCCAAGTTAAATAACAAAAATATACTAATTATTTATGAACATTTTTCAAGCCTCCTAACTTGCAAAATTGCTAACAATATTATCATATTCAAGTTCATTAACCATATCTTGTTCAATTGATAAAAGTGCCAAACTATTTAGCCTTTCATGTGGCATAGTGGAACGAAGATAAGACTTTATCAACTTTAGCTTTGAGAAACTTCTTCCGGCCGAGGAAACTATAACTGGTATAGTCAGAATTATTCTATATGCAATCCAAGCATTAGGAAAATTTAACTTTCTCGAACAAGAAATTATGAAATTCAACAATTCAATTGCTTTTGTTTTTTTCTTTGGCAAGATAACTTTCAATACTTTTAATTCTGAGAATAGCTTTCTTCCATCAATATCAGAGTGCAAATCATGTCTCAAATATTCCTTAAGTTGTAAACAATTCCCCTTCAATTTCTCATCGTCCAAATAAATGAATTTTTTTAAATGAAATAAAAAGCCAAATCTATCATCATATTCTTTGAATTGCTCAAATCGAGCCATTAACAAAACACGAGCTTTATCCACAATTTGCAGAAAATAATTGATTCTAAAAGATTCTTCTAGTGTTTGCATTAATTCTTCAGTATTTACATCTTCATCGATGATGATTATTCTATGAATAATTTTTTTTTTGGACAAAAACCGGTTCAACATTCAACATTTGGGCTATCTCTTTAGCATCAACCATCGTAGAATTAAAACCATATTTTTGAAATCTTCAAAAAAATCAATAAGCTCTTGTGATCTGGTAATAGCAACATCAATTTGCATATCTTCAGTTTGAAGAATTTTGCTAAAGGTGTTTACATTTTTTAAAATTTCATACCAAATGCACAATTCGAATAAGAATTCAAAATTTTCAATCTCATTTGTTACAAGACTTCTTGCTTCACTCTTCGCCATAGAATCTTTGGTGCTGTTTGATAAAGAAATTATAGCATCTCTTATCTCCGCACTTTGATATCTTGTAGATTTAACCGCTTCAATGTGACTTTCCCAACATGTGTCTGATAATGGTTTTACCATACAACGGGATACATGATCTTTAAAAACTTGCCATCTCTGGGTTGATGAAGAAAATATATTAAATATTCGTTGGATCACGCCAAAAAAGTTTGATGCTTTTGGACACGATTTAGCCATATCACATAGCACAAGATTAAGACTGTGACAACCACAAGGTGTGTAGAAAGCTCTTGGATTAATTTCTAATAGTCTTTTTTTGCACTCCTTTGTGTTTTCCTTTCATGTTTGATCCATTATCATAACCTTGTCCTCTAATATCGTAGATATCAAGTTAATATTTTCTAATATTTCTTTAATCTTGTTGAAAAGTCCAAGTCTGGTGGTATCATCTACTTTCAAAAATTCAATAAAAAATTCTTCCACCTTTGCAGGGTTAGTTGAAACACATCAACACATCTTATTACAAGAGACATTTGATCAACACGACTAATATCTAGAGTGCATTCTAATATAACTGAAAAATACTTGGCTTTTTTTATTTTCTTAAGAATTTCATTTTTAATTTCATTCGCCAAGGTAAGTATCAGCTCATTTTTTATTTTATGCCCAAGGTAATGTATATGAATTTCTTTTTGCTTAACCTGCCGAACATGTTCCTGCATTACTGAATCAAATTCTGCTATCATTTCAATTAATTTGCAAAAAAGACCATTACTTTTTTGTAAGGCCTTTCATTTTTTCCACGAAATGCTAAATTATTGGAAGCAAGCATTTTTACAACAACAATTATTCTTACTAATACTTTCTTCCAACGTTCTCTTTCTTTATTTATTTGATCTAATACAATCTGATCAATAGTTGTTCTGACTTTCAATCTTGTTTCCAACTCAATCCAACTGCTCATATTCAAAAGATGATCTTTACTGCTTTCATGTTGTTTTAGCTTAGTACTAAGATTGTGCCAATCATTGATTCCTTCAATAGCAAGATAACTAGCCGTCATTTGGTTCGTGAATAACTTGCAGCAAAAGCAAAATACTTTATCAAGTGAATTTGAATATAGCAACCATTTTCTGTCTTGTTTATCCCAGTTAGGAAAATGTCTGATATATAATGCGGAGGAAAAATGTTTATTAATAGCGTCTCTTGTAAAATCAAAATCATTATTCTTTATTACTCGAAAAGGACCTCTTTCAACTAGCAAGTCTCTCAAATTTTGATCAAATTTTTTCCATGTACCAGGGTCTTTTGAAACCACACTAACATTCTCCGCAGATGCTGACGAATCAATGTTTCTTTCGTCTTTGCTTATATTTTAACTGTCATGTTCACGCATTAAAATATCATCATCGATATTATCATCATTCTCATCATAATAAGGGTATTATCCACATTCAAACTCGAACCATCTTCTGGACTACTTTTGGTGGAATTTTTTTATTAAGCGCACCTCTCTGTGAATTAGTAAGTTCCTCTAACCTTCTTTTCCTAACTCTTTTAGCGTGTCCAGATTCTTGTTTACGCATTTTTAAACACTACAAAATAAACATCGAATAATAACACACATTAATGATTATCATATAAAAAAACAGTTATTTATCGACTAATTGTATGTTAACCAGCCATTAAAAATTCATAAACTGCTCACAAATTTAAATTAATCATAATATTTTTCTTCCAATGATATGCAGTCCTAGCTACAAAATTTAATACTCTTTTTGGAGAATAAAATTAAAACAATAAATTTTGTTATAGGTAAAATATCTTTGAATGTTACACGTTTGAAATTAGAAAAGCCTAGAAATTTAAGTCGTAACCTCAGCCTAAGCTATTTGTTTTATGCTTGAAATTTAAGCAGAAGTTACAAATGATTACCCAAAAAAACCAACGAAAAACCGAAAAAAAGGGAAAAAAAGAAAAAAAATAGTGAGCATCAGAATAGAACAGCAGTAGATTTTAACTTGAATGTAGATAAACTTCAACTAATTTCCGAGCCAATCTATTTGAATTAGTATGTTCTGTACAAAATAGTTATCCACACAATGTCACTATCCAAATATCCAATATGATCAGTATTGAGTACAGAGACTGAGCATACAATACAGGGCAAACTGAAGTTAAAAAAAATTGAACAATAAATTATAATTCAATTAGAGGACCAAAACTAGGCAATAATTCAATTTCTACAACAATTCACGAACTCACCAAATAACAATCACTAATTCGATACTAATTCTAAATCAGTATGTCTGAAGAGTGAAACCGCAATAATTATTATACAATACAAATAAATTTTCATAGAGCTACGAAATTTAGGTTACTGAATTACTAACATGTTGCCTGAGGCCCTGAACGAAGAAGAAGATGAAGATCGCCGCCAAAGCAGCTTTCGATTTGGATTAAAATCGCGATTAGGAGGCTGTCGAGGAATCGCGATTAGGAAGGTCGGTTAATTTGGATTGATTCTGCAGACTGCGGCTATGCTAAGATGCATATCTCGATATATATTTTTTTCTCGGTAGAAAGAAGTGGTAACGATGATGCCCTGGAATTTTTGTGCCCTAAGCAGCGGCTTCTGCTGCTTGTGCAAAAGGCCGCCCCTGCAAACCCACACAAAATGTCCTTAAAAGTGGATCACGTTTTCTATAAGCGACAATTTGGCTGATGTCCCTATTAAGTTTCAAAATAACCAAAACATCATTGCTAAAAAAGACATGTAGATTAGGTCCCTATAATTAAGTTAACTAATAATTATATAAATTTATACAATTATTCACCAAAAAGTGGTAGAAATTTTGGCAATTATTCACCAAAAATATCCACAATTTTTACAGAAAAATTACAGACTTTTTTTAATATTTGATATAATTGCAAAAATATCCATAATTATTCACTGAATAATCACATAATCTTGTGCAGTTATCCAATGATTAAATTCTAAGGATCTAATTTACAATCTTTTTTCGAGAAGGATTCTTGTGTATTGAGTTGATTTTAAGGATCTAAGCCTAATATTCACTTTCTATAATCAATCTAATTAACACGATGTCTCTTTTAAATATATTAAAAGATGTACTAAAATTAAAGTAGTCAAAAATTAATTATTTTTTTGCATAATATTATGTTTGTTATATTTACACACATTTTAATTAGAGCATTATTTACTTAAACCATTTTAAGGTCTTATTTTAATAAATTGATGATATAATAAATCTATATTTGGTTAAATAAATGTTTTCCTAATACGCATATTAATATAATATTTATATCGATATTACTTCATATGCAAAATTTATAACAATTATAAATAAAAGTTGATTCATTTCAAAATGCATCAAATATTATTTTGTTAGACACATTAATGTGAACTCGATCATAAGTTCATAATTAAAAATAATTATAATAATAAAGCTCATATAGACTTGCTGAAATACAATATCAATTACGAGCTACTAATAAAGTAATAGTTGTGCCCTATAAGTAATTACGTAACTTGACATGACTTAATTCATATAGTGAATCTTGTTTGAAATAATGTAAGATTTTGGTTTTATTTTCTATTATTTACTTGTTTTTTTGTAAGACAATGAATTTCTAAATATAATGAATAAGTACAATTAGAAAATCCACTGAGAAAAGTATTTAACTGATTTTCGTTATGATTAGATTCATCATCATGAGTATTGGATCATCTTTATTTAACTAATTATAGTTATGACCGTATTCATCATAACGGGTATTGAACTATTTTTAAATACTTGTCCTTAAAAATTCCTAGTTAAGATGTGTCGAGAATTTAATGTCGATACATCCATTGTGACTAGTGCATAATACTCACCACATGATGAATGGTAATGACTCTAAATCACTGGTAGGCACAAAGGGGTTGTATGTGTAATTTTTTGCAATATTATAAAATAACTCATTAAGAATCTTTTATAAGTTTATCATAAAATCAAATAGAAGATATTAGTAAGATTTTGACTTGAGAATAGAGAATGAAAAAGTATGAATCTTAAGGCTATATTAACACTAGAAAGGAAGGTGAATAATGTTTTCGTAATTTTATGAAACTTTTTGATCTTTTGAAATTTACATTCGACAATTTCAAATTTGATGATCATAGATGCAAATATAAAGTGAAATAAATTCAAAAAATAAAATGTAAAGAGTCGGAGAGAGTGCACAAGAAATTTTTATTCTATTTCTGCGTTAACTACATCAAGTCATGTAAAATTTCTTGTACATATTTCTTTTCAAATCAATTTTCAATAAAGTCTTGATTACAAGGCTATGAGACACACTCTTTAGTTTTCAAGACATGAAGAAACATCCTCTAGACACACCTAATGGATTCAATTGGGACACCACCTCACCCACTTGGATTCAAAAACACACAAGCACATTCACTTGATTTGGATGGGACGGAAGTACATCCTCTTGGATATTAAGGACTTCAAGCACATCCGATTTATAACAGTATTGATGTGACAGAGATTACAAGACCACATACTTGATTTCTGAGTACAATTGATCATGCAGCTTCTTGGATAGCACTTTAATCTTGATTTGATTGGGAGAACATAGAGGGATCGATGCAGAATCAAATCGTTATTCTTTAAGTTTGATTCTATATGAATTTGTGTAGTATTTGTTTAGAAAATCAAGAGAATACAAAAGAGTGAAAAGAGGAGAGAAATGTAGAAAGGGGTTTAAAAAAAGTTCATAATCCCCTATGTATAGAAGAATAGCAGTCATAACTTTTCGTGAAGAGATACGACGAAAAGACATTTCATTTCAAATTTGAAAATTACTTAAGTCGACATGCATGTTAGAATATGTCAACACATCGATCCTTCACAAATTTTGAAGTACTTCAATTTATATTGTTTTGAAAATGTAAGTCTTTATAGAATATGTTGAAAGTTTGTTAACTTATTTAAACATAATATGTACACGTACTAATTTAAAGAAAGCTTATAAAAAATGATAAACTTTTTTTGAAATATTTAATATATGTACAAAATTTAAATACAAGTAGCTCTTTGAAAAACAATATATATACAAATATTTTGGAATTTAAAATTCAAACTATGAATATTTAATTATTATTATTAAACATTATTAACTCAAATTTAAAACATGTCTTAAGATATAAAATAAATCAAAAAATCAACAAATGTAAATCACTTAGTAACTTAAGAATATAATATACTTATAAATGGAAAATAAATTTGAAAACTCTTTTGGATGATGTTTTGAAAATCATTTTGAAAATAACTTTTGAAAACTAGGATATTTGAAAATTAAGGATTTTTAAAACCATTTGAAAGCGAGTGAGATCAAGATGTGATTTTTAGGGTAGTAAAAAAATATTACAAGTCTATTAACTTATCTTGAGTTTTGAATTTCCATACTCATGATTTCTCCATCTCTAACTTTTGAATGTTTTCGTTAATTTCTATATTAACTTCTTAAATCTGCTCTCGATACTGTATGGTCTTCTTGATCATCATATGTCTATGTAATATACAATATATAAATTGATAAAATATTAGCGTCCAATTTATATAATGTCATGTGGCTGTTACCATCAAAACAAATATACATGATATTGTCAATCTCCCTTTTTTGATGATGAAAATCATGCATATAAAATATGATGTAACTCCTCTTGAACTCTAAAAACTCCCCTTTTTATATGCCAAAATTCCCTTTAATTTATGCTCCTAATTAATATATGCCTATGTCTTATATGGATTTTCCTTTTTGGCATCAACAAAAATTCCAAGTGAAAATTTTCCCTAATTAAAATGCTATATGGTATATATTAAAAGGTAACAACATAAGCTTATATAACTAATTGAAATCAGTACATTATTAATCAAGGTCAACCAAATCAAACATAAATCTAATGATACAAATACCTTATAAGCCCGTAAATATCCCTCCAAACAAATGGTATGAAAACGGCCAATAAAAATATAAAGGATGATTTCTAAGGTAAAAGCAACTCAAAATTTAAGTAAGGAGCCTTCTGAAACTAACAAAAAACCAAGATTGTGACGGCCCGCCCCGCACCAACCGACATTTACTCCAAAGGTGCGCTGTACACATGTCCAGTTAGTATGGGACGGTCGTCGGAAGGAAAAGAAGAAGACGAAGAATCAACAAGGAACCTGTAGAATGTCTCACAGTGCATAGAACAAAATATAATAACAACATACTTGACATAAAACAGGTGAGACAGTGCATAAGCTGAAAACAAACTATTATAGCAGCGGAAAATCCAAATACAACTTATGTTCCACATCATCATTATTACAACTTTTCAAACTGTCTCTAAAGGTAAAAGCAAGATAAGGGAGGTACACTACTAATGCCCAAGTAGTGACCACCAACGACACATGGAGAATATCTATATATATCATACGTGGAAGCTTCCTGCTTGCCTCCGGATCAGCTACTCGTGCATCACTAGCTAACCTGTCTCTAGTCTGCTCGTTTAGGAGCACCCAGAGTAATAAGAAGAGACATAAAACTCTGGGTCAGACGTAAGTCTGGTGTGAGCGATAAGCAGCTAAATAGAACAATAACAGGTATACTAAACCATACTTGAACCTGGACCTGCAACCAAAGAGTTAGCACTATATATTGTACAACACTCTAAGGTGCCACTAACATATGGTGTACAAGCATACGGGGGTGGGGGTGTGCATGTCATAGTGATGGCAAACAATCAAGCATAGAAACCATCCTCACATCTCTCACTCAGTGCATAAAGCATACGATATCCACCACTTGGATCACCCAATACTTTGCTATGATCACTCTGCCCCATGAAGTCACAACGACTTCACTGCACTAATCCACAGCCACTAATCCTGGGCTATGTCCACTTTTCCCCATGGAGTCACAATGGCTCCACTGCACTGGCTCATAGCCTTACTAATCCTTTATTATGTCCACTCTGCCCAATGGAGTCACAATGGCTCCACTGCACTGGCTCATAGCCCTGCTACGATCACTTTGCCCCTCGAGTCATGATGACTCTACTGCACTGATACGTAGCCTAACATTCATCTTTCAGTGGTGAATCGAAGTTATGAACGTCGACAACTCCTTAGCACATGTCCCGCAGCAAAGCCCAACCATGAAGTGAACTCATTGGTTCCCAACTGGATCCTGAGCTCTAACTTCCATTTGGACTACCTTTGCATCTCGGGTTATTGGTCACTACTGGATCGGTTCGGATCCCCAGTCCTCCTTCTCTGTCGATTCAGATCGGCCTTCAGTATCCCCCACTGGATCGATTCGTGCCAAGCTTCTTCGGATCGGATCGGAGGCCTTCATATGATGACAAATCGGATCGGCCTCTATCCAAACACACTGGATCGGGTTGTAGTCTCCAAGTCGCGTTACCATACCACGTTGACAGATCGGGTATGGGGTGCTTCTAGAGGATCGGGTCGGAGTAGCACACGAGAGGCGGATCGGATCGGAAACTTCCGGTGTGAGCGGTTCGGTGCGTGCCTCTATCCGATCTGATCGGTTCGGGTGCTTTCCTGCACTTTGTCCAACAAGTTGTTTACACGACTCGACGGCGTTTTCGACCACTCTAACTATTATAATCAATCACGAAGCATACCATACAGTCATGGCAATAAGTATAAGTGACCCCAAACACCAAAACATCAATATGATAGGTTAAAATGGATCAAACATAGCCAAAACCCCATATTTTCCCTTAAGCATGTTTAAGCAAAACTAGTGACATCATTAGTAAAACTTAATCAAATTAACCCAAGTCTCTAACAGAGGTCTAAAACATTATTTAAGAATTTATAAATATTTTTCCAGATTTTATTAGTGTATAAATTCGCTAATCAACACTAATTACCCTCAATTAACCATAATTAGTGAGGAACTATGCAAATCACTCACCTTAGCCTCAAATAAACCTTAGATATGAAATAAATCTCTGATATGGCACAAATACCAATGCTTAACAGCAGCTGTAATTTTGATTTGGTGAAGATCTCCCTTAATTTGATGTTGCTAAGCTTAATCCTTGATTAGAAAGTGATTTGGAGGTGATTTAGAGGTTGGAGGCCATTTTTAGGGTTTCTAAGAGGTAAGTGGAGGCTAGAAAATTGAAATGGAATGAAACCCTAACTTTTTTCAGCCTCCCTATAACCCTAATCCCGAAATGGGTTATGGGCCCATTCACTAATCACCCTATTTGGCCCGGTTAAGTAGTTTTTCACCTTCCAAACCTTATTTCAGCCATATCTCCCAAACGGTAAGTCCGTTTAGCTATTATGACCACTTTACGGAAATATAAACCATCAAACGAATTTAATGGAAGTGGTTTCAAGTCAAAATTCCTTTCCAATCAAAAGTTACGGCCGAAATAAGATCAGCTAGGGGCAAAACGGTCATTTAAAAATCGACAAAAATCATGAACATGGGAAATGACCCCAATGGTCGTTTCCCAAAGCCACATGACCATACGACTTCATATAAGAAAGAAATAAATATTCTATGATCCTCCGATGCGTATAATGCAGGTTGTTACATTCTCCCCTCCTTAAGAAATTTCGCCCCCGAAATTCCCTGACCAAAACACATAAAAGGTCCTGCATGCCTATCAACCATATAACAACAATCGAACATGCAAAACAAGTCTATCCTAGCATGCAGAATAACTAAATTGCAAAGTAAATCTTACCAAGTAAAGAGTTCTGGATACGTCTTCCTAATGCTCTCCTCTGTCTCCCAAGTACAATCATTCTCGTTCTTTCCCCATTGAACTTTGACTAGTTTCACCGCCTTCCTTCGAAGTTGCTTGTTATCGTGCTCAATAATATGAATCGGCTTGTTATCGTGAGGGAAACTTCGAAGTTGCTTGTTATCGTTCTTTCCCCGAAATTCCCAACCGCCTCGGGTTCCACTTCGAAGTCCTCTGACTGATCAGGTGAAACAGTCATATCTGGGTCGTGCACGAACTTCCTTAGCTGGGAAACATGAAATACGTTGTGAACTCCTGCCATCTTCTTTGGTAATTCAATTCTATATGCCAAATTCCCAATTTGTTCGAGAACTGGGAATGGGCCAACAAATCTTGGTGCCAACTTGCCTCTCCTGCCAAATCGTATCACGCTCTTCAATGGAGAAACCTTGACAAACACCAAGTCACCAACGGAGAATTTTAAGCCTCTTCTCCTCTTGTCAGCATAACTCTTCTGCCTATCCTGGGCAGCCTTCATCCGTTGTTGAATGATCTTAATCTTATCTGAAGTTTCCCTCACCACATTTGGTCCAAGCACAAACTTCTCGCCGGTCTCTATCCAACATAATGGTGAGTTGCACGGTCTTCCATACAAAGCTTCATATGGAGCCATACCGATACTGGATTGGTAGCTATTATTATATGCAAACTCTACTAGATGCAAATGGTCATCCCATGATCCACCAAAATCCAATATACAAGCTCTCAAGAGATCTTCCAATATACGATTCACCCTCTCTGTTTGACCGTCGGTTTGAGGATGATATGCCGTACTAAGATATAATTCCGACCCTAGAGCCTCTTGTAAGCTCTTCCAAAACCCACTAGTAAACAACGGGTCTTGGTCACTCACAATGCTTTTAGGTACTCCATGAAATCTCACTACCCACTTCATATACAGTTCTTCTAACTTAGCTGTCGTTCTAGTCGACTTGACTTGTATAAATCTTGCACTCTTAGTCAATCGATCCACAATTACCCAAATGCTATCATGTCCCGATTTAGTCCTTGGTAAACCATCAATGAAATCCATCGAGACTTGCTCCCATTTCCATTCGGGAATTTCTAATGGTTGCAACAAACCACTAGGCTTCTTTTGCTCGGCTTTAACTAGCTGGCAATTCATGCACTTGGATATAAACTTCCCAACGTCTCTTTTCATTCCTTCCCAGTAGTAAGTCTGCTTCATGTCTCGATACATCTTATCACCACCGGGGTTTATAGTCAGTTTTGAGTGATGACACTCCCTAAGCACTTCATCTCTCAAACCATTCACGTTGGGTACAACTAGTCTTCCATTCTTTCGAAGCCATCCTTCTCGATCAAGCCCATACAAATTCATCTCCTCACCATCGATATTCATCTTTAACTTGGAGATGATTTCCAATAGATTAGGATCGTCCCTCTAACTGGAACCAATCCGCTCAATCAAAGTGGGTCTGATCGTCAAACAAGCTAATACCTCTGGATCCAATTCGCATTTCGGTCTGAAATCATACCCTGTGATATACTCTAGTTGCTTCCATTCAAGAAACATAGCCCCTAAACTGGCATGTCTCCTGCTCAAGGCATCGGCTACCGCATTGCCTTTCCCAGGAGTATATGTGATATCAAAATCATACGAAGCAAGAACTCTAACCATCTCTGCTGTCGGGGGTTTAGATCCTTTTGAGAGAAGAGATGCTTTAACAATTTATGATCAGTAAACAACTCAAATCTCTCTCCCAAGAGATAATGTCTCCATATCTTCAATGCGAACACGATCGCTGCCAGTTCCAAATCATGGGTAGGATACTTTTTCTCATGCGGCTTTAATTGCCGACTAGCATAAGCTACAACCCTACCTTCTTGCATCAATACAACACCTAGTCCGGTACCACAAGCATCCGTGTATACCGTCATCTCTTCATTCCCTTTAGGAATGACTAATACTGGCGCACGCCTCAACTTTTCTTTTAGACTCTTGAATGCATTCTCACACACTCCGTCCTAGAAGAAGGCTTGATTCTTCTTAGTCAATTGAGTCAACGGTGCTGCTATCTTGGAGAAGTCTTGGATAAACTTATGATAATATCCAGATAACCCCAAGAAGCTTCTTACGTCTGTTGCATTCTTGGACGTAGGCCAATCCTGTACCGTAGCCACCTTCGCAGGATCCACGGCAATACCATTCTCTCAAACAACATGGCCCAAGAATCTCACTTCTCTCCTCCAGAAGTGACACTTAGAAAATTTCGCTTTCAATTGGTGTTTTCTCAACACCTCCATCACTATCCTCAAATGTCCCTTGTGTTCTTCCTCTGTCCTCAAGTAAACAAGGATGTCGTCTACGAACACAAGAACAAACTTATTCAACTGATCTCTGAATACCCGATTCATAAGATCCATGAAGTATGCTGGTGCATTAGTCAACCCAAATGGCATGACCAACCACTCATAGAATCCAGACGGCGTCCTAAATGCCGTTTTTGGAACACTCTCAGCTGCTACTCGAAACTGATGAAATCCTGTCGCGAGGTCCAACTGGGAGAACACTCTTGCTCCTTCCAGTTGACCAAACAAATCATTTATCCGCGGTAGAGGATACTTATTCTTCCTCGTCACCTTATTCAACTAGCGATAGTCCACACACAAACGAAGGGAACCATCTGCCTTAGTGGCAAACACAACTGGTGCTCCCCACTCGGAGACACTTCTTCTAATAAACCCCTTCTTCAAAAGATCGCTTACTTGCACCCCGAGCTCTCGCTGCTCCCTTGGTGCCGTACGATGAAGTGGCATCACTATAGGTCTAGCATCTTTCACTAAATCAATACGGAACTCAATCTATCGGTGTGGTGGAAGTCCGGTCACCTCCTCGAAGACGTCCGGATACTGGCCAACCACGGGCACATCTGACAACTCATCATGCGGGATGTCGAGGGAATTTACAAAACTAGCCATAACCCCATCACTAGGTAGACTACCAAACACTACCCTCTGCCCATCATCCGCCCTAACTGTCACCGAAAAGCCCTCACGGTCTACCACCACCCCGCATCTTTGGAGCCAATCGACTCCCAATATAATGTCACACCCAGTAAAGCCCAAAACAAAGCAGTCACAAACAAACATACATCCATGACTCGATAAGACCAAATTTCGGCAAATCATACTAAGGTTAGTCGAACCACCAATCGGGTTCATCACAACCAACGGTCTATCGACTATCTCGGGTTCCAGTCCTAACTATCTACCAGGTCACTAGATATGAAGGGACGTGAAGCCCCAGTATCAAACAAAACCCGAACAGGTACATCATGAATAGAAAGCATACCTTGAATGACGACATTCTTTCCTTTCTCCGCCGCAGTTGGGGCATTCGACGAAGAAGGAATAGCACCGATAGCATATGCTTTCACAATCTGCTTCTCCTTAAGAGGTTGTGGACATTTATCCTTATGATGTCCCACTTGGCCATAGTTGTAGCACTTCCTTTCCGCTGGCTTGGCCCGACACTCTTTGGCATAATGGCCCTTCTTACCACAGCTGAAGCACTCAACATCTTTCTTGCTCTTTTTCTGGCCATCCTTAGATTGGTTCTGCTTCCTCTTGTTCTGAGTGTTATTCTTGCCTCCACCGCCTGCTTGCGGCTTCAGCCCTTCTGCAGATGCAACCTCGGTCTTTGACTTAGGGTAAAGACTCTCTGATCTCAAAGCTTTCCCCACAATCGATTCAAAAGTCTCATCGATGTGGTTGATAAGCCTTTCCCCCAAGTATCCATCCAAACCAGTAATGAACTTTTCGTTCTTCTTCTCAGGATTATCGATAAGGGATAATCCATACTTTGACAAAGTGTCGAACTCAGTAATATAGTCCGAGACTGCCCTACCATTCTGCTTAAGCTCCAAGAACTTCTTAAACAATTCCGACTTTTGAGCAGCTGGGATAAACTTGTCGCTAAAGCGAGCCTTAAACTAATCCCAACTGACCTGATCCTCTGGAGTGGCTGTCTTAATAGCATTCCACCAATTCATCGCTCGCCCTTGCAGCTGACGAGACGCTAGCCTTCTCTTCATCGCATCCTCGATACCCAAGTCGTCGAAGATACGATTACAACTATCCAACCAATCCTGAACATCCATGGCCGACTCCGTTCCGTGGAACGACTTCCCACCAAGGTTAGTGTAATCCTTGCACAGCTTGGCGAAATTGACCCTAGGCGCCTGCACTACTGGACCACCAACATTACCGGCATGGGGAGATGCCCCTTGCACATCCCTAAGCATTTCTCTCATGAGGTTAGTAAACATCGCCCTCATGTTAGCAACATTCCCATTATTGGCTCCTCTACCAGCACCTCTTGCGTATCGGCTCATCGTTCAATATGTAAAGAGAAAACGATTAACCATCTCCATAGTGGTGCTAATGCAGTGCGACTTCATCCTTAGCTATACTAATAATATATATATATAGCTTTTGAAAACCAACGTAATCACAAATACGCACTCTCATATATGTACTATCTCTCCCAAGTGTCTTTCCCTAGGTTAACTACGCAACCTAGAGCTCTGATACCAAATGTGACGGCCCGCCCCGCACCAACCGCACAACACATAGAACAAAATATAATAACAACATACTTGACATAAAACATGTGAGACAGTGCATAAGCTGAAAACAAACTATCATAGCAGCAGAAAATCCAAATACAGCTTATGTTTCACATCATCATTATTACAACTTTTCAAACTGTCTCTAAAGGTAAAAGCAAGATAAGGGAGGTACACTACTAATGCCCAAGTAGTGACCACCAACGACACAGGGAGAATATCTATATATATATCATACATGGAAGCCTCCTGCTCGCCTCCGGATCAGCTACTCGTGCATCACCAGCTAACCTGTCTCTAGTCTTCTCATTTAGGAGCACCCAAAGTAATAAGAAGAGACATAAAACTCTGGGTCAGACGAAAGTCTGGTGTGAGCGATAAGCAGCTAAATAGAAGAATAACAGGTATACTAAACCATACCTGAACCTGGACCTGCAACCAAAGAGTTAGCACTACATACTGTACAACACTCTAAGGTGCCACTAACATATGGTGTACAAGCATACGGGGTTGGGGGTGTGCATGTCATAGTGATGGCAAACAATCAAGCATAGAAACCATCCTCACATCTCTCAGTCAGTGCATAAAGCATACGATATCCACCACTTCGATCACCCAATACTTTGTTATGATCACTCTTCCCCCACGAAGTCATAATGACTTCACTACACTGATCCATAGCCACTAATCCTTCGCTATGTCCACTTTGCCCCATGGAATCACAATGTCTCCACTACACTGGCTCATAGCCTTACTAATCCTTTACTATGTCCACTCTGCCCCATGGAGTCACAATGGCTCCACTGCACTGGCTCATATTCCTGCTACGATCACTTTACCCCTCGAGTCATGACGACTCTACTGCACTGATACGTAGCCTAACACTCATCTTTCAGTGGTGAATCGAAGTTATGAACATCGACAACTCCTTAACATACGTCCCGCAACAAAGCCCAACCATGAAGTGAACTCATTGGTTACCAACTGGATCCTGAGCTCTAACTTCCATTTGGACTACCTTTGCATCTCGGGTTATTGGTCACCACTGGATCGGTTCGGATCCCCAGTCCTCCTTCTCTGTCGGTTTGGATCGGCCTTCAGTATCCCCCACTTGATCGATTCGTGCCAAGCTTCTTCAGATCGGATCGGAGGCCTTCATATGATGACGAATCGGATCGGCCTCCATCCAAACACACTGGATCGGGTCGTAGTCTCCAAGTCGCGTCGCCATACCACGTTGACAGATCGGGTCGGGGGTGCTTCTGGCGGATCGGGTCGGAGTAGCACACGAGAGGCGGATCGAATCGGAAACATCTGGTGTGAGCGGTTCGGTGCGTGCTTCTATCCGATCCGATCGGTTCGGGTGCTTTCCTGCACTTTGTCCAGCAAGCTGTTTTCGCCACTCGACGGCGTTTTCGACCACTCTAACTATTCTAATCAATCACGAAGCATACCATACAGTCATAGCAACAACTAGAAGTGACCTCAAACACCAAAACATCAATATGATAGGTTAAAATGAATCAAACATAGCAAAAACCCCATATTTTCCCTTAAGCATGTTTAAGCAAAACTACTGACATAATTAGTAAAACTTAATCAAATTAACCCAAGTCTCTAACAGAGGTCTAAAACATTATTTAAGAATTTATAAATATTTTTCCAGATTTTATTGGTGTATAAATTCGCTAATCAACACTAATTACCATTAATTAACCATAATTAGTGGGGAACTATGCAAATCACTCACCTTAGCCTCAAATAAACCTTAGATCTAAAATAAATCTCTGATATGGCGCGAATACCAATGCTAAACAGCAGCTCTAATCTTGATTTGGTGAAGATCTCCCTTAATTTGATGTTGCTAAGCTTAATCCTTGATTAGAAAGTGATTTGGAGGTGATTTGGAGGTTGGAGGCCATTTTTAGGGTTTCTTAGAGGTGAGTGGAGGCTAGAAAACTGAAATGGAATGAAACCCTAACTCTTTTCAGCCTCCCTATAACCCTAATCCCGAAATGGGTTACGGGCCCATTCACTAATCACCCTATTTGGCCCTTTACCTTCCAAACCTTATTTCAGCCATATCTCCCAAACGGTAAGTCCGTTTAGCTATTATGACCACTCTACGGAAAGATAAACCATCAAACGAATCTAATCGAAGTGGTTTCAGGTCAAAATTCCTTTCCAATCAAAAGTTATGGCCGAAACAAGGTCAGCTAGGGGCAAAACGGTCATATAAAATCGACAAAAATCATGAACATGGGAAATGACCCCAATGGTCGTTTCCCAAAGTCACATGACCATACGACTTCATATAAGAAAGAAATAAATATTCTACGATCCTCCGATGCGTGGAATGCGGGTTGTTACAAAGATCCAGACTGTTGAAAAAGGAACGAAGAAAGCAGAATACTTTAGGATCATCCGAGAAGCAAACAATGTCTTAGAATGCCTTCCCCTAGAATAAGCCCTTTCAGGGGATTCGAAGGGCATAATCCAACTTAACAAAATTTTCAAAAAAGGAGCTAATTCATTCCATCTGGGTCTACACATCCTTCGTCCACTTATACTTATCCTTCGTCCAACTAAAAAGTAATAACATTCCACTTATACATATCCTTTGTCCAGATAAAAAGACACCCTTCGATAAGCATGAAAGAAAATTTGAAGGAATTCAACAAAAGTCGACAATAGAACTAGTGTACAACTCAAGGCTACGTCAAAAGCACTAACTGTGTACCCCAAAATTTAGTAAAATATAACCATACTGAAAATAAAATAAAAATGAATATTATATTATAAAATATTCATAATTAGGTAAAACCGACTTTACAGTTGCGGTCATCTTGGAATTCTGGTTTAGATGAACCCTGAGTTTGCGTAAATCAGATAACGTATGAAGAAGTTATGAATCTTAGAAGTTTGTATATATATGTATATAAGAAAATTATATATAAATATATTCAATTAAATTCAAGCCAGAATAATTAAGCGCAGGAAGCAACGGTCGTGGGATAACTCGACCAGCATAGGGTCAACCCGTGGGTCGACCGAAGGCTAAGTGGTTGACCCATGGGTTGACCCAGATGTTGATGGGTCGACCCATCAACATGCAAACCCGATTCTGAGTTCTATTTCTAGACAGTTTTGTACGCTAGGTTCATTGTATTACTTGTATGGCTAGATTTGAAGCCCTAAGTTCTAAAGGTTAGGAATTAGCTCTGCAAATCTATAAATAGGGTGGCTCTCGCCCATTTTCAATACACACAATTATTCTTCATGTTCTCTTCCTCCATGGATCGATTCTAAAACATATAAATATAATGAGGAGATGTCGCTGAAGCCTAGATCTAAAAAGATAATTCAAGATTCAAGATCTGCATAAAACCTTTCCTACAACGGCATATATATATATATATATTGAAAATTGGTTACTATATTGTATGCCTTATCAAAACCTTATGCCCCCCTATTGGGTACCACATAAGGGAAAATAGTACATATATATGCCATATATTAATATACAATATTCAAGTTTAAGACTACATATATACACCATATATTAACATACAATATTCAAGTCTCGAAAAAAAGAAAATTATACAGACAAATAGCTCACAAATCTTTCTCAACTCTCCCACACTTCTCAACATTAAAAAGACTCAAACATTACAATAGAAAAATACAATACACCATCAACCTGTGTCAATTAACTTGTTACCCCATCTTCTCAAATAATTCACATTGAACTCATTACTTCGAGACTTTGTACCATTGCCATTGATTAGATAAAATACTTCTCTGTCAATCATTTTGATTTTAACTTCCTTTTCTACAGTCCTGCAGCTGAACTGCCTTAAGTTTCTCTCCATCCACAATTGATAGATCACATACTAAAGACTCCACATGCAACATCTAAAATTTGATCCTTCGTTTTGAACCTCCTCAACAGTTTTCTAGCCTCCTCCTCCATAGATCCACATGCAAATGAATCAAATCCAAGCTTCTGAACAAAGTACTCCCATACATATTTAGAATAAGTACATGAAAAGAACAATTGACTTACAGTTTCCTCTTCATTGTTGCATAACATGCAAACACTATCTTCAATAACCCCAAATCTTTTCAGCCTATCTTTTGTGCTAAGCCTGTCTTTGAAAGCTAAATAAGCAATCATTGACATCCTTTTTTCATTTGAATTATGCCATATCACTCTATAAACATCCATAACCTGTTGTTTCATCCTTGATCGCTGCCATGCCTTACGAAATGAAAATTGACCACCATCTGACCACTCATAGAAATCAGAGTTAGAATTAGAAATGATTTTAACATTATTCACCTCATTCTGGATTTCCTTAGTGGCTGCATGTAAGGATGCATTTATTTTACCATCCTGGATTATACAGGAAACCAACTCTTCATTATATCCCAAAATTTGAATTCTAGACATGCCAATAATGTCAACCAAACACTTACTATTAATCCATGGTTCATACCGTAATAAAGTATTTGATCCTATAGAAATCACTTTCCTAGATAATTGCTTTCCTGACTTCCTATGTCTTAAAATTGATTTCCAAGTACTTAAAGAATTATTATCAATTTCCATCTTCCAAAAAAAAAATATTACCACAATACTTTTGCCTCATCCACATACTCCATAGAGAATCAGAAGTTAAAACTTTCCACATTAATTTTATACAAGCATCTTTTTTTAGATCAGAGAAAGATTTAGAACCAACCCCTCCTTCACTCTTTGTTAAACACATATTAGACCAAGTTATCTTGTGAGAGGAATTACCCCAGAAAAAGTCCGTACACATCATGTGCAATTTGTCAATCAGATGTTCAGGAAGCTGATATACAAATAACCAATATAACACAGTTGGAGTTATCACAGATTGAATTAACTCAGCCCTACCAGCAAAACTTAAAATTTTTACATCCTAACGTTGGATTTTTGACTGCACTTTATCTAATAATGCTTGACAATCATTATAATGAATGTAATTTAAAGAAATAGGAACTCCCAAATATTTTACTGGTAGCTGACCCTTTGAAAATTCAAAATAGAAGTGATTTCCTCTATGTGTCTTGACTGAGCACTAAAATAGATTTTTGTTTTCATGTTACTCACAGTTAAACCACTAAATTTCTGAAGTTTATCAAACACTTCCTTTAAAGCTTCAGCACATATAAGGGAACTTTTGCCAAATACCATCAAATCATCATAATATAACAAGTGAGATACTATAGGTTCAAATTTATGAACTGGATAAAATCTGTTTTGACCCATTAACACATTCATACAATATGTAAAATATTCCAATGCTATAAAAATAGGTAAGGTGATAATGGATTCCCTTGTCTTAACCCTCTATTTGAGTAAATATATCCAGTAGGAATTCCTTGAAATAAAATTGAAAAAGTAGGTGAAGATATACATTCATAAATGACATTTATGGAGTGAACCGGAAAGTCCATTTTTGCCATGATATTATAGATAAATTTTCTATTCAACATATCAAAAGCTTTATGCAGATCTACCTTAATATAGAACTTATTTACTCCAGCCTTCTTGAAATCTCTCAATAGTTCATGAGAAAGTAGAATGTTATCACCAATATATCTAGAGGGTATAAAAGCACATTGGTTTGGTGACACTAAATGGGATAGATATCATTTTAACCTATTGCATAAAATTTTACTAAAAAATTTATAATACATATTGCAATAGGCAATAGGTCTGTATTGTGAAATCTCAGTGGGCCTTTCAACTTTAGGTATCAATGTGATAAAAGTGTGGTTACTTCCCTTTGGAACTTTAGCAAAACAAAACATATCATTCATGGCAGCTAGTAGCTCAATTTTTATATCATCCCAATGAATCTTATAAAATTTAGAATTCATTCCATTAGGACCAGGAATGGAGTCTTCATGAACTGAAAATACTGCAGACTTGACTTCTTCCAAAGAAATTGACCTCAACGAAGCTTGCTGACCTTTTGAATTAATCACATATCTAGATTGGAATGAAGGGACCTCTTTGCATACTTCATCATTATAAAGGTTACCAAAATATGCTAAAGTTTCCACTGCTAACTCTTCCTACTTATACAAAAGATCACTATTAGAAGTTATTAAAGCTTTAAGATTGTTATAATACCTCCTCACAGACATTTTAGAGCGAAAAAACTTGGTATTTGTGTCATCATCCTATAACCATGAAAATTTAGATTTCTGTTTCAAACTCCAAAACTTCATACGCTTTTGAATGTACCAATCTTTCTTAGCTTCCAGCAATTCCTCATATATATCCATGTTTTCAGGGTCCATGTCTGATGTTATTTCTTTCTCTTTAAATTTAGTTTCTGCTATCAAAATAGCTTCATCATCTTTAACTCTGATTTTGTTCCATCTTTTAAATTCTTCCTTACATGCATGGAGCTTTTGCATAAATCTATAGCTTGGATACCCTAAAATATTAGATGCAAAACCACTCTGGAAACACTTTGCATAGCCATCTTTAGAAAACCAATAGTTAACATATCTAAAAGGAAAACCTTTTCAACCAGAAGAAGAGGCAATCTCTAAGAGCAAAGGATTATGATCGCTTGACATTTGTGATAAGGATAGAGCTTTCATTTCTAATTTTTTTAGCAATGTACAATGATTTACAAAGATTTTATCAATGTTATTTGCCATACCTTTACGTCTCCAAGTATAATGAAATCCAGCAACTTTAATTTCAATCAAACTAGCTTGATCCAAACAGTTATTAAATGCTCTGATGTGCTGAAATGGAACTGGCAAATCTCCTTTTTTTATCCAGATGAGATGTTGCATTGTTAAAGTCACCCATTAGTATCCAATACCCATTTATGTTTTCTGCCTTTGGAATAATATGTTGCCAAAGATTTTGTCTTTCATAATAACTGATACTAGCATATATTATGGAAACACACAAATTTAGACCACCTTTGTTTATAATCTACACAGTAACATCTTGATTTGATGAAGACAATATAGAAGTATCCCAAACATTAGTATTCCATAGTAGCACAATACGACCAAAGGAAGGAGAGCTGTTTTTAGGTATAAAAGACCAGGACTTAGGAATAAATCTTTCAAAAACCTTTAAATTCTCAATATTAATCTTAATTTCCACCAAATCAACAAATGTTGGTTTGAACTTAGTTAGAAGAGTTAATACATCTGCCATGCGCTGTGGTGTATTAATTTCTCTAACATTCCAAGTCATAAGCGTCATTTAACAGTGGCATTACTCCTTAAAGCTCTTTTAGGAGGAGTAACATAAACATGGATAATCACCTTATTCTTGTCTTTCACATTCTTCAAGTATTCTTCATTCTTATCTATTCCATCAGACACATTATTTACTTCTTCATTTATACAGCTTCCTGAATGTTATCTGCATTATGGTTAATAACTTCTGGAAGGATTTTGTCAGGTAATTCACAATCCAAAAAACCCAAACCATCATCTGCAGAGTTTACATCATTATCTAAAGCTATGTCCTCATTATGCTCACTCTCATTTCCTATATCATCATTATGTTCATTCACATTTCCTATATTTGAAGGACCAAAACCATCCTCTTTATCTTTATCTATCCATACAGGTTTAGAAGACTTCTTATGTATTGATCTCTTATGTCCAAACCTTTGACATTTATCACAAAGGGGGGGGGGGAATAAATTCATACTCTATACGAATAATTTTATTTAACCCATTATGAAGGATAATAGGAATTTGAGGGATGGTTTTGTAGTTAACATCAATTGCTATAAGGACTCTAGCAAATCTAGTGACTGTCTTATTTGCCGTTCTCATATCTAAGCGTATTGGATCTCCTAAAAAACTAGCTATTCTCGAGAAAGCTTCATTTGACCACATTTCCATTTCTCGATTAAACATTTTAATCCGGATATCAACGCTTGTAGCTCTAACCTTCTCAAATTCATATCCAGGACGCCATATGTAGACCGACAACAATTTCCCAAAATAAGAATATGCAGAAGTCTTTAAAACGTGTAAACAATCATCAGCACTTTCAAACTTGACAGTATATAAAAATCCAGGTGCTATGTGAATAAGAAATCTACCTTTAGGCCTCCACACTTTTGAGATATAATCTCTCAGTTTAATCACTGACAATCTGAAATCCACTGGACGTAGAACAACTGTATTTAGCCAAGAATCAGCAGAAAGATTATATGCTTCTTCAGGAAGAAAAACATGATCGGTTGCAAGTTGAACAAAATTCAGATCCAGATCTGGTTCACTCATCGATTGATTAAGTAAAAATAATAGTAGATTTGATTTAGAAATTGAAGATTTAGAAGTTGTTTAGGCATTCGATTAAAGGGAGAAAATCCCCTTTCTCGTACGCCATTTTAGAGCTTTTCTGATATATATATATATATATATATATATAAGGATAATCTCTTCTTCACCAATACCTGTTGTGAGTTTCATTTTATTTTCATATCTAATACCTAGAATTATATCATGACAGTAAATAAAAATTAGATCTAGAACATACATTACATATAAGTTATACCAGTTCTTTTATTGTTATTCATCTATGTCGTTGTTACAGTAATATATGTTCTTTTATTGTCTGTTGATTAATTAGTTATGTGCATCTATCTTCTTTTTCCCTACTTCTACTGTTTTAATTTATTTCAATCCTGCCTATATGCCTATTTTATAATATTTGATTTGGTTCTATTCTTCACCTTTTGTTTTTCCCATGTATTTACGCTAAGCCTAGGCCATCGAAAGACTAGGCCATGTCCGATTTAAAATTGCGTATAGTTAAAATTGGGTTAACAATAAATGACATGAAAAAGGAGAATATAGGCACATTATAAATTGAGGAATTTTGACCATAATTCGAGAAAGGGATAATATGCATATACTTGTACTTGCTGTAATTTAAGGAATATAATAAAAAGGGATAATATGCATATAATTTGGAAAATGTATCCCTGTTGGTATTTTGTTAGAGGGCCTCGCATTAGGTAGGGGCTAGGACACGCTTTACTGGACTGGATAGTAAGAGATTCAAACGAGGAAGGTGGGTACGGGCGCGTTCCGGCGGAGTCATGAGCGTGCATGGGTCCGATTAGGGAAACTAAGCCAGTGTAACACCAGTAAATAGGCATGTGTTATATAAGTTGTTGGGTTCAGGGCTGAGATAGGGCATTTACGTAGTAAGGAGCCGATCGCGTAGGTAGTAATTAGGGTAACTCCTAATCCTGCTATAATTCTGCAGTTTCTATTAAATAATTAGGATAACACCTAATCCTATTCCTGTTGTGTGATTAGGTTAATGCCTAATTCTGTTATACTAGTACTGGTGTAGAAACCTGTTTTTAGGAATATAAATGAGATGCTTTACTTGATCACTGTTTATCCTGTCGTTCTGTTTATCTTGTTTACCTGTTATCTTATATGATATTGTACTTTCTCATCCAGTCTTGTTTATTTGTATTGATATCTCTATTTTATGCTTATACTGAAAATCATTGGAACTTGCCAGGCTTTATGTCTAACCCTTTTGTTTCTCTTCTTTCTCTTCCTTTCCCCCCCTCAGGTTCTCAGATTAGTAGCACTCCTTAGTGATGAGGACTTTCTCTTTCAGCTTGGATCTGGACTTTCTCAGATGTACCATTTTGATTTATTTTCTACTCTGTTATGGCTTGCCATGAGGGATATGGTTTTATATTATTGCACTCTGTTATTTTGCATTATGAGACAGATGGATTAATTGAGGTTCTTGGTTTTTGATGTAACTGGTTTGATGATGTAAGTTGGTTTGAAACAATTTTTTATTTTCAATAATAAAGTTGATTTTTTCCGTTGCTTTTTCTATCTGTCTTGTGAAATTCTATTACTGTTTACCTATTATGCTTCACGAAACTTAATGCATTCTCGTATGAGTGACACTAACAGACGTGGGGTGTCACAAAATGCAAGAATATTGAAGCTTCTTTTGTCAGAACCATCGGGATCATTCTCGTGGAAGTAGTATGACGAAAGTCCAAAAGTGGATGTTGAGTCAATGCATCTATAAATACGACCCCAGGCATCCAAATTTAGGGACGAACTTTTCATTACAAAAATTGTAAACATATTTCAGAGTGTAAACCCTAAATTTTGGGTTTCTCATTACTTGTTATCTATTCATAAAATAAACCGGCTATAAAGGAGAATTGATCAACTTTGTTTACGAGTGTTAAATTGGAAGGATAAGTAAATCAAACATTTCGGATATTATCTGACGTAATATCCAATTATACATGATTCGAGTTTCCATCTTTTATGATTCAATACCTAAAGTAAAGTTTTGTCATGAGGTCCTTTAGAGGCAAAAAGGGCTTTAGGGGAATCCTTTCGATTCAACAAGTCAAAAGAAAGGTCAACTGACACTAATCAAGTTATCCCCCATGAAAGGGGATGACGCACGGTTAGTCCCGAAGGGCTTCATGTCGATAGAGATGTCAATAATTCTTGATACTAATCAATCCCTATCAAATGGAGGTTGGAATCTGAGAGTCCTTACTTTCATATTTGACTTCTGTTGACGTGGCACTGGATGTTAATGAATTTTAATGCTAACATACCTTAATCCTTATTAATGAGTCTAGAATATGTTTAAAATGAAACAATTTTATTGATAAGAGTATTACAGCATGCACTTCGTATGAGATGATAAATATTCTTAGGGAAAAATTGTATTTTTTACAAATTATATAGGCTTAATACATTCAAAAGAAAATAGTTTTCATAAAGGTTTAATCATATTTATGCATTGAAATTGTAACAACCTGCCTAGAATGGGCCTAAATTTTGACCCAAAAAAGGCTTATCAGACCTTAGAGCCATTCTAAATGGATCATTGGTTCCTATAGGAAATACTTTAACATGTATAACAGATTAGACTAAAATGAAATCAGAAACTCACACCGCGGAAGAGACAAAATATAATAATATAAAATAGATGTACCATAAATTAAAAACATATAAATGTCGATTACAACGAATGTCAACAGTCATTAAGAGGTACATCAATAATAATTATCCTAACAATATAAAAATAATCATAATACTGCCATAAATAATAACTAATAGCCATGACTCCTCCTTCATAGGCTCCACTCTCCTTGGCATCACCAATAAAAACCCGATAGAAATTCGATGCTCGAATTTTGGGAATAATACATAAACCTATTTTACTTGCTAAAAATCCAAGTATCCGAAACACCAGATAGTTAACAGAAAGAAATTAGAGGTGGGAAAAGGTAAGAAAGAAAGGCTAGAATATAAGAAAAGAAGAAGAACCAAACTAATAAAAAATACTTAGAATCTCACATCTCAGCGGAATAAAATATAATATAGAAACAAATCTTTGTTTAGAGCTTGAAATAATGCTTAGAATCATCAGTGTAGAACATACAATACAATCTGGACAGTTATAACAACATGTCCTCAAATACAACACACAGTGGAATAATACTATACACATCATACGTCTGAACTCCACCAACTCATCTCCTGAAGTTCGTAACATCATATCCTGAACCTGTAAAACTCAGTCTGACCCAAGCATTGCAAACGCCACGGATCATTCTAGTGAACTAGCATGAGAAAGCTCACTAATTTTATAGGTATCATCCAACTGATTTTGTCTTTGAAAACTTCTTCGAAATAAAAGGATAATTATTATATCGATCCATACATAAATACATATGTTTTTTACCTTGGTAACTGAGAAAATTCTTTGTATCAAAATTATTCTAATATTATAATAGTGTCCAAATCAAATAAATAATCATCTAGCAAAACGCTTGCATCTCACGCTCCATATATATAGTATATAATCATATACCGTGGGGTTCTTATTGGAGAATGGATTCCAAATATGGAAAGGTATGGGACCACCTTCCAAATAATGTATCTCCGAAGACGAATACACAAAGGTTCAATAAGAATATCTTGCAACTCGGCTAAGCAGAACGACCACTCATTCTAATTGAGGGTACCGAATATATCATTACCGCAGTTGAATGCCAGCCAACCAAACCAAAAGCATATATATAAAATGGGGCAACCGAAGGCATTCGATTTCTCCAGATCAAGCAATGATATACCCAAATTGGTGCGACCCACGTAGCCATGCAGCCTACCCGATTTTTTCCATTTCCCGCTTGATGAGGCTTGAGGTTATTATTACCTTTTTAAGTTAGCACATCGAACTTTGAATGCCACATCGTCAGATCCACCAGAAATCACTAATTGATATCCATAAAAATACTATGGGTGTTAAGCTAAAAGAAGTTTCCTTTTTGGCCACTAAACTTGGTAAGTTTTAAGAAATCAACATATGTGACCCCTTTGGAAATACTATGTCAGACATACGTCTATAGTACGAGCCATCCATGAATAAGATGAACCGAAGGAACCCTCCTACCACATCTTTATACAGGAATCACTCCAAGGAACAGTAGCGAGTAGTCCTTGCAATCTGCATATTTTAATCACGATAGAATGCGAATTAAAATAACTCTGCTTACAATAAGAGAAATTCGACAAGTAACCTTTCCGTTTATGAAGATCCACAGTCTTAAATTGCTCCATGTTCAATCAGCATCTTCCATATTTACGTGTTCGCTGGTTCAGAATGGTATCCGAATAAAAATTCGATCCCGATCTTTTCGTACCAGTAATCGTATATACCAGATTTGATAGTCGGTTAATTAACTATCAAATAAACAATCATTCATCATAAAAAGAAATTGAGTTTACTGATTCAATACCCAACATCATTTAGCCTCTTTAATTAACCTATCGTTAATTACACGTCTAAATCTTCCAATATTTGGAATACAACATTTTACTTTTTATTTCAAAATAAGAGTATACTCAAAATCATTTTATTCAACTTATAAACTTTTCAAATTACAGTTTATAATGTCATTCACGGAAATATTAATTTTATTTTCCCCACCTCCTCTCGTTTCTAAACTAATATTATCCTTAGATAATCATGAAGTTGTTCAAGTTCGGGTATTTTACTTACCTCTCGGACCTTGAGTCGACAACATTCTTATCTTTAGAATAGATAGAAGTTAATTAAGGAAAACCCCATTCCAGTAACTATCATAAAAATTCCATATACTATCTGATTTAAACATGGTATTAAATCATATATTCTTCATCTTTTCAAGTTCATTTCAATTGCAACATGTTTACTTAACTTCTTATCAAATCATATCATATTTCTTTGGAAATCACTTTCCATAACAATGGTGTTACATTATATGGATTTCTGATTTTATACTAAAACAATCATCTTAATTATTAAAATTTGTGTTTATAAATAACTTAGCCAATTAGATTTACCTCTTAAGACTTCCTTAACTTCTTTTATATAACATGCCAAACTATTATTCATTATCAAACTAGTGCAATAATTTTTTACTGGCTGTTCCAAAACAATTTTTCTTAACATTTATAAGCCAATGTTACTAGTTTTCAACTCTAGTCGATATCCATTTACTAAATCATTTAAAATACTAGTCTTTGAATCCAGTATTAAATATGAGTTGCACATTAAACTTACAAGTCTATACTCACATTCCATTTTCAATTCCATTTATTCACTAATCTCATTTACGAACCCATTTTTAGTCACGTTTCGTATATTTATAAACAATGTTTGCAAAACGTTCATTAGTTACGGAAAATCACTTTTCAACTCTTTAATTAATTCTCGTATACTTGACGATTCCTTTAACCCATTTTTAATCACATTGAATCAATCCTGATATTTACCCCCGTTTTCTATTTAAGAAAATATCGCTAGTTATATTTGGAAAATAATTCCAAAAACTCATTTACTTCATTAATTTTGAATGAATTATGACCAAACACTTTCATTTGCTTCAAATTCTCTTTTTAAGCTCAAATCTATATTCAACTCGCTAATCCAATTCACTTAACTACGTTAAGTTCTATCCACTTTCCCCATCAACTAATTAATTTCCCAAATTAGTTATCTCTTATTGTGGTACTCAAAATCTGATTATTTTATTACAAAAATAATCTCATTCCCAATCCTTTTAACGTCTTTTACAAGATCGTTATACCACTTTCAAATTATTAACACTACCAGTTAATCATGCCTTTACTAAATAACGTCATAAGTTCTTTTAATTATAAATTTAAGATGATAAAACATAAATAAATCATTAGTGTTTACTTTGAAAACACACATAGTATTTAATCCATGTATAGTTTTGAAAATATTTCAAAATTAACTTTAAAATTGATTCCAACAATCTTTTATTTTGTTGACGACACTAAGGAGGCAAATGTCTACTAAAGTACCAAACTGTGAAATATCAACCAATTTCACATCTAATCAACCACATCCAATTACATTAATAAACATTTTTAATATCAATGAGGAATCCTGTTGGATCCCTCCAACCTGTCATTTCCTACACCACAAATTCAGTATCATAATGTATAAAATTTAACAACTATGGAGAGGAATCCAGTTGGATACCTCCAACCAGTTACTCCCTGCATCACAAACATGATTAGCTCAAAATAATCATCCATAAGAATATCCAATTAAATTAATGATTTATATATAAACAACTAATAACAACAATTTAACATTAACCATTTTATTTACACCAACATTTACAATTCAAACAATCCATTAAATTAAACACTTTATATTATATATGTTACCAATAAGGTAAGTTACCTCAATTGGTTTCAATCGTTAAATAACGATTTGGATTTCACTTTAATTTAACAAACGTTTAATTTCATCAATCAGCCAATATATGAATATATAACTAACACATTCAATAATAAGTAACTGTAACACATACATTATAAACCCGACTTATATAAAACATAAGTGGGACAAACTGAGTGAGAAAACTCACCTTTATTTTCATTCGTCAAGATAACGAATAATTTCGATTAAATTAAACATGTGTTTAATTTAACTAGAAATTCTAGCAGCATCCAAACACGTTCAATTCAGTTCCATTGCATAGTGCTCATCAAGACGATTCCAACGCCACTTGATTCCCCCAAATCAGTCCTAGTAGTCAAAAGTTATTAACGTTTTAAGTTTATACAATTTAATTAAACTAATAGCTCCTTAATGATAGTTTATATAAACTATTTACATTATTAATATAATCAGGCTGGACTAAAATCTATTACTCCCTACATCGTTTTTCCCAACTTTGCTGAAACATCACCACAACTCTGCCTTCTTCATCCACTATCGCGCCACGTTCATCCATCGGTCGTCGATCAAACACCCCCACGACTGGCGCCTCAACCTCCTCTGCCTGCATCCCAAGCCTCGGCCGACTCGGCTACGCCATTGCTCCAGGAAACGACCTCAACTTCAATGCCTTCAAGACAAGATCCAGGACACCACGAAGCTCAGAAAACAATCATCATCATCAGTCAAAGAGATTTTGAAGCCTTGAACAATTTTGTAGTTGGAGATTTTGTAGATAGGTGATCAGATTTGAATAAAAATGAGGAGGAAGGATTGAAGATTTCTGTCGTTTATTAAATATGTGGAGGCGCAATATTTGGCCTGTTAACCACCGCTGATGCGTTTAACCAAGGAATGTTAGGGTTACACCCATATTTATAAACAAAGGGATTATTGTTATACTGTTATATGAAACTTCGACATGAAGTAACATGCTAAAACACCTACACACGGCCTCCAATTGAGATGAAAATTGAAATCCCAGCATAACTCAATATTTTAGACACGATGGAACATGTTCCATCGAATTCCGAGATCGTTTGTAAAACTTTCTTTATAATTCACAACATGAATCAGGACGTGTTTAAATTGCGCACAATCACAAAATAAATCCAATTAACTTGAAATCCTATAATAATGTACCATTACAGATTTAATAAAATTAGTTTTGTTGAAAACCGAATTCATTTGAAAATTGGTTATTCTTAAGTTCCAAATTAAATCGATAAATCGATTAAAACAAAACTAGGTGTTTACCATTCACACGATCAAACGTTAAGTCTGATCGATATGAAAATCGAAATCCTATAATAAATAACTAAGTACGGATCCAAGGGGGTAAGTTTCATCGCATTTCAAGACTGTTTCCTTAGCATGATATTTTATATGCAAAACGATGCTATTTTGAATGCTAAAATATTTTATCTTCAAAAGTAACGAACTATATACCTATACTGACTCTAAACGTCAATATGAATTCAATAGAATTGGTTTCACATTTTAATTCGATCGTTACCTCAAGTTACGTACAAATTCCTTTTAAATCAAATTAAATTTATTTGATCAATCGATATGATTTATAAATGATTCCATAGCGATTTTCTGAATATTTGATTTTGCCTTAACTCAAAATCTATAATACGAAATCTTGAATTTTTTCTTTCATTAGAAAATTATAATCAAATAGATTCAGACGATTCTTATTTCAAAGAATTCTGACTTATACCTGATCCTTTATATTCAGCTGAAGTTCAAAACTCAATATTACAAACTACCGCGCTGTTATGAGCTCATTTTAAATTAAACACAAATTTATACTTTCAAACGTCGTTTTATTGCTAAATAAATTCTATATAAAAAATCCATTAATATTTCTAAATCAACATTATAAACCAATTTTAAATGTTCGAACTTAACAGTTAAAATCTGGGTTGCTACGTTCTTTCCGCTTAAAAGAATTTCGTTTCCAAAATTACAAAGGCGGGAAAAATGCTACAAAACCATTACTTTTTCAAAAATCTATTCAATTAAAATCTTTAGTTCCACTTTTTGGATTTATAATTCTACAAATTCATATGGTTTTAATTAAAACATCAAAATGTTCTATTAATATTTATTTTAGAATATCGAAAATTTTCTAACACCTTAAATTCCTGAAAAAATTCGGTAGAGTCTCCCATGTACGGAGGGACTTCTATGATATCGTAGGAAGAATAAATATATATGCATTAACCCACACGGTTGAAAAGATAGTCGGTGTATACGACTTAAGCAAGACACTAATATGGATGAAGCGGAAATAACAAAACTAACTAGAAATCTACAATAGTTATGCAGGTAAAAGATAAGCTAAATAAATATATCACAAATAAGAAGTAAATGTGATAAGAAACGACACCAGGAATTTTATACTAGTTCGTACTTCCCCCCTACGTCCAGTCCCGAAGCTCCTCTTCAGAATTCACTATCATGCCCTCTCTTAACCTGGAGGAATAAGTCACAATACACCCGAGCAGCAACAAGGATGTTCCCGCCTAAGTACCCACACAGGACTTCACACTTTACAAAGATTTTTGACTCTTGAATGTGTTCTCTAATCAACATGGAATAGTCATGATGAAGTGAACCCTTCCTATAATCTTATCCTCAAGTATTTGAAGTGAATGCGAAGATTTGAAGGAAGTTTGTTGCTTGTTGAATTAAAAGATGTGAAATGATATCAAAGATTCTGCAAGTAACATGAATTTGAGAGAGCTTTATATTGCAAAGAATATAGAAGTGTAATTTCAGAAAATAGATAGAATAGAATAATAATTGATAAAATTGTTAAAATTGGTGATTTGAAAAACATGTTTGAAGTGTTTATGTAAAAGTAGAAGAGTAGTATTACTTCATGAAGAATTTCAGTAAAAAGTTACATCCATTTCCATTGATAATTGAAGAGAAATCTCTTCATGAAAGAAGGTGACTCTTCATAAAAAAGGTTTCTATTTCGAATCAGTCGACTGGTCTAAAAACCATCAGTCGACTGGTTGAATCATACTTTTGAAACATTTGGATTAAAACCTTTTTAAAACTAGCCGTTATGTACAAAAACTCGCTGACCCATCGACTGGTCATTTTTCTACCAGTTGACTGGTAGAGATAAGTTTGTATAGTTAGGCTTTTCAAGGCCTTATATATATTTACTTTGTTTTGTATATTCATGTTATACTTGAGAATAGATTTTAGCATAATTCTAACACGACTCAATGGATATATATATAACCTTATCTTTATGACATGATTTCCATTGCTCTTCTCTTTGTTGACAATAATCAAAATTCTTGTTTTCAACATTCTCCCCCTTTTTGATTGATGAAAACATATTTAATTTTCTCCCCTTGAGTATTTGCTCCCCCCCTGAATCTCTACAACATTTTGTTAGTTCATAAATTCATAAACTTACCGTTTTGATTCCTGCAATAAAATGTTAGCATGTATATATTTTCAATAAATAGATTCATCATGGTAATCATAGAAAATGTAACTCTCCCCCTTTGTCATCGATTATAAAGTATTTAAACGCTATAAGCACAATATAATCGAATAACAGATAAACCATTGATGCAAAATAAGAAACATAGTCATTTCATACATGCATATTGTTCAAAACAGCTAAAACATAAAGCTTCCTACCATAAATTCATACACAACCAAAAATAATAATTTATTTAATACAAAAACTAAAAGATACTTAAAACAAATGACACATCCATCATACATGCGTATTATCCAATTGAGAGGAGATACGAGTCGTTTCTCCGGATCCGTCACATGACCAGTCGCCGCAAGGGAGCATGAAATTGATTTCCATATCCTTCCAAGAAAATCCTTTATTTTGTCAAATACTTCATCCATTTTCCTGTCCATTATTTTAAGCTTTTCTTCTAAAAGGAGTTGGTCGCGAGCAACTACATCAAGTGCTTGTCTTGAGGCTTGAGAAGGTTCCGTTAGTCGGACATCTTCGGGATTAGCATGAATAGTAATTGATGATGGTTGATCAAAACTTCTCTTTTTTCAACTTTCTAAGCTCATGATACGAATGGTTGGAGGAGGCATATGCATTTGTTTCAAATTCTTGCTATCCAAAACTTTTATTTCAATTGTGTCGGAATCCGGTTTAGGAATTTTTGCACTTTCAAAGACTCTCATTAAGTACTCGCCATAGTGAAAGTATGTAGTCATTCCATATGTATAGAGAAGGAGATGGTCCATAACTGTTTGCATCCAATTTATTTTTATGTGACTGTAAGTAGCGTATAATGCTCAAAAAGTATCTGCATATAGAAGAACATGTGTTCCGGGTCACGGTAGAATTGTATGTGTAAGAGCATGGTGAAGAATTCTTGCACTAGGTCGTAACCCTTTGGTTCGAGATCCATCTGAATCATCATCAATAAAGAGCTTACTTACTTCGTCTCTTACTCCAAATTCACAATTTAATTCGGACAAAGCTATGCCATCTGTAGGTGAATTTAAAACCTGACTAAGTCTTACAATAGAAACGAAGATAGGTTGTCCACAAACAATACCCCAGACACAATTTTGTGAATTAGTGGGATTTTGATGATCCAAAATCATATTAGCCAAAAATAGATTTATCATGGTGATATTGATTTTGATATTGTTTTGAGAATAATCTAAGAGTGATTCAAGTCTACTTGATGAGCTAGTCGTTGCAACCCATAGGAATTAAAGTCTTGAAATTTTGCAAAAGGCCCTAGGATGAATTTAAGATTTGATAAAAGCTTCCACCTTTGCTTGGCTAGGTCATTCCATAGCGATTGATCAATAGAGGGTTCCACTGGCTTCTTTAATCTTGTTCTTGAAGATGATCCATTGTCTCTTTGACATTTAGGAGATGCCATGATGAATTTTAGAATTTCTAGGGTTTTTAGAAGCTTTTAGGTAAGTTGAGAAGTGAAGAAAAATAGGGGTAGTGGGTTTAAAAAGCACCGTACACAGCAGGAACCTAGTTTTTGGTTTCCCTTTACCAGTCGGCTGGTTCATATTTTACCAGTCGACTGGTTGCTGGTAATATGAACAACAGCCTTTATTTTTATAATTTTGAGTTATATTCTTGGTTACTTATCTTGTGTTTAGTTTATTATCTTGATATTCATTAAAAATAACAAAAATACATAATTATTACAACAAATTAAAGAAAACAAAAAAGACATGAACTTTTGCATTTTCCATCAATGCAGGTCTTATTTGAGCAACGAGAAGTATTTCTGTCATTAACGTATTATAGTTCTTCAGATGAGGTTGATTTTCTCGGAGTCTTAGAGCCAGCTCCCTTATTCTCTTGTTAGTTCTTTTCCTATGAATTCGGGCTCGCCTTCTTGCTCTTTGGAATTTTTTTCCAAGAATTCCATGAAGTAGATGTTCTTGGTGTTTCAGGAGTCGTAGAAAGAGGATGATGTCTAGGTTCAACTACAGTTGATCTACCACATATACGGAGTGCCACTATTTCTAAAAACGTCAAACTATCTGAGGTCTGTTTTTGCTCCAAAAATAATTCTCTTTGTAGCCTCATTTGTTCATATTGATAATGACGAATTTCATCTATTTTATCTTTCGTTGATGGAGATACCGACACCTCTATTCTTTTCTTGGCATCCGGAGTATATCCGGTTCGGTGAGTAGGGGATGTGATAATATTAATAGAATTGGATGATGTTTTCTTTAAGGACTTGGTTGGTGTTGATGGAGAGCTTTCTTTCTTTGACATGATATAAGAAAGCCTTTCAGATAACGGTTTCTATTGTTTTGATTAAAGCAGAAATCTTTTCTAAAGAATTTATAGGAGAGTATATACTAAATATAGTATATGCAAGTGAATGGCAAAACTAGTTTTAACCATTCCTTTAAACCGAAATTAAGTAGCTAAGAACTAGGCATAGAATACTTAATGAATGGCTTGTCTGTTTAAATAATGTGCTACAAAATGTAGTATTTCTATTTTAGTTAAAGAGAAGCCATATTAAATAAACTATGTATATATAAAAGAAGAACATTTTTAAAGGTGTATTAATTAAAAGATAACTTACAGAAATAAGTACTAATTTAAACTCCTTTTTGAGCTAGTCACGGACATACATTGGTGGTACCTGCAAAACAAATAAAAATTATAATTGTACCCACTTCCTCCATTAGGGTTCTAAGCGTTAAGCGTTAGGAAGCCAAACCCAAGAGGATTCAATGATAAGGATTTAGCTCATCCATACATGCATCATGTTGAGTCACTGGATAAGGATCTAGCTCATCCATACACATATCATGCTGAGTCACTGGATAAGGATATAGCTCACCCATACACACATCATCTTGCGCCACTGTCTCATTCATACATACATCATGCTGAGTCACTGGATAAGGATCCAACTCATAATATATTATTTTTCCTTTTATAAATTGTCACCGCTACATTGTTGTTCCAACCCACCTCATGTACTCCATCTATATAAAGCACTGTACTCTACACATCTTGTAATCAATTCTCTATCAACAATATTACAAACTTGTATCTACTCTACAACCTCTCTCTATCAGAAAATCAAACACGGTATCAGAGCCTTAACAGGTTAGCAGCTTATCCACCGAAGCATAACAACTTACTCTTGAATCCTTCTCTATTCTCCATTCTTTCTGCTTTGCTATGCTATACAATGGGTGACGAAAACTAGTTACCAATGTCAGCCTCGAGGGTGTCTCAAAATACTCAAGAGGCCACTCTCGACCTAATAAAAGCCATCATTAAGCCTCAGCCTAATCTGATCTCGGTCCAGCTAGATGACTCGAATTACCTGTTATGGAAATTGCAAGTCGAAGCAGCCGTTAGAGGTTACGGTCTTGAAGATTACATCTTAGGAACCAAGAAAGTTCCAGCCAAATTTATAAAAGATGGTAATGACAAGTTAATAACAAACCACAGTTCACCAACGACAAGACAGTCTAGTTTGTTCATGGCTGATGTCAACCATCAGCACATCACTGTTACCACAAATCATCGGCTGCAAAACAACACATAATGTGTGGGAAGAAGTAGAAAGGAATTTCACCTCGCAGTCTTCTGCACGTATACTGCACTTTAAGAGGAAATTAAACATTGTAAGGAAAGATAACATGACAATGAATGAATACCTGCTCAAGGTCAAAGGCATCTGTGACCAGCTATCTGCTACCGGCCACAAAATCAATGAAACTGAACAAATCTTGTCTATTATCAGTGGTCTTGATGAGAGCTATGAAGCTGTTGTTGCTATATTATCTTCAATCGAACCAACCCCTACTTTCCAATATGTCTACACTACTCTACTGGCTCATGAGGGAAGGATTGAGCAAAGAAAAACAACTAATCCAAACCCTATTATCAACTACACAACTAGCTACAAAGGAAAACAACTAGAAAGGAGCTATGGACCCCATCAATAGCAACAATACAACTATAATCGGAGGGGAGGTCAGTCGAATATAGCCAGAGGCAGGGGAGGCAGGTTTAATAGCAATAATAGAATTCGATGTCAGATATGTGAGAAGTACAGTCACAGTGCAAACAAGTGCTACTTCAGATACAACGCTAATTAATCCCAAACCAGAACAACACAAACAACTCAACTATCAATGCAAACACACGCAAGGACAATCTAAGGGAAGAAGAAGCTCACAATACTAAAAAAGAAATAATTGAAGACATAAATAACGAGTGTTGGTATCCTGACTCAGGTGCAACTCATCACGTGACAGACAACTTAAACAACCTGAATCTCGGCAATATGGAGTATAAAGATGCGCAAAACCTTAACTGTTGGTAGTGGTAATAATATACACATTACACACATAGGAAATGCAAGTTTAAATGGTTTTAGACTTTTGTTTTTAAATAATTTGTTGTGTGTTCCAGAAATCAAAAGAATTCTAATGGGTGTTTCACAATTTGCCAAAGATAGTAACGTATCCTTTGAATTCTACCCAAACATATGTCTAGTCAAGGATATACTGACTCGAGAAACTATTTTGCAGGGTAGGGAAAGTAATGGACTATACAAGTTTACTGCAAGTATGGGACAGTCTAAATTTTGTAACAATTACAGTCCAAATATTAACAATGTTTCTAAGTCTTGTAATTCTTTTAATCTCTGGCATGATAGACTGGGGCATCCAAGCATAAAAACTGTCAAAGTTGTATGCGATGAGAATAAAATCTCTATTAATGATATTCCAAATAAATATGTGTGTGAATTCTGCCAAATGGGTAAAAGCCATAAACTTGCATTTCCACACTTTGAAACCACATACACAACACCACTAGAACTCGTTACTACCGATGTATGGGGACCTGCACCCATAACCTCTGATAATGGATACAAATATTACATCTCCTTTATTGATGTTTATTCTAGATTTGTATGGATTTACTTTTTAAAATCAAAAGCTTAAGTAAACAATATTACCATGCAATTTATAAATACTGCTGAAAAACAAATTGGTCACTAAGTTAAGAAAGTTCAAACTGATGGAGGAACAGAATTCCTTCCACTAATTTTTTTTTCAAAATAAGGGGATTGAACATAGAATTACATGTCCATATACCTCAGAACATAATGGTTTTATCGAAAGAAAACATAGACATATTGTAGAGACTGGTCTAAGATTGCTTGCGAATGCCTCTGTTCCACTGAAGTTCTGGCCAGAGGCATTCAACACTACTGTGTACTTGATCAACATCATGCCAACCAAAATACTTAATTTCAAGTGCCCACAGGAAGTGTTGTAAAATGTCAGACCATACTACAATCACCTAAAAGTTTTCGGATGTCAGTGTTTCCTTTGGTTAAGACCATACAATGCGCACAAACTAGAATACAGGTCTATGCCATGTACATTTCTGGGTTACCTCAAAGATCACAAAGGGTATAAATGCATAGAAAGCAAAAGTAAAATATATGTCTCAAGACATGTGGTATTTAATGAAGATGTGTTCCCTTTTAGCACATCAGAAATTAAAACCAAGAAGGTCCAAAATACTAGACCTTACGATCTCAATGATGATGAAGTCATAATTCAGCCAATACAACAAGAATCACGTAACACAAATCAAGAGGAGGACACACACACAACATCAAGTCACAACACCAATCAAGAAAGCAATACATATGAGGAAATTAGTAGAAATGAAAGGGAAGAAAACAAAATACCTGAGGGTAAAGAAAGCAGCAACACCAACACAGACCAGTTGGAACTCGTCAGAGGCATAACTAACGAACACCCAATGATGACGAGGGTGAAGAGTGGCATTTATAAGCCCAAAGTTTTTAACACAAATCTGGACTCAACAGAACCCATATCATACAAGGAAGTTGCATCAAGTGCTAAATGGAGAGATGAAATGCAAGAGGAGTACAATGCATTTCTAAAAAATAAAACCTGTACATTGGTAGAGATGCCAAACAACAAAAACATTATAGGAAGCAAATGGACATATAAATTAAAACGAAATGCTGATGGATCAATATCAAAATATAAGGCTAGGATTGTAACAAAGGAGTACTCACAACACTGTGGATTCGATTTCACTAAAACATTCTCACATGTTGTGAATCCCACCTCAATTCGAATAATTCTGACCATAGCCTTATATAAGAACTGGTTCATCAAGCAATTCGATGTTAATAACGCTTTCTTAAATGGTGTTTGCAGGAAGAGGTCTTTATGGAACAACCATAGGGATTTATTCAGAAAGGATAAGAAACCAGGGTATGCAAACTTAATAAGGCAATATATGGACTAAAGCAGGCACCCAGGGTTTGGTTCGATAGACTAAAAGCAACACTAGTTAAGCAAGGCTATCAGTCAACATGATCAGACAACTCCATATTCACAAAGTTTTCCAACAGCAGCATTACCTACATTCTAGTGTATGTTGATTACTTCATTATAATAGGAAATAGTGACACAGAAATCAACAACAGCACCAAGCTACTAGACATTGAATTCTCTATAAAAGATCTCGGGGAACTCAATTACTTTCTAGGCATTGATGTAAAAAGGAAAGCAAGGACTAAAATGCATCTTAACCAGAAAAAATACATTCATGAAATACTTCAGAGAGCCAACATGGATGAAGCAAATGCACTTCCAACACCCATGTCAACAAATCAGCAACTCTCAAGGGACAAGGACAACCATTCCAAAATCCAAAACTATATCGAAGCATAGTAGGAGCCTTACAATATGTCACAATTACATGACCTGACATTGCTTATAGTGTCAATAAAGTGAGTCAATACATGAAGTGTCCTACAGATGATCACTTGACAGCAGTTAAAAGAATTCTACGATACCTTAAAGGCACTACTAATCAAGGACTAATACTGCTAACCAGCAAATCATTGACTCTAAACGCTTATGCAGATGCAGACTGGGGAATTGATCAAGATGACAGAAAATCAAAAAACCGGATACTGCATCTTTGTGGGGGAAAACCCAGTATCTTGGTGCGCAAAAAAGCAAAACACTGTGTCTCATTCAAGTACTGAAGCAGAATTCAGGAGTGTAGCAAGCAGTGCAATAGAAATATTATGGATAAAAACTCTATTAAGTGAATTTAAAATGGAAACTGACAAGAAACCCATGGTGATGTGCGACAATGTCAGTTCAATAGCTCTTACAGCGAACCCAATATTGCACTCAAAAACTAAACAAATCGAACAGGATCTGTAATTTATCAGGGAGCAAGTCATTAGCGGGGAAATTAAAGTAGGATACATACCGTCGAAGTGTCAGACGACAGACATACCCACCAAACCTTTACCGAAGACAACATTTTCACAGTTGAAATATGAGTTGAATGTAAACGAGGAAGAAGCGACGCTACGGTCCACTGCCTTGACTTATCTACCTGAATAATGTCCAGTCCCTCGAATCTATTATTAACCTTACAGCTTGGATCTACTTCTCTATTGTGTTGGTGGATCGAGCTATTCGTCTCTTTCATTTCCTTTTTTTCGGCTTCAACCCTAATTTGGTAAATTAGGTTTGAGGGGGGAGGTGATAAGGATCTAGCTCATCCATACATACATCATGCTGAGTCACTGGATAAGGATCTAGCTCATCCATACACACATCATATTGAGTCACTCGATAAGGATATAGCTCACCCATACACATATCATGATGCGTCACTGCCTCATCCATACATATATCATGCTGAGTCACTGGATAAGGATCCAGCTCATAATATATTATTTTTCCTTTTATAAATTATTACCGTTACATTGTTATTTCAGCCCACCTCATGCACTCCATCTATATAAATCATTGTACCGTACACATCTTGTAATCAATTCTCCATCAATAATATTACAAACTTGTATCTATTCTGCAACCTCTCTCTCTATCAGAAAATCAAACATTCAGGATCCTTTTTGAAAAAATAATTATCTTTATTATGAACAGAATAAAAAAAATCTTTATATATTTATTTCTAATAAGAATTATTGGTTTTTAGAACCCATATACTAATATTTCCTGAGTTCTTCTTAGTAGAAGTATTTAATTTACTACTAGAAATTTTCGGTTTAATATTAGAATTTTTAGAACCAGATTTCCTTTTTGATTTAACTTTTTGATTATATTCGCGTCCTTTTTTTTTACCAAAACCCAGTTGAGAATTTTCTAATATTTTAGATAAATTCTCTCTACCTTTGTTAATATTGTTAACATTTTTAGAAATGATTTCTAATTTAACTTTTAAACTAGAACTTTCTAATTCTATAATTTTAACTTTTGTGTTTAAATCATGGTTCTCAGAAGCTAATAAATAATTTTTATTCTTTTGAGTCTCGATTTCTTGACTCAACATAGAAATCTGAGAATTTGCAACTAAAAGAGATTCTTGTAATTTTCAAATTTCGTCTTATAAGATCTCTTTTTCATCTTTAAAAAAATCTCTTTCAAATTCTTCTTTCTTTTTATCTTCGTTAGCTTGTTTAAATTTTCACTTAAACATTTTTCTAGATTCTAAAATTTCAGTATTAATTTCTACCAATTCATCAAAAGTAAATTCACTTACATTAGTATCCTTAGCCATGAAGCATATGTTTGCTTGCTCACAGTCACTGTCGCTGTCACTTTTAGAAGACGAACCCGAATTATCCCAAGTGACTGAAAAAGCTCGTCTCTTTGATTTTTCCTTTTTGTGATTGTTCTTCAATTCTGGATAATTCTTTTGATAATACCTGGTCTTGTGACAATTAAAGCATTCTACCAGTACAGGGTCAGGCTCTTTTGATGAATTCTTTTTCACATTCTTGCTTTGGCCTTTTCTATACTTCAGAAACTTTCTAAAATTCTTTGCTACAAAAGCAATATCTTCTTTGTCCGAATCTGAATCTTCTTTTTCAACATGGAAAGATAAATTTTTCTTATCTTGTACATGTGCTTCCTTTGCCTGCAAATTTACTTCATAGGACATGAGATTACCGATTAACTCTTCTGGTTTCATGGTAGAAAGATCATCAGCTCCTTCGATAGCTATACTTTTCTTTCGCATTCATCCATCGAAGAGTTTAATTTTTTTGGAACTATATCAAAATCAGAATATTTTCTCTTAATCCTAATAAATAATGATAAATGTTTTGAAAACGTGAATACATGTCATTTATTGGCTCATTCTCGTTCATTCTAAAATTTTGAAACTGGTTTTTAAGCATAGATATCTTGCTTTGTTTGACCTTACAAGTTCCTTCATGAGTTACTTTGAGTGTTCTCCAGATTCCATATACTGTGTTGCACAGTTAAACCCATTTCTATCTAAAGAACAATGTAACATGTCCATAGCTTTAGCATTGGCAGTAGCCTCTGCTTTTTCATTTGTGGACCATTCAGTGTATAGAGCAGTAGGTTGTGTACACTCTTTTTTGTGATGTTCCATGCATCAAAACTATTTGCTTATGTATATATCCTCATTCGTTTAACCCAATAGCTATAGTTCATGCCATTAAAGAAGGGTGGTCTTGTAGTGGATTGGCCTTCAGTATATCCTGTATTATTGCTATCACTAGTGTTGTTATTCATATTAACTATGTATCAGATAACGGTTTTACGGTTAAATGATAGCCTTGATCTGATACCAAATGCAAAGATAGTCGGTGTATACAACTTAAGTAGGATAGTAATATGGATAAAGCAGAAATAATAAACTAACTAGTGATCTACAATAGTTATGTAGGTAAAACCTAAGCTAGATAAATATATCACAAATAAGAAGTAAATGCAATAAGAAACGACACCAGGAATTTTATATTGGTTCGGACTTCCCGCCCCACGTCCAGTCCCAAAGCTCCTCTTCGGAATTCACTATTATGCCCTTTCTTAACCCGGAGGAATAGGTCACAATACACCCGAGCACCAACAAGGATGTTCCTACCTGAGCACCTACACAGGACTTCACACTTTACAAAGATTTTTGACTCTTGAATGTGTTCTGTAATCGACATGGAATAGTCACGATGAAGTACACTCTTCCTATAATCTTATCCTCAAGTGTTTGAAGTGGATGCGAAGATTTGAAGGAAGTTTGTTGCTTGTTGAATTAAAAGATGTGAAATGATATAAAAGATTCAGCAAGTAATCTGAATTTGAGAGAGCTTTATATTGAAAAGAATATAGAAGTGTAATTTTAGTAAATAGAGAGAATAGAATAATAATTGATAAAATTGGTGATTTGGAAAATATGTTTGAAGTGTTTATATAATAGTAGAAGAGTAGCATTCCTTCATGAAGAGTTTCAGTAAAAAGTTACGTTCATTTCCATTGATAATTAAAGAGAAATCTCTTCATGAAAGAAGGTGACTCTTCATAAAAAAGGCTTCTGCTTTCGAATCAGTCGACTGGTCTAAAAACCATCAGTCGACTGGTTGAATCATACTTTTAAAACATTTGAATTAAAACCTTTTTAAAACTAGCTGCTATGTACAAAAACTCGCTGACCAGTTGACTTGTCATTTTATTACCAATCGATTGGTAGAGCTGAGTTTGTACGGTTATGCTTTTCAAAGCCTTATAAATAAATAAATAAATATATATACTTTGTTTTGTATATTCATGTTATACTTGAGGATAAATTTTAACATAATTCTAACACGACTCAATAGATATATATAACCTTGTCTTCATGACATGATTTCCATTGCTCTTCTCGTTATTGACATTAATCAAGACTCTTGTTTTCAACAACGGTAAGAAAATCCAATTCAAATGACAAAATTTATATTTTCGGGTAAGCGTACCTTATATAAGCATTATTAATCATCTCACTTAACTTATATTTAATCACGCAACCAAAATAAATCCATATAGTCTTTTAGTACTTGTACTTATCTCAATAGAACATATTAGTTCCATAATTATGAGTATTATAAGTTTGCAATATGCATGATTATTAATTGGCTCATTCATATGCAGTCCAACTTTCAAGTTATCTGAATTCACACATTATCCTTTATGTTCCATCCAGATCCACTATATTGGAATTAATTTCTTTAGCTTCTAATTCATTTAACTCTATTAAACTGTTGATGAATTTTATTCAACCAATCTGCCATCCAATATACAAATTTAATTCACCTACTTATTTACTTAACCAGGTGAAGTATAATTTCATATTAATCAGTTAACTAATTGATCTTTCAATTATTTCACTTTCATCTTTCGACTTTTATTCCAGAAAACATCAATTTTCCTTTCTAATTTCATTTAACTCATCTTTAAGTTAAATTCTTATTCATTCAATTCCATATTAAAATTCTCATACCCAAATTTTACATGTGAAATGTCTTCTGCTTATATTTCAGACCATCCAAATTCATAATCCCATATGAATTTCCATTTAAATCAATTAAACACACCAATATCTCAATAATTTGATAAAATTATTTCTTTTCTTTACAAAAATATAATTTGGGCAAAATTATTTCATCTACCCTCTTTACAAACAATATTGTGTTAGTTGCCAATTCAATATGGTCTCTAAACACTTGAACCGATCTAACAACACAATAAAAAATATTTTGTATAAAATCTACAAACACACTCTTATATATATACACACACACACGATCAACCTAAATCTAGGGTGTTACTAGCCCCATCTCCATTGAGTTACACCACAGAGCCAAGATTATCACTAAACTTTATACTCTGATACCACTATAACGACCCGGCAGAAACCCGACGCTTGAATTTCGACAATAATACATAAACCCGTATTACTTGCCAAAAATCCAAGTGTCGGAAACACCAGATAGTTAATCGAAAGAAATTAGACGGTGAGAAAAGACAAGAAAGAATGACTAGAATAGAAGAAAGGAAGAAGAAGCAAACTAACAAACGATACACAGAGTCTCACATCGCAGCGGAATAAAATATAATATATAAATAAATCTTTATTTAGAGCTTGAAATTATATTTACAATCATCAAAGTACAATAGACAATGCAGTCTGGACAGTTATAACAACCTGTCCTCAAATACAACACACATCAGAATAATACTATACAAATTGTACGTCTGAACTCCTCCAGCTCATCTCCTGAAGTTCGTAGCATCCTATTCTGAACCTGTAAAACTCAGTCGGACCGAGCATTGTAAACGCCACGGATCAGACTGGTAAACCTGCGTGAGAAAACTCACTAAGTTTATAGGTATCATCTAACTGATTGTATCTTTGAAAACTTCTTCGAAAGAAAAGGGTAATTGTATGACCGATCCACACTTAAATATGGATGGTTTTTACCTTATGATAACCCAGAACATTCTTTGTATCAAAACTATTTTGTTATTATAATATATTCTAAATCAAATAATTAATCATCAAGTAGAACACTTGCATCTCATGCTCCACATACATAGTATATAATCAAAAACCGCTGGGCTCTTATTGGAGAATGGATTCTAATGATGGTAAGGTATGGAACCACCTTCCGAACAATGTATCTCCGAGGATGAATACACTGGGGTTCAACAAGAACATCTTGCAACTGGCTGAAGATGACCAGCCACTCATTCTAATTGAGTGTACCGAATATATCACTACCGCGATTAGGGACCATCCAACCGAATCGAAAGCATATATATAAAAAGGGACAACCGAAGGTGTTTGATTTCTCCATATTTGGTAATGATATACCCTAATGGGTGTGACCCACATAGCCATTTCCCCGTTAATGAGGCTTGAGGTTATAATTACCTTTTTAAGATAGCACATCAAACTTTGAATTCCACATCGTCGGATCTGCAAGAAATCACTAATTAATTTCCACAAAAACAATCTGGGTGTTAAGCCAAAAGAAGTTTCCTTCTTGGCCACTAAACTTAGTACGTTTGAAGAAATCAACATATGTGACCCCTTTGAAAATACTCTATCAGATATCTGTCCATACAAACCATCCAGGAATAGGATGAACCGAAGGCACCCTCCTACCACATCCTTATATAGGAATCACCCAAGGATCAGTAGCAAGTAGTCCTTGCAATCTGCATATTTCAATCATGATAGAGTCCGAACCAAAATAACTCCGCTTACAATCAGAGAAATTCGACAAGTAACTCTTCCATTTATGAAGTTCCATAGTCTTTAATTACTATATTTTCAACCAGCATCTTGCATATTTACATATTTGCTGGTTCAGAATGGTGTTCGAATATAAATTTGATCCTGGTCGTTTCGTACAAACAATCGTATAGGCTAGATTTGATAGTTTGTTATTTAATTATCAAATAAACAACCAATCTTCATAAAAAGGAAATGAATTTTCTGAAACCCAACATCATTTAGCCACTTTAATTAACCAGTCGTTAATTAAAACTTCTAAATCCTCCTATATTTGGAGTACAACATTTTACTTCTTATTTCAAAATAAGTATACTCAAAATCATTTTATTCAACTTATAAACTTTTCGAATTACAGTTTGTAATGTTATTCATAGAAATATTAATTTTATTTTCCCCGACTACCTCGTTTCTAAACTAATATCATCTTTGGATAATCATGAAGTCGTTCAACTTGGGGTATTTTATTTACCTCTTAGACATTGAGTCGATTCTTATCTTTAGAATAGATAAAAGTTAATTAACGAAAACCCCATTCCAGCAACTATCACAAAAATTCCATTTACTACCCGGTTTAAACATGGTTTTTAAATCATGTATTCTTCATCTTTCCAAGTTTCATTTCAATCGCAACATGTTTACTCAACTTCTTATCAAATCATATCATATTTCTTCAGAAATCGCTTTCCATAACAATGGTGTTAAGTATATTTATTCCTGATTTTATACTAAAACAATAATCTCCATTATTAAAATTTATGTTTATCAATAACTTAGCTATTTAGGTTTACTCCTCAAAACCCACTTAACTTCTTTTATAATATCACTTACCTGACTATTATTCATTCCCAAACTAGTGCAATAATATTTACCTGCTTTTCCAAAACAATTTCTCTCAACATTTATAAGCCAATGTTATTAGTTTTCAACTCTAGTTGATATCCATTTACTAAATCATTTAAAATAATAGGATTTGAATCCAATACTAAATATTGGTTTCGCATTAAAATTACAAGTCTATACGCACATTCCATTTCCAATTCCTTTTATTCGCTAATCTCATTAACGAACCCCTTTTTAGTAACATTTCGTATATTTATAAACAATGTTTGTTAAACGTTCATTAGTTATGGAAAATCACTTTTTAACTCTTTAATTAATTCCCGCACACTTGACGATTCCTTTAACCCCTTTTAGTCACATTGAATCAGTCCTCGTATATTACCCCATTTTATATTTAAGAAAATATCTCTGATTATATTTGGGAAATAATTCCAAAACTCTTTTACTTAACTAGTTTTGAATCAATTATGATCAAACACTTTCATCTGTTTCAAATTCTCTTTTTAAGCTCCAATCTATATTCAACTCACCAATCAATTCACTTAACTACATTAAGTCCTAACCATATTCCACATTAATTAATTAATTTCCCAAATTAGTTATCTTTTATTTTGGTACTCAAATTCTGATTATTTTATTACAAAAATAATCTCATTTCCAATCGTGTTAACGTCTTTTACAAAACCGTTGTACCGTTTTCAAATCATTAGTACTACTAGTTAATCACGCCTTCAAACAACTAAATAACGTCGTAAGTTCTTTTAATTGTAAATTTAAAATGATAAAACGTAAATAAAACGTTAGTGATTACTTTGAAATCACACATCATATTTAATCCATATATAGTTTTGAAAATATTTCAGAATCAACTTTAAAATAGATTCCAGCAATCCATTGATTTTGTCGACAACATTAAGGAGGCAAATGTCTACTAAAGTACCAAACCGTGAAAACTCAGCCAATCTCACATCCAATAAACCACATTCAATCACATTGATAAACGTTATCAATATCGGTAAGGAATCCTATTGGATCCCTCCAACCTGTCATTTCCTGCACTACAAATTCAGTGTCATAATATATAGAATTTAACACATATGGTGAGGAATCCAGTTGGATCCCTCCAACCTGTTATTCCCAACATCACAGGCACGATTACCTCAAAATAATCACCCGTAAGAGTATCCAATTAAGTTGATGATTTATGTATAAATAACCAATAAATTCAATTTAACACCAACCATTTTATTTAATACCAACAATGACAATTCAAACAATCCATTAAATTAAACAAGCTTATATTATAAATGTGGCCAATAAGATAAGTTGAATCAGTTGGTTCAATAACGATTTGGTTTTCACTCGAATTAAACAAATGTTTAATTTCATCAGTCAACCAATATATGAATATATAACTAACACATTCAATAATTAGCAACCATAGTACATACATTATAAACCCATCTTATACAAAATATAAGTGGGACAAACTGAGTAAGTAAACTCACCTTCATTTCCATTCATTGAGCTAGCGAGTGATTTTGAATAAATTAAACATGCATTTAATTTAACTGGAAATCTACATCCAAATGCGTTCAATTCAGCTCCATTGTAACGACCTGACTTTTCAGCTCTTGAAAATCAATACTAATACATTATGTGTATTCACGTATCTCAAATTAAGTACTAGAAAGTCTGATAGTTAGGGGAAAAGAAAGGAGATAGAAGAATAGAAGAAAGAAGAGATTAAACAGAATCTCACAACGGAACGAATAATCTATAATATAAACAGTGCTCTTTACAAAAAGAAAAAAACTTTAAATATACATAAATCTGAGTAAACAAAAACAATGAATCAGCCTGAACAGTTAAAACAACCTGTTCTTACAATTGCTGATACATACAATAACATGCACAACGGAATAAAATAAAAGAGTGCGAGTATACGTCTCGTCACCAACTCCTCTTCTAAAGCTTTAAAGAAATCCAAGTCCTATCTGTAAATAAACTCGGTCTGACCCGGGCATTATCGCAAAATAACACCCGGATCAGGATAGGAAACCGCGTGAGATAACTCAGCATTTAAGTAACACATATCAATACAATCTGAGGCCATACGCATGTCTGTAGCAGTTATCCCCTCAATAACATCCAACCATTTATTAAGAGAAGTCTAATTGTATAATAGACAATTTCTAGGGTATAGAATATAAATAAATTCACATAGAAGGAATGGTTATATTGGTTATATTCGACAACTATTAAGTGTACAAACAAAACCGATAGGGCACCTTCGCATATTAGATTTTCCGCGGAGATATCTTCGAATCAAGCCGGATCCGAACTCCATGCATAAGGATCAGAAGTTACCTACCGAGTGTCGTATATCTCTAGATAAAATGTACCAAAGGCAAGCATAACTGTCCCACGCACGAAAACACCGATGTGCACCGCGTGGAACCAAATATATCCAACTCCCGCACGCAACATTTATAAGCATACTCTAGATATGGAGTCAATATATCCTATCGTGGGTTATAAAAACCCAAGATCACGCATCCTACTTCGTCTTTAGCCGTATCCGATGTCGAGGTTTCATTTGACATCTTCACATGAGTCTTCTTACTCGAACAGAACAAGAATTCCCATGGTTGGGATCACACAGCATGATAGATCTTAGAATGACACATAGATTCCTTCATAGTTCATGGAATCACACATGGATTCCAATACATCAACAGATTTTGGAATCACACATAGATTCCTTCACAGATCTTAGAATCACTACATGTATTCGAGCATCTCAACAGATCTTGAATTAACGCATAGCCTTCACCTCACATCCGCTTCCAAAACATAGAACATGTATACTAGTTTTGAAGTAGTTTTCGATAAGTAGAACACTTACCAATCCCGGTCTCCTCAAAACCAGTCACTAAAGTTCTATAGTCGATTTACTGACCACAATTCACACAATGAACGATTGTATATGGAAAAGAACCTCGCTTAATTTGCATAACGATCGAATAAACATCCAGGGCACTATCTAAGTCACGAAGCATGATAAACAACCAAATCACTATCAAGTCACATAGCATAATAATATTCAAAGCATGATTAACTCATATAAACGGCTTCTAATCCATTTCCCTATTTAATTAGTCTTTCAATAATTAAAACCTACACGAGTAAAACTCCTTTTAACTAATAAAACTTCATTTGTCAATAAGACTTTATTTGTCAATAAGACTTCATTTATTAATCAATAACTCATACTCGATTAATATTCCTTTATATACTAACGTATATATTCAACTTATACATATAAAAGGCATATGTATATATTCTATGAATTCCCTATTCTTTTATAGTCTAAATAATTAAAAAGGATTTTAATATATGTATCCCTCTGGTATACGTACAATTACAATTCATTTTCAATATTTCCTTTCTAACTTCAATACTTCAAAACGTATTTGTATACTTATCCCTTCGGTACAAGTATAACTAAATTCATTTCTAAATTTTCTTAAGATATAATCAAAGAGGTTAAAACCATTATTTAATAAGAACCTCTTCTCTTTTATAAGTTAAACGTCTTATTCACTATCTTTATCCTGAAAGATTCCTATACTTGTTTTAATCTTTCGAAATCCATTATTTGAAGATCTAAGTATATTCAAACTCGTTAAACTATATATTTCAGTTTAACCACATTTCAAGGGTTTAAAAACAAGTGTTTCTAAAATGTTGTCTACAACAAACCCAAAACCATTCGTTTATAATCATATTTAAATGTTCGTTTAAAGATTCAACTGTATAAACTTCATCGATATAATCTAAAAGGGTTTAAGACAAATGTAATTAACACATTGTCATGATAAACTCAAAACCATTTCTATATTTATTTACGTCTTTAAAATATTCCTCTAAAGGTGTAAAGATTGATAAATATTTGACAAGGTGAAATATTAGTGATTTCTAAATCACTAACTACAACGGAAGTGTTATTATCCAATAATCATTTCCAATCTTATAAAACAGGCTTATTTGGTTTCAAAATATATATACAGTAAAATAAGTTTAAAAACAAGTTTAAAATGTATATATAGTAAAATAGTTTGAAATAAGTTTTTAAAATAAAAGGGAAAAATGTAAATATTGTAATATAGTTTAAAATATGTTTTAAGTAAAAGAATAAAAGTCAGTTTTATATTTAAAAGCATTCACTTCCAATTCCACAGTTTTCGTTCCAATTCTATTCAATCTAGTTGTGCCAAACACACCAAATTGTGTGAAATAGACAAACTTAGTTTATTATATAAAATAATATATTCACTTCATCACAATTTCCATATATAATGACATTATATAATAAATGGGGTCTACAGTCAGGTTTAACACACAAGCAATTCATAGTACAACATATGAATATAAATACGGTAACAATCATATTGAGGAATCCTGTTGGATTCCTCCAACCTATCCCCCTGCATCATAGTTCATATATCAGCACATATATGTTCAATACATTTCAAATTATACTAATTCATATAAGATGAATATTCTGCTAACGCATATAGTGTCAATGGATCATCCATTCACAAACGGGAATTAAATATACCGACAACCACTAATATAGAAATAAATCATCCAAACAATCAATTGTACATATAAATATATAAATAATAGTCAATACTATTATATGGTACAATAGTATAGCAATAAGCGTGAGTTAAACTTACCATCCATTCTAATCGTTGATTTAACGCTATTTTATCTTATTTCATATTAGTGTTTGAAATCAATAAATATGCAATCTTCCCAAAATGATCCCAATCCATAATGAACGCGTAGTATTCTTTGCCACAATCCTAATGCAACTGACGGTTTGCGAATTCGACGTCGCATGAACTAGATATGACGATTTTAAGTTAAGACAAAATTTAAAACAATAATTTATTTAATAAATTTATTATTAAATCTCACCCTCTACACTCAACGCATGTGACTTGCACTTCTTCCTTCTTCCCCATCTCACCCAAATGAAAATCACGAACCCATCACCCTATACATGCATAAAATCGTGCACCATTTCCATTAACACCACCCTATGGTTGTCGATTCACAAATCCGATTGCACCACCAAGTTTCTTACCCCAAACTCCATCTGCGAGCACCCTCCTCCACTGCTCCGCCATCCCTTATAAATATCCATCCTCGTGCTCGAGAACTGCTATAGCCATTGTCATGTTTTGTCACCCGACCACAGTGCGACATTAGAGCAGCACCAAATCGACCCCCTTGGCACCATGAGTTCACCCATCACTCCAGCCACCTATAAAAAATCCCAGTTTGTGCCCTTCCTTCGTTGTCGTACTACAGGCAGTGACACTAATTATCGCTGATCTCCCTGAAACTCCGACATTCGACTTGTCGGGCCACCACGAGCTTACGAGTGAACTCGATTTCATCCGCAGCTCTGCCTAGACCACCGCGCAACCCAGGACAACACACATCAGTGAAAAATCGAGCTCCCCCTAAGTGGTTCACACCTTATTGTAAGAATACAGATTTGAAGAGGTTAGTTATATCAGTTCAACGAATAAATTATTGTTTGATTACATCAACTATTGGAGGAGATTTAATTGAATGAACATTTAATAGTAGAGGCGGCTTCTTTATTTCGTTCACATAAGATGATAATAGGTTAGGTCGTATGAAACGGAAGGGTGGATATTTATAGGTTTATATGTTAGATATTTGTTCGAAGATATTTTGGTCTAGATACTTTAATATGATGTTCATTTACATTCTCGTTGACATTCTATGCTCACAACGGCCACAAAACAATTCTAAATGCAATGAAATTTGACAGCCTGTTATAATTCAATATTCCAGACTCGATGAATCTAGTTTCTTCGACTTCCGAACCTGTTTGTAAAAACATTTTTTTACGTGTTAATTAAATCGAGTTATTATTAAATCGATTTTCACCCAATCTAATTCTTCGATAATAATTTGTTATTATTGTTCACATTCAAATATGATTTTACATAAGCTTCGAGATCAATTTAATTCCAGATTTTATTCAGCAATATTAAATAACTCATTTATTCTGAATTCATGTTATTAAACTTCTAAATTAAATATTTGTATGCTAAAAATCTGGGTTATTACATCCATGGCATAGTGCTCATCAAGACAATTCGAATGCCACTTAATTCGTTCGAATCAGACCTAACAGTCAAAAGTTATAAACGTTTTTATACAGTTCAATTAAATTTATAACTCCTTAATGATTGTTTATATAAACTAAATACAATCTTAATGTAATCTCGCCCGATAAAAATCATTTGCTCCCTACGTCATTTTTCCAACTTTTCCCAAACCTCACCACAATGTTGCCTTCCTCATCTACCGTCATGCCACGTTCATCCATCGATCGTCGATCAGACACTCCCACGACCAACGCCTCAACCTCCTCTGCTTGCGTCCCAAGCCTGAGCCGACTCGGCTGTGACAGCCCGCCCCGCACCAACCGACATTTACTCCAAAAGTGCGCTGTACACATGTCCAGTTAGCACGGAACGGGTCGTCAAAAGGAAAAGGAAGAAGGAAATGAACATACAAAGAACCTGTAGAATCTCTCACAGCGCATAGAACAAAATATAATAATAACATACTTGACATAAAACAGGAGAGACAGTGCATAAGCCAAAAACCAAAACTAAGCATCATAGCAGCGGAAATCCAAAATATAGCTTATTACAACTTTCAAACTGTCTCAAAGCAAAAGAAAGACAAAGGAGGTACACTACTAATGCCCAAGTAGCGACCACCAACGACACAGGGAGAATATATATATAATACGTGGAAGCCTCCTGCCCGCCTCCGAATCAGCTACTCGCGCATCACCAGCTAACCTGTCTCTAGTCTGCTCGTGTGAGCACCCAGAGTAATAAGAGGAGACATAAAACTCTGGGTCAGACATAAAGCCTGGTATGAGCGATAAGCATCTAAAGTGAATAATAACAGGTAGACTAAAACATACCTGAACCTGCAACCAAAGAGTTAGCACTACATACTGTACAACACTCTAAGGTGCCATATTAAACATTGTAAAGATACGGAGGTGGGGGAGGTGTGCATGTCATAGTGATGGCAAATAATCAAACATAGCATCCATACTCACATCTCTCACTCAGTGCGTAAAGCATACGATATTCACCACTTCGATCACCCAACATACCTTGCTACGATCACTCTGCCCCATGAAGTCATAAATGGCTTCACTGCACTGATAACGTAGCCACTAATTCTTCACTATGTCCACTTGCCCTATGGAGTTGTTCAGCCCATCTGCGCTGGCTCATAGTCTTACTACGCATCACTTTGCCCCTCGGGTCATAATGACCCTACTGCACTGATAACGTAGTCTTGCTACCATCACCTTGCCCCTCAGGTCGTAATGACCCTACTGCACTGATAAGTAGCCATCATTCATTTTTAGGGGTGAATCGAAGTTATGAACGTCGACAACTCCTTAGCACACGTACCGCAGCAAAGCCCAACCATGAAGTGAACTCATTGGTTCCCAACTGGATCCTGAGCTCTAACTTCCCATATTGGACTACCTTTGCATCTCGGGTTATTGGTCAATACTGGGTCGGGTCGGGTTCCTCCTCAAGCCATCGGTTCGGGTCGGGTGTCCTTCATCAGTTCGGGTCGGGTCTTCTTCTGGTACGGTTTGGGTCAGGTGTTCCTCCTTGGGTTGGGTCGGGTGCTTCACCTCGGGTCGGGTCGGGCGCCATCTCCCCTCCAGTTCGTGCCTCCGCTCCGATCCGTCTCCTCATCCTTCACGTGCTCCGATCCGATCCATCTTCGTGCTTCCGCTCTGATCCGTCCTCTTTAATCCGATCCGATCCCAGTTCAGTTAGCGTGGCTTTCCTTTTTGCCAATTTTCTCAAGTGTCAGGTTCCGATCCGATCGAATCCCTTGCCCAGTTCAACATATCCGATCCGAGCCCCATATCCGATCCGATCCGAACCCTGCACTGTTTTCTGAAACTGTTCCAGCAAGTGTTTACGCCATTCGACGACGTTTTCGACCATTCTAACTATTGAAACCAATCACAAAGCATATCATACAGTCATAGCAACATGCATAATCAACCACAAACATCAAAACATCAACATGATAGGTTAAAATGGATCAAACATACCCAAATCCCATATTTCCCCTTAAGCATGTTTAGGTGGAACTAATGATAGGATTAGCAAAACTTAATCAAATTAACCCAAATTCATATCAGAGGTCTAAAACATCATTTAAGAATTTATGAACATTTTTCCCGAATTTTACCATGCTTAAATTCGCTAATTAGCACTAATTACCCTTAACTAACCATAATTAGTGTAAAACTATGCAAATCACTCACCTAGCCACAAATAAACTAAGATCTGAAATAAATCTCTGATTTGATGTGAATCTCAATGCTAAACAGCAGCTCCAATGTTGCTTTGGGGTAGATCTTCCTTGATTAGAGGTTGCTAAGCCAAATCCTTGACCAAAAGGTGATTTGGAGGTGATTTAGAGGTTGGAGGCCATTTTTTAGGGTTCCTTGGTGATAAGTAGAGGCTAGAAAACTGAAATGGAATGATCCTCCATCTCATTTCAGCCTTCCCATAACCCTAATCCCGAAATGGGTTATGGGCCTACTCACTAATCACCCGACTTGGCTCGGTTAAGCAGTTTTTCACCCTCCAAACCTTATTTCAGCCATATCTCCCAAACGGTAAGTCCGTTTGGCTATTATGACCACTCTACGGAAAGGTAAACCATCAAACAAATCCAATGGAAGTAGTTTCAGATCAAAATTCCTTTCCAATCAAAAGTTATGGCCAAAACAGTACCAACTAGGGGCAAAATGGTCATTTAAAAATCGACAAAAATCATAGGCATGGGAAATGACTCTAATGGATGTTTCCCAAAGTTACATGACCATACAACTTCATACGGGAAAGAAATGAATATTCAACGATCCCCCGATGCGTAGAATGCGGGTCATTACACTCTCCCCCCCTTAAGAAATTTCGCCCCCGAAATTCCCTAATCAAAACACACACAAAGGTCCCGCATGCCTATCAACCATAAAACAACAATCAAACATGCAAACAAGCAAAACAAGTTTACCCTAGCATGCGGAAAACTAAATTGTAAGGTAAATCTTACCAGGCAAAGAGTTCTGGATATGCCTCCCTAATGCTCTCCTCTGTCTCCCAAGTACAATCATTCTCGTTCTCGCCCCACTGAACCTTGACTAGCTTCACCGCCTTCCTTCGAAGTTGCTTCGTATCGTGCCCCACAATACGAATCGGCTTGCGGTTCCCAACCGCCTCGGGTTCTACTTCGAAGTCCTCTAACTGATTAGGTGAAATAGTCATATCTGAGTCGTGAACGAACTTCCTTAGTTGGGAAACATGAAATACATTGTGAACTCCCGCCATTTTCTCTGGTAAGCCAACTCTATATGCCAAATTCCCGACTAGTCCAAGAACAGGGAATGGGCCAACAAATCTTGGTGCCAACTTGCCTTTCCTGCCAAATCGAATTACGCTCTTTAACGGAGAGATCTTGACGAACACCAAGTCACCAACGGAGAATTTCAAGTCTCTTCTTCTCTTATCAGCATAACTCTTCTGCCTATCTTGGGCAGCTTTCATCCGTTGTTGAATGATCTTAATCTTATCGGAAGTTTCCCTCACCACATCTGGTCCAAGCACAAACTTCTCGCCAGTTTCTATCCAACATGATGGTGAGTTGCATGGTCTTCCGTACAAAGCTTCATATGGAGCCATACCGATACTGGATTGGTAGCTATTATTATATGCAAACTCTACTAGATGCAAATGGTCATCCCATGATCCACCAAAATCCAATATGCAAGCTCTCAAGAGATCTTCCAATATACGATTCACCCTCTCCGTCTGACCGTCGGTCTGAGGATGATATGCGGTGCTGAGATGTAATCCTGACCCTAGAGCCTCTTGTAAGCTCTTCCAAAACCCACTAGTGAACAACGGGTCTCGGTCACTCACAATGCTTTTAGGTACTCCATGAAATCTCACTACCCACTTCATATACAATTCTGCCAACTTGGCTGCCGTTCTGGTCGATTTGACTGGTATAAATCTTGCGCTCTTAGTCAATCGATCCACAGTTACCCAAATGCTATCGTGTCCCGATCTAGTCCTTGGTAAACCATCGATGAAATCCATCGAGACTTGCTCCCATTTCCATTCGAGAATTTCTAATGGTTGCAACAAACCACTAGGCTTCTTTTGCTCGGCTTTAACTAGCTGGCAATTCATGCATTTGGATATAAACTTCCCAACATCTCTTTTCATGCCTTCCCAGTAGTAGGTTTGCTTCATGTCTCGAACATCTTATTACCACCGGGATGTATAGTCAGTTTTGAGTGATGACATTCTCTAAGCACTTCATCTCTCAAACCATTCACGTTGGGCACAACTAGTCTTCCATTCTTTCGAAGCCATCCATCTCGATCAAGCCCATACGCACTCATCTCCTCACCGTCGATGTTCATCTCTAACTTGGAGATGATTTCCAATAGGTTAGGATCGTCCCTCTGGCTGGAACCAATCCGCTCTATCAAAGTGGGTCTGATCGCCAAACTAGCTAGCATAACTGGATCCAATTCGCACCTTGGTCTGAAATCAAACCCCGCTATATACTCCAGTTGCTTCCATTCAAGAAACATAGCCCCTAAGTTGGCCTGTCTCCTACTCAAGGCATCGGCTACCGCATTACCCTTCCCAGGTGTGTATGCGATATCAAAATCATACGAAGCCAAGAACTCTAACCATCTCTGCTGACGAAGATTCAGATCTTTCTGGGAGAAGAGATACTTCAACGATTTATGATCGATAAACAACTCAAATCTTTCTCCCAAGAGATAGTGTCTCCACATCTTCAATGCGAACACAATCGCTGCTAGTTCCAAATCATGGGTAGGATACTTCTTCTCATGCGGCTTTAGCTGTCGACTAGCATAAGCTACAACCCTACCCCCTTGCATCAATACAGCACCCAGTTCGGTACCACAAGCATCCGTGTATACCGTCATCTCTTCATTCCCTTTAGGAATGACTAACACTGACGCACGCGTCAACCTCTCTTTTAGACACTTGAAGGCATTCTCACACACTCCATCCCAGACGAAGGACTGATTCTTCTTAGTCAACTGAGTCAACGGTGCTGCAATCTTAGAGAAGTCCTGGATAAACTTACGATAATATCCAGCTAATCCCAAGAAACTCCTTACGTCTGTTGCATTCTTGGGCGTAGGCCAATCCTGTACCGTAGCCACCTTCGCATGGTCCACGGCAATACCACTCTCTGAAACAACATGACCCAAGAATCTCACTTCCCTTCTCCATAAATGACACTTAGAGAATTTCGCTTTCAATTGGTGTTTCCTCAACACCTCCATCACTATCCTAGAGTGTCCCTTGTGTTCCTCCTCTGTCCTTGAGTAAACAAGGATGTCATCCACGAACACAAGAACAAACTTATTCAACTGATCCCTGAATACTCGATTCATAAGATCCACAAAGTAGGCTGGTGAATTGGTCAACCCAAATGGCATGACCAACCACTCATAAAATCCAGACGACGTCCTAAATGTCGTTTTCGGAACATTCTCATCCGCTACTCGTAGCTGATGAAATCCTGTCGCGAGGTCCAACTGGGAGAACACTCTTGCTCCTTCCAGTTGATCAAACAAATCATCTATCCGTGGTAGAGGATAATTATTCTTCCTCGTTACCTTATTCAACTCGCGATAGTCCACAGACAAACGAAGGGAACCATCTGCCTTAGTGGCAAACACAACTGGTGCTCCCCACTCGGAGACACTTCTTCTAATAAATCCCTTCTTCAGAAGATTGCTGACTTGCACCCCGAGCTCTCGCTGCTCCCTTGGTGCCATACGACGAAGTGGCATCACTATAGGTCTGGCATCTTTCACTAAATCAATACGGAACTCAATCTCATGGTGTGGTGGAAGTCCGGTCACCTCCTCGAAGACGTCCGGATACTGGCCAACCACGGGCACATCTAACAACTCATCCTGCGGGATGTCGAGGGAATTTACAAAACTAGCCATAACCCCATCACTAGGTAGACTACCAAACACTACCCTCCGCCCATCATCCGCCATCACTGTCACCAAAAAGCCCTCACAGTCTACCACCACCCGGTATCTTTAGAGCCAATCGACTCCCAATATAATGCCATACCCAGTAAAGCCCAAAACAAAGCAATCACAAACAAACATACATCCATGACTCGATAAGACCAAACTCCTGCAAATCATACTAAGGCTAGTCGAACCACCAATCGGGTTCGTCACAACCAATGGTCTATCGACTATCTCGGGTTCCAGTCCCAACCTGTCTACCAGGTCACTAGATATGAAGGAACGGGAAGCCCCAGTATCAAACAAAACTCGAACTGCTATATCATAAATAGAAAGCATACCTTGAATAACAACATTCTTTCCTTTCTCCGCCGCAGTTGGGGCGTTCGACGAAGAAGGAACAACATCAATAGCATATGCTTTCACAATCTGCTTCTCCTTAAGAGGTTGCGGACACTTATCCTTATGATGTCCCACTTGACCACAGTTGTAGCACTTCCTTTCCGCTGGCTTGGCCCGACATTCTTTAGCATAATGGCCCTTCTTACCACAGCCGAAACACTCAACATCCTTCTTGCTCTTTTTCTGGCCACCCTTAGATTGGTCCTGCTTCCTCTTATTCTGAGGGTTATTCTTGCCTCCACCGCCTGCTTGCGACTTTGGCCCTTCTGCAGATGCAGCCTCAGTCTTTGACTTAGGGTAAAGACTCTCTGATCTCAAAGCTTTCCCCACAATCGATTCAAAAGACTCATCGATGTGATTGATAAGCCTTTCCCCCAAGTATCCATCCAAGCCAGTAATGAACTTCTCATTCTTCTTCTCAGGAGTATCGATAAGAGATAGTCCATACTTCGACAAAGTGTCGAACTCAGTAATATAATCAGAAACTGCCCTCCCGTTCTGCTTGAGTTCCAAGAACCTCTTAAACAACACTGACTTCTGGGCAGTTGGAATAAACTTCTCGCTAAAGCGAGCCTTAAACTGATCCCAAGTAACCTGATCTTCTGGAGTAGCTGTTCTAATGGCATTCCACCAATTCATCGCTCGCCCTTGCAGCTGATGAGACACTAGCCTTCTCTTTATTGCATCCTCAAGACCCAAGTCATCGAAGATACGGTCACAGCTATCCATCCAGTCCTGAACATCCGTGGCCGACTCCGTTCCGTGGAACGGCTTTCCACCAAGATTAGTGTAATCTTTGCACAACTTGGCGAAATCGACCCTAGGCGCCTGCACTACTGGGCCAACACCAACTCCGAGATTGGGAACTGCCCCTTGCACTTCTCTAAGCATGTCTCTCATGAGGTTAGTAAACATCACCCTCATGTCAGCGGCATTTCCTTGGTTGGTCCCTCTACCAGCACCCCTCGTGTCTCGGCTCATCGTCAATCTGAAAAAGGGAAACGATTAACGACCCCATAGTGGTGCTAGTGCAGTGCGACTTCATTCTTATACTACTAATAGTATATATATATAGCTTTTGAAAACCAAAGTAATCACAAATACGCGCTCTCATATACTTACTATCTCTCCCTGGTGCCTTTCCCTAGGTTAACTACGCAACCTAGAGCTCTGATACCAAGTGTGACGGCCCGCCCCGCACCAACCGACATTTACTCCAAAAGTGCGCTGTACACATGTCCAGTTAGCACAGAACGGGTCGTCAAAAGGAAAAGGAAGAAGGAAATGAACATACAAAGAACCTGTAGAATGTCTCACAGCGCATAGAACAAAATATAATAATAACATACTTGACATAAAACAGGAGAGACAGTGCATAAGCCAAAAACCAAAACTAAGCATCATAGCAGCGAAAATCAAAAATATAGCTTATTACAACTTTCAAACTGTCTCAAAGCAAAAGCAAGATAAAGGAGGTACACTACTAATGCCCAAGTAGCGACCACCAACGACACAGGGAGAATATATATATAATACGTGGAAGCCTCCTGCCCGCCTCCGAATCAGCTACTCGCGCATCAGCAGCTAACCTGTCTCTAGTCTGCTCGTGTGAGCACCCAAAGTAATAAGAGGAGACATAAAACTATGGGTCAGACATAAAGCCTGGTATGAGCGATAAGCATCTAAAGTGAATAATAACAGGTAGACTAAAACATACCTGAACCTGGACCTGCAACCAAAGAGTTAGCACTACATACTGTACAACACTCTAAGGTGTCATATCAAACAGTGTAAAGATACGGAGGTGGGGGAGATGTGCATGTCATAGTGATGGGAAACAATCAAACATAGCATCCATACTCACATCTCTCACTCAGTGCGTAAAGCATACGATATTCACCACTTCGATCACCCAACATACCTTGCTACGATCACTCTGCCCCATGAAGTCATAAATGGCTTCACTGCACTGATAACGTAGCCACTAATTCCTCGCTATGTCCACTTGCCCCATGGAGTTGTTCACCCCATCTGCGCTAGCTCATAGCCTTACCAATCCTTACTATATCCACTTGCCCCATGGAGTTGTTCACCCCATCTGCGCTGGCTCATAGTCTTACTACGCATCACTTTGCCCCTCGGGTCATAATGACCCTACTGCACTGATAACGTAGTCTTGCTACCATCACCTTGCCCCTCAGGTCGTAATGACCCTACTGCACTGATAAGTAGCCATCATTCATTTTTAGTGGTGAATCGAAGTTATGAACGTCGACAACTCCTTAGCACACGTCCCGCATCAGAGCCCAATTATGAAGTGAACTCATTGGTTCCCAACTGGATCCTGAGCTCTAACTTCCCATATTGGACTACCTTTGCATCTCGGGTTATTGGTCAATACTGGGTCGGGTCGGGTCGGGTCGGGTTCCTCCTCAAGCCATCGGTTCGGGTCGGGTGTCCTTCATCAGTTCGGGTCGGGTCTTCTTCTGGTACGGTTCGGGTCGGGTGTTCCTCCTTGGGTCGGGTCGGGTGCTTCACCTCGGGTCGGGTCGGGCGCCATCTCCCCTCCAGTTCGTGCCTCCGCTCCGATCTGTCTCCTCATCCTTCACGTGCTCCGATCCGATCCATCTTCGTGCTTCCGCTCCGATCCGTCCTCTTTAACCCGATCCGATCCCAGTTCAGTTAGCGTGGCCTTCCTTTTTTCCAATTTTCTCAAGTGTCAGGTTCCGATCCGATCGAATCCCTTGCCCAGTTCAACATATCCGATCCGAGCCCCATATCCGATCCGATCCGAACCCTGCACTGTTTTCTGAAACTGTTCCAGCAAGTGTTTACGCCATTCGACGACGTTTTCGACCATTCTAACTATTGAAACCAATCACAAAGCATATCATACAGTCATAGCAACATGCATAATCAACCACAAACATCAAAACATCAACATGATAGGTTAAAATGGATCAAACATACCTAAAATCCCATATTTCCCCTTAAGCATGTTTAGGTGGAACTAATGATAGGATTAGCAAAACTTAACCAAATTAACCCAAATTCATATCAGAGGTCTAAAACATCATTTAAGAATTTATGAACATTTTTACCGAATTTTACCATGCTTAAATTCGCTAATTAGCACTAATTACCCTTAACTAGCCATAATTAGTTTAAAACTATGCAAATCACTCACCTTAACCACAAATAAACTAAGATCTAAAATAAATCTCTGATTTGATGTGAATCTCAATGCTAAACAGCAGCTCCAATGTTGCTTTGGGGTATATCTTCCTTGATTAGAGGTTGCTAAGCCAAATACTTGACCAAAAGGTGATTTGGAGGTGATTTAGAGGTTGGAGGCCATTTTTTAGGGTTCCTTGGTGATAAGTGGAGGCTAGAAAACTGAAATGGAATGATCCTCCATCTCATTTCAGCCTTCTCATAACCCTAATCCCGAAATGGGTTATGGGCCTACTCACTAATCACCCAATTTGGCCCGGTTAAGCAGTTTTTCACCCTCCAAACCTTATTTCAGCCATATCTCCCAAACGGTAAGTCCGTTTGACTATTATGACCACTCTACGGAAAGGTAAACCATCAAACGAATCCAATGGAAGTGGTTTCAGGTCAAAATTCCTTTCCAATCAAAAGTTATGGCCAAAACAGTACCAACTAGGGGCCAAATGGTCATTTAAAAATCGACAAAAATCATAGGCATGGGAAATGACTCTAATGGATGTTTCCCAAAGTTACATGACCATACAACTTCATACGGGAAAGAAATGAATATTCTACGATCCCCCGATGCGTAGAATGCGGGTCATTACATCGGCTATGCCATTGACCCTAGAAACAGCTTCAACTCCAGTGCCTTCCAGACGAGATCTAGGCCAACACAAAGCTTAAAAAACGCTCACCAGAGTCAGTCAGAGAGACCTCTAAGTCCTGAACAATTTTGTAGTTGGATATTTTGTGGATAGGTGATCATATTTGAAGATAAATGAGGAGGAAGAATTGAAGATTTTTGTCATTCATTGTTTAAATGGAGGCACGATGTTTATCCTATTGACCGCGGCTGATGCGTTTGATAAAGGAATATTAGGGTTACACGCATATTTATAAACAAAGGTTATTATTATATTATTATATGAAACTTCTACACAAATTAACATGCTAAAACAACCACATACGACCTCTAATTGAGACAAAAATTGAAATCCTAGCATAACTCAATATTCTGTACATGATGGAACACGTTCGTCGGAGATCGTTTGTAAAACTTTCTTTATAATTCGCAACATGAATCGACACACGTTTAAACTGTGCATGATCACAAAATAAATCCAATTAACTTAAAACTTGAAATCCTACCATAGTTAACCATTACGAATTTATTGAAATTAGTTTCACTGAAATCCGAATTCCTTTTAAAATTGGTTATACTTATGTTCCAAATTAAATCGATAAAACGATTAAATAAAAAATTAGGCATGAAACGACCCGAAATCCCCCTTACGGGAAATCACGGAATGGGTCGAGGACAAGCCACATCATAACGTAGACGGAAGAACATTTCATTATCAATTACAACAACTCCATCAGATTACAAGAATATACAGAGTATAAACAAATAATATACATCAGAAAAATATCAGAGATTACAATACATTACATAGCAGCGGAAAAAAATACAATACACAACTAGAAGAGATATATGGATACAAAGCTTTCCGGATATCATTCCAGCTGTAAACCAGGATCCTGTGAATATAAATCTGCAAAACCAAAACTACTAGCTGCCCGTGTCAAAATAAGGGCACCCAGAGTTTAGGTTAAAACAATAAACTCCAGGTCAGTCATGGGACTGGTGTGAGAACTAAAACAGATGTAAATCTTTATTTTAAAGTTAGGTAAATCAAGGGACCACGCCGTATAACACGGAACGGGTTTCCTCCCAAGAATACCAGTGCATATAACAACAGCGCAATGCTAAATAAAGAAAAATGAAGCTATTATAAGACCCAGGTCCTATCACATAATGCAACGCAAGCCGAGGGATAGGGTTTTCCCTTATAATAGCCAAACATGCTTAGTACGTTTAAAACAAATCATTTGATACTATTATAAGTGCATAGTGTATAAAACAACTTCAAATCATAAATATCAATCATAGGCGGCAAGGGTACCATATATCATGTCGCCAATACAAGGCTCTACAAATAAAACCGCAAATGTCACGTATTTGGAAGTTGGGTTTCCATCTGTGAACCGAGGCAAAAGATAGTCCTCAACCGATTCGAGACTGTCTAGCCCGAGCCTCAGGAACAGCCGCAACTGCCCCTTGGAGCGACAGGGCCGGTCCACAGATGTGGATTAAAATTCCTGAACACTGCGTTTCCCTACCCTTTGGGGCGTAAGTGAGCCAACGAATGGCTCCATCGGACCCGGATCGTCCGATCAAACTTAGGCACCTCGTAACACCAACAACCACATAAGTCAAACTCGTCAGGGCGTGTAAAACCACTGACGCCACTTCTAGCTAGAAAGAAACGCATGTCCTCCCTGAGGTCCTTCTCCCGTTTTTGGTTCACTACTGAGGTGTGAGGCTCGCGAATCAACGTTACACAAAGCTACGCCACACAGGCCGTGCTTTGATCATCAACCACAAGACTTTGCTTTTCAACAGAAGCCTTGATCATTTTCCACTTAAGCATGCCACACAGGCAATTCACTCCATGCGTTTGATATCCATCAATATATTACCCCTGAGCTCGTACGTCTCAGAGAAAGGCGTTAAGCAAGAGAATAAATTCTCCGCCGCCAAACAGATATATATTTAATAGAAATCAATCACACAGACTAAAATCCAATGTCAGACACACAGTCCATTTACAAGTTCGTTCTGGGTCTGAACGAAACCGGAGGCACCTAGTACCCCGCATATCCATCGATCTCCAAGTACGTCTGGACGACCACTAACTGATTCCCTCCTCTTGGGTGTACGGCCCAATCAAGATCATCAGTAATCACCCAAACGACGTGAAGACCTCCGGTCTTTAACCACCGTCTTCACCTTCGACTTATCGTCGTATCAGTTATTCAGAATGGGATAAACCAGGTCTTTTCGAATAACTCGCGTATATAATAGACAAGTATTACACAAACACAACATACGCCTCATTCCAATTCATCCGTCACTGACCGTAAATTAGCAAGAGAATAATTCCCCAAATATTAACCCCGAAGGCCGAAACCAACATCAGATCAATACCCAGGAAACCGTCCTTCTTAGCTAACCCACAGTTAGTTTCTAAATTTCACATTCTTAGGGAAAGGTTCCCATTAATTTTATCGAACTGCATTTACAGCGACCTTTTCCAAATTTGATTTGGACATAATTCCAAATCCAACTGTTAGATTTCTAATTTCTAATATTCATTAGAAAGCTCTTTTCGATACGAACCCAAGGTTCCGGTTTTAGGAGAATCCGACGGTCGGATCTCCCGTAACATCTGTTCGAAGTCAATGGTCGAAATTCGCGAACTGCCGCGGCGCGGCGCGTTCTATTCAGGCCATTATATTATATATATATAATATATATATAATGTACACTTCGTTGATTTCCTTTTAAAACGCAGTTTATAAATCGTTTTAAATTCATTTTCAAAACGATTTCAACTTCCTTTTCAAATTCAAATCAAAATTGAATTTTCCCTTACAAATTCGTTTTAAATTCATTTCAAATTGATTTCAATTCAAATCGATTTTCAGTTCAATTTCAATACATTTAAAATTCAATTCAAAATAATTTCAATTCTATTTCAATCTAATTCGAATTTCAATTCTATTCAGTTTAATTCGAATTCATTTACTATTCAATTCAATTTAAATTTAAGTCGAATTTCTATTCTTTTCAATATAATTCGAATTTCATTTCAAAATATTCGATTTTGAAAGCACTTTTCAATGTTCATTATAAAAACGAATATAATCGATATAAATATCGTTCACGTCAAAATGGCGTCAATCTAATCAACATGGCTTCATATGTTTCTATTTTCAAATATTCTATTTCAAATATTTCTATTTCAAAACTGGAATGAGGCCCAATCAATTACCATATAATGTTAATTATATGGATTTTCTACAACACATGTATACAATAACAACGATAAATAATCAACCATCATCCAAAGTGCATTCTACACTGTATAAGCATCAAATATAAATATTTAACGCTCATAACAGTCTGTCCATCAATCGATCGACATACAGCTAATTATTGGGACTAGTGTATGTCATATATCATCCCAATACCCGTGTGGGGTTTTCAACCAATCAAACACATATTTTATTTGTGCAGTTGGGCGATGTGTAAAATTTATCGTCCCAATCAATATCAATCAAATCAGTGTATATAAACAAATCTCCGATTTGTTTATAAATATTTATTTTATATACACGTTAAAAATTCTATTTTCAACTATAAAATATTTTTAACTATATAAATATTTTATTTCATTTCACATCACACAATCAACTACACATCAAAATCAAACAAACAAGCATACAAGTCGTCCATGGTCTGTGGACGACGGGTGTCGGGTGCTACTAAACACCGTCTGCATCCTAGTATATATTTTAACTAGAAAATTAAATTAAAAGTGAGAAGTTCTCAAAGAGGGTTCCACTCCGCCGTGCTTTACTGTTGAACTGCTGAATCGTCTGAATCTGCTTGAAATTCTAATGCAGTCCTTTTCACGCGGTTCATAATAAAAATTATATTTTTATCGCTTCATTCAATAAATAAAAATCATATTTTTATTTCTACTTCATCTATTTTTACAACGCTTATTTTAATATAAAAATTATATTTTTATTCTTTCTCCTTCTTTGTAAAAATCACATCTTTATGTGATAAAAAAATCTAACCTTTCTTTGTATAAAAATGTAACCTTTCTTTGATAAAAACAACGCCTTTCTTTGATAGAAACAATCAAAGCTTTGATCAGTTAAAAAAAATATAGCATTACTTACCTAAAAAACTAATTTTTAACTCGATGTTTACTACAAAAATCCTACCTTTAATATAAATAAAACTGATTTTTTTCCCAATTTATATACTGCTTTTATAAATAATAAAAATATAAGCTTTTCATAATCATTCAAACGAAAAAGATTCAATTTTTATATGTCATTTTAATAAACAAAAATCCAATTTATTTACGCTATACTTATATATAAAAACCTAATTTTTATACGCTATAAAATAAATAAATAAAAATAGTTTTATAGACATGGATAATTAACAAAAGAAAATATAAAAATAACAGTAAACTTACTGTTCTACATCGCCAGAAGGGGGGGATTCGCTGTTGGCCGGGAAGGGGAGGCGCGCGCCTATGCTGGGGGGTGGTGGGTCCGGTGCGCGGCTCTGAGGAGGTGGATCGACGTCGTCTGTTTGGGTCAGGGGGGGTCTCGTTCGAGCTTTAACGGAGAGGGAGGGGAGAGAGGGTGAGGGCGCTGGAGTGGGAGGGGCTCGCCGGGAAGAGGCGCACACTGGCAGAGGACCTGGAGGCGTCGTGTTATTCTTTTTTTTTAACCTAATTCGATTTTGAATGATATGGGCTTTGACCGTGGTTGAAGAGAAAAAGGAGGGGCCCTTTTTTATATTTTATTATATTTAATTTTTAAATTCCCCAAAAAGTAACTTCTAATTTCGACCTCCAAACGAGACCCACCGCATGTCGTCCACAGCTAATTACCCTCATTCCGAACACAATAGGATATGTTTCGTAAGCCAATTCCATCGTTTCGATCTGTTTCCACTGAATTCAAAATACAAATCAGTATATATTGAATTTGAACGCCCATTTTAATTTATCGGGGCCACATACGAACTCGAAAAATTACAGAAAAATTATTTCTAGCTTCGTATTGGCGATACGGTCCTAACAAAACTAATTTCGTCGAATTCTGAGAACGTTTGAAAAGTGGCCATTTTCCAGTCGATTAAAATCAACTAAACTGGTCAAACGCGTTTTCCTTTGCCATGCTCACATATTGATTCGAAAAATTATGAAAATTGGAATCTAGCAATAACTCGACATCACGGATCCAACAAAAGTGGTTTCGTCGAAAACCGAGGTTGTTTGCAAAACTTCCATTTTTAAGGGCCAGAATTCCATAGCGACTATTCTGAATTTTCAACTGGACATATTTTTTGATTCCCGCTATGAAATTTCAAATTTTCGTATTCATTGGAAAGATATTCTCAAATAGATTCTAATATTTTTGGTTTTGCTCAAATCCGGTTTATTTTGAATCATGTACATTCATTTGAACTTTGACATCGAATTATCGAACTACCGCGCCATTTTCAATTCCTTTTATAATTTAAAATAAATATTTATATTCTAACGACGATCTATATAATATACACGTTCGAATTTTATTCAAAATAAATTTCTCGTCGATATTATTTAAAATAATTCATTTTAAATAATCAAAATTCGCTAAAATTGCCAAAATAAAAATTTTAAATTGGCCCAGATTTCCGGGTTATTACAATCTCCCCCACTTAAAACTTTTCGTCCCCGAAAAGGAACGAAGCCGAAAGTTGTTTAACTAATCAACTCAACTTTCCATATTTTCATTACGGCTTAAGTTCTTCAACTTTTCAGTTTCTAAGAACTTTTCAAATTTTTCAAAAAATTTGGCTAACACCCTAAATTTTCAAAAAAAATCGCCATAACCTCCCCGGCACCGGGAGCACCGGGAAAATCCCGAAATTGCCATACAGGCCCTCTGATCTCAAAAAGAAAAAGAAAAAGCCAAGCGGCTAGCCAATCGGCTCATAAAATCATCACCACCCAAACAAAACAGTAAATTATGGTAAACATGTACCTATTTGTCGGGCAAACAATTTTATTCTTCTGCTCTAGCCTCCTTGCTATGACCTGTTCAGTGTAAGTACATGTACATGCATGCAAATGCGATAAACTTCCAATACAATTCACTATTTGATTCAATTTGGCTAAATGGTTAAACATTTTATTAATCATACAATAATCAAACAACACAACCAGCAATCAATTAGTTGATTAGCTTTTCAAATTCATAACTTTGATATATAGTAAAAAAAATCAGATTTTTGATGCCAAATCACAACAATAAGCCCTATCTAGTTTCGGTTCTCACACCAGTCAATTGGAAATATATAGAAATCTCACTTTCGAAACTCGAAAATAAATACTGGCGATGGTGCGCCGTCACCAGAATTATCCCCGGGCACTAGAGTGTGATTCTATAACTATCCAATACATTAAAACTTCGAATACACATTTGCAAGACATATATGCAAAATCTCTATATATTGGATTATCCAAATTCATATAAATAAATAATCAAATACGAATAATTGATTTAAATTTTCAAAACAAAACTTATTTTCATTTTTAAAAATATACTCTTCGCACTCGTTCTAGGATACTACTGATCCCATCTCTAACGAGTCATTCCCATTGGATATTACTAATCCAATATCTGATGAATTCTTTCGTATGGTTTAATGTGTCTTGTCCTCTGAGCTCTGTAAACCAAAGCTCTGATACCACGCTGAAACGACCCGAAATCCCCCTTATGGGAAATCACGGATTGAGCCGAGGACAAGCCACATCAGAACGCAGATGGAAGAACATTTCATTGTCAATTACAACAATTCCATCAGATTACAAGAATATACAGAGTATAAACAAATAATATACATCAGAAAAATATCAGAGATTTACAATACATTACGTAGCAGCGGAAAATAATACAATACACAACTAGAAGAGATATACGGATACAAAGCTTTACGGATATCATTCCACCTGTAAACCAGGATCCTGTGAATATAAATCTGCAAAACCAAAACTACTAGCTGCCCGTGTCAAAATAAGGGCACCCAGAGTTTAGGTTAAAACAATAAACTCCAGGTCAGTCATGGGACTGGTGTGAGAACTAAAACAGATATAAATCTTTATTTTAAAGTTAGGTAAATCAAGGGACCACGCCGTATAACACGGAACGGGTTTCCTCCCAAGAATACCAGTGCATATAACAACAGCGCAATGCTAAATAAAGAAAAATGAAGCTATTATAAGACCCAGGTCCTATCACACAATGCAATGCAAGCCGAGGGATAGGGTTTTCCCTTATAATAGCCAAACATGCTTAGTACGTTTAAAACAAATCATTTGATACTATTATAAGTGCATAGTGTATAAAACAACTTCAAATCATAAATATCAATCATAGGCGGCATGGGTACCATATATCATGTCGCCAATACTAGGCTCTACAAATAAAACCGCAAATGTCACGTATTTGGAAGTTGGGTTTCCATCTGTGAACCGAGGCAAAAGATAGTCCTCAACCGATTCGAGACTGTCTAGCCCGAGCCTCAGGAACAGCCGCAACTGCCCCTTGGAGCGACAGGGCCGGTCCACCGATGTGGATTAAAATTCCTGAACACTGCATTTCCCCGCCCTTTGGGGCGTAAGTGAGCCAACGAATGGCTCCATCGGACCCGGATCGTCCGATCAAACTGAGGCGCCTCGTAACACCAACAACGATAAATAATCAACCATCATCCAAAGTGCATACTACACTGTATAAGCATCAAATATAAATATTTAACGCTCATAACAGTCTGTCCATCAATCGATCGACATACAGCTAATTATTAGGACTAGTGTATGTCATATATCATCCCAATACCCGTGTGGGGTTTTCAACCAATCAAACACAGATTTTATTTGTGCAGTTGGGCGATGTGTAAAATTTATCGTCCCAATCAATATCAATCAAATCAGTGTATATAAACAAATCTCCGATTTGTTTATAAATATTTATTTTATATACACGTTAAAAATTCTATTTTCAACTATAAAATATTTTTAACTATATAAATATTTTATTTTATTTCACATCAAACAATCAACTACACATCAAAATCAAACAAACAAGCATACAAGTCGTCCATGGTCTGTGGACGACGGGTGTCGGGTGCTACTAAACACCGTCTGCATCCTAGTATATATTTTAACTAGAAAATTAAATTAAAAGTGAGAAGTTCTCAAAGAGGGTTCCACTCCGCCGTGCTTTACTGTTGAACTGCTGAATCGTCTGAATCTGCTTGAAATTCTAATGCAGTCCTTTTCACGCGGTTCATAATAAAAATTATATTTTTATCGCTTCATTCAATAAATAAAAATCATATTTTTATTTCTACTTCATCTATTTTTACAACGCTTATTTTAATATAAAAATTATATTTTTATTCTTTCTCCTTCTTTGTAAAAATCACATCTTTATGTGATAAAAAAATCTAACCTTTCTTTGTATAAAAATGTAACCTTTCTTTGATAAAAACAACGCCTTTCTTTGATAGAAACAATCAAAGCTTTGTTCAGTTAAAAAATATATAGCATTACTTACCTAAAAATCTAATTTTTAACTCGATGTTTACTATAAAAATCCTACCTTTAATATAAATAAAACTGATTTTTTTCCCAATTTATATACTGCTTTTATAAATAATAAAAATAAAAGCTTTTCATAATCATTCAAACAAAAAAGATTCAATTTTTATATGTCATTTTAATAAACAAAAATCCAATTTATTTACGCTATACTTATATATAAAAACCTAATTTTTATACGCTATAAAATAAATAAATAAAAACAGTTTTATAGACATGGATAATTAACAAAAGAAAATATAAAAATAACAGTAAACTTACTGTTCTACATCGCCAGAAGGGGGGAATTCGCTGTTGGCCGGGAAGGGGAGGCGCGCGCCTATGCTGGGGGGTGGTGGGTCCGGTGCGCGGCTCTGAGGAGGTGGATCGACGTCGTCTGTTTGGGTCAGGGGGGTCTCGTTCGAGCTTTAACGGAGAGGGAGGGGAGAGAGGGTGAGGGCGCCGGAGTGGGAGGGGCTCGCCGGGAAGAGGCGCACACTGGCGGAGGACCTGGAGGCGTCGTGTTATTCTTTTTTTTTAACCTAATTCGATTTTGAATGATATGGGCTTTGACCGTGGTTGAAGAGAAAAAGGAGGGGCCCTTTTTTATATTTTATTATATTTAATTTTTAAATTCCCAAAAAAGTAACTTCTAATTTCGACCTCCAAACGAGACCCACCGCATGTCGTCCACAGCTAATTACCCTCATTCCGAACACAATGGGATATGTTTCGTAAGCCAATTCCATCGTTTCGATCTGTTTCCACTGAATTCAAAATACAAATCAGTATATATTGAATTTGAACGCCCATTTTAATTTATCGGGGCCACATACGAACTCGAAAAATTACAGAAAAATTATTTCTAGCTTCGTATTGGCGATACGGTCCTAACAAAACTAATTTCGTCGAATTCTGAGAACGTTTGAAAAGTGGCCATTTTCCAGTCGATTAAAATCAACTGAACTGGTCAAACGCGTTTTCCTTTGCCATGCTCACATATTGATTCGAAAAATTATGAAAATTGGAATCTAGCAATAACTCGACATCACGGATCCAACAAAAGTGATTTCGTCGAAAACCGAGGTTGTTTGCAAAACTTCCATTTTTAAGGGCCAGAATTCCATAGCGACTATTCTGAATTTTCAACTGGACATATTTTTTGATTCCCGCTATGAAATTTCAAATTTTCGGATTCGTTGGAAAGATATTCTCAAATAGATTCTAATATTTTTGGTTTTGCTCAAATCCGGTTTATTTTGAATCATGTAAATTCATTTGAACTTTGAAATCGAATTATCGAACTACCGCGCCATTTTCAATTCCTTTTATAATTTAAAATAAATATTTATATTCTAACGACGATCTATATAATATACACGTTCGAATTCTATTCAAAATAAATTTCTCGTCGATATTATTTAAAATAATTCATTTTAAATAATCAAAATTCGCTAAAATTGCCAAAATAATAAATTTAAATTGGCCCAGATTTCCGGGTTATTACAATCTCCCCCACTTAAAACTTTTCGTCCCCGAAAAGGAACGAAGCCGAAAGTTTAACTAATCAACTCAACTTTCCATATTTTCATTACGGCTTAAGTTCTTCAACTTTTCAGTTTCTAAGAACTTTTCAAATTTTTCAAAAAATTTGGCTAACACCCTAAATTTTCAAAAAAAATCGCCATAACCTCCCCTGCACCGGGAGCACCGGGAAAATCCCGAAATTGCCATACAGGCCCTCTGATCTCAAAAAGAAAAAGAAAAAGCCAAGCGGCTAGCCAATCGGCTCATAAAATCATCACCACCCAAACAAAACAGTAAATTATGGTAAACATGTACCTATTTATCGGGCAAACAATTTTATTCTTCTGGTCTAGCCTCCTTGCTATGACCTGTTCAGTGTAAGTACATGTACATGCATGCAAATGCGATAAACTTCCAATACAATTCACTATTTGATTCAATTTGGCTAAATGGTTAAACATTTTATTAATCATACAATAATCAAACAACACAACCAGCAATCAATTAGTTGATTAGCTTTTCAAATTCATAACTTTGATATATAGTCAAAAAATCAGATTTTTGATGTCAAATCACAACAATAAGCCCTATCTAGTTTCGGTTCTCACACCAGTCAATTGGAAATATATAGAAATCTCACTTTCGAAACTCGAAAATAAATACTGGCGATGGTGCGCCGTCACCAGAATTATCCCCGGGCACTAGAGTGTGATTCTATAACTATCCAATACATTAAAACTTCGAATACACATTTGCAAGACATATATGCAAAATCTCTATATATTGGATTATCCAAATTCATATAAATAAATAATCAAATACGAATAATTGATTTAAATTTTCAAAACAAAACTTGTTTTCATTTTTAAAAATATACTCTTCGCACTCGTTCTAGTATACTACTGATCCCATCTCTAACGAGTCATTCCCATTGGATATTACTAATCCAATATCTGATGAATTCTTTCGTATGGTTTAATGTGTCTTGTCCTCTGAGCTCTGTAAACCAAAGCTCTGATACCACGCTGAAACGACCCGAAATCCCCCTTATGGGAAATCACGGATTGAGCCGAGGACAAGCCACATCAGAACGCAGATGGAAGAACATTTCATTGTCAATTACAACAATTCCATCAGATTACAAGAATATACATAGTATAAACAAAAAATATACATCAGAAAAATATCAGAGATTTACAATACATTACGTAGCAGCGGAAAATAATACAATACACAACTAGAAGAGATATACGGATACAAAGCTTTCTGGATATCATTCCAGCTGTAAACCAGGATCCTGTGAATATAAATCTGCAAAACCAAAACTACTAGCTGCCCGTGTCAAAATAAGGGCACCCAGAGTTTAGGTTAAAACAATAAACTCCAGGTCAGTCATGGGACTGGTGTGAGAACTAAAACAGATATAAATCTTTATTTTATAGTTAGGTAAATCAAGGGACCATGCCGTATAACACGGAACAGGTTTCCTCCCAAGAATACCAGTGCATATAACAACAGCGCAATGCTAAATAAAGAAAAATGAAGCTATTATAAGACCCAGGTCCTATCACACAATGCAACGCAAGCCGAGGGATAGGGTTTTCCCTTATAATAGCCAAACATGCTTAGTACGTTTAAAACAAATCATTTGATACTATTATAAGTGCATAGTGTATAAAACAACTTCAAATCATAAATATCAATCATAGGCGGCATGGGTACCATATATCATGTCGCCAATACTAGGCTCTACAAATAAAACCGCAAATGTCACGTATTTGGAAGTTGGGTTTCCATCTGTGAACCGAGGCAAAAGATAGTCCTCAACCGATTCGAGACTGTCTAGCCCGAGCCTCAGGAATAGCCGCAACTGCCCCTTGGAGCGACAGGGCCGGTCCACCGATGTGGATTAAAATTCCTGAACACTGCGTTTCCCCGCCCTTTGGGGCGTAAGTGAGCCAACGAATGGCTCCATCGGACCCGGATCGTCCGATCAAACTGAGGCGCCTCGTAACACCAACAACCACATAAGTCAAACTCGTCAGGGCGTGTAAAACCACTGACGCCACTTCTAGCTAGAAAGAAACGCATGTCCTCCCTGAGGTCCTTCTCCCGTTTTTGGTTCACTACTGAGGTGTGAGGCTCGCGAATCAATGTTACACAAAACTACGCCACACAGGCCGTGCTTTGATCATCAACCACAAGACTTTGCTTTTCAACAGAAGCCTTGATCATTTGCCACTTAAGCATGCCACACTGGCAATTCACTCCATGCGTTTGATATCCATCAATATATAACCCCTGAGCTCGTACGTCTCAGAGAAGGGAGTTAAGAAAGAGAATAAATTCTCCGCCGCCAAACAGATATATATTTAATAGAAATCAATCACACAGACTAAAATCCAATGTCAGACACACAGTCCATTTACAAGTTCGTTCTGGGTCTGAACGAAACCGGAGGCACCTAGTACCCCGCATATCCATCGATCTCCAAGTACGTCTGGACGACCACTAACTGATTCCCTCCTCTTGGGTGTACGGCCCAATCAAGATCATCAGTAATCACCCAAACGACGTGAAGACCTCCGGTCTTCAACCACCGTCTTCATCTTCGACTTATCGTCATATCAGTTATTCAGAATGGGATAAACCCAGTCTTTCCGAATAACTCGCGTATATAATAGACAAGTGTTACACAAACACAACATACACCTCATTCCAATTCATCCGTCACTAAATTAGCAAGAGAATAATTCCCCAAATATTAACCCCGAAGGCCGAAACCAACATCAGATCAATACCCAGGAAACCGTCCTTCTTAGCTAACCCACAATTATTTTCTAAATTTCACATTCTTAGGGAAAGGTTCCCATTAATTTTATCAAAGATAAATTCCTTGAAATTTATTCTTTAATCATCCTTTGAAAATCAATTCAAACCAAATTTTGGTTTATCCAAACTGGTCAGGATTAACGAACCTTACCGAAGTAATCAATTGTTAAATTTCCCAACCCCAACCTGTTCATCCCTTGAAGTAAACTGGTAATACTTCATATCTAACACCACGATGTTATCGGTAAATTCAATTACAATTTCACGTTCAAATCTAATTAAAGATTTAACTATCGCCTGGAGCAAAACTGGTGATACTCCATTCTCGATCTTTTCAATCTAATTAAAGATTCATTAAAACTCCACTTAGTTTTAATCTTTAACTGGGTTAAAGAATCAGTGTCATTTAAAACACGGTTCACGATAAACCTAAAATCACATTCCATTTCAATTAGTCCCTAACCGTGAATTAGCAAGTGAGAAATTCCCTAAGTATTAACCCCGAAGGCCAAAACCAACATCAGATCAATACCCCCAAAAACCATTCAACTTAACTAATCTCCAGTTAGTTTCTGATTTTCTTAACTCCTTTGGGTCTAAGAACAGTATTATTGAAGATACCATTCACGACAACCCAAAATCACATTCCCTTAATTATCGGGTTAAAGAAAAGTGTTATTTAAAACACTGTTCACGATAAACCCGAAAATCAATACCAATTCAATTCCTATTAAATATTATTTAACTGGTACACTTAATTAAATCTAAATAAAAAGATTTATTCTTTTTCTCAACTGGGCTTAAGAACAGTGTTAATGAAGACACTATTCATGACAAACCCAAATCACATTTGATATTAAATACAAGGCTCTGAATAGAAAATATATCGGCTTATATTCAATATCAAATTCTACGACCAACAGATATCATATTGGAAATAACGATATATATATATCTTTCAAATTTCCATAACAACATCTGTATAATCACGAAATCCAACATCGAAATATTCCAAAGACAATTTCGATTCAAATCCATTCCAATTCAATTATTGGAAATTCTGGTTACTTTTAAAACCCTTTTCAAATTCAAATTATCTATTTAAAAATAAATAGAGGTATCATTCTAGTTCAAAACTAGTTCATTTTGATAAAAATCTATTTTCATCTTTTCAAATATGGAGTTTTTCATCCCAATTCTTACCAAATCATTTCTTATGATTTTACAAAAATTATTACTATTTTTAATAATTTTATCAAGGCCCGTACAGTCGATTTCCATCAACGGCCATCGAACTGCACTTACAGCGACCTTTTCCAAATTTGATTTGGACATAATTCCAAATCCAACCGTTATATTTCTAATTTCTAATATTCATTAGAAAGCACTTTTCGATACGAACCCAACGGTTCCGGTTTTAGGAGAATCCGACGGTCGGATCTCCCGTAACATCCGTTCGAAGTCAATGGTCGAAATTCGCGAACTGCCGCGGCGCGGCGCGTTCTATTCAAGCCATTATATTATATATAATATATATATATATATATAATATATATACTTCGTTGATTTCCTTTTAAAACGTAGTTTATAAATCGTTTTAAATTCGTTTTCAAAACGATTTCAACTTCCTTTTCAAATTCAAATCAAAATTGAATTTTCCCTTACAAATTCATTTTAAATTCATTTCAAATTGATTTCAATTCAAATCGATTTTCAGTTCAGTTTCAATACGTTTTAAATTCAATTAAAAACGATTTCAACTCTATTTCAATCTAATTCGAATTTCAATTCTATTCAGTTTAATTCGAATTCATTTTCTATTCAATTCAATTTCAATTTAAGTCGAATTTCTATTCTTTTCAATATAATTCGAATTTCATTTCAAAATATTCGATTTTGAAAGCACTTTTCAATATTCATTATAAAAACGAATATAATCGATATAAATATCGTTCACGTCAAAATGGCGTCAATCTAATCAACACGGCTTCATATGTTTCTATTTTCAAATATTCTATTTCAAATATTTCTATTTCAAAACTGGAATGAGGCCCAATCAATTACCATATAATGTTAATTATATGGATTTTCTACAACACATGTATACAATAACAACGATGAATAATCAACCATCATCCAAAGTGCATTCTACACTGTATAAGCATCAAATATAAATATTTAACGCTCATAAAAGTCTGTCCATCAATCGATCAACATACAGCTAATTATTGGGACTAGTGTATTTTATATATCATCCCAATACCCGTGTGGGGTTTTCAACCAATCAAACACAGATTTTATTTGTGCAGTTGGGCGATGTGTAAAATTTATCGTCCCAATCAATATCAATCAAATCAGTGTATATAAACAAATCTCTGATTTGTTTATAAATATTTATTTTATATACACGTTAAAAATTCTATTTTCAGCTATAAAATATTTTTAACTATATAAATATTTTATTTCATTTCACATCACATCACACAATCAACAACACATCAAAATCAAACAAACAAGCATACAAGCCGTCCATGGTCTCTGGACGACGGGTGTCGGGTGCTACTAAACACCGTCTGCATCCTAGTATATATTTTAACTAGAAAATTAAATTAAAAGTGAGAAGTTCTCACAGAGGGTTCCACTCCGCCGTGCTTTACTGTTGAACTGCTGAATCGTCTGAATCTACTTGAAATTCTAATGCAGTCCTTTTCACGCTGTTCATAATAAAAATTATATTTTTATCGCCTCATTCAATAAATAAAAATCATATTTTATTTCTACTTCATCTATTTTTACAACGCTTATTTTAATATAAAAATTATATTTTTATTCTTTCTCCTTCTTTGTAAAAATCAAATCTTTATTTGACAAAAAATCTAACCTTTCTTTGTATAAAAATGTTGCCTTTCTTTGATAAAAACATCGCCTTTCTTTGATAAAAACAATCAAAGCTTTGTTCATTAAAAAAATATAGCTTTACTTACCTAAAAATCTAAGTTTTAACTCGATGTTTACTATAAAAATCCTACCTTTAATATAAATAAAACTGATTTTTTTCCAATTTAAATACTGCTTTTATAAATAATAAAAATATAAGCTTTTCATAATCATTCAAACGAAAAAGATTTAATTTTTATATGTCATTTTAATAAACAAAAATCCAATTTATTTACGCTATACTTATATAAAAAAACCTAATTTTTATACGCAATAAAATAAATAAATAAAAACAATTTTATAGACATGGGTAATTAACAAAAGAAAATATAAAAATAACAGTAAACTTACTGTTCTACATCGCCAGAAGGGGGGAATTCGCTGTTGGCCGGGAAGGGGAGGCGCGCGCCTATGCTGGGGGGTGGTGGGTCCGGTGCGCGGCTCTGAGGAGGTGGATCGACATCGTCTGTTTGGGTCAGGGGGGTCTCGTTCGAGCTTTAACGGAGAGGGAGGGGAGAGAGGGTGAGGGTGCCGGAGTGGGAGGGGCTCGCCGGGAAGAGGCGCACGCTGGCGAAGGACCTGGAGGCGTCGTATTATTCTTTTTTTAACCTAATTCGATTTTGAATGATATGGGCTTTGACCGTAGTTGAAGAGAAAAAGGAAGGGGGCCTTTTTTATATATTTTATTATATTTAATTTTTAAATTCCTCAAAAAGTAACTTCTAATTTCGACCTCCAAACGAGACCCACTGCCTGTCGTCCATAGCTAATTACCCCCATTCCGAACACAATGGGATATGTTTCGTAAGCCAATTCCATCGTTTCGATCTGTTTCCACTGAATTCAAAATACAAATCAATATATATTGAATTTGAACGCCCATTTTAATTTACCGGGGCCACATACAAACTCGAAAAATTACAGAAAAATTATTTCTAGCTTCGTATTGGCGATACGGTCCTAACAAAACTAATTTCATCGAATTCTGAGAACGTTTGAAAAGTGGCCATTTTCCAGTCGATTAAAATCAACTGAACTGGTCAAACGCGTTTTCCTTTGCCATGCTCACATACTGATTCGAAAAATTATGAAAATTGGAATCTAGCAATAACTTGACATCACGGATCCAACAAAAGTGGTTTCGTCGAAAATCGAGGTCGTTTGCAAAACTTCCATTTTTAAGGGCCAGAATTCTATAGCGACTATTCTGAATTATCAACTGGACATATCTTTTGATTCCCGCTATGAAATTTCAATTTTTCGGATTCGTTGGAAAGATATTCTCAAATAGATTCTAATATTTTTGGTTTCGCTAAAATCCGGTTTATTTTGAATCATGTACATTCATTTGAACTTTGAAATCGAATTATCGAACTACCGCGCCATTTTCAATTCCTTTTATAATTTAAAATAAATATTTTTATTCTAACGACGATCTATATAATATACACGTTCAAATTCTATTCAAAATAAATTTCTCCTTGATATTATTTAAAATAATTCATTTTAAATAATCAAAATTCGCTGAAATTGCCAAAATAAAATTTTTAAATTGGCCCAGATTTCCGTGTTATTACAAGGCATTTACATTCACACAGTCAAACTGTAAGTCCGATCGATACAAAAATCGATAACTAACTAATACGTATCCAAAGACACAAGTTTTATCGCATTTCGAGACTTTTCCCTAGAATGATATTTTACATGCAAAACGACACTATTTTGGACAACAAAATATCCGATCTTCAAAAATAATGAACTATATACCTATCATGACTCTAAACATTAATATGAATCCAACAGATTTGATTTCTATCTTTGATTCGATCGTTATCGTACAAATTCCTTTCAAATCAAATTAAATTTATTTAATTAATCGCTATGGTTTATAAACAATTCCATAGAGACTTTATGAAAATTTGATTTTTTTTCATAACTCAAAATCTATAATATGAAATCTTGATTTTTCTCTTTCATTAGAAATTATAATCAAATAAATTTGGACGATTCTTATTTCAAAGAATTCTTACTTATATTGGATCCTATATATTCAATTTAAGTTCAAAACTCAGTATTATAAACTACCGTGATGTTGCGACCTCGTTTTAAATTAAATATATATTTATACATTCAGACATCATTTTATTAATAAATAAATTCTATATAAAAATCTATTAATATTTCTAAATCAACATTAAAAACCAATTTTAAATGCTCAAACATAACGGTTAAAATTTGGGTCATTATATCACCGATCAAGCATTCCCACCTATTATCATGTTTATATGTTAAGAGGTTGGAGGTTAGAACAGTAAGTTCTGATGAATGAAAATCACATAGGTTTAAGGAATAACTATTTCTTATATTTGGCAATATGAATTCATCAAATTATGTCTACGAGATCTAACACACAAACAAACATACGTTATAATGAGGTGAACTATCCTGCTGTCAATTTTAGGCCTATGTATTATTTATAAGGGCGGATTCTATTATCACTTAATACCCCATGAGGCGGTCTCTCATTTGGTCTTTTAAGGCCATTAGATAAATATTTAAGGGTGTATCCCTTTTGATCACTTAAGACTCTATGGTGGATCCTATCCACTTAATACCTCGTCTTATAATTGTTAATGCCATTAAATATTCTCTCTCTTGTAATATGAGAAATTATAAGCCACCACTTAATACTGGTTTAGGTAGACTCTCATGGCCTTTTAAGAGCCTCCGGCAGACCCCATTCGTTACTATTTAACTGGTACTATGGTGAACTCCTAGTCACTTAATATTTTCTATAGACAGACAGTCTTTGCGAAAGCTTTCATTTCGTTGTCATTCATACTACCCATCCCTCTAGGTACACCTTCACACATCCCTAGAGAAGAAGCATATACTTCCAAAGAACTACCTTACTCAAATGTATATCGTTTAATTAAGACAAATTATATCTATTTAAGAAAAAGGCGGACCTATTGACCATTTTAGACCTAATGAGGGTATGCCTAATGACTTCAGCCTTTCTAAAGAATGAACAATAGAAAAGGCCTAATGTCCTAACTATTTTATACCCAAACCAGGTAAATTATCCACTTAATACCTTCTCAAGGCAGGCATATTTCACACACAGTTTATTATATATGTATGTGTGTGTATGTATGTATACACAAGACATCTCACATTAAACCGTCCATTAATTTGTAGATGTTGGATTTGCCGAGCAGTTCTGAGCAGGTTTCTACTACAAGAAGGTATTGACCTTGAGTCGTAGTGTAATAATTGTATTATCCCATGACACCTAGATCTCTCATATTAACCAATATTACTTGTAGATGATGGATATGCCGGTTGGTTCTGGGTAGGGTTATACTACAAGTATTAGTTAACCCTCGTGTCTATGTGTCATTAATACTAATTAAAGCCATTAACTCACACATATACAAATTTCCTATGGTGACATTTAATTTCTACTTTTATATTTTAACGCATTTAATATGCTACCTAATATGAATTTAATACGCATTAATAAGACATCAATTATGCTAAAAAATAATAGTGAATAAACGTAAATCAAAACGCACGTGAGTAAACATCCTAATTCGTTTGAAATGTCAACCCTAATAACATAATTATGGTATACAAGTTAATTTCCCTAACTTCACCACATGGCTTGGATATTCATATTCACATTCCATAAATAAAAGGGAAATAATAGTATATACATAAAACTCGTAAGCAGGATTTGAATAATCATCTCTATAACCAAAGATAGACAAGGAACAATAATCTGATTATATATGTAAAACTTCTCTTTTGGTACTGCTTCACTTTTATATGATTTTATATACAAAACTTAAGACTTTAGTAATTATGTGAATAAATGTTCGAACGATCTATTGAAAATAGATGCTTAAACCTATTATTTCCAAAATACTCAAGTCTTATGCTTTAGCATACACAAATGTAAATATCTATAACAAACAAGTGAATCAGACCAAATTCATAGATTGTACAACACCCAAACATCTATCTTTCATTACCTCAAAAACAAACCCAAAACACAACAATTCATTGACCATTTCCGCTAATAATAAAAATAAGAAATATGGAGGATTTGTATTGTTTTGTTTCCATTTAAAATTCAAACTCCCTCAGGCATAATAATCCAAATCTGCACTAACGAGATATATGAAATAGAAAAATCATATAATTTCCACTCATAGAGACAAAAAGTAAGAATAATGATTTTTGGTGCAGAATCTATTGAAATCTAGATTATAACCTTCGAAGCTCCAATTTCTCCTTATATATACGAGAATCATATGTAGAATCTCATATATATACATACATATTAATTACAAAATCTATATATGGATTTAGATTAGAAAATATAGAATATAGATTAAAGAGGGAAGAAGCCTAACCTTTCTTTTGGAATTAAGAAACAGTGGAGAGACAAGATGAAGGAACATAGTATAATAAAACATAGGGTTTGGCAGGAGGCAAGGGGGTCTATTTGTAGTTGCTAGTGTGCGTATGGACAGTTGGATTAGTTTGATTTAACCTGGACAGTGCTCTGAAGCAAAATTATATATAAATCCCTAAAATAACAAGTCTTCTCCATAATACCTTGGGGGGTGGTTGACCCCCCTTCTATAGGGGCGGTCGACACCCCTTTTGGGTTCGAGCCAGAAGAAATTATTTTTCCGGTAATGTTGCTTTATATTAATTATTTTATTTGAACTAATTAATTGTTTCCGGTTCTGGTTTATTCTTGTCCCCTTTGTTTGTGTGTATATATGTGTGTATATACACACACACACACACACATATCTTCACACAATTTCAAATCTTCGAGGAATATTCTATTATGCCAATTAATATTCATTCATATTCTATATTTATTTTTAATCAGTTTGAATTTCAAAACTTGTGTGTATGTATTTTACGTGCAACTTGTTTTATTAATATATTCTTTATACAGACTCCGTTTTCGACAAATAAAATATGAAAACGGACCAGAATTTCGCCACGAATATAATAGTAATAATTTTGTAGCTCAATTCTTAATTATCCAAAATTCTTATTTTCAATCCATTAATATTTTTTATTATTATTTATATTTAATTTAATTTAATTATATATGTCTATTTAGGGTATATTTACAGGGTGTTACATTCTTCCCCCCTTAAAAGAGATTTCATCCCAAAATCTTTTCGAAGGGGTAAAAAACATAGCTCTCTCTAACAAATATGTCATATACCCATGTTATTTTTAAACATCCATTACCAGATGTGATTATGCATTGCAGACTTGCTAAAGCGAGCTCAGTCCTAGCATGAAAGTGTAATATGTGATGTTGTATGCATGCAAGACACCCTATATGCATATAATTTCTACATGAGTGCTCAGTGCATTTGTATTGCAAACAATTCCTACCATCCAATCTAGCAACCACAATGCAACCATAAAACTCTAAAACTTCCGAGAAAGGCCACAAAATTTTAAATTTTCATGCCTTTCATTGAATTTTCTTCCTTATGTACTTGAACCAATTTAACTGCATAATAACTGAAACCATAGGGGCAAGTATATTATTCACCTTGACCGGATATAGATGATGAGATTTGTTGATGTATTCCAATCTTCTAAGTTTCTATCTATAACTTCTTCTTCTTTTCCTACTTGCAATAGTCGATGTTCTTAGTTTTTTTGCTTTAATTTAGGTTTTATAATGGATATTGTGAATGAATTTGGAGAACACGACACATATACTTTTCATGTGATGAATGCCAACATTGCCCTCCTCATGTCTCCCTTTCTTATACATGTTTATTTGGTTTTAACGGTCAACCTTCTAATTAATTTATTAAAAATAAATCCTATTACCTCATCCACTACATTATTCCAATTTAATTAGATTTAAAGCTAGTGTGTTACTAAAATTTGGGATGTTACATAAGGTTGCTTAATCTCTCGAGCTCAAATTTTTCAATGGTAGATGTAAAGAAATATATGGGCTTATTTCGGTTGACAATGAATGAAGTGAAGGAAATGGAGTTAGTCGATAGGCTTATATACTCATATGGCCAACTTCCTTAAAGCCCTGAATGGCTTAAGTATTTGTAAGCAAATGAATAAGTAATGATTCCATTCTATAAGGGAATGGTAGCAAACCCCATTACATTAAAACAATAAATATAATGTGTGGAATAGTTGCAATCACAATTTTGTATGACTTGGCAATGACCTTTTTACATCTATATGCACTTAGGGGTCAAATAACAAAGTGTATACATGAACATACAAGTGCATATGTACACTTAACATTTGATTTCACGAATTGATAAAAACTAGATTATTACTTAGGTGCTTCACAAAGAGGACCATTTGATAACCATGACTTGCTAAATCATTTGATCAATTCCATGGAACAAGCGCAAACAATTGCTAACATATTATAATCCAATATTTATACAATTAGATATCCATCAAACATCACTATGAACTACAAGAAGTACAACCCTTTGCTAAAGAAACCCAATAAAATAATAACTAACTTTCTTGAAGCGAAGTGGAATCCTTTTCGGAGATCTTGATTCAATGCATGTCATGTTTGAAACATGACATACTTTGAGGGGACAATGTTATCCGACCTTTTGACTTGGCTACATCCAAACTGATCGGACTAGTTAGACTCAACGATTATCGAGGAAATAAACATAGAGTGATGATCCGAAGATTCAAATATCTGGCACATACAAGGACATAAGATGACAGTCCATGAACACAGAAAAACAATGCCTTTGAATGTTCTAAGTATGGGCTAGTGCCTTCCCTTATGTGGGCCTAGGGGATCAATACCTATCCCATAGATTATAAGTAGTTTAAACCAGTAGTTCAACTCAACAAAGATGACACAATATCTCCAAAAAGCTCATAGGATACATTGCAAATTGTTTGTGGAATTATAATTCCAACACCAACATGATCAAGCTCAAGAAGTGATGAGGCCCACTTAAATAAACTGAGTGATTGATATCGACCCGATCATCATAGGAATTTATATCGATCTGCATACATGTCGAAATGGGCCTCCATATTTTTTGGTGACTTAGAATTCGACCTGAGATTCCACTGGAGAATTTTCAAGAAGATATTTAGTCGTCAGCGCCAATAAATAAAGTGTTCAATATTAGATTTAATGATCTTTTGTATCTCGTACTACTCAAGTACACTATACTCTTCGAACATCACCGTTCTATACTTTATACTTTAAAATTAGCAGTAAATCATTAAAAACTTTCAAGTGGATTTTTGTTACAAAAAAAAAACCGCAGTAAAGATTGTGTCTATTTTTGTTCTACTAGTGCCCTTTTTAATTTTAATTCTTCACTTTTATTTTCTACTTATTAACTTTTAAGTATTTGAGTCAACTTTTCATGAAAACTGAATTAATCTTTCATTTTAATATAATATTTTTTGTTTTAACCTTTAAGTGTATAAGCTTCACATAATTTCCCATGTAAATTGATTATTGAAGAAAATAATTCTCTTGTTTCATATTTAATATGGGATTATGATGGACAGACCAAAACTGTACCGTATTACATTAAATTAGACTAAAACTGATGATTAGTATAACGATTGTACTTTTAATTTACCATTTGATGCAGAACAAAAGTGGTTCAAACTCCAAACCATGCTAAATTGACCGATGCCCACCCTATTTGATTCTATTCTTAAAAACATAATCATTCTCTTTTGTATTTGTTATTTCTTTTCGGTGACATCACGCTAAAATATTTTGATGCATTTATTAATGCATTTATGGGTCATTACACTAAAATAATCGCACATATAATAGGATATAATGAATATTTTTAGAGTATTAGTCAAAAAAATGGCCTACTCTTTAAGGGAATTTTTGATATATGTGATTCCAATGCAGGCTCGAAGCCACACGTTATAATATGTTAACCGTAGATACGATGCGATGCACATCTCCTTGTAGTCAGCTAATGGTTTAGAAGCTACCTGCAAGCAAACTCAAAGAAGGTATACACTTTAAGACCAATAAGCACCAATATAAGAAAGAAGTAAGCTCAGAATAAAAGAGGATACTCCAATCATAAGATTCAGTCTATAATCCTTAATAAGTTCAGTAAAATGCTTCAAATTGAAGCGTGGAGAGTAGGCTCGAACTAGGACCTATGTAATTTCATTTTAAATAGTCACAAACATGCAAGGTCGGCCTATTGTCATAATTTTGTCAACTAATTATGTGCCATTTTAGTACAAAATGTTTCATCTATCTTATTACACTATCTCAATCCATCAAGTACATAAGATTCTGTTAATATAAGTCTAAGTCGATTTTGATAGAGGACACCCAAATTGATTTACGGTTTCAGAAATAAAATCAGGGGCCTGGAGACTGAATGAATTGACCAAACCATTCTCAAGCGATATTATGCTCCTATTTATAGGTAGGAGCTCATAGTTATGCCATACTAGTAGTGATTCAAATGGCTTCAAGAGTTTTCAAGCATATGGGATGTGCTTTAATTGGATCACGACTTCGAGTAGGTAGGCAAAAGTTAGCTTCGACTCCTTGCGCTACCTTAGTTTCAAGATAGATCCTGTATATGTCCTATGTAATGAAGAGTATGAATCAAGAAATCAACTCTTTTTTCATTGCCCGTATTCAGCATATTTGTGGGTTAGATGTCGTCTTAAGCTAGGCCTTGCTCCTTCGCCATCGAGTACACTCTATTAGAGGATGAACTAAAGGCATTGAAGAATTCTTTCAGTTCCGCTTCGTTCAGACAAGATGTTGCTTTTTATGCCATTACTTCCACTGTTTATCACATATGGAATGAGAGGAATTTACGTATTCATAGTGACCATAGATGGGACAAATTTCGATGCTGGGATTTCATTAAAATTGAAGAATCCTTTTTTATCTTATATCCATCCTAACTCTTCACCAAATATCTTATGTAGTCTACCTACTTTCCTTTCTAATGGGGGGTAATTCTTTAAAATTACCAAAGATGAAAAAAAGAGAATTTTGCTTTGAATTTACAGCCAACTATTACCAAAGCTAATACAAAAAAGGCTTTCAAAACTCCTCAAATTTTGAGGCATAGCTTGGCATCGAGAGGAAAAACTACAAGCTTCAAAAGAACAATTGAAGCGTTTATGTGACAAACTATCACATTCAGATGTAGCGTCTGCCAATATCTACCAATGAAATCATTATGCAATAGATGAAGAGTACATAGAAAATTATTTCCAAATCTGTGTAAAACATCCAGGATGCTATGCAGAAGGTGCCCTACTTTCTTAGAGCTCTCCATAGATAAATTATGAGAAGATCCTCCTTTGAATAGGCATTATTCATGGATTTTCAGATAATGTCAAGAAATTCTTGAAAATTAATTTTCCAACCCTCCGTAAAAATGATCACCGAAATAAAAGAAGTTGGCGGTAGTTCCCGATACAACAATAGACATAGATGCTACTGAACTATTATCTATCAAAGACCCCTCAGTATTCGAGGCATTGATTTGATGATAAAGGGAACATCTTTCATGGCTGTGGTAATGAAAAACATGGAATGGATCCATTTGATGCTCCCAAGGAGAAAAAGAAAGAGGGAAACTAGGTTGAAATATTTGGTTCCTCCTCCACATGACATCTTTATCCAGGGTAAGTGCATAAGGAACACTTCTAAATCCTCATTTCCTCCTTTTCAGGTTTGCCCATTTTACCTGAACTTAATTTTTTTCAATATTCATTTGGTTTAGTTCAAGACACAAACTTGAATTAAAAAAAATTAGTTAATTTAAAGGAAATGAATAGGCTTACATGTTTTTATGATCAGTTATTGAAGAGATGCCATCAAATGATCACAAATCCTTCGAAACATTAATCTTACATGAGTCAAGATTCATAAGAAAATATGGAATCACTCATTTTTAGATGCTGATAATCAAGCGATCCTCGGGGACACATTTTATAAATTTATTTTGGACCAGATGAATGATGGTTTTTGTATATAACTTTAGTATTGAAAATCTGATGATTGACATACTTCTATTCTACTTATCTTATTTCATGTATTTTATGCAGACTGTTTCCTCATATCTCATTACGTATTTTTAGTAAATATGTGAGCTTGAAAAGAGAGTTTGAGTAGAAAATTACTCTTTTTGAGACTCTTCCTTCAGCTAGAGATGACCTTTTAAATCATTTACAAGGGATATATTTCGTACTTTCTAGTTTGAAGTAAGATTTCTATGAAAAGAGAAAGTCAAGTGGCTCAACACTACTAGAGATTTCAAGGCTAAAGGGTTCTATACTATTACCAATATTTCTAGTGAATAAGTTGTAACCATGATTTTTAGAAAGATTTTTAGAGTTTATATTTACAAAAGTTTGTAATATGCTACCATTCGATAAACTAAGAATACTCGAAAGTAGATTATCTCAAGATGATAGAAAGTAAACTTTTAACCTCAGATTCCTGACAACCTTGAGGCTCGGGAATGGTTTGATCATTATTCTACTACAAATTCCAGATCAAACAAAAATGATGAGATGATCATAGATTTAGAGAAAAATCTTAAGCTTAAAAATAAAAACTCAGTGCATTGACTGTTAAAAATACCTTTCAACTCAAAGGTTTGTCTATGGAATATGGTGTTGCTAATTACACCAAAGGATAAGCGATTTGGGGATTGATGTCCTAAAGAAACGGGCTTTATCTAATCCCATGATCAGTTGATTGCAAGTGGTGATGTATCAAGATTAAAAAATTACATTCCTTCATCCGAGGGAGACCCATTTTATGCGATTAGTAACCCTCCAAGGAGTTTGGATGATGGCATGATTAGCAACTAGTGTTAAGTGTAACAACCATGGTTTTGTGATTAAATGTATAAGCTAACTAGAACCTGTTGTAAAGTGTTAATTGCAATTAAACTTAATTTGGGGAGGATAATCCTAAAATCCTTTGAGTTAAACAAACCAAGGATTTAGGAGTTGAAATGTATAGGTATGTTGGATTGAGTTGAGTTGTATCGAAGAAAGCAATTTGATTCAATATTAACTTGTTAATCGAAGAAAATTCATATATATTTGGAGAGAACAACTTATTTAATCATTATGTTGATAAAATATATATTAACTTGTGGTGATTTAGGGAATTATTTTAAATTGTGGATTTACTGGAACCTGGTTAAACAAATTGAAATGTGGACAACTTTATAATAATGATTGTGGTAAATTGTGAGTCAAAAGATTTTTATGTGTCTTAATACAATAAATTGCAAACTACAATTGAACAATGAATTTTAGTACAAAACTGTGTTTTCTAAGTTTATTTGAGATGCACACAAAATAATAAATATAAATATTCATTAAAAACACTATTTGAGTGTTAAAATATTTGTAACAGATTTGGTTATTTTTTTGACAAGATTTTGTATTCTATATAAAATTAGTTGTTAATAATGTAAGTTTTAAATTAAAGAAATGAAAATTAAGCATTTTAGCTATAAATGTAAATTTTAATGGATTATGATAAAATTAGCGTTTAAATATTTAAAAAAAACTCATACATGATTGTTACAATTTTCGTAAGTTCAGACAATGTAAAACTTGTAAGCCTTAGTGTTAAAATGGATTAAAAGCGAACAAATAGGTGTTAGTTAGTGTAACATAACCTAATTAATCCATAATTAACTAAACTTGGCCTAAATGGGTCATAATCTAAGCCCAATGATGAAATTATAATTAATAGGAAAATCTGGAAAAGAAGAAAGCAATGTACTTTTTTCCTTCTCCGAAACACTTTCCTTTAGAACATCCTGTAAAGGTTGATTTCATCCCCTTTATATTTACAATTTCCAAGCTAAATTAAAAAAAAAAGGTAAGAAAATGCTTGCTAATCCTTTTCCAATAGGTAATCCATAACCATGGTAAGAGATTTATTTTTCTATTCCATAGATTTGAACAAAATTGATTTACCGAGTTGTGACCAAAAACTCCAAATTTTCATCTCTAATCGTTGTAAATCTTGCTGCTAATAATAAAAGGTGAGTAAACCTCGCCTTCTAGCTTAAAATGTGCGTTCATGTTATTAAATTTGAGTTTATTGCAAGTTTCTGAGAAAATATTTGTTACTGTAAACATAAATCTGAGTTCTGCGTTTACAGTGATATCTTGTTGTATAATCATCTTTGTGATCATATATCCTCCTTGATTTTTATCGTAATTATGTTTTATCTTTTCTAGCTCATAGCCTGTATGTTACTCTTTGTGTATGTCAAAATTCATTTATAAAATAGCTCTGTACCATGTTGAAATTATAACTCAAACTTTGAAACAAAGTAGAAAATGCTCTAGAAAAATTTCTTAACACAAAGTTCAACTTAGACATTTATGGGTCGAATTATAGGTCAACCCAAAGCTTCTCAAGGTAGCCCCTAAATTCGACCTAATATCATGAAAAGGCTGACCTATATAGTGAATATGAACACATGTTTTTTTAGTATTTTAACCTTTGGCAGATGATTTCTGAGTGACTTTAGATGATTTCTGAAGCAAGAGTCATTTGATGGGCTTAATCTAAAAATATTGAATCCAACATTACCATCGATCCATACTCCAGACTAATGAGTTTTCATGTGATTCTTTATGTGTTAATTTCATGAGCTTTTCGTGATTTTGCTTACACAGTACACATGTTTTAAAAATAATTTTCAAAAGGATTTTTAATATAAAACTAAGATATTAAGATATATGTTTTTCAAAAATAAAATAAAATTATAATTGTTTCGAAGCTATTAAATATATGTATATTTTCCATTATAAAGAGATTTTCAAAAAATGATTTCCAATTTTTTTTCAAAATCCTTTTAGAAACTCGTTTCTCGAACCAAGTATGATCAATATACGACCACATGTTTTTGTACTCTTCAAGAGAATGAGGATATGACTTAAATGATGTAGAAAACTGGGTGGTATAAGATACATAGCTTTATTATTTTGGTTAATTCCATATTTGTTCGATTGAAGCTATATATGTGGAGTAGACTAACTTGTACTAAACCAATACGTGAAAATGTGCAGAATGGGTCATGTTGTTGTCGCTATCCAGATTACTATTTGGAAGTCTATGACACATTCCCTTGTTGTTATTTACAGTACTAGACTATGGCCAGGCCGGGGGAAGGTGGGGAGAGCGGCTATATATATATATATATATATATATATATATATGCACATACTAGGAAGGAGAGGCCATGCACATTAGGCTTAGGGGTCGTTGTTGATGTCAGGCGCCAAAATTTATATTAATAGTATCTGGAAGGATGGAGGGGACATTTATATAATGCATGTGCGAATGTTGTTTTGGATCCATTTGATATTTACATATTTCATATTTCTTGATTTCTAGATTCTAATGATTTCCAAATGTTTCACCATTTGTTTATGTTGGAGTTTATTCATAACCTAAGAGCTATTTGATGGTTTACACATGGTAAATATATCTCTGTTGCTTGAATCCTCAAATGAGTTATATATCTTGATACTATGATGGTTTCCACCTTGTTGTTTCTTGGGTATTTTGATATTTTATACACACTCACAGTGGAGTACGAATATGTCCCTTACAAATGTGAAAGATGTGGCTTTTTGGGTATAAAATTTCAACTCATGAAATGGATACATAGCCACCGTGGGTACAAAATAATCAAACGAACTCATTTGATGATTTTGCGCCTGCCCAAGCAGATGTATCAAATGTTCCTGACAAGCTAGAAGAATATGTTGTATTACCACTAGATATTAATCAGACTGGATTGCATTGCATCATATGGCAGAGGTTATTTTAGATGAGCATGCTCAGGAGGAAAATGTAGACGTATCGGGTTTAGTTACAAAAAATACTACATACTTAAGCCAAGCAAAAAAAATAAGTTCAACTTCAGCTCCTTCTAAAAGACATTTGAGGAGCTCCTCCTCTACTAAATGACCATATTAACTTGGAATTACAGGGGAATGAATACACCACTTCGTATGTATGATGTATTCAAACTCCTACAGCAGTTTCAAACCAACTATTGTTTGCTTAGTGTACAACAAGTTAAATAAAACAAATTTGAAAAAAAAAATGTCAGAAAATTACCTTTACATTGGGATTTCATTATAAATAGTACGTTTCAGTTAGTGGGGCATATATTACTACAATGGGTTAGTAAATAATGGACATTGCAAGTGACATCATCTTCTTCACAACATATTTTTAATCTTGCAGTAAATTCTGGAGGGTTGCACCTTATATTTACTGCAATTTATGCAAGTAATATATTTTTAGAAAGGAATATTCTATATGAATCTTTAAATATGCAATCAACTAATATATCTAATGCTTGGTTACTGATGGGAGATTTTAACAACGCATTATCACCATTGGATAATAAAGGAGGATTATCTATGACTTTTCAACATCTAAGAAGCTTTCAAAACTGCTTGTTGCAATCTAGCTTAGCCGAGATCAAGCCGCTTGGTTTTCTATTTACCTGGAGAAGAAAAAAAATTGCAACTCATGTTGACAAAATATTGGCTAATAATTCACTTCTCCAATAGTTTATAAATTTGAAAACTTTGTCCCTCTCTCAATTAACAAGTGATTGTAACCCATTACCAGTCGACTCAATTCTTATTGCTTTGATAAAGAGTTACCCTTTTAGATATAGTAACGATTGGCGTTTGACATATGGTTACTTAGATTGTGTCATTAACGGTTTACAAGCTTTTACGTGGGGTTTCCCCTCCTATTAGTTCCTACATAATCTTACTGCATGTAAACAAGAAATAAAATCATGGAATAAACAGAGATGAAAATAACTAGATCTTTTACAAGAGGCAGAACAACATTTTCAAGCTTTGGAAGCAGCTGTGGACTTGGACCCTGATAATATTCAACTGTATGATGACATGCTTCGCCCAAAGAAAAAATGGAAAACACAACAAAAAAAATTAGATTTTGGGGGTTTAAACAGAAAGCTAAAATTGCATGGCTTCAACAAGGAGATAAAAATTCAAAATTTCCTATTCTAAAATGACAAGCTGCAAATTTGCTAATAATATTAGAGCTTTCATTACCTGTGATGGGGAACTCATGTACAACTAGGCTGATATTGAGTAGGAGGTGATTGCATATTATACATCTATGTCCAACGCATCTATGAATACTGATTATCCACCTATCCAAGCTTTCACCTCTGAAGAGGAGACTTACTACCTGCGGAATATTACTAAACAAGGCTTAAAAAGGTTGCTTTCTCAGTGCACGACGGTTCTATCCCTAGACTTAAAGATATGAATGTTAAATTCTTTAAACTTTATTGGGATGATCTAAATTTTGATTTGTAATCTGCAGTTAATGACATGTTTATATCTTCCAAAATTCTTAAAGGATGCAAATATACATTCATAACGTTTATTCCTAAGATTGATAAGCCTACTAGCATCACACATTACAGGCCTATCTCTTGTTATAATATGTACTACAAAATTTTCTCTAAAATCCATGCAATCACCTGAAACCTTTTCTTGGTTATATAATTTTACAAAATCAATTTTCCTTTATATCTGAAATATATGTCAATGAATCCTTTTGGCACATAAATTACTACAGTATTTCAAGAAAGTGGAGTTAAATTTTTTGTGCAAAGGTTGATTTGCAAAAAACTTTTGAATGCTTAACAGGGAGTCTGTAATGTACATTATGTCACAAATCAGTTTTCTCACTCATTTTATTAACATTATTTAAGAGTGCATGTCAATAACGACTTTTTCAGTCTTGTTCCAAGTGATACCTAAGGGATATATCACTTCTACAAGAGCCATACAGTAGGGAGACCCGTTGTCTCCCTGTCTTTTCATAATTGAAATGCAACATTTTTCAATTTTGATGGAAGAGGCAACGGTGCTTCAGCAGTTTCAACCGGTTCACAAGTTTGATCGGGTGATTACACACCTCTATGCCGATGCTTTAATGATCTTGGTCAATGAAGCAATCTGCTACTAGTTTACATATAATTTTTCAGAAGTTAAGTAGCTTTCTTGGGCTCAGCATCAATGCATCAAAGACCAAGTTCTTTTTCAGCACATCCTCTTCTTATGCTGATATTATCAAAACTATTATGGGATTTAAAACAAGCACCCTTTCTATTAAATATCTAGGAGTCCCACTCTCTTCCAATTATTTACACTATTCGGAGTGCAATTCTTTACTCCACAAAGTACAAAGCAAAGTTAATGGTGAGGAAGCAAAGTTGCTAACTTTTACTGGTAGGCAGAACTCATCCACGCTACGCTTACGCCTACTGTTCTATACTGGCTGTTTGTTTACTAGATTCCTGATAAAACATAGGACAAACTTCAATCACTCTATGCTAATTTTTTCTAGAGTGGATTTAAACATAAGGTTGCATGGGCTACATTGTGCAAACCAAAAAATGAAGGAGGAATAGGTCTAAAGCAATTCTATGACTTAAAAAAGGTTGCTTGTCTTAAGCTTATGTGGAATTTTCTTACCAAAGATCATCTTTGGAGTAATTAGATGAAAAATGTATTGCTCAAACAAAAATTTCTGGTTTATGCCTATAGATAACAATGCTTCGTCTACTATGAAATCAATTCTACGCCTTCGAACAAGCAGTAAGAAATATATGAATAAATTAATTGCAAATGGAAATATTACCTCTTTATGCTTTAACCCCTGAATCAATTGCAAATGTTTAGTCGATCTAATTGGTGTAAACTACTTCACTACATGTTCATCCCTAATGATATTGTTAGTAAAATAATCCAAAGCAATCAAATCGATCCTTTACTTCATCTAGCAACAAGAGAAGCATATCTACAGTGCAAAATATCCCTATCTTACCTTAGAACCCACACGATACATATGAATGATGTGATGGAGGTGGTTGTTTCTTCAAAGCCTGGGACAGAATCAGATGTAGCAGTTGTTCTAAACCTATTTATCGTGTTATTTGGTACTTTAAAAATTCCAAACGCATGGCATTTATATCTTACCTCAGAATATTTGATAGGTTGACTACAAAAAGCAAGATCACAAAGTTTTGGCATTTTATCAAACACTGCTTGTTTTCTTTGTAACAAAGAGGAGGAAACTTCAAACCATTTATTTTTTTGAATGTGAGTATTCATCTTTTATTTGGTGTTCGTTAAAACTTAAACTCAATCTACCACCTTCCATCCTACCATCGATTAAAGAAGAAGCTGTTGTTTTATTATCCACCTTTCATACTAAAGATTAAATTCAAGATGTTACATTTGGTTCCTTCACTATAGCCATTTATTTCATTTGGCATAAATGAAATGCATGTATCTTCAACAATCATCAAACTCATTGCACCATAAAGGTTAACTAGATCGAGAAAGAAATTACTTATTTGGTACGTGACAAGGGTAGCAAGATGCTAAGATCAAATAGAGACTTTGACTTTCTTCTTTGCTGGGGAATTGATCTTTTGGATTCAGGCTAGCGTTTTGAAAAGCAGAGAAGATTTGAATTGTTTTTAATGGACCATGGTCTTTATCATGTGGTTTGATTTGTTTCATTTTCTTGTCGGTTTGCTTGATTTTTTCTTGTAACTCATTTGGTTCATGTATAAATTTATGTACAGTTAATATGTGAATTCCAAAAGCACTTTTTCCCTTGTAAGGTACCTAATAGGGGGTTATAAGGTTTTGATGAGGCACATGGAGGAAGCATATGATTGGTATTAATTAATAAAGCGTACCAATTTTCACGTACATATATATAGCTTACGTATATCAACTTCCTAAGCATGCAATAGATAAGTTGCATATGATGTGTTGTGATTTCTTTTGGGGAGGAGCTTCTCATAAAATTAGTTGGGATAAATTGTGTGCACTGGAATCAGAGGGGGTATAGGGATTAAATCTTTTTTAAGTTCAAAGAAAGCTACAGGAATCAAGTTGATGTGGAAATATTTGGGAAACAATTCACTTTGTAGTCAATGGATAAAGCAAAAATATTCTAATGGCAAATTGTTTTGGAGTACGAATATTGCTAACAATGCATCGAGCACTTGGAAAACAATACCGAGGTTAAGAACAAATGGCAGACAATTGTCTAATAAGATAATAGTTAACAGTTCTACTACATTATTGTGGTTTGAGCCATGGTTAAATTGCAAGTATTTGGTTGGCTTGCTTGGATTGTTAAGGTTTCATAGTATTGGTAGGAAGGATGAGCATGCATGTGATATTGTTAGAAATGGTAGTATAGATGGCAACATCCGTGCAGCCACAAGGGAAGTGCAAAACATTATACATTCTATTAATTTGGATAAGGATTCTCAGATGGATTTCTATTAGTGGGGTAAAGGTGGTGAATTCTCATTTCATAAGGCGTGGGATTCTGTCAAAAATAAACAAGCTCAGAAATGGTACTTAAAGATAGTGTGGCACTCAAAAATGCAAAAAGGATGGCTTTTATTTCATTTTTGTCAGTTCATGATAGATTAAACACAAAGGATAGATTGCTGAGATTCGGTGTAGTATCAGAAAATTCATGTCTGTTATGCAGAAATGGTGAAGAGTCTATTAGTCCCTTGTTCTTCTCATGTGAATATTCGAGTTTTATTTGGAGCTTAATTCTTGTAAAGCTTGGTATTCATGATAATGTAGTTAAATCATTAGAAGGAGAAGCTACAAAAATAACGAACTGTTTTAGGGAAAAGTACCATCTTTTTGATGTTGTATGTGCTGCTTATACATAATCCATTTATCACTTGTGGCAAGAAAACAATTACAAACAATTTAATAACAGATGCATGGCAAAGTAGATAAGGCTGAAAATGATAGAGAAAGATGTATTTTATTTGGTGAAGAATAATGGTAGCAAAACAAAGTATTCGATGGAGAAGCTGATGTTCTTAAGAAGATGGGGTACCAAACTTTTGGATAATGGATGATTTTCGTTATCCTTTGTTTGTCATTTTGAGAATTATATTACAGTTTGATGTTTTCTTTTGGAGATGGGAGGTTGTGTGTGCTTGATTGATGTTTGTATTTCTGTTTTTTCGAGCTTGTTTTTTTATTGTATTGTTAAACATATGGAGTTTATATGTACTCTTTTCCCTTATGTCGCACCCATTTAGGTTAGGGGGCATATGGCTTTAATGAGGCATATAAACAAAGTATATGACTGGTGTTTGCAATAAAGTGTACCAATTTTCAAAACAAAAATATGTAGCTTACGCACCAATTTTCACATGCACGCACACACACACACATGTATGTGTACACACACACACACACAAATATATATATATATATATGAATATATCTTAACCTCCAAGCTTGGCACCTAACAACTTATTGACAATGGAAACACTTGTACTTTGTTATTGATGCCTATTACATGAGACTATTATATGAATACTTTATTGCAATTATCTCATGTATCGTAAGCAGATTCAATTTGAAGTTACTTTTTCTCCATTGAGAAGAGTTATCTCATTTGACATTATACTTCGTCTACCATGATCTAATCATCTTGTTTAAGCTAGACTGGCCTATGTATTTTATATACTCGAGTCAGACCGAGTTGTTTCAGGATAGTACTGGCTCTTGATATCTGCTTGGCCTACTTCCATTTTGGTTTATCTTATCATCTTTTGATGCTTAGGCATGTTTTGTGAAGCTACCTTGTATTTATTACGTAACTCTGATATACACCAATTTTTTCAACTTGTTGTATATATGCGGTTAGTATAACCACTCACATACGTATCATTATGTATTGTACCCTTGATGTATCTATATGCAATTGTGTCTGCTATTCTATGATTTGCGTTATATGTTGTTACTATGCTTTGTTTTGGCTAGATCCGTTTTCCAGCATATTATTGTATTAAGATAGAAACGAGTACGTCCATCCACATGAGAGCAAAGAAACTGAATCAACGTATTCGTTACTTGTTTAATACAAGAATTACCAGTGGACACTCCTAACTAGCCTTATTCTCTACACTAGCAGACGGTATAGTAATACTCTTTGTTAATGTGGGTCTCAGGATAGGACATCACAGCTTGGCATCGGAAATGAGTTCAGAACAAAGTATAATAAATACAGAACATAACACATATTACAGTACATCAAAGTATAACATATGTGTTAACATCATCTCATTAGCTATTATAACTAAATCGTGTCCTTAATAATTAAGTGCCCTTGGAGGTAGATATAAGTTGGAAATATCTCTGGTGCAGGACAGTATAACGCCTTACATCCAAAGGGCGTTTACATGTTTATCAAGCTGTATATGGAGCTATTGCACAGTACCTAGCTACCAGCTCCCACTTAATCTTCTCCTCTATGCAAGTGCGCCTTTGCGCATATGATTAGAGATTTCACCCATTTAGGAGGAAATCCTTTCAAAGGTTCAGAGACTGTTCTTAGGTTCAATAAAGGTTGCGTGCATGCGATTGCATCTTTTCTTGCATGAATTTATCCGACTTCCATTGCATTCTTATATCATCAGGCATGTTGCAAGAATGTGCATTGGATTGGTATGAGCTCCTGATAGCCGAGGTTGATGATTCCACTCTTGAGTTGAAGTAGTTCAAGGAGTGTTTTGAGCTCAAATTTGTTCTCGAGTCGAAAATGCCATTTTATCCCGTCATTTCCTTGTATTATAGAAAGGAAAGACTTCTATTTTCGAGTATGTAGCATCCTTCGAGGCCTTATCCCAATACAGTCTTGAGCACATAAGTACATTTTATAAGAAGAATCATAAGTTCGTTTTTGGTTTAAAGAAATACTTGAAGAAATTGTTGATGTTACAGCTTAAGATATCTTTTGAGGAGTTTGTTGTCTCAATACTTCATCTTGAAGTAGTCTAGAAGGAGAAGGATAGCAGTGATGAGAATAAGGTTTGTAAGAACTCAAATAAGAAAAAAATTCCCTTTCATATGTCTAAGTCTTTTCAGGAAGTAAGAAGAAGAAGTCTGTTGTTTCTAGTTATCGTCCTAATGTACGCCTCCTAGAAAAAGGAGATATTTCAATTGTGATTCCAGTGATCGTTTGATTAGAAATTGTCCCAAGACCCGCATAAGTCGTGTTTGCAAGCAAGGAACATTGGTTCATATCATGTACCATAGCTCTCAAAATTCCTAAATCCAGATAGCCCTGGGTGGGACAGCTCAGCCCAGAGGTACCCTCTCATCTGTTCTAAATGGTTCTGTATTATCTAGTGATAATACTATTCGAGTTCTCCTTGATATATGTTCATTTCATTCATTCATGTAAAAGAAACTTATAGATGCTATTTCTTTGAATGTGATTTGTCTTGTGACCTCTTTGAGGATTGTGAATCCTGTTAGGGGAATCTGCAACACTTTTATGTGAAAATGTAGAGATTTCTATGTTGTTTTTCTTTTTGTATGAACCTGCACATTATACACTATTTTGGATTTGATATGATTTTGGGAATGAATTGGATTTTTTGGTACGAAGCCTGAATCCTATGTTCTGGAAGGATTTATATCTTAAACATCCTGATTTTCCTAATTAGCTATCACTTATTCTACGGGACGTTGATTATAATTCCAAAGCATCTTTACTTTCTCTCTAATCTTGAGATGACGATGACCTATCTCATATTCCAGTCATTTTATGAGTTTTTAGATGTATTCAAGCCTATTTCAAGTTTGATACCTAAGCGGACAATTGATTTTCGCATCGATCTCATTTTGGGTGCACAGCCAGTTAGTCGTCCTCCTAAGAGGATATCCACTAAGGAAGACGAGAAATTCAAGAAGAAAAATTTAGAACTTAAAGCCAAACAATTTATTCAGTCTTTGAGGGGAGTCGCGGTCATATTCATAAAGAAGTCCAATGGAACTCTAGACATTGCATCGACTACTGCAAGCTTAATGAGATAACAATTAAGAACAAATATTCATTCCTAGGATCCATGACATGTTCGATCAATTAAGTGGCGGTAAAGTCTTTTCTTAGCTTGGTCTCGTCATTGGCTTTCATTAGCTACAAGTTGCAGAGGATAACATTCACCTTACCACATTCCGCACTAATTACGGTTCTTTTAAGTGGCTCATCATGCTATTCGGTTTGATGAATGCTTCAGCTTATTTTGTTTATCTTTTGAATCGAGTATTCCGAGAATACCTCGATAAGTTCATCTTGGTCTTCATCGATGGCATTCTTACGTATTCTCAGTCCAAAGCCGATCATGCTCGAAATTTGAGAATCATCTTGAGTATTCTTCGTCAACATCAGCACAAAGCCAAATTCTCTAAGAAAATGGAAGAATTGGGTGAAGTTTCTAGGCCATGTCGTATCCTTCGATGGTACCTTTGTTGATCCATCAAAGATCAAAGCCATTCAGTATTGTAAAAGGTCAGAAAACATTTCTATAATCCATAGCTTCTTTGGATTGGGAAGTTACTACCATTAATTCACTAATCATTTTTCTCCATTGTTCTTCCTCTTACAAGCCCTACAAAGCAGGGTGTTTGATTTATCTTATCTGATCAGTGTGAGGCTTCTTTCAAGAAACTGAAGGGGCTTCTTACACTTGCTCCTGTTCAAGTGGTCCCCGAGGGGAATCAAAACCTCGTTGTTTACACCGATGCTACTAGATGTGCCTCGGTACCGTCGTTATGCAGAAAGGTCGGGTAGTTGCATATGCTTCTCCACAGTTGCATTCGAATGAGGTTAGGTACGCTACCTACGACTTAGAGTTGGTCGACATTGTCTTTGCTTTAAATATTTAGCATCATTATAGTTAGGGTGAGCATTTTATTCTCCACACTGGTCATTAGTCCCTTAAATATCATTTTACTCAAAAACAACTTATGCAGCAACAATATTGGCTCAATTTTTTTGCCTCTTATGACTTTTATATCCAGTACACACCTGGAAAAAGGAATTGAGATGTAGATGCATTAAGTTGTAAGCAAAAAGCCATAATTTCCATAATGCTACCAGAATGAAACAAATTAGAGACTCTATCCAATTGTGATAATCAAAGTTATTCTCCTATTTCTAATTCTCTTATCTTATTATTAACATGAAAGCTTAACCTAGATTACTGGATCGTATTTCCAAGGCACATGGGCAAGATCCAAATCTTGTGTGTCGCATTCAGCTTTCTAAGTATGGATCCATGATGATGAGTTAGGTGTTTTTAAGCATTGATACCCAGGGTTGCATTCGTAAGAAAAGCCGATTGATCATTCTAAGTGTTTTTTATCTTAGAGAGGAACTTCTCGATGAGTGTCATCGTTGTATGTATATTGTTTATCTCTATAGTAGCAAGATGTATGCCAATATGTGACGCTTGTATTAATGGGAAGGCATGAAACTTGATATGGCAAGTTATGTGATTAATTGCATGGTTTGTCAACTTAAGACCGAACACTCGCGTCCCAATGGTCTTCTTTAGACTTCAGAGGTCCCATTATGGAAATGGGATCAAATCTCTATGGATTTCATAAATGGCTTACCTCGATCGAGGTCCGTCCATAGCAGTATTTGGGTTATTGTGGATTGTTTGACTAAGTCATCTCATTTCATTCCTATTATGTCTAATAAAAGATCATTTTTTTGGTCTAAGCTATATAGTAATGAGATCGTGATACTTCACGATATTCCCAGTTCAATTATTTGTAATAAAGATACGCTTTTCACTAGTAATTTTTGGAAGATTTTTCAGAAAGATTTGACTACAAAGCTTAAGTTCAGTGTTGCATATCATCCATAGTCTGATGGACAGACTGAGCAGGTAAATCTTATCCTTGATGATTTACTTCGAGCATGCATTCTTATTTTGCCGGTACTTGAAAGACTACCTCCCTCTTGTCTAGTGTGTGTGTATGTGTGTGTGTATATATATATATGTGTGTGTGTGTGTTTGTGTGTAATAATAATTTTTATTCCACTATCGGGATGGCTCCTTTTGAAGCCTTATATAGAAGGCGATGTCGATCCACCTCTTGTTGGTTGGAGTCTGAGGAGAAGATGATAGTACGCTCGAATCTACTCATAAAGCCTCAAAAAAGATCGATCATATTCGAAAGATATTGAAATAGGTTCTAAGTAGGTAGGAATCCAACGCGGACAACCATAGGAAGCTTTAAGAGTTCTCCACTGGCGATCTTATATGTATATCTATGCATCTTCTTTGAAGGGGGTCATGCATTTCAATCATTTTGGGAAGTTGTCTCCTATATAGATAGGACTATTTCCTATTACTAAACATATCTCTCCTATTGCATATCAAATAGAACTTCCAGCTTAGTTTTCTAGTATTCATGACCTATTTCGCTATCTCAACTTCAAAAGTGTCTTTGTGATTGCAATTTTATTGTTGATTATCATATTATAGAGGAGACTGGGATCTCACCTGGCCTATCAATCATGATACATCTAGTTCGAGTACTTTCTTTAGAGGTTAAATACCTTCGAAACAAGGACGTGTCACTCGTGAAGATTCAATGGCCTAATAATCCCAATTATTGTACTTAGGCAACCAAATATCTTATCCTATTTTCTATCTTTCAGGGCCGAGGGTGATAAATTTTGATTCAAGCTTATCCACTTCCATTTTCTAGATGGAATAAATTAAGTTGAATACAACCCTTCTCTAGGAAATTATGGGGATGCAATTTTTATAAAGGGGGAGTCTATAACAACTCTAGTTTTGTGATTACCTATAAAAGCTAGTTAAAATAGTGTTTGTAAAGGGTTAATTGTAATTAAACTTAAACTAGGGAGGATAACTCGTAAAATCCTTTGAATTAAACAAATCAAGTATTTTGGAGTCAAAATGTATACGGATGTTGGGTTGAGTTGAATTTTACCAAAGGAAGCAATTCAACTCAATATTAATTTATTAATCAAAGAAAATAAATATAGGTTTGAAGAAAATAACCTACTTAATCATTAAGTTAATTCAATAACATGTTTTGTATTAACTTGTGGTAATTTGTGGAATTATGGATTTGTTGGAAATAAATAAGTGTAAATAAGTGTTAACAGGAAATATGCCCAACACTTGTTGTTAAACAAATTTAAAATGTTAGGAAATAAAGTTTAATAACTTTAGATAAAACGTAAGTCAAATTTTTTTAATGTCTTATTGCAATAAGTTGCAAATTATAGTGAAATGATGAATTCTGGTACAAAAACATTTTTTATTAGCTTATTTGGATGCAAACAATATAAAATGTAAATATTGATTAAAAATCAATATTTGAGTGTTAAAATATTTTTAATAAGGTTTGGTTATTTATTTTGACAAGATTATGTGTTTTGTATAAATTCAGTTGTTAATAATGTGAGTTTTAAATTTTAAAAAACTAAAATAAGCATTTTAACTAGAAATGTAAATTTTAATGGGTTATGATAAAACTAGTGTTTAAATGTTTAAAACAATTTTATATATGTTTGGCACAATTTTTCTAAGTTCAAACAACATAAAACTAGTAAACTTAGTGTTGAAATTGCTTAAAAGTGAACAAATAAGTGTTAATTAGTGTATTATAACCTAATTAAGCTATAATTAACTAAGTTTAGCCTAAATGGTCTTAATCCGAGCCCAATACCTAAATTAGCTAATATGAAAATCTAGAAAAGAAGCAAGTAATGTACTTTCCTCTTTCTCCGAAACATTTTCCTATAAAATAGCCTTTAAAGAAAAATTTCCCCCTCCTCTCTAAATTTACAAACCCCAAGCCAAATTCAAAACAAAAGGTAAGAAGAAGCTTGCTAATCCTATTCGAACAGGTAATCCATAACCATAGTCATATATTTATTTCTTTATTCCATAAATTTAAACAAAATTGATTTACTTTAACTTCGTCCCTTGTTGCATATCTTTGTTTTCTACTTTAACAGGTTGTTGAAGTGTTTTTGTGACCAGAAGCTCCTAATTTTACTCTTAAATCGCTATAAATCTCGTCGTTTACAATAAAAGATGAGTAAACCTCACTTTCAAGCTTAAATTATGTGTTCATGTCATTAAGTCTGAGTTTGCCAAAAGTTTCTGAGATAATATTTGTTACTATAAACATAAAAAATGAGTTTTATGTTTACAGTAATACCTTGTTGTGTATTGGTCTTTGTGGTCATGTATCTTCCTTAATTCTTGTTGGATTTATGTTTTATCTATCTACCTCATAGCTTGTATGTTACTCCTTGTGTATGTTAAAATTCAGGTCTAAACCAACTCTGAACATGCTGAAATTGTGGCTCAAACATTGAATCATGGCAGAAAATGCTCCAAATAAATTCCTCCATATAAAGGTCGTTCCAAAACCTCTAATGGTCGACCTAAGACCATGAAACGGACGACCCTAAGTGTAACAACCCGAGTTTCAAGAGGCTGGTTTTTTTTTTCAAAAATCCTAATCCATCAAAGCTCGAGTCAGCTTGTTTGATATCCTACAGAAAAGACAGAGAAAATAAATATATTAGAGCTCAGTAAACATCTCACAATGGAATGGATAAAATATAATATGATTAAAAATAGCCTTACCGAAGTTATAATACTGCCTCACTAGTATCCAAAGCTATCATATCTCTAGAACCAAACCTAACCTGCATGCGTGTTATGAGGAGGGGGTCAGAACACAAAGTTCCGATGATTGGACAAAATATACATTCTGGCATAACCCTACATATACCGTTCAGTAATGTTTTCTTATTTATTAGGTTGTTTGGGCTAACAACACTCAGGGCTCTATACTCACATCATACCCATCTACTTCCCAATAGATTAACAAAATTTGGTAATATATGTAGCTACCCCAACATATCAAGGTACTCCCGATAGTACCCTCCTCGCACGGTCTCTACCGTCATGTCACAGAAGCGTATCCTATGCCTGATGACATATGGAATCCAAATCGTTACGCTACGTTATCGCAAAGAACCATCATTGTTATGCCACACAAGCATACGAATCATCATATCCATACTCCTCGATTGAATCAAACCTCAACATGGAGTAATGACCTAACGTCTACGATACACCACCTGGTGCGTGTATCTAGACCCTCATACATATACATTGTCTACTATACAGTGAGTCCTATAATAAGGCTGCATCCAATGCACGAAACTCAGTCAGGAGCTTTCCATATTTGTATAGGTCTTCTCAAAGGACCTATAGTACAGATACCCAAGTATAATCTGCATTTTCACGATGGCTATGGCCCCACCTAGGCCCCTCCCTCAACTAGTGAAAGACTACATCAAGAGCTATGTGACGTGCCCCTAACAAATAATCTATCATCCAGTTTGGTGTGTCCCTCAACCAACGTCTCGATAGCGAAAGATCGATGGTCTCTTGGTTTAGCTCTAGTCTTTCCGCATCCCACTGACTGTCGATGACAGGTACTCGATGATTATTGTCCTTAATTTGGTCTTGACCAACCTCTCCCGAGGCCAATCGCCGAATCACCCAATGCCATCTGCCACAACCTTCTGACTGCCAAACTATCGTTTCAGTCAAGGTATACTCACTAAGTGGTACCTGGTAGACCAAACCTCTACAAGTACAGCCTGAGTGTGTACCGCAATAGAGGACCACCACGATGTACCCTACCACGTCCCTCGGAAGCCGCGTGCTACCCTCCAGTCTAGCAGAGCAAGCAAGCAAAATAATCAGATGGACGTGCGCTCCTCCCATGTCTCAAGACACCTCGATGATCCACCCTGTTGGGTTCTTTACCTTCGTACATGCAGATTGGTCCAAGTGCATCACACAAACGTGTTATTAGACTCTATGTCTAATCTTTTAATCAAGAACTTGCTTTATCTTATGAGATTACCAATTAACTTGATTACCCAAATATTCACTTTTGTTCAAGTTACTAGGTTTTCCCTAAGCCCCTTATATCTATGAGGAATGGACCCTACTCGCTTATTAGTCGTACATGTTTAACTTAATTATGTTTTAAGTTCATTAATAAGTCCATAACATGTTATTCCCTAGATTATAATTAACGAAGGTAATCTACAATCTTTTTACATTATTGCTATGTCATTTACTATCCAATTACATGTTTACAAATTCAATAACATGTTTTACTTAATGTATAATTAAGTATATCCTTTCCCAATCATCATGTTTTCTTATGACATGTCTGAATTATATGTAATTAAGTACAACTTAATTCATTTTATAAGTCTTCTTTACTCTTTCTTATTTAATCATAACCTTGTCTTACACTGTCTTCACAACCTGTTGTTATCTACTTATTAACTTAAATCTTTTAACTAAGTTTATTAACAAGTTCTCTTTTTCATTTGTTTTAACCCATGTTATAATTTTGCTTATCCCTAGGATAAGCCTACCTATTATATTACATTTTCTTTCATATAATTAATTATAATAGGTTATGTTCCTTGTTCATCACATTTTCCCTTGGTTCCTTAACATTTACCAATCTTTTACTATTGCAACGACCATTTAATTACCATCTTGTATATTCTCATTATTTCAGGAAAATGCTTCACACACCTCATTGGATTGATTAATGGAAATATACAAAGATCCATTTCCATAACGCACATAAATCAAGATCCGCAGTTGCAAGCTATGTCTTTTATTTTCGTCGTGGACATACATATATATTTTTAGTATATATATCTTTTTATTTAATTAGCGTGTAATACGGTGAAAGAATCCCCATTTCACACTAATCCCTTTTGTCCTTTCTTTTCTTGCAACTACATTCTTGGTAATTTTACCGTTATGGAAATGTATCAATTTTTTCCAAACCCTTCTAGCTACAAATTTTTCCCCCTTTTTATTTTCTAAGTTAGATATTATTTACCATTTTCAAAACAGTGTGAATTTTCCATACAAATTAGGCATATCTATTCCTTTTTCATTATTTCCAAAATCACTGTAATTAGATTTCCAATATCCAATTTGTTATTAACAATATTTTCAGTAACATATTTGATTTTATTGTAACTTCCACAATTCTAGTATTAGAGTGATTTGTAATCCAATTAACAAACTCATAGAATATATCTATACAATTGTTATATTCTTAACATAGCTGAAAATAAATTATATTGCAATTACCACAATTTACAGTTAATTAAAATGTTAAGAATAACATGAAACATAAAGGGTAAATATACCATTATCCAAAAGGCACAATTCTAAATCCACTCAGCTGACAGCTTTCCAATCCTTGAATCTGATTCAGATATGTGATTCTATGGTATTCCTAATTGAATCTAGTATTATAATAACCACGGATTTTCAAATCTGATACTAAAAGAAGAGGGAAAGAAGGAAAGAAAACTAAATAAATCAGATTCACATGACTTACCTCAATCTGATTAGAAATATGAATGCCTATGTTGTAGATTTACATTCTCTATCTTCAAATCTTGAATCAGAACCCCTAAAAGCTAATTTTTTTAATTTCTGAAAGATTGGAGAGGAAAGAAAATGGCAGAGCCTTGGCATCATCTCAGAAAATATGAGTTGAAGGTAAGGCCCTGCTAGTCTATTTATGGCATGCAAGAGTTTCTTGTCCATCAGATTCTATAAAATAAATTCTAATGCATACAAACTAGAAAAAAACACATCATCAGCCACGCAGATCTGACCCCGAGTGGGTCGACCCTTCTTTGGGTCTGAACGTGTATTTATGCTCTGCTTAAATTTTGATTAATGTTAATTAATAACGTTTAATTTATTCCTTTATATAACCCATCTGAATTATATCATAACTTACGATTAAGTTTGAATTTCGAATCTGTGCGTATATATATGCATACAATCTTTTAATTTATTAATCTATTAAAAACTTTCCCATACGGGCTCCATTTTGGACATGTCATATACCAAAACAAATCAGAAAATTACCACGAACATAATGATATATATATTTCGGGGCTAAATTCTGAAATCATAAATTATCTGTATTTTCATTTATTATTAATATAAAATACGGGGTGTTACATTCTCTCCTCCCTACGAAATTTCGTCCACAAAATTTGATAAGGATGGAGTGATGTTCTTCCATGTATAAATCGCAACTATTATGTGTACATCCAATTTTTTAACCATCTGTGCACTGTGCAAAGTGTAACACAAAATAATAATACATGAATGCAATGAATGCCTAAGCGGCACCTCCTATATGAATGTAGTTTTCCTTAAAGCTTCTTGAAAACATGATGCACACATCCTAAATACACTAGAAATTTTTACATGAATGCAATATTTTGAAAATCGAGATACTTTTTCATCCAATTTCTCCTACACTCTTACAGAGCAAGAGCGTAGTTCATCAAATTTTTGCATCCAAACCGTACCAACCAACTTTAAATTTGGGAATTACAAAAAAGTATTATTTTCTGAATTCAATTTCTTATATTACAAAAAGGTAGAAAATGGAAAACTTTACATCTTTCGTTTTTTTTATGTACCTTTTCTATTTGTACTTGGATTTTATGCAACTACTATATAAGAATTTCCTACCTTCCTACCCAAGCATAGTTTACATAAGAAAATTTTTCTTTGTTATAAATTTTCTTTTCAACTTATTTTGGAAAAATCCATATATATATATGTATATCGAAATTTTCCTTTTTTCTTCATTTGTCATATTCGTTGCTTTATTTTTGCAGTTGTCATCATTATTTTCTTTTTTAGTTATGTCATTACTCTTTCTCTTTAGCTAATTTAACTTAGTACACTGATCTTAGCTCAGTCTTTAAATAAGCCTTCTGATTCTTTCCAAACTAAAATAGGGAAAATAAGGACACTACACAGCTACTACCAAGGGCTAAGAATCCTAGGACCGTGTCCCCACTAACAAAGAAAAGTCCGAGTCATAGAATCTAAACAACTCACTTGCCCATTACCCTCTACTTATCAAAACTAGTCCTTGCTATGTACTAAATGTCTTTTTCAAGCAACAACCTAGGCTCTATACTGCTTACGCACTCTACGTGAGTTTACTACTATTCCAAAAACAATTATTGCTAACTACTTTATAGCCCCCAAAATATTCCCCATTGTAACACCTCGTAATTTTAACAACACTAAAGATTATAAATTAAAGAATACTTAATTAAATATTCAGAATTAAGTGAAATAGACTACGCCATTGCATTCATCTCGGAATTCTGGTCAAAATAGACACATGGTTTGCGTAAAACGGACACCGTATAAAGAAGCTTGTAAGGTTTGAAGTTTGTATACGCATAAAAAGAATATATATATATATAATTAACCCAGAATTCAAAATAGTTCAAAATTCACGCAAAAAAGTGGAGCGGAAAATTCCCGCCTAGGGGTGTCGACCCTGGGTGACCCCATCAAGGGGGTGTCGACCCCTGGGTCGACACACCAAGGGGGGGTCGACCCCCTCACGGCAGATCTGGGAAAAAAATTCTGGCTAAATGTGGATGCCTTTCTTGACTTGGTTCATTGGCTTTAAGCTATAAATAAGACCCCATTTCTCTTGTATCTCCACACCTAAAGTAATGGAGAACTAGATGCTGCCTTTGCCCAGATTAAATCAAGTCTTTTCTTCTTCAACAATCAACTAGAGTTATTCAAGTTTAGAGGTATGTGATTCAATATCTGCAATCTCTCTTCTATTTCTTAGATCCAATCACAGTGATTCTATGTTAATTTTATATCTAAATACTTAAAAGTTAATCTTGACATGACTATAACTTGGATCTAAGCATGTGACTATTTAAATCATATCAAATCTATTATAACCCGTGTATTTAAATTATTCTGGCATGACTATGAACCAGATCTAAGCCTATACTTATTTATCATGTCACATCTGCCATTGTTAGTTGATATAATTCATTTCTTATATCTCATCATACCTGTTGATTATGTCCCTGTTACGTTAGAACAGTTCTACTATCACATGTTCATCAGATCTGTTCCAATATGCATATCTTGTCATTATGCCCAACTTTGTCACTGTATGTTTATTAATTGCTATGCCTATTTCTGCCATTATTTGTCAATCTTGTTATTATGATCATTTTTGTCCTCTTCCCTTCTTCTTTTCCCTTTTATTTTTATATAGCCAGGCTACCTTCGAGCCTAGACATGCCACTGAAATATGCAAACACGTAAAATTGGGAATGAGGGGAAAATGTTAAAATTGGGGCATAAATTATATTGGGAAATTTGGGCATAAATTGAATGTAATACATGAATATGGATTTGGGGCATAAACCGCAATTTCAATTAAAAACCTTAATATGGGGCATGTGATTCATTATGAACATGACTTGGGAAAGGGGCATGAAACCTATAATGACATAGGAATAATTGGATAATAATGGAAATGCCTAGAATTACATTAATTAGAAACTGTATCTGCGCTTAGACAGGAGGTTAGATTACACTTGTGGTGGAAGTCTGCCCGGAATCGACCGGCATATCTAGCGACCACAAGTGGTGAATATAATGTGAGAGGTCTAAGTGCATAAACACGTGACATGCCAAGACAAGTGGTTAAGCCCGACTTATGGAAGAAGTCTGCCCGAAACCGCCCGGCATATCCAGCATCCACAAGTTGTAAGCTTAATGTGGGAGGTCTAGTTCATTATAACCATAAATGAATATGGTAATCAACTTGAATACTTAACCTAGTTGAATCCATAAGGATTGTACATGTTAACTTGAGTAGATGTTAAGTAAAATTGTATGAAATGGTGGGAGGGTTAAATATATCTTGGGTTGATGGGCAATATATATATATATATATATATATATAATTATGTATGTATGTTTGTATGTATACATGTATAGTCCCACAAACTTAACCTGTGGGGTTATGCAATCTGTTACTCTGGTATGGCATAACCTGCGGAAAACCTAGTGGGGATGCAAGCGTAGGGGGAAGCTTGTATCATCTTGTGTGTGGGATACGTTTCAGTCAGTAACCCATAAATAGGTATCAAACGAGTACTCCGAACTAGGTCAGAGTCGGGGCACACTTACTGGGATGATTGTAAGAGATCCAAACGAAAGAATGGTGTGGGCGGCACGTTCCGATGGGGTCATGTGCGCGCATGGGTCTGGTAGAGGATGTTTAGACGTCGTGATATCAGTATAAATGGTTGTGGACATCCCGAAAATGAAGGGTTTCCACTTTAGGAAGTGATGCATCCTACTATAGGGTATCTACGGAGTTGGGAGCCGATCGATTGGGGTAGTAATTAGGGTACATCCAGACTCTAGTATGTTTAGGAGCCCGCTATTATCCTTAGGGGTAACTCCAGTATGTTAGGTTGCCTGTTGATTGTATAGGGTCGAACATCTCACTAGAAGTACAAATATGTCTACCATCTTATAGTTGTTGGGATCATCTCATTCTGGTTATACTAGTATTGGTGCAGAGAGAAAGGGAAAGTAGTAGAGAAGCGCAATATACTCTATCATGTTTGTCCTGTTTACCTTGTCGTACCTGCCTTTTATGATGTTATCTAACTTATCCACTTTATATGCTGGTCATGATACTTTTATTTATTTATATGCTAAAAGTAACTGGACCCGCCAGACTTTATGTCTGACCCATTTTGTTTCCTCTTCTTTGCCTTCCATTTCTCCCCAAGTTCTCGGGGAGGGAATACTCTAGCTTGATCAGGATTATGCTTTCATCCTGCTTGGAGCTGCTTAGATGTACTGTTTGATTTCATATCTCTCTACTATGGCTATGTTTTGGGGATTATGCTCCTTTTATTATTTTACTCTGATGTTTTAAGTACAAGACAGAAGTTTTAATGATGTACTGAGTTTTATGCATTTCAGACATATGATGTAACCACGTTATTAACTTTGATGTTTTCTGATTAATAAAATTTTAAATTTCGCTGTTATTTTATTTCTTTCTTGTAATGTTTCTGTTCCTGTTTCTGTTTCTGCTACCTATAACACTTCACGAAACTTAATGCAATCTCTTAATGAGGGACAATAATGAACGTGGGGTGTCACACTTAGTATCAGAGCTGAAGGTTACCAAATCGGGTAAAAGATTTTGAAAATTGTTTTCAAAAATATTTTAAAAGGAAGCATTTTCAAAAGAAAAGCCTGTTTTGAAAAACATATGCCCCAAAGCCATATGTATTATCTCTCGATTCTCTACTTGAGTCATTTTTCCTTTTTTTTCTGAGGAACCGATTCTTCCCAAAAGATGTCCCCATTGCGGCATGGTTCTGTAGGCATGTTAAAACTACGGCACATGTCGAAGGGTAATGAAGTGCCTAACCTCCATCTGTAGCCATAGTAGTTTCACCTGCGAAGGGTAATGAAGTTCCTAACATGTCAAACGGTAGTGGAGAGTTCAGACACTTTTATAAGGAATGCCTGAAGAAGCAAGGACAAGGTCAAAGGGAAGGAGCTTCCGGAGGGCAGGTGCATGCTTTCGCGACCAGTGCTCCAAATCGAGGTAGGAAAATTTCCGTTAAAGGTTTTATTTCTCTTTCCAATCATCCAGTTAGAACTCTTTTTTGTTCTGGCGCTTCGCATTCTTTTATATCTGATTCTGTGGTTGAGTCTTTGCACCTTAGTACTAGTACGTAGTGGATCCCATTGTTGTCTCAATCCCCATTGGTGGTACAACTCATTTATCTATGATTTGTAGGGGTTTGAGAATATCAGTGTTAGGCGTTGAATTTGAATGTGACACATATGTGCTTGGTTTCATAGGTTATGGATTGATTTTAGGGATGGATTGGCTAGCCATGTATAGTGTCATTCTGGATTTTGAGAGGAGGGTCGTTAGACTTTTAACTTTCCATAGGAGGACCCTCGAGAATTCTTGTTACCCAAAGGGGTCTGTCATGCTTAGTTTCCTAGAGTAACTTGATGCATCTATCGATGATCTACGATCTGTACTAGTAGTCCGTGAGTATCCTGATGTTTTTGATGAGGTTCGGGGTTTACCTCCGAGGCGCAAGATCGATTTTCGTATATACTTGGTGGAGAATGCAAGGCCAGTTTCATTGTCTGTGCGTTATATGGCTCCAAGGGAAAGGAGGGAGCTTAGCAAGTAAGTAGGGGAGCTACTTGAGAAAGGGTTTATTAGGCGAGGCATATCTGAATAGGATGCTCTAGTGGTATTCGCAACTAAGGCGGATGGTTCGGTTCGCTTATGTGTAGACTATAGAGAGTTGAATAAACTCACCAAGAAGAATAGGCACCCACTCCCGAGGATAGATGATTTGTTTGACCAGCTTGTGGGTGCATCAGTTTTCTCTCAATTAGACATGGACATGGGGTTTCACCAGTTAAGGGTAGTCGCGAATAGTATAGACAAGACCGCTTTTAAGACTCCAGATGGTTTCTTTGAATGGCTCGTGATGCCTTTTGGGTTGACGAATGCACCCGCCTATTTTGTTGATCTGATTAGTAGGGTGTTTCGAGAGTTTCTAAATAAATTCGTTGTGGAATTTGTCGACAATATCTTGATTTTCTCGAAGAGCGAGAAAGAGCATGCCTTACATATAAGGAAGTTTTGAAAACTCTGTGTGCGCATAAGCTTAAGGAGAAATTCTCCAAGTGCCATTTTTGGAAAAAAGAAGTGAGATTTCTAGGGCATGTGGGCTCTAAAGATGGGATAGTAGTAGATCCCGCAAAGGTAGTTGCATTTCAAGATTGGCAAATCCCAAAGAATGCAACGAAGGTGAGAAGCTTTCTTGGATTGGCAGGCTATTATGGGAAGTTCATTAAGTACTTTGAAAAGATATCAGCCCCACTCACCAAGCTGACAAAGAAGAATCTGACGTTTTCATGGGACGTAGATTGTGATATTGCTTTCCCAAGGTTTTAAATCTCGGATATCGGTCGCGTTTTGTCTTGGGGATTTTATAGACTCGATCTCGTATCATGGGAGATCTCAGACGAGATGAGTCTAACTCGGGAGTTCGTCTCGGATTTTCATCTCGGGTCTGAAAGTTCATATCGGAAAAATCTCAGGGTACATGATATGTTAAAAATGATATTTTAACAAAATGATTTTTATGAATGCTATTAAAAACATAGTAACTTAAACTTAAAATGCAAAATAGCTTTATTATTCTTTATTTTGCGAAAGATCATTCATACTCTAAATCGTAATATGCTTAAAACAGAAATATTGTTAGACAAGAAACATTAAAAGGATACAAAACATCAAAAAATTAGCATAAATAGACCATAAAATACATAATTTCATAAGTAACGTGTATGTAAAAAGATGAATATGAAAATCATAAGCATTGTAAAACTTATACGAACATACATTATAGTCATTTAACATGAAAAATGTAAAATAAAAAAATATTGCTATGGCTAGATTTGAGTTTTTTAATTATTATTCTAGTTCAGGCACAAATTTAAATTTTAACCAAAAGAACCAAGATCTCGGACGATATTCCAGTATTTCGTCTCGGTCGATATATCGTTTGATATTGCAATATCTCGGGCGATATATTCGAAAGGAGATTTAGAGTGATATTTTCTATTTCATTTCGGAAGGAGCCGAAAACGAGATCTCGGAGGAGATCTCGGGCGATATTTGCGAGATTTGAAATAGTGTGCTTTCCAACGATTTAAGAGGGCTCTGAGAACAACCCTAGTCTTGACCTTTCCCAATGGGAACAAAAACTTTATAGTATACACTGATGCATGTGGTATAGGGCTTGGTGCGGTTTTGATGCAAGAGGGAAGGGCAGTATGTTATGGAGGTAGACAGTTAAGGGTTCATGAGAAGAACTACCCTACCCATGACTTAGAACTAGCTGCCATAGTATTCACACCTAAGACTTGGGGCCAATATTTTCTTAGAGAGAAGTTTGAGTTGTACACCGATCATAAATTTCTTAAGTACTTGTTCTCGCAGAAGGATCTTAATTTAAGGAAACAAAGGTGGATGAAGTTCCTAGCATCTTATGACTTCGACATTGCTTATACCCCTGGCAAGGGTAATGCGATGGCAGACGCACTGAGTAGGCAGAGGATGGTCTTAAGTACTCTGTTTGTGGAGAGGAAAAACTTGGAGTTTATATCGACTTTTGACTTTGGACCCTCCACCGAGTTTTTGCCTGACTTATTAGCATTACTGGAGGCGGGACCTACTCTTTTGAATCAGATAGGAGCTTCACAGCGAGAGGATCCACATATTTCAGACGTCTTGGATAGGCTCAGTAAAGGGAAGACTTCTAGTTACCTCAGTAGATATTCCATGAACGATAGAGGGTGGTTGTTATGAGATAGAAGGATTTGTGTTCCCCAAGTTGGGAGTTTGTTGAAGACAGTCCTAGAGGAAGCCCATCATTCTAAGATGACTATTCATCCAGGCGGTGATAAGATGTATTGAGATACAAAGAGGGTTTTCTTTTGGGTTGGGATGAAGAAAGATATGGTGAAGTTTGTTTCTCAATGTTTAATTTGCCAGCAAATTAAGGCTGAGCAAAAGAAGCCCGTGTTGGATCTAGATTAACCCTAGAGGGGGGGGTGAATAGGGTTTATTTCAGTTTATCGGATAATTAAAAATTAATCGCAGCACAGATAATTGCAGAGTAAATAAATGCGGAAAATAAATAACACACAGAGATACCCAGCTTCGGCAAATCTTGCCTACGGCTGCAATCCTAAGGTTTCTACCAGGTGTTAAAATAGATCCCGCATACAAGACCATGTACACTCGCAATCCCTGCTCCTATTCTAACCCTACGCTCAAAACCCTAGTGTAACACCCCACCTCCGCTAGGGTCACTCACAAAGGGAATGCACTAGGTTTGGTGAAGCATTATCGAGGTAAACATGCACAGAAATATTACAAGACAGAACATATATAAAACAGCGGAAGTAAAACAAATTTCATTACCTTATAAAATAAGGTCTAAAGCCTTTTACATCAGAATACATCAAAACCTGTCTTGCACTAGTAAAGAAGCATAAAGCCTTTTCATAAATTATTCCCCAAAATAATGTGGTGAAGCAGCCATAGCCAAGAGAAGACCAGCTATAGATGATGACCTTCAAGCATAAGAGGTCTGAACTAAACAACAACATTTCCTCCCTGAAAACCTGGGGGGGGGGAACGGAAGACAAAGAGGCGAAACAAAACGGGGTCAGTCATAAAGACTGGTAAGTCCTATCTACTTCCAGTATAAAAACAGGTAAAGGTAACATGACATGCATAAACTGAAAGTAAACATAAGGATGACGACAAGATAGATAAGCTAAATCAAGATAACCGGATGAACTACTGTGGCAAGATAAACTAAGGTATCATGATAAACTACGGTGTCAAGATAAATCAAGGTATCACATCGTCAGGTTTCTATCAAGTATACCATCCCAAGGTATCTATCATGTATAACATCCCAAGGTATTTATCATGTATATTTGCTTTGCACCTCTCGTACTAGTATCCCAACCCGCGTCATGTGTTAACTATGAATGTCCCTTGCCCAATGTCATGTAATGGTCCATGTCAACCTAATATATAGCATATGTAGGTTTTCCTAACTCGTATGTTTCTTTCCATGAATAAGTTCAGTCCTTTGCCGTAGGCCGTACGGGCTTTCCCATGTAAATCTATACCACCTCAACGTAGTACCGTTTTATCCTTGAAGTTGTTTTGGACTGCTACCCCTGATCTGGTTATGTTTTCTTACCATGAACTATCGCGTGTTCACTTAGGATTTATGCCACCTAGGGCCACTAGGGATTATGCTACCTAATGAACGTTTCCGTGTCTCGGTTTTGGTTCAAGCCACCTAGGGCCACTAGGGATTATGCCACCCGTCAACCACGCCCTTTATCCCACGTATGTATCGTGAATTGTTTTCCATGTCTAGACGCACATGTATCTCAATGTGCCATCCGAGTTCCGTGCCAGGGCAAATCAAGAAATACGGGACTCGGTCGGGAGCTTAAAGTCATCTGCCGATGCAGATATCAAGGTCTGTTTTTGTATCCGTGGCTATGGTCCTACGTGACCCCTCCCTCAACTACTAAAAGGCAATCCAAGAAAAATCATATATGAGAACTACATCTCGGCCCCACTATGCCCCCACTTTCCTATTGGCCAACCTCACCCATGACTCGATAGCAAGAACATGGTCTGTTGGGAGTTCTTTGCCTTTCCATTCGTACAGGATTGACTAAATATGGTAGGTAGTCGACGACGCGCTATCCAGGGAAAAAAAAAGAATTGACGACTCCACGCTAATCCATCCCAGTCTTTAGGTCGCTCGCATAGCAACCAAGGCATACTCTTGGTTCTTCTACCGCAGACCTTAACCTCTTGTGAGCCCAGGCGGATCATCTGCAACCTCACAGAGGGATACCAAGAGTATCCTCACGTCCCCCGAAGCTTCCGCTTCGTTACCCAGTTCGTTGGAGCCTTTATCCAGATCAGATATTGCTCCGCCTCGTGTATTTGTTTAAGCAATGACTTACCGTATCGGGTTACTTATCCGTTCGTGAACTGGTCTAATTCCCTTGGCTAAGAATTATCACTTAGTTATCCCAAACTAAGGTTTACCACTTAGCTTCTTTCCCCGCTATCCTTGTTAACTACGATTTTCAACCTAGTCCCCTGAGCTAGGGTTTTGTCTAATGAGTTAAGTGTTGTCATTCAAGTTCATGACTTAACCCGCCTATGAATCATGTCAAGATTGGCTAAGTATTTAAGTTCAAGGCTTAGCCCTACAAGTTGGTTAAGTATACCAAGAAGCTCATGACTTAACCCTATCAAGTCAAATTGGTTAAGTATTTTTTTGTCTTAACCCTATCAGATTATCGTGTTAGATTGATTAAGCATAGATTATCTTAATCCCATCAGATTATCGAGTCGGATTGGTTAAGTATGTGTTAGCTTAACCCCATCCACCAATCGTATTACAATGGTTAAGTATATTTAAAAGGTCTTGTGACTTAACCCTATCATGTCCGCATATTAGATTGGTTAAGTATAGGTTACTTAACCTCATCAAATCATCATGTATAATTGGTTAAGTATAAGTTACTTAACCCCATTAAATTATCATGTTAAGTTGGTTAAGTATTGGTTACTTAACCTCATTGAATTACCAAGTTTAGATTGGTTAAGTGTTTAACTTAACCCCATCGAATTACCGTATTTAGATTAGTTAAGTGTAGGTTACTTAACCTCATCTAATTACCGTGTTTAGATTAGTTAAGTGTAGGTTACTTAACCCCATCTAATTACCGTGTTTAGATTAGTTAAGTCTAAATTACTTAACCCCATCTGATTACCAAGTCGGATTAGTTAAGTGTAAATTACTTAACCCCATCCCCTAATTGTCTTATATGGTTAAGTGTCATTAAGAAATCAAGTCCGGTTTAACTTAACCTACCCATTCGTATCATATCGGTTAAGTGTCATTTGTCAAAATTACTTAACATTTTCATGTGGCATTAATTAGATTAATGCACCCCAACCTCTCACATTAGACTTTGTTGTGGTTACTAGTTAAGCCGGGTGGGTCCGGGTAGCTTTACACCACAACCTAGTCTAACCTCGGGTTTTAAGTGCTATATGACCAATTACTCACATTGGGTCCTATTGTTTGTAGCCACTAGTTAAGTCGGGCGGGTCCGGGTAGATTTATGCTACAAACTCAACCCAACCTCGAGTTGGCCACTTTCATGTTTAGTCTAGTGTCTTATTACACTTACAACCCACACATGTCTAGTTCAAGTTCCATGTTTTCCTACGTGTCATGACCACATTTAAATGTATCATGAATGTCATGTTCTCATGTAAACCCCATGTCAAGTTTTCGTGTCATATTCACGTTTTTCCTAAGCTACCCAAACGTATTTCCAACCCAAGTGGAAGCGAGTCACATAGTAGGGGTATTATGCCAACATATTGGCCTCAAACAGGTGAGATATCATAAAGGGATTGGCCGCAAACGTGAATATTATCCTAAAGGATTTGGCCTCAAGCATGCATAGTATCATAAGGGAATTTGGCCACAAACATGCATAGTATCATAAGGGAATTTGGCCACAAACATGCATAGTATCATAAGGGAATTTGGCCACAAACATGCATGATAACATAAGGGGTTTGGGTTCATTTACATGCATAAGCCCCAAAGTCAAGTCTTTGCCAATATTTTACAAGTCAAATGGTTCCCAAAGGTTCATGCTAACATTCCATAGATAAAGATCCAAACTTGCAAGATAAACTAGGTTAAACATAACATGAGTGGCATGATTAAGTCGCTAAAACTTAGCCCAAGGTCATAGATCATAGAAAAGGGGCAAAATTAGGTTCACATAGGCTAGCATACTTATGTTTCATCGCATTTTATTCCATGTCACATTAGAACCACCATTAGAATCTACAAGTAGCTAGAACTTACATAGCGAGGCTTAGGGAAAGATCATGAATCGTCTTGTCGAAGAAAGGTGGCTCCTTTGTTGAAGAATCGTCATGAAACTTGCGTAGCAACGTTGATCCCTCCTCGATTTGGTGTAGAAAGCTTGCACCTTTTGATTTGAATCCGATTTGAATGCATAAGCCCTTGGAGTTGGAGATGGAGGCCGTGATCAAGATAGATTTTGGCAGCACTTAGTTGCTAGAATGATTTTTAGTGATTTAGGTTAGGTCCTAGGGTGTTTTTATAGAGATTAGGAGTAGTTTAGGCCCTTAGATTAACCCTAGGATAGATCTGAACCCTCAAAGCCCGTCATAGGCCAATAAACCAGACCCAAATGAGCAATCAGGTGCACCAGGTCGTGCAGACCCAACATGGGTTTTTGGGCCAGGTCGACACCCGTGTCGACTGGGCAGTCGACCTGCCCCTGGGCGTGTCGACTCCCTAGTCGAAACCCCAGTCGACCTGGGGCTTGGGCGGGAATTTTCCCGCCCAATTCATTTGGCTCCAGATTTGAATTTCGAACTGTTTTTGAACTTGGATTTTTCTGAAAACTTCTATGGGCCATAATTGGGTCATACGGACTCCGATTTTCGAAAACTCGGACTCTATTTCGCGTATTTTTCCGAGACGAACGCAATGGCGCAACCCGTTTCTCCTGATTCAGATTTTATAATTAAATTCTGCCTTGATTCTTGTCTTAGCATGTTGTAAAAATTCGGGTTGTCACATTCTCCCCAACTTAAAGGATTTCATCCCCGAAATCTCCAAGTTAGGAAGAACGTATCCTACCATCCATCATCCATCTACTCAAAACATCATTCACAGGCAACCATTGTTCTTAGACGATTTCTAATGCCATATGAACATATGCAGAACGTGTGTGTATATGCTCCTTAGCTAATGCTAATGATCAGGCTTGAATGATCTTTCTAATGCAAAATATGTTTAGTGCCATGAGTCCAACATGTATGCAAATAGTCCTAGTCATATAAACACTATATGTGTGCACAACCATTCATCCACATGCAACATCCACAAGGTAACATATTCAATCTCATCCATAAACAAGTACAAATACTCATGCATATGCAACATGAAACGTGACCGAGTCAATCTAGTATCTAATGTGTATTCGTGCATCCACGAGCAACCACTTGCAACCATTTGCAAAAATATCAATCATAACATGTTTCAAATACATGTTTACATCCATAGAGTTCTATCTAAGGTTCCCAAGATAAGATCGAGGAGATAAACAAGACAAACTCCTTACGGGGTTTGTAACAGAAACAGGACCGAGAGGATATCCACCAAGCGATAGCATGCAAGTAAGCTCTACAGGTGAACCAAGGATCAAAGATATACTCTTAAAAAGAGACATGATGCGTGTGTCTAAGCCGCATTTCCATGAGCTTAATTCCATTGTGCCTTGACCGCCTTTGACTTCATGATTTCGTAGCTCCTTGATTCCTATTTCCAAGGTATGAGTTGGGACTCATTTCACTATCGCCTCTCGTTCCACTTTCACTTATTCTTTCCCTAGTATGCTCGGCCCAAACATATTTGCGTACTCATGCAAGCTCTCAAAAATTCACTAGTGAATTCTGGATCTCGTTTACCGATGCCAATCCATGTTACCACGTGCATTAACTAGGGTGATTCCTATAACCCATGCTCAAGCGGAATGAACCATCCGTCTTATTGGCGGACGTTACTCGATTGGATCAGAGATTTCCGATAAATGCATCAAGAGATTCTAGGTAACTAACCATGACAGAACCCAAAAGGTTACACGAGACTTCGAGGGTATTACCAAGGCAAGTTAAGAGTTTAACTATCCTCCTTTCAAAACCGAGAATGGCATCCATTACTGGATCACCACTTCATCCCTATAATCCATCCATAGCTCAACAATAGAAGCATTGCTTCTAATCTCAACACTTGGCATAGACATTCTCAAATCCAAACAAGTCATGAATAAATGGACCGACTCTCCAACCAGATTTTGGGACTAAAGTGGGATCTTCTACCATGCTAGTACTAAGGTGTAGAGACTTAACTATCGAGGCAGACTTAAATGATGCGATGATCAAAACAAAGTCTAGACGGGACGATAGAAAAGAAAGGCTAAGCCTTTAACAGAAATGGTACCATTCCTCTTAGGTACGCTAGAAATGAGAGCATACAATTGCCCTCTCGCTGATCTTGTCCTTATCTTCCTTTGTGGATCAAGCCATACCAACAAGTTGCTTATTCTTAAGCTCGAGTCCTTTATCCTTGCTCTTATTATCCCTTCTTATAACTTCAGTAACAGGTCTCTCGAGAACTTCCTCCATCGCATGGGAAAACACTTACGTAGCTAGACAAGGATTAGTCGCAGTTAAAACTACTGTGACTACAGATGGAGGAAAGAAAGGAAAAGAGGTTCAGTCAAGGAAACAAAGGATAGTGCTAATGGCTTTTGGGGAATAGCCTTTAAAAAAACTTTTCTTGAAAAATGCTTCTTTGTAAACAGTTTCTCAAATAGTTTTCAGAAGGTTTTAAAAACTTTTGCCCAGTCTGGTAACCTTCTGCTCTGATACCAAATGTAACACCCCACCTCCGCTAGGGTCACTCACAAAGGGAATGCACTAGGTTTGGTGAAGCATTATCGAGGTAAACATGCACAGAAATATTACAAGACAGAACATATATAAAATAGCGGAAGTAAAACAAATTTCATTACCTTATAAAATAAGGTCTAAAGCCTTTTACATCAGAATACATCAAAACCTGTCTTGCACTAGTAAAGAAGCATAAAGCCTTTTCATAAATTATTCCCCAAAATAATGCGGTGAAGCAGCCATAGCCAAGAGAAGACCAGCTATACATGATGACCTTCAAGCATAAGAGGTCCGAACTAAACAACAACATTTCCTCCCTGAAAACCTAGCGGGGGGGGAACGGAAGACAAAGAGGCAAAACAAAACGGGGTCAGTCATAAAGACTGGTAAGTCCTATCTACTTCCAGTATAAAAACAGGTAAAGGTAACATGACATGCATAAACAGAAAGTAAACATAAGGATGACGACAAGATAGATAAGCTAAACCAAGATAACCGGATGAACTACTGTAGCAAGATAAACTAAGGTATCATGATAAACTACGGTGTCAAGATAAATCAAGGTATCACATCGTCAGGTTTCTATCAAGTATACCATCCCAAGGTATCTATCATGTATAACATCCCAAGGTATTTATCATGTATATTTGCTCTGCACCTCTCGTACTAGTATCCCAACCCGCGTCATGTGTTAACTATGAATGTCCCTTGCCCAATGTCATGTAATGGTCCATGTCAACCTAATATATAGCATATGTAGGTTTTCCCAACTCGTATGTTTCTTTCCATGTATAAGTTCAGTCCTTTGCCGTAGGCCGTACGGGCTTTCCCATGTAAATCTATACCACCTCAACGTAGTACCATTTTATCCTTGAAGTTGTTTTGGACTGCTACCCTTGATCTGGTTATGTTTTCTTACCATGAACTATCGCGTGTTCACTTAGGATTTATGCCACCTAGGGCCACTAGGGATTATGCTACCTAATGAACGTTTTCGTGTCTCGGTTTGGGTTCAAGCCACCTAGGGCCACTAGGGATTATGCCACCCGTCAACCACGCCCTTTATCCCACGTATGTATCATGAATCGTTTTCCATGTCTAGACGCACATGTATCTCAATGTGCCATCCGAATTCCGTGCCAGGGCAAATCAAGAAATACGGGACTCGGTCGGGAGCTTTAAGTCATCTGCCGATGCAGATATCAAGGTCTGTTTTTGTATCCGTGGCTATGGTCCCACGTGACCCCTCCCTCAACTACTGAAAGGCAATCCAAGAAAAATTATGTATGAGAACTACATCTCGGCCCCACTATGCCCCACTTTCCTATTGGCCAACCTCACCCATGACTCGATAGCAAGAACATGGTCTGTTGGGAGTTCTCTGCTTTTCCGTTCATACACGATTGACTAAAGATAGTAGGTAGTCGACGACGCGCTATCCAGGGCAAAAACAAGAATCGACGACTCCACGCTAATCCATCCCAGTCTTTAGGTCGCTCGCATAGCAACCAAGGCATACTCTTTGTTCTTCTACCGCAGACCTTAACCTCTTGTGAGCCCAGGCGGATCATCTGGAACCTCACAGAGGGATACCAAGAGTATCCTCACGTCCCCCGAAGTTTCCGCTTCGTTACCCAGTTCGTTGGAGCCTTTATCTAGATCAGATATTGCTCCGCCTCGTGTATTTGTTTAAGCAATGACTTACCGTATCGGGTTACTTATCCGTTCGTGAACTGTTCTAATTCCCTTGGCTAAGAATTATCACTTAGTTATCCCAAACTAAGGTTTACCACTTAGCTTCTTTCCCCGCTATCCTTGTTAACTACGATTTTCAACCTAGTCCCCTGAGCTAGGGTTTTGTCTAATGGGTTAAGTGTTGTCATTCAAGTTCATGATTTAACCCGCCTACGAATCATGTCAAGATTGGCTAAGTATTTAAGTTCAAGGCTTAGCCCTACAAGTTGGTTAAGTATACCAAGAAGCTCATGACTTAACCCTATCAAGTCAAATAGGTTAAGTATTTGTTTGTCTTAACCCTATCAGATTATCGTGTTAGATTGATTAAGCATAGATTATCTTAATCCCATCAGATTATCGAGTCGGATTGGTTAAGTATGGGTTAGCTTAACCCCATCCACTAATCGTATTACAATGGTTAAGTATATTTAAAAGGTCTTGTGACTTAACCCTATCATGTCCGCATATTAGATTGGTTAAGTATAGGTTACTTAACCTCATCAAATCATCTTGTATAGTTGGTTAAGTATAAGTTACTTAACCCCATTAAATTATCATGTTAAGTTGGTTAAGTATTGGTTACTTAACCTCATTGAATTACCAAGTTTAGATTGTTTAAGTGTTTAACTTAACCCCATCGAATTACCGTGTTTAGATTAGTTAAGTGTAGGTTACTTAACCCCATCTAATTACCGTGTTTAGATTAGTTAAGTGTAGGTTTCTTAACCCCATCTAATTACCGTGTTTAGATTAGTTAAGTATAAGTTACTTAACCCCATCTGATTACCAAGTCGGATTAGTTAAGTGTAAATTACTTAACCCCATCCCCTAATTGTCTTATATGGTTAAGTGTCATTAAGAAATCAAGTCTGGTTTAACTTAACCTACCCATTCGTGTCATATCGGTTAAGTGTCATTTGTCAAAATTACTTAACCTTTTCATGTGGCATTAATTAGAATAATGCACCCCAACCTCTCACATTAGACTTTGTTGTGGTTACTAGTTAAGCCGGGCGGGTCCGGGTAGCTTTACACCACAACCTAGTCTAACCTCGGGTTTTAAGTGCTATATGACCAACTACTCACATTGGGTCCTATTGTTTGTAGCTACTAGTTAAGCCGGGCGGGTCCGGGTAGATTTATGCTACAAACTCAACCCAACCTCGAGTTGGCCACTTTCATGTTTAGTCTAGTGTCTTATTACACTTACAACCCACACATGTCTAGTTCAAGTTCCATGTTTTCCTACGTGTCATGACCACATTTAAATGTATCATGAATGTCATGTTCTCATGTAAACCCCATGTCAATTTATGTGTCATATTCACGTTTTTCCTAAGCTACCCAAACGTATTTCCAACCCAAGTGGAAGCGAGTCACATAGTAGGGGTATTATGCCAACATATTGGCCTCAAACAGGTGAGATATCATAAAGGGATTGGCCGCAAACGTGAATATTATCCTAAAGGATTTGGCCTCAAGCATGCATTGTATCATAAGGGAGTTTGGCCACAAACATGCATAGTATCATAAGGGAATTTGGCCACAAACATGCATAGTATCATAAGGGAATTTGGCCACAAACATGCATGATAATATAAGGGGTTTGGGTTCATTTACATGCATAAGCCCCAAAGTCAAGTCTTTGCCAATATTTCACAAGTCAAATGGTTCCCAAAGGTTCATGCTAACATTCCATAGATAAAGATCCAAACTTGCAAGATAAACTAGGTTAAACATAACATGAGTGGCATGATTAAGTCGCTAAAACTTAGCCCAAGGTCATAGATCATAGAAAAGGGGAAAAATTAGGTTCACATAGGCTAGCATACTTATGTTTCATCGCATTTTATTCCATGTCACATTAGAACCACCGTTAGAATCTACAAGTAGCTAGAACTTACATAGCGAGGCTTAAGGAAAGATCATGAATCGTCTTGTCGAAGAAAGGAGGCTCCTTTGTTGAAGAATCGTCATGAAACTTGCGTGGCAACGTTGATCCCTCCTCGATTTGGTGTAGAAAGCTTGCACCTTTTGATTTGAATCCGATTTGAATGCATAAGCCCTTGGAGTTGGAGATGGAGGCCATGATCAAGATAGATTTTGGCAGCACTTAGTTGCTAGAATGATTTTTATTGATTTAGGTTAGGTCCTAGGGTTGTCACACCTAGACTGACCAATATCCCCTCGATCAGATTTCCCCAAATTACAACCATATAATCCGTAACCCAGATTTTACAGACTCTGAAACTAACAATCAACGCCCTGACTGATATCCTAGACTTTACAGGTCTAGACACTGTTTGAATTCGGTTTACAAAACAAAATACAAAATTAAAAACAAAAACAAATGGAAACCCTTGTTTTAGAATAAACTAAAGGAGATTAAATAAAAGGGGTCATCCCCTTTTTCTTTTGAGTCAAGGCTAAGTCAAATGGGAAAAGGACGGCCCCTTTATTTTGCATTGCACCACTTCACTTTCTTTGTCCCGATCTATCTGCCTTTGACAATGCCGGTTGGGAAATGAAAAGGAAACAAGGATTTTCTCTCTGAATCTTCAATTCACGATGTTGGATAGATTTATCTCGAAATCTCTGATGCTCGAATGATATGTTCTCCTTTCTCGATTGATTTGCAACACTGATAGCTCGCGATCAAAACCCTAGAAATTGCAAGCTCTTTGAATTTCACTCTTTGGTTGCTTGATTTGATTTGTTGGTTTTGTTTACACGTCGATGATGAAAAGGGTGTAATATATAGGGTCTGAATCGAACCCTAAATCTCTGATTTCCCTTGAGCGGCTCGATACTGATTTTTTGCCTTTCCCTTTTTGATTTCTTCTTTTGAAAAAACTTGATTGAATTTATTCCTGAATACTTGTTGTGTGTTATTCTGCATTTGATTCTCTGGAAATATATTTGCTCCCTGAAAAAATTGTTGCCTTGATTGTTTCTGCGATTTACACATCATCTGATTTGTTTTTAGAAAAAAGCAGGAAAGAATCCTTTCCAAAAAGTTCACTGTGCGATTTCTGCAAACAGTTTAAAATCTTGCCAAAAGAAATGACTTTGATTGATCAACTAAAAAAAATTCCAGTTTTTGATTTCAGGAAACTTTGCATTGATTTCTTCCCATATGCAAAGCCTTAAAAAAAACTTTGTTGATTTTTAGTGTTCTCTAGAAAAGTTAAAAATAATAACTTTCCATAAACACATTATTACCAAACAAAACTGGATACACTGTTTTTTTGGATAAATTACTTGGCCCTTGAATCCATTCAGCCATGCATTGTCACTCATGCATGTATATGTTATTTCCCTGTTATCTCATTTTATTGATTGTATGCAAATCTGAATTTCCTGCTTTGAAATGCTGCTTGTTATCATGCTGAAATTGCTCGAATTAAAACTTGATTCATGCTGAAATGAATCATCCCGTATATGTAAAAACTTCCCTTAAATCCATATGTTGATTTTCTGATTATGTTTAAGACTGGAAACAAATTAACACTTGCCATATACTCTTGTTAGTTTTCTGGAAAATGTTTCATGCTTGAAATATGTGAAATGAATTAAAGCCTTACTAAAAATTGGAAACATATATGCAGCCACTTTCTTGCATTTGAGAGACTTGTTTTAACTGAACTTGTTCCTGATTTTGACTTGCCATTCTTGATGCTGAAACCATCATGTATTCACATGTTGTAACACCTCGTAATTCTGTTAATATTAATATCCACAAATTAAATAATAACTAATCTTAGACGTGAGAATTGTGGGAAACGGGTTGCGCCATTGTGTTCGTCTCGGAATTCTGGTCGAAATAGAGTCCGAGTTTGCGTGAATTGGACTTCGTATGAAGAAGTTATGGCCATCGGAAGTTTCAGAAAATTCAAAACAGATTCAGAAAATTCAAATTTCGAAAAGTTCAGCCCAAACAGGCTGGGCGGGAAAAATTCCCGCCCGGACCAGGTCGACCTGGGGGTCGACCTGCCCACAAGGTCGACATGGGTGTCGACCCTAGGGTCGACCTGGGGGTCGACCTCCCTGGTCGAGCCCAGGCGACCTGGGTGCACCTGAATGGGTTTTTGGGCTGGGTTTTGGGGGCTGTGACGAAATCTGACGGCTTTAATCTATCCTAGGGTTTATCTAAAGGCCTAAAACAACTAACTACACCTGTAAATACACCCTAAGACCTAGCCTCTTCTACACACAATTCTATTCTGCTTCTTCTCTGCCTCTGTTCTAAATAAAAATAAAAATGGCGTCGCTACTCTGCTGGAATCAAAACTAGAAGCTAATCAACATCAACCTAAGCAACTCAATTCAAATTAGAGATTAAAGCTTCTGCAACAACTAAAGTTCTTTCTTTAATCCAACCAAGGCAAGTATAGTTATTCTCCGCTATAAACGTTAATTCTGATTGTGACATGAATTATAAATCTGAATCTGAGGTTATATCTGTTCTGTTCTGTTTGGATTTATCTTATTTTGTATCTCTTTCCTCTTTCTGTTTTATAGCCAGGCTACCACGAGCCTGAGCCAATCTCATAAGAGATTAACCTATGCTAAATTGTTTGGGACAGTAAAATGAATGATGCATAAATTGGGCATGACCAACAGGTGACTGATTCGAGGAAAGAACATGGATTGTAGTTAGAACATAAATTTGAGACATATGACTGGACATGTTGTATTTATAACATAAATGGGGATTGAACATATGATTTGTGATAAAAAGAATATGGCTTAGGTATAAAGATTTACATGAGAGTAGGGTATCTATTAATGTAAATAAACAACTAAGTAAGGGATCTTTGGAATATATGACATGCATAGTAGTCGATAACTATATTTGGTATAATTTATAAATGGATCTTCTGTACTATGCAAGTTTAATAAAAATTGAAACATGTGATATATGGTAAATTATGACCATAATCTATGCTATGTAAATGTAATGCAAACATGGGGTATATGATTATATTGTGTATCACGACTATTATTTATGCATGTGAACTTAGGCAAGATTTATAATTAGGCAAGATATGAAACTTTAAGAAATGAGTAAATCAGTTATATTTGCCTAATTTGCTAGTTTTGTTACATTGCCTAATCTGCTAGTTCTGTTATATTGCTTAATCTGCTAGTTCTGCTCTACTGCTTAGTCTGCTAGATTTGTTCATCTGCCAAATCAGTCATCTGCTAAGTCTGTTGAAAATGCTAAATCTGCTAGTTTGCTTAATCTGCTAAGTCACCTAATCTGAGAAATCTCTTATCTGCTATATCTGTTGAGTTGATATAATTAGTCCGCTATTGACATAATCTGAATTGGCTATAGTTATGAATAATTGACATGTATATTAAGCATGGGTATAAATGGTAAATCATTAATTAATTGGCCGCAAAGACAAACATGGCTAACTCGAGGTTAGAATGAGTTTGCGGCGTAATTCTACCCGGAACCGCCCGACATATTTCAGTGGTCGCAAACAATAGGTTCTAATGTGAGAAGTTAGTCATAACGTGCTTGAAACCCGAGGTTAGACTCAGTTTGCGACAGAAACCTGCCCGGAACCAACCGGCCTAACTAGTAGCCGCAAACTGTCATTCTAATGTGAGAGGTTTGGGCATTAATATTTAATTAATGAAAATCTGAGATAATTATGATGTATAAAACGTGTTGGGTAAGGTTAAACCAATTGGACCAATGAATCTGATAAACCCGTTTCGTGAATTCGTAGACCCAACACAAAGTTAGATAATCTGGAACCAATTAATCTGTAAGCCTGTTAATCCGAACATCTGATCCGTTAGTCTGAAAACCTGTTAACTTGATTGTCTGATTTGTGAACTAGTTAATCTAAATTTTGTATGTCTGAAACTTGTAGACAAGTTAAACTGAAATCTGTTAGTCTGGGGACACAAGGTTAGGAGGGGAATTACTTGTGTCATCTATTGTTTGGGACCCATATTAGTTAGTAACCCTTTTCTGATATCAAAACTTTGACCCAACAGTAAGTAGGGTCCGGGCACGCTTACTAAACTAATTATAAGCGGTTCATTCTAATAATGGCGAGGAGTGTTGATGGTGCGTTCCAGCGGGGTCATGTGCGTGCATGGATCCCGGTCCGCCTCTGAGGATGTAAGACGTCGTGACATCTGTAAATAGGTCTGTGCCAATTGGTTGTCACTTTAGGGAGTGATACACCCTACTGTGGGGCCGACACAGGATATTTATGTATTAGGCAGCCGATCGCTTGGGGTAGGGTTTTAGGGTACACTTAGTTATGTTTGTTTCTGTTGGTACCGTCTGTTTCTGTTGGGTGGTAACACCTGTCTGTTTCTGCGTGGTACCGTCTGTTCGGGTGGTAAAGGCCCATTACTAGTGTACACCTAATTCTACATTCTGCTTCCGTAGGGATTAATCTATTTCTGATCGGGTAGTAAAGGCCCATTATTAGCATCCTGTTTCTGTTAAATTATTCTGTACCCGTTTCCGTTTCAGTTTAGACATTAGGGTGACACCTAATTCTGTTATACTAGTATTAGTGCAGAGAAGTGTAAAGCAATAGTTTATGTCATTCTGTTCTTCTGTTATATCTGCTACACCTGTTACAATTATCTCTCATCCAGTTTTATGTTCATGTCATATTATTATTATCTGTTCATATGCTGAAAGTCACTGGACTTGCCAGACTTTTTGTCTGACCCTTGTTGTTTCGCCTCCTTTCTTCCGTTTCCCCCCCAGGTTATCCAAGGAGGGAATACTTTAGCTTGATCCGGATTTCTCTTTGCTTGAAGTGCTTAAAGTATGGCTTGGCTCTGTATAGCTTCCGTTCTATGGGGATTATGATTTTAAACCATGCATTTTGAAGGCTTTTGTACAAGACTGATATTTTGTACTTGAATTCTGAGATTTGAAAGGATGTAACCATATTGATTTCTGTTTCCGCTGTAATAAAGTTAAAAAATTTCAAGTACTGTTTTATTTGTCTTGTAAGTTTCTGTTCTGTTTACTAAAATGCTCCACCAAAGTTAAGGCATTCCCTTTGTGAGTGACCTTAACGGAGTTGGGGTGTTACACTTGGTATCAGAGCTGAAGGTTACTAGATTGGGTAAAGTTTTTGAAAACTGTTTTCAAAAAGGTTTTGAAAGGAAGTATTTTCAAAAATAAAGCTTATTTTGAAAAACATGATCCCAAAGAGCCATATATCTTTCTTTCAGTCCTTTTTGTATTGAACCTTTCCTTATTCGTTTCAGCATGTCTGAAGCATCTGAGATACCAGAGGGTGTTCATGTACCCGGTTGGTTTCGTCAATATCTTGAGGCTAGGACCGCCGCTGCAGGTCCAGCAAATGATCCCCTTCCCCCACCCCCTCCTCGTGCAATTGCTTTCTCAAAGATCTGTAGAGATTTTAGGGCCATGGGTGGGAAGGATTTCAAAGGAACTGAATCATTCGTAGAAGCAAGGAATTGGCTCAAAGAAACTGAGGATCTATTCGTTATCTTCGAGGTGGACGATAGGCAGAAGGTACAGTTGGTGGTATGGCTGCTCAAAGACGAAGCTTCCTACTGGTGGGAAGCCACTAACGTCGAGAGGCCGGTTGAGACATGGATGGATTTCAGAACAAGGTTTGAGACAAAGTTCCTCTCGCAAGCTGAACGAAGTTTACAATTGGAAAAGTTCTTATCTCTTAAGCAAGGAAGTATGACGGTCAAGGAATACGTCAACCAGTTCAACCAACTGGCTAGGTTCGGATTGGATTTAGTCAACACTCAGCATAAAAAGGCTCTTCGCTTTGTTAAAGGATTGAACGAGCCACTGCACAGCCTAGCCATGACCCACGTACCCATGGGAGCGACTTACGAGAAATTGGTGGACATGGCACTACTGCACGAGGAAGACAAGGGTCCGAAAGAGACAAAGAAGGAAGAACCACAGAATAAGAAAGCGGGGCCCAAAAAGGAAACACAAAAGAAGGATGAGAAGACTGAAGATAAGAAGGGGAAAAAGTGCTTTACTTGTGGAAGCTCGACTCATCTGAACAAGGATTGCAGAAAAAGGAAGGGCGCTTGCTTCAACTGTGGGGAGATGGGACACTTCACTGGGGACTGCCCGAAGAGACGAGGACAAGGAGGGCAGGCGAACACTCTTGAGGCTAGTGGCTAGGATAGGAGTAGGAAAATTTCTATAGTAGGTTTAATTTCTTTATCTGATTATGGAGTTAAGATTTTTTCTGATTCTAGTATTTTGATTTTGTAATCGATACTCTGCACTTTAATACTAGTATTATTTCTGAATTCCGCTGTAGACTCAGACCCATAAGGGTTATGGCTCATCTGTTTGAGATTGGGGTTTGAGGGATATCTGTGTTAGGCGTTAAGTATGACGCATACATTCTGAGTTTTCGTGGGATATGATTTTATCATGCTTAGCTTCCTAAGAATCATTAGGGAACCTGATCTGTACCAGTAGTCTGTAAATATTTGAATAATTCTGCTTTCCAGTTTTGACATTGGCTAAAGGAGGTAATCCTCTGGGTGTCAATCTGATGTTGATTTCGGTCTTCGGGGTTGATACTTAGGGGAATTATTTTCTCTACCAATGTCTAATGGGAACCAAGTCTTTGCCTTATCTGTACTCGCTTCCATCATTCGACTATATCCTATCGATCGAATCTTCGAACTTTAGGTAGAAACTAATGGGTGTAAACATGTGTTTGAGACATGTTATGTTTGATGGTTGCAAGTGGATGCAAGTGGTTGCTAGTGGTTGCCCGTGAATGCATATACACACACTAGGCACTAGATCGGCTCGAAAACACTCTCATACTGCATATGGATTGGTGAGCATTTTTAAATTTTGTGGATGCAAAATGATTGACTCAGCACCTGGATGTTGCATATGACTGAATGGTCGTGCACTCATATAGAAATGATATGTATCAAGTAGAAAGATTGCATACATAATGGACGCATGGCACTATCATGGTTTGCATTAAAGGAGGTCGACTGAATCAGTGGACCGCCTGATTTTGCATTAGATAGGGACATATACACACACTGTGCATTTAAACATGAAAGCATTAGAAGTCTATAAGGACAATGGATGCCTGTGTTTGATGGTTGAGTAGATGGTTGTTTGGATGATTAGGATATACATTCTTCTTGACTTGAAGATTTCGGGGACGAAATCCTTTAAGGAAGGGAGAATGTAACACCCCGTAATTCTGTTAATATTAATATCCAAAAATTAAAGAATAACTAATCTCAGACGTGAGAATTGTGGGAAACGGGTTGCGCCATTGTGTTCGTCTCGGAATTCTGGTCGAAATAAAGTCCGAGTTTGCGTGAATTGGACTTCGTATGAAGAAGTTATGGCCATCGGAAGTTTCAGAAAATTCAAAACAGATTCAGAAAATTCAAATTTCGAAAAGTTCATCCCAAACAGGCTGGGCGGGAAAAATTCCCGCCCGGACCAGGTCGACCTGGGGGTCGACCTGCCCACCAGGTCGACATGGGTGTCGACCCTAGGGTCGACCTGGGGGTCGACCTCCCTGGTCGAGCCCAGGCGACATGGGTGCACCTGAATGGGTTTTTGGGCTGGGTTTTGGGGGCTGTGACGAAATCTGACGGCTCTAATCTATCCTACGGTTTATCTAAAGGCCTAAAACAACTAACTACACCTATAAATACACCCTAAGACCTAGCCTCCTCTACACACAATTCTATTCTGCTTCTTCTCTGCCTCTGTTCTAAATAAAAATAAAAATGGCGTCGCTACTCTGCTGGAATCAAAACTAGAAGCTAATCAACATCAACCTAAGCAACTCAATTCAAATTAGAGATTAAAGCTTCTGCAACAACTAAAGTTCTTTCTTTAATCCAACCAAGGCAAGTATAGTTATTCTCCGCTATAAACGTTAATTCTGATTGTGACATGAATTATAAATCTGAATCTGAGGTTATATATGTTCTGTTCTGTTTGGATTTATCTTATTTTGTATCTCTTTCCTCTTTCTGTTTTATAGCCAGGCTACCACGAGCCTGAGCCAATCTCATAAGAGATTAACCTACGCTAAATTGTTTGGGACAGTAAAATGAATGATGCATAAATTGGGCATGACCAACAGGTGACTGATTCGAGGAAAGAACATGGATTGTAGTTAGAACATAAATTTGAGACATATGACTGGACATGTTGTATTTATAACATAAATGGGGATTGAACATATGATTTGTGATAAAAAGAATATGTCTTAGGTATAAAGATTTACATGAGAGTAGGGTATCTATTAATGTAAATAAACAACTAAGTAAGGGATCTTTGGAATATATGACATGCATAGTAGTCGATAACTATATTTGGTATAATTTATATATGGATCTTCTGTACTATGCAAGTTTAATAAAAATTGAAACATGTGATATATGGTAAATTATGACCATAATCTATTCTATGTAAATGTAATGCAAACATGGGGTATATGATTATATTGTGTATCACGACTATTATTTATGCATGTGAACTTAGGCAAGATTTATAATTAGGCAAGATATGAAACTTTAAGAAATGAGTAAATTTGTTATATTTGCCTAATTTGCTAGTTTTGTTACATTGCCTAATCTGCTAGTTCTGTTATATTGCTTAATCTGCTGGTTCTGCTCTACTGCTTAGTCTGCTAGATTTGTTCATCTGCCAAATCAGTCATCTGCTAAGTCTGTTGAAAATGCTAAATCTGCTAAGTCGCCTAATCTGAGAAATCTGTTATCTGCTATATCTGTTGAGTTGATATAATTAGTCCGCTATTGACATAATCTGAATTGGCTATAGTTATGAATAATTGACATGTATATTAGGCGTGGGTATAAATGGTAAATCATTAATTAATTGGCCGCAAAGACAAACATGGCTAACTCGAGGTTAGAATGAGTTTGCGGCGTAATTCTGCCCGGAACCGCCCGGCATATTCCAGTGGTCGCAAACAATAGGTTCTAATGTGAGAAGTTAGTCATAACGTGCTTGAAACCCGAGGTTAGACTCAGTTTGCGACAGAAACCTGCCCAGAACCAACCGGCCTAACTAGTAGCCGCAAACTGTCATTCAAATGTGAGAGGTTTGGGCATTAATATTTAATTAATGAAAATCTGAGATAATTATGATGTCTAAAACGTGTTGGGTAAGGTTAAACCAATTGGACCAATGAATCTGATAAACCCGTTTCGTGAATCCGTAGGCCCAATACAAAGTTAGATAATCTGGAACCAGTTAATCTGTAAGCCTGTTAATCCGAACATCTGATCCGTTAGTCTGAAAACCTGTTAACTTGATTGTCTGATCTGTGAACTAGTTAATCTAAATTTTGTATGTTTGAAACTTGTAGACAAGTTAAACTGAAATCTGTTAGTCTGGGGACACAAGGTTAGGAGGGGAATTACTTGTGTCATCTGTTGTTTGGGACCCATATTTGTCAGTAACCCTTTTCTGATATCAAAACTTTGACCCAACAGTAAGTAGGGTCCGGGCACGCTTAACTAATTATAAGCGGTTCATTCTAATAATGGCGAGGAGTGTTGATGGTGCGTTCCAACGGGGTCATGTGCGTGCATGGATCCCGGTCCGCCTCTGAGGATGTAAGACGTCGTGACATCTGTAAATAGGTCTGTGCCAATTGGTTGTCACTTTAGGGAGTGATACACCCTACTGTGGGACCGACACAGGATATTTATGTATTAGGCAGTCGATCGCTTGGGGTAGGGTTTTAGGGTACACTTAGTTCTGTCTGTTTCTGTTGGTACCGTCTGTTTCTGTTGGGTGGTAACACCTGTCTGTTTCTGCGTGGTACCATCTGTTCGGGTGGTAAAGGCCCATTACTAGTGTACACCTAATTCTACATTCTGCTTCCGTAGGGATTAATCTGTTTCTGATTGGGTAGTAAAGGCCCATTATTAGCATCCTGTTTTTGTCAAATTATTCTGTACCCGTTTCCGTTTCAGTTTAGACATTAGGGTGACACCTAATTCTGTTATACTAGTATTAGTGCAGAGAAGTGTAAAGCAATAGTTTATGTCATTCTGTTCTTCTGTTATATCTGCTACACCTGTTACAGTTATCTCTCATCCAGTTTTATGTTCATGTCATATTATTATTATCTGTTCATATGCTAAAAGTCACTGGACTTGCCAGACTTTTTGTCTGACCCTTGTTGTTTCGCCTCCTTTCTTCCGTTCCCCCCCCCCCCCAGGTTATCCAAGGAGGGAATACTTTAGCTTGATCCGGATTTCTCTTTGCTTGAAGTGATTAAATTATGGCTTGGCTCTGTATAGCTTCCGTTCTATGGGGATTATGATTTTAAACCATGCATTTTGAAGGCTTTTGTACAAGACTGATATTTTGTACTTGATTTCTGAGATTTGAAAGGATGTAACCATATTGATTTCTGTTTCCACTGTAATAAAGTTAAAAAATTTCAAGTACTGTTTTATCTGTCTTGTAAGTTTCTGTTCTGTTTACTAAAATGCTCCACCAAAGTTAAGGCATTCCCTTTGTGAGTGACCTTAACGGAGGTGGGGTGTTACACATGTGCACGACCACTTTAGCTGATCTGAACTGCACCACTTTGAACTTGTGCATCCATTCATGTTTAAGCATCATCTCCTTGCTGTTTGGGCATGCCTACTTTGTTGTTGCACCTGAGGCTGTATGTTTGTATTATACATGAAAACATGATCTGCCATGATCTTAATGTTATGCCAACTATATTAAGTCATTTACACCTATATCACATTTGTAAAACTGGAGCACACATTCTTGATCATTTCTGTGCAGTTCATGTTTCCTAATACATGTTGATGCTGCTGTGTCTTGAACTTGCACCAGTATATGTTTGTGTAGACAAAACTTTGTTGCTGATTCTTGTATGCTGTGTGATCATATGTACACACACACATATTGTCTACGTCCTTTTCTTTGATCATGTAGTTCATTCCACCAGGTTGTACACTTGCATGTGCATGAATCTTGACTTTGAGCTGCTGCTTGCACTAAACATAGCACAATATGATTATCTGAAGCTTTGATTAATTTTATGCTTGTGTCACCCTCTACTTGTTCACGCAGACCATGCTAAAACTTTTTTTGGTCATGTTGACTTTGACACAAATTCACTTTCCCACTTGTACAAACTTCTACTGAACCATATTAACATGTTGATTAGTGCTTTGACATATCTCGACCATGTATTTACTGTCTCGACTATTTGACGTTGTTGCCTCGGCCACTTTGACTTGTCATGTATACTTCTTGGCTGAAACATTGCATTTTTCATTTGCTGGCTTGTTCATATGAGTTTTCAACTTAACTGAGTCAAGAAGGTCCACTGCGGCTACTCCTCGGTCGCAAACTGATTGGCAAGGCAGTGCACATGTGTATACACGTGTGTACATGCAGCCATCAGTCAAGTTCTCCATGTCCCTGCATTGAGATATATATGTTGTCTGCCTTATGGTATTTACAGTGTTTCACTGTGAATATTACAAGCTGTCTAGACACAGTCGGATAAATCAGATCGAGTCAAAAAAATGATGAGAAACAAACCGAGATCTGAGGCAAATAAATTTTCAAAATAAAAAATATATCTACTTAGAATTTTAGAAATCATTTCTGTACTAGATACTGTGTGTGTGTTTCTGTAATGACAGGTAAGAAGACTGGACTGACTGATAAGCTATGAAGACAATGAGGACAGAAGACTGAAAGCAGAATAGTGTCAGTGTGTGTGTGTGTAAGTGTCTGTATAAGAGTCAATGTGTAACTGAGTGTGAGTGAACTGTAGTGAGGAACTAATGTATATGAAAAATGATTGTACTGATAATTTGTAATAAACAAAATCTATTTGAAATAAAATATTATTTCATTGTTGTCAAACAGACTTGTCTATTCTATTCTGTTGATTTATAAGTACAACAATTATGTGAAGCGATTAAATAGTGGAGTTGATAAATTTGTACTGTTGTGATAGTGAAATACAATATTATATTTAAATAAAATACTATGTGAATATCTGCATGTTGTACAGTCGTATTTTATTTAAATATAAATATTATATCTCTGTTTGTGATGTATATGTAGAACATTACAGTGATAAACACATTTAAAATAAAATATATTTGGTTGTTATCATCAAACAAAAAATCATATAATTGTGTACATAACAGCGTTATATACAACAATCTCCCCCTTTTGATGATGACAAACAAATAAAAGGTTTTGAAACCAATAAATATGTTTGACAGTGAATATTGAACTCCGCCTATTTATTAGCTCCCCCTACTACAGAAAACTCTCCCTATAACTGTGCATGAGCGAATTGAACTGAATGATAATGAATTTTCAAAATTAAATTATTTTATAAAATATTCACTCATAAATCAAAATCTAATCCATTCTCCCCCTATTGTTATCATCAAAAGGATACAACATTTAAAATACAGATGAAAAATGACTACAAATATAATTTCAGCTTAAGAGAGAGAACGGTCATCATAAATCTCAATCAATCAAACAAAAATCATAATAAACTAAGAACTAGTGGCATATTTCACATTACAGATAATGACGGATATACGATGAAATTTATATAAACGGGGAGAGTCAAAACATGATTTCCAGTTATTTTCAAAAAAAATGAGCTAAAAAAACAGTGACGGACTTGGACTATAATTACTAATTCAACTTAAGTGACAAAATCGTATAATCTCAAATCCTAATCCCTATCAATCAACAAATCATAATACGTCATAAAATATTAACACATTTCACAGATTAGAAGATGGACTGATAGGCTGGTTTTTATACTCAAAGGAGAATTTCATATTTAATTTCAATTTACAGCACATTTTTCCTTTTTTTTATTTTTTTATTTAAGAGCACATTGACCACGCATAACCAAAGCTTGGATTTTAAATGGAGCCAGTCGCAGCTTAAAATATAAGTCGTCTCATAATCATGCATGACCAGAGCTTGGATTTTTAAATGAGATTAGAGACACACTTATGTATTAATTATATATTTTTAGTTTTCAGCTCTAAAAGGAAAAACTCCTCGGTATATAAAACCAATATGGATGATAGAAATGTGGTAGGTACAGAGATGGACTGTGAAATAAATTTCTAAATTAATTATATTATAAAATATGCTCGACTGTACCGGGATCATTGAAAATTTTCAATTATCACTAATTCTGAATAATAGTATAACCACAATTCCATCACAAATATTTTCACTATTTATTCAAGATGATTTTAAAAAAAATATTAAACTCTCCACATTTATATAAAATCTTGATGGATGGCAGAAGGATGATAGATAATGAAGATGGTCGTGAGATAATTGCCAGTTCAAAGATATTATAATAAATATTCAACAATCATGAAAATCCAAATAAAATCTCCTCTTGTTGTGAAATATATTACAGTCACAATTCATCACAATTTCAAAACCTAATAATAATTTTGATGAATTATAAATACAGTTCAATTTGGATATTGATTTCAATTTCTGAATGAATAATCAATAAATAATTTTAAAAATGAAAATCAATTACAAGAGGAACATGAAGAGCTATACAGAAATAGAGGGATTAAAAAAATATATATATACAAAAATAAATCAGCACTTCTGATACCAATTGATATCTCCATTATTGAGGATTTTAAATTGATACTGGAGATGAAAAAGGATATCAAAGAATTTTAAACACAGAGCCCAAGCAGACAAGATGCACTAATTAGGCAAGCAGCAGACAGATTAAAACAGGCAATTATTTGACAATAGTATCAGAGCAGCACAACTGAAACAGTTTCAGATCAGACTTGTCAAGATGTTGGTCACACAGGATGATTCACGATCTAATGATTAAAAAATACCGTTTCTCTGAAATCATTTGAGGAATATGCAAAGTTCAGGATTCAATGAATCGATCACACTAGATTATTAAATTTGAATCGAGATATGTGTGAGAGTCAATAAATCAATAATTTTAAATGATTTTAAACAAATATTCAAAGCAAATAATCATGAAATAACGATAAGATTTAAGACCAGATTTCAAAAGAAATTTCACAGTTATTTCTGACAAGCCCAAGATAAATTTCAGATCATTTACATCAATTTTGAGAGGTATTCATGATTCAAAAAAATAAAATAATTTACTTGAAATCACTTGAATCAATGTCAAGTTTTGGAATATAATGAATATGTCACACAAGGTTGATAATTTCAAATTTAGGATTTGTGTGAGATTCAAAATATCAGGAATTTCAGATGATTTCAAACAAACAAATTTCAATCATACTGATCAAGATGTATCACTGATAATTCAGTTCAAAATTTCAAAGCCAATCTGAAAATCAATGAAATTATCACAATTGATAAATAACAGTGTGCTGTAATGAGTATATATTTTCAAGCCTTTCTGAAATGAATTAGGAGAACCTCGGAATAGCAGAGATGTGTGAAATTTCAATTATTTTTCAGATCTTCAAAAAAAATTTAGAATTAATATTAACAGTGTTCAAGATATAACAAGAATACGTCAACACTGTTAGGAATTCAGAACACAGAAAAAGAACTTCAAAACAATTGCAGATATATACAAATTTAGATCCAAGGTTTGGAAATGATTACAATGTCAGATTTTCATTCAAGAGAAACAAATTTCCAGATAATATGACTTCTGCAATTGGAAGTTAACAAATCCCAACAAAGAAGAATATAACAGTGACAAATCAAAAAACAACAAAACAAAAAGATAGAAGAAGAGATAGAAGGAGATAGAAGAAAAAAAACATTTTTTTTTACAAAGGTGAGTTCAGAGATCATACAAGAATCCAATGTAAATCAGAATCTCTAACTCAATAAACCAGGCTAAGGAACTGTGAATAATCTAATGATGTTAAGCAGTTTGAAATCAGTTTCTCTTTCGCAAAGCAATTCCTCAGCCTCCTTTGGTACCTAGCAATTTAGGGGATCGAGTGGTCTGACAAAATTTGTGAAACCACTCACAGTTGTTTATGTTTGTTTCGGTACCCAAACTTGTTTATACAACAATCCATCCGAATTTACCTTTGTACCCTTTGAAACCCAAATCTGTTTGAATCTAAAGAAGCTTGTTTTTGGGATCCAGGATTGTTTAGATGAATTATTATAAAACGATTTCTCATTTCGATTTTGATTGAAAAATCCTTTGCGATTATCAGAGTTTAGATTTTCAAATCGATTCTTTTCAAAGCTGGTTGAAGGATTTTTTTTAAATCATTCGAATTTCGATTTTCGAAAACATTGTTTTTTCCAAAACCAAGACCACGTTTATTTCCGATAGAAAATTGGTTTTTCAACAACATGTCCAATGATTTTTCTCTATTAGAAAATTTATTCAAGGTTGATTCAAGCCGTTGAATTTTTAATTTAAGATCACCAATTTCCTTCTTTAAATCTGGACATCGATTGTTAGTGATCTTACATCTTTCAAAATCAAATTTCAAAACCAAATTTTCATCTCTAAGCAAATTAATTTTGGTTTGGGAATCAGCAATCTCAGATTCAAACTTAGCTTGATTTTCAGATGCAGATTTTTCAAAATCTTTGAATCTCACAATTTCTTTTTCAAGCTCTTTCAAAACCGAATCAGATTTCTGTAAACTTTGATTTTAAAAAATCCTATGTTTGGAAATAATATTATCCAACTCCTTTTGCAAAGAATCATTTTTATAAATTAGCTCATCTTCATTTTGTTTTAAAATGATAATTTCTTTTTCAAAATTCAGAAGATTTTTATTAAGATGAGTTAAATCATTTTTCGAATTGAAACAATTCTTGCAGTCGGAGTTTTCATGTTTTAATTTCAACATATCATTTTTGTTAACCAAAACACGATTTTCAGATCTCAGAAGTTTGTTTTTCTGTTGGAGAATATTGACAGTTTTGGTTAAATTATTACAGAGAGAAAACAATTTTTCATAAGAAAAAACTCCATCGTCTGAATCATCATTAATGGCTCCAATTAAACACACATCTGAATCTGAGTTGGCAGTTGGGGGTTTTGACCAGCCGTCGGATTTTCCATACAGAGTGTTGAGAGTTTTCCAGATATCCTGCGCGTTTAAACAATGGGAGATAAAATTTAATTAACAATTATCAAGATAGGAATAAATAATATGCATGATGCGAGCATTTTAGACCATATTCCCCTTGTCTAACATGTCTCCCATATTTTCAATAATATTCCAATATTCAGAATTAGAAGATTTTAAATATAATTCAAAATTTGATTTCCAAATTTGAAAATCTGTTCCATTGAAACTAAATGGAATATCACTGGATTGACTCTCAAAAGACTGACAGCAAGGGGAAAACATGATTCTAGAGTTAATCAAAAACCAAGCTCTGATACCAATTGTTGGATCTAGATTAACCCTAGAGGGGGGGTGAATAGGGTTTATTACAGTTTATCGGATAATTAAAAATTAATCGCAGCACAGATAATTGCAGAGTAAATAAATGCGGAAAATAAATAAAACACAGAGATACCCAGCTTCGGCAAATCTTGCCTACTGCTGCATTCCTAAGGTTTCTACTAGGTGTTAAAACGGATCCCGCATACAAGACTATGTACACTTGCAATCCCTGCTCCTATTCTAACCCTACGCTCAAAACCTTAGACTGGCCGATATCCCCTCGATCAGATTTCCCCAAATTACAACCCTGTAATCCGTAACCCAGATTTTACAGACTCTGAAACTAACAGTCAACACCCTGACTGATATCCTAGACTTTACAGATCTAGATACTGTTTGAATTCGGTTTACAAAACAAAAACAAAACATAATACAAAATTAAAAACAAAAACAAATGGAAACCCTTGTTTTAGAATAAACTAAAGGAGATTAAATAAGAGGAGTCATCCCCTTTTTCTTTTGAGTCATGGCTAAGTCAAATGGGAAAAGGCCAACCCCTTTGTTTTGCGTTGCACCACTTGACTTTCTTTGTCCCGATCTATCTGCCTTTGACAATGGCGGTTGGGAAATGAAAAGGAAACTAGGGTTTTCCTTTCTGAATCTTCAATTCACGATGCTGGATAGATTTATCTCGAAATCTCTGATGCTCGAATGATATGTTCTCCTTTCTCGATTGATTTGCAACACTGATAGCTCCGATCAAAACCCTAGAAATTGTAAGCTCTCTGAATTTCACTCTTTGGTTGCTTAAATTGATTCGTTGGTTTTTTTTACATGTCGATGATGAAAAGGGTGTAATATATAGGGTCTGAATCGAACCCTAAATCTCTGATTTCCCTTGAGTGGCTCGATACTGATTTTTTGCCTTTCCCTTTTTGATTTCTTCTTTTGAAAAAACTTGATTGAATTTATTCATGAATACTTATTGTGTGTTATTCTGCATTTGATTCTCTGGAAATATATTTGCTCCCTGAAAAAATTGTTGCCTTGATTGTTTCTGCGATTTACACATCATCTGATTTGTTTTTTTAAAAAAAATAGGAAAGAATCCTTGCCAAAAAGTTTACTGTGTGATTTCTGCAAACAATTTAAAATCTTGCCAAAAAAATGACTTTGATTGCTCAACTAAAAAAAATTCCAATTTTTGATTTTAGGAAACTTTGCATTGATTTCTTCCCATATGCAAAGCCTTAAAAAAACTTTGTTGATTTTTAGTGTTCTCTGGAAAAGTTAAAAATAGTAACTTTCCCTAAACAAATTATTACCAAACAAAACTGGATGCACTGTTTTTCTGGATAAATTACTTGGCTCTTGAATCCGTTCAGTCATGCCTTGTCACTCATGCATGTATATGCTATTTCCCTGTTATCTCATTTTATTGATTGTATGCAAATCTGAATTTCCTGCTTTGAAATGATGCTTGTTATCATGCTAAAATTGCTCGAATTAAAACTTGATTCATGCTGAAATGAATCATCCCATATATGTAAAAACTTCCCTTCCATATGCTGATTTTCTGATTATGTTTAAGACTGGAAACAAATTAACACTTGCCATACACTCTTGTTCATTTTCTGGAAAATGTTTCATGCTTGAAATATTGAAATGAAATAAAGCCTTGCTAAAAATTGGAAACATATATGCAACCACTTTCTTGCATTTGAGAGACTTGTTTTAACTGTACTTGTTCCTGATTTTGATTTGCCATTCTTGATGCTGAAACCATCATGTATTCACATGTGCACGACCACTTTAGCTGATCTGAACTGCACCACTTTGAACTTGTGCATCCATTCATGTTTAAGCATCATCTCTTTGCTGTTTGGGCATGCCTACTTTGTTGTTGCACCTGAGGCTGTATGTTTGTATTATACATGAAAACATGATCTGCCATGATCTTGATGTTATGCCAACTATATTAAGTCATTTACACCTATATCACATTTGTAAAACTGGAGCACACCATTCTTGATCATTTCTGTGCAGTTCATGTTTCCTAATACATTTGATGCTGCTGTGTCTTGAACTTGCACCAGTATATGTTTGTGTAGCCCAAACTTTGTTGTTGATTCTTGTATGTTGTGTGATCATATGTACACACACATATTGTCTATGTCCTTTTCTTTGATCATGTAGTTCATTCCACCATGCTGTCCAGTTGCATGTACATGAATCTTGACTTTGAGGTGCTGCTTGCACTAAACATAACACTATATGATTTTCTGAAGCTTTGATCAATTTCATGCTTGTGTCACCCTCTACTTGTTCACCCAGACCATGCTAAAACTGTTTTTGGTCATGTTGACTTTGACACCAATTCACTTGCCCACTTGTACATACTTCTGCTGAACCATATTAACATGTTGATTAGTGCTTTGACATATCTCGACCATGTATTTGCTGTCTCGACTATTTGAAGTTGTTGCCTCAGCTACTCTGACTTATCATGTATACTTCTTGGCTAAAACATTGTATTTTTCATTTGCTGGCTTGTTCACATGAGTTTTCAATTGAACTGAGTTGAGAAGGTCCACTGCGGCTACTCCTCAGTCGCAAACTGATTGGCGAGGCAGTGCACACGTGTATACACGTGTGTACATGCAGCCATTAGTCAAGTTGTCCATGTCCCTGCATTGAGATATATATGTTGTCTGCCTTGTGGTATTTACAGTGTTTCACTGTGAATATCACAAGCTGTCTAGACACGGTCGGATAAATCAGATCAAGTCAGAAAAATGATGAGAAACACACCGAGATCTGAGGCAAATAAATTTTAAAAATAAAAAATATATCTGCTTAGAATTTTAGAAATCATTTCTGTACTAGATACTCTGTGTGTGTGTGTTTCTGTAATGACAGGTAAGAAGACTGGACTGACTGATAAGCTGTGAAGACAGTGAAGACAGAAGACTGAAAGCAGAACAGTGTCAGTGTGTGTGTGTAAGTGTCTGTATAAGAGTCAATGTGTAACTGAGTGTGAGTGAACTGTAGTGAGGAACTAATGTATATGAAAAAAATGATTGTACTGATTATTTGTTATAAACAAAATCTGTTTGAAATAAAATATTATTTCATTGTTGTCAAACAGACTTGTCTATTCTATTCTATTGATTTATAAGTACAACAATTCTGTGAAGCGATTAAATAGTGGAGTTGATAAATTTGTGCTGTTGTGATAGTGAAATAAAGTATTATATTTAAATAAAATACTGTGTGAATATCTGCATGTTTGTACAGTCGTATTTTATTTAAATATAAATATTATATCTCTGTCTGTGATGTATATGTAGAACAGTACAGTAACAAACACATTTAAAATAAAATATATTTGGTTGTTATCATCAAGCAAAAAATCATATAATTGTGTATACAACAACGTTATATACAACAGCCCGGCGGTTTACTTCATCCTTTGGAGGTTCCACAGTGGAAGTGGGAGAGCATCTCTATGGATTTCATTGATGGTTTGCTTAGAACAAGAAAAGGCAACACCAGTATTTGGGTTATAATAGATAGACTTAATAAGAGCGCTCATTTCATTCCAGTTAAGAGTAAGAGCGCGGCAGCATGGTTGGTAGAAATTTATGTTCGTGAGACAGTCCGTCTTCATGGAGTACCTTCCAGTATTATAAGTGACCATGACCCCATTTTCACCAGTGAATTTTGGAGGAGCTTGCAAGAAGCATTAGGTACACAGTTGTGTTCGAGCACCGCTTATCACCACCAGACCGATGGATAGACGGAAAGGGTGAATAGAGTTCTTGAGGATCTTTTAAGACTGTGTATCCTAGACTTCAGAGGAACTTGGGAAGAGCATCTTCCTTTAGTAGAGTTCGCCTACAACAATAGTTATCAAGCTAGTATTGGCATGGCACCCTTCGAAGCATTATACGAACGATCATGTAGATTGCCGACTTGTTGGTCGGAGTCTACAGAAAGACTTATACTTAGACCAGATATGGTTAGAGAAACTTCCAAAAAGGTTGATCTTATTAGACGGCGAATGAAGACAACTCAGGATAGGAAGAAATCCTACACAGACAAGAGAAGGACTGACATTGAATTTGAGGTGGGAGACATGGTTTTCATTAAGGTATCACCGTTAAGAAATGTGGTTCGCTTTGGATCTGTTGTTAAATTGGCACCAAGACTTGCAGGGCCATTTACCATAACAGAAAGGATCAGTGAAATGTCCTATAGAGTAAAGCTACCAGAGAGACTATCCAGTGTTCAAGATGTTTTCCACGTTTCTTATTTACGGAAATGCTTGCATGATACCGCAGAAGTAGTTGACCCAAGTATACTAGAGGAAGTAGAGGTGGAATGGGAGGTGACAGTTAGATGAGTTCCTACCTATATTCTTGGATCAGAGGTTAAGAAGCTATGCAATCAAGAGGTCAATTTGATGAAAGTTCAGTGAGGAGATAACAAAGAAGATGCAACTTAGGAGACTGAAGAAAAGATCCGCGCTTTGTACCCTTTTCTTTTTAAGGGTATGTTCTTAACTTCCTTCCAAAGCTTTTGTTCATGCTAGTTTCTTTCATTTAAGTATATCCTATCAATCAAATCTTCGACCTTTAGGTAGGAATCCCATGGATGTAAACATGTATTTGATACATGTTATGTTTGATGGATACAAGTGGATGCAAGTGTTTGCTAGTGGTTGCTCGTGGATGCATATACACACACATTAGGCACTAGATCGGCTCAATCACTCTCATACTACATATGGATGTGTGCGTATTTTTCTTCTTTTTATGGATGGAAATGGATGTATCATCATATGGATGTTACATTTGGATGGATGATTGTGCACACATATAGAACTTACATGTTATAATAGGATTATTTGCATACATGTTGGTTTCGTGGCACTAACATACATTGCATTAAGGAGGTCAACTGAATTAGTAGACCGCCTGATCTTTCGCATTAGCATTGGGACATATACACACACCTTTGCATATGTTCATATAAGCATTATATTTTTTTAAGGACAATGGATGCCTGTGATTGGTGGATGAGTAGATGGATGTGGATGTTTGTATATACATTTTTCTTAACTTGAAGATTTCGGGGACGAAATCCTTTAAGTAGGTGAGAATGTAACACCCCGTAATTTTAACAACACTAAAGATGATAAATTAAAGAATACTTAATTAAATATTCAGAATTAAGTGAAATGGACTGCACCATTGCGTTCATCTCGGAATTCTGATCAAAATAGACACCTCGTTTGCGTAAAATGAACACCGTATGAAGAAATTATTAAGGTTTGAAGTTTGTATACGCATAAGAAGAATATATATACATATAATTAATCCAGAATTCAAAACAGTTCAAAATTCACGTAGAAAAGGGGAGCGGGAAAATTCTCACCCAGCGATGTCGACCCCATTAAGGGAGTGTCGACCCCTGGGTCGACACACCAAGGGGGTGACCCCCTTACGACAGATTTGGGCAGAATTCTTCTAACTGAATGTGGACTCCTTTCTTGACTTGGTTCGTTGGCTTTAGGCTATAAATAAGGCCCCATTTCTCTTGTTTCTCCACACCTAAAACAATGCAGAACTAGATGATGCCTTTGCCCAGATTAAATCAAGTCTTTTCTTCTTCAACAATCGACTAGAGTTATTTAAGTTTATAGATCTGTGATTCAACATCTGCAATCCCTCTTCTATTTCTTAGATCCAATCACAGTGAGTCTATGTTAGTTTTAGATCTAAATAATTAAAAGTTAATCTTGACATGACTATAACTTGGATCTAAGCCTATGACTATTTGAATCATATCAGACCTACTATAACCTGTGTATTTAAATTATTCTGACATGACTATGAACTAGATCTAATCCTATACCTATTTATCATGTCATATGCTCCATTTTTAGTTGATCTAATTCATTGCTTAGATCTCATCATGCCTATCTATGATGTCCCTATTATGTTAGAATCAGTTTTACTATCATATGTTCGTCAGATCTGTTCCTATATTCCTATCTTGTCATTATGCCCAACTTTGTCACTGTATGTTTATTAGTTGCTATGCCTGTTTCAACCATTATATGTCAATATTGTTATTATGATCATTTCTGTCCTCTTCCCTTCTTCTTTTCCCTTTTATTTTTATATAGCCAGGATACCTACGAGGCTAGGCATGCCACTGAAATATGCAAACACATAAAATTGAGAACGAGGGGGAAAACGTTAAAACTGGGGCATAACTTGTATTGAGAAATTTGGGCATAAATTGAATGTAATACATGAATGTGGATTTGGGGCATAAACCGCAATTGTGCTTAAAAACCTTAATTTAGGGCATGTGGTTCATTATGAACATGACTTGGGAAAGGGGCATGAAAACCTATAATGACATAGGAATAATTGGTTAATAATGGAAATGCCTAGAGTTACAGTAATTAGAAACTGTAACCGCGCTTAGACACGAGGTTAGATTACACTTGTGGTGGAAGTCTGCCCAGAACTGACCGGCTTATCTAGCACCACAAGTGGTGAATCTAATATGAGGGATCTAAGTGCATAAACATGTGACATGCTAAGACATGAGGTTAAGCCCGACTTGTGGAAGAAGTCTGCACAGAACCGCCCGGCATATCCAACATCCACAAGTTGTAGGCTTAATATGGGAGGTCTAGTACATTATAACAATAAATGAATATGGCAATCAACTTGAATACTTAACCTAGTTGAATCCATAGGGATTATATATGTTAACTTGAGTTGGGGTTAAGTAAAATTGTATTGAACAATGGGAGGGTTAAGTATACTTTAGGTTTGTGGGTAATATTTATATATATATATAGGCTTACCAACATAATCTGTAGGGTTATGCAATCTTTTAATATGGTATGGCATAACCTGGGGAAAACCTAGTGGGGATGCAAGCGTTGGGGGAAGCTTGTATCATCTTGTATATGGGACTCGTTTTGTTAGTAACCCATATATAGGTATCAAACGAGTGCTCCGAACTAGGTCAAGTTAGGGCAAGCTTACTGGGATGATTGTAAGAGATCCAAACGAAGGGGTGGTGTGGGCGGCGCATTCCGACGGGGTCATGTGAGTGCATGGGTCCGGCAGAGGAAGTTTAGATGTTGTGACATCAATAGATATGGTTGTGCACATCCTGAAAACGAAGGGTTGCCACTTTAGGAAGTGATACATCCTACTGTGGGGCCAACACAGTGTATCTATGAAGTAGGGAACCGATCGATTGGGGTAGTAATTAGGGTACATCTAGACTCTGGTATGTTTAGGAGCCCGTTATTATTCTTAGGGGTAACTCCAGTATGTTGGGCTGCTTGTTGATTGTATGGGGTCGAACCTCTCACTAGAAGTGTGCCTAAGTCTACCATCTTATAGTTGTTGGGATCGTCTCATTCTGTTTATAATAGTATTGTTGTAGATAGAAAGAGAAAGTACTAGAGAAGCGCAATATACTCTATCATGTTTATCATGTTTACCTTGTTGTACCTGCCTTTTATGATGTTATCTCTCTTATCCACTTTGTATGCATGTCATGATACTTTTACTTATTTATATTCTAAAAGTAACTGGACCCGCCAGACTTTATGTCTGACCCATTTTGTTTCCTCTTCTTTGTCTTTCGTTTCCCCCTAAGTTCTCAGGGAGGGAATAGTAAAGCTTGATCAGGGTTATGCTTTCATCCTGCTTGGAGCTGCTTAGATGTACTGTTTGATTTTATATCTCTCTACTATGGCTATATTTTGGGGATTATGCTTCTTTTGTTATTGTACTCTGATGTTTTAATTACAAGGCAGATGTTTTAATGATGTACTTGGTTTTATGCATTTCAGAAATATGATGTAACCAAGTTTTCAACTACGATGTTTTCTGATTAATAGAATTTTAAATTCCGCTGCTATTTTATATCTGTCTTGTAATGTTTCTGTTTCTGTTTACCTATAATGTTTCACGTAATTTAATGCATTCTCTTAATGAGTGACATTAATGGACCTGGGGTGTCACACCCATGTTTCCTAGGTACTAATCCTTATCTGCCCAATAAATTAAAAGCGTGGTTTGGCCTCATCATTTCATTTTCCTTCCAAAAATTAAAAGCTTCCAAAACTTTATTTTTATTGACAAAAACTTATTTTTGCGAAGCCATAAAAATTAAACGCGAAACCATTTTTCAAATCATAAAAACTAGAGTAGACAAGGACAACTATTTCTCAATTAATTTCGCAATAACCCATTCATTTCACTATGTCGGTTCCATTTCTTACAACAAGGTGTAAATTTCTAAGCTTAGCCCAAACATTTACTCTATTCTAAATTCTTAACAACTTACTTTGTTCACCCGTTAATGTTTTGTGTCAAAATAATTGTCAAAAGAATACAGATTTTCAAAATTTTCTTTATCGAAAATTTTAGTTTTTAACAAAATGCAATCTCTTCTATGTTTTGCTATTTAATCCTCTCATACTTTATATCTTAAAAACTGCCAAGCTACAAATGCTCTATAAATTATGCCTTTTTATGAAAGAATTCATTTTTAGACAAATATTTCATAAGAAATCAACGTTTCCAAAATATACCCCATTTTCCCCAAATCGCAATATATACTTTTTATAATATGTTACATAATTTTTTTTCAAGCATAAAGATTCTCTTTTTGTTTCAAAAATTGTTTCTACACAATTTAAGCCAACACATATTTTAAATTGTAAACTTGTAAGGTCGAAACTTGAAATAACACCGTAAACTATCACCCAAAAGCCTTTAAAATTTCAAGTTCTTAAAAGTCAATAATGGGGCTATACTCGATGTGGGTTTCTATCTTATTTACACTTTCTTAAACATTCCCTCAAAGTCGTTTTTTTCTTTTCTCAAATATATATACATATATTCCTAATCCATTTCCCTTCTTACTGTTTCCCAGTTCGTAAGGCTATACTGCCAAACCCACTAATCTAAAATACAAACATTTCAGGTACTAACATATGGGATACATCTTTTTTCATTACAAAACATATTTTCCACTTTTCACCCAAACTACCTAAGGTTTCTTATTCTCAAATTTCCGTCACCACTTCTTTAGTGTGCATAACTAATATCCATACTCTTTCCTATTTAGTGGGTTCTTTTATTGTTTAAGGTGTATTTATATAATATATTTATATTTTTAAAATACAAATACGCTCATTAACTATTATATAGAAATCCTAAACCCAAGCTATGATACCAGATGCAACAACCCGAATTTCGACAGATCAAATTTTTGTCTAAAAATCCCAATCTATCGAAGCTTGAGTCTTCTTATCTGGTATCCTATAGAAAAGACAGAGATATAAATATATCAGAGCTCAGTAAACATCTCATAGCAGAATGGAAAAAATAAAATATAATCAAATACAACCATACTGAAGTTATAATACCGCCTAATCAGTATCCAAAGCTATTATATCTTTGCCACAAACCTAACCTGCGAGTGTATTATGAGGAGGGGGTCAGAACACAAAGTTCTGGAGACTTGACAAATTATACATTCTGAAATAACCCTACATATACCATTTAGTTATGTTTTCTTATTTATCAGGTTGTTTGGGTTAACAACACTCAAGGCTCTATACTCACATCGTACCCATCTACTTCCAGTAGATTAACCTAATATAGTAATGTGTGTAGCTATTCCCCATCGTATCAAGGTACTCCCCATAGTACCCTCCTCGCACGATCTCCACCGTCATGCCACTTAAGTGTATCCTAAGCCGAACGACATACGAAAATCCAAATCATTACGCTACGTTACCATGCAGAACCATCAGCAAGCGTACAGATCGTCATATCCAAACTCCTCGGTCGAATCAAGCCTTAATACGGAGTAATGCCCTAACGTTACGATGCACCACCCGATGCGTGTATCTTGACCCTCATACGTACGTACTGTCTACTATACCCCCGAGTCCCGTAATAGGGCTGCGTTCAATGCACGGAACTCGGTCGGGAGTTCTCCATATTTGTATAGGTCTGCTCAAAGTAACTATAGCACTGACACCCAAGTATGTTCTGCATTTTCACGGTGGCTATGGCCTCACCTAGACCCCTCCCTCAACTAGTGAAAGACTACATCAAAGTTAAGTAACGTGCCCCTAGCAAACAATCTATCATCCAATTTGCCGTGTCCCTCAACCAATGTCTCGATAGTGAAAGATCGATGGTCTCTTGGTTTAGCTCTAGTCTTTCCGCATCCCATTGACTGCCAATGATAGGTACCAAATGATTACTATCCTTAGTTTGGTCGTGACAACCTCTCCTGAGGCCAATCGTCGAGTCCCTCAATGCTATCCTTCATAGCCTTATGACTACCAACTATCGTTGCAGTCAAGGTATACTCACCGGGTGGTACCGTACAGACTAAGCCTCTACGAGTACAGCCTTAGCGTGTACCGCAATAGAGGACCATCACGGAGTACCCTACCACGTCCCTCGGAAGTTGCGTGCTTCCCTCCAATCCAACAGAGCAAGCAGATTAACCAGAACAATAACCAAGTAGAATAATCAGATGAGCATGCCCCTCTCATGTCTCAAGTCACCTCGATGATCTACCCTGTTGGGTTTTTCAACTTCGTACATGCGGACTGGTCCGAGCGCATCACGCAAACATGTTATTAGACCCTATGTCTAATCAATGACTTTCTTTATCTTATCAGATTTCCAATTAACTCGATTACCCAAATATTCACTTTTATTCAAGTTACTAGGTTTTCTCTGTTCCCCTTATATCTCTGAGGAATGGACCCTACTCGCTTATTAAATGTATAGGTTTAACTTAATCATGTTTTAAGTTCATTAATAAGCATATAACATGTTATTCCCTAAATTGTAATTAACGAAGGTAATCTACATTTTTTCACATTATTGTCATGTCATTTACTATCCAGTTACATGTTTACTAGTTCAATAACATGTTTTACTTAATGTATAATTAAGTAAATCTTTTCCCAATCCTCATGTTTTCTTATGACATGTCTACTTAATATATAATTAAGTATAACTTATTTCATTTTATAAGTCTTCTTTACTCTTTCTTATTTAATCATAACCTTGTCCTACACTGCAATTACAACCTGTTGTTGTTTACTTGTTAACTTAATTCTCTTAACTAAGGTTTATTAATAAGTTCTCTTTGTAATACCCCACGTCCATTAATGTCACTCACTAAGGGAATGCATTAACTTTCATGGAGTATTATAAGAGTATAGAACAGAATATCACGAGACATATATATATATATAATGGTACTTAAGAAAATTCAAAATTTATTCATTGCAGCGGAAAAGAAAAACATGTCTGGTTACAACATTAAAACCATATACTAAAGCCAGGTACACAAGTATCCATCTTGTACAAAATTATTATCAGAGTATATAAAAGTGAAACCATAATGCCACTCCAAATAGCCATAATGGAAAAGAGATAAAGTTGAGCATTTCTTTCAACACTTCCAAGCGCTTCAAGAAGAAAGAAATCCAAATCAAGCTCCACTAGTCCCACCCTAAGGACCATTGGGGGGAGAAAGAAAAGAGGCGAAACAAAAAGGGTCAGACATTCGTCTGGCGAGTCCAATGACTTTAACAATATAATCAATAAAGTAATAGGATAAGAACATAAACTGGATATAAGAGATGACAGTAATATAAGCAGATATGACAAGGTAAACAAGATGAACAAGATATAACGTTGATTGCACTTCTAATCACTATAAGATAATCCCTACACCGCACCAATACTAGTTCCATATTGAAAGTTGATCCCTCTTACTAAACTTAATAATAATAATACTACTGGTAGTTTTGTGTACTCCTAGCTGCTGTCATAGGTGCCGTCTGCTCCTATCTCCACTAGTTGTACCCACTACCCTCCTCATTCGATCGGCTCCCTAACTCGTAGATACCTGTGCTGGTCCAACAGTAGTGTGTATCACTCCCTAAAGTGGAAACCCGATACTACTAAAAGGTCCGGCTTATACATAGACGATGCAACAACGTCTTACCTACCAGCGCAGACTCACGCACGCACATGACTCCGTTGGACTTGCACTGCCATCGCTAACTCTTTATTGACCTCTTATAATCAACCCAGTAAGTGTGTCCCGTCCTCGACCTAGTTCAAGCTCACATAGATACTAAATGGGTTACTGGTTGAAAAGGGTCCACCCACTTGACGTAAGCTTCCCTCCAAAGCTTGGTCCCCACTAGGAATTCCCACTTAACCCCTCTTTATCCCCATGTCTAATCACATATCTCATCTTGGTTAAGTGTTTTAATTATGTTTTACATGCTATCCATGTTACCTACTTAACCGTTTTATCATACCCATGTCTTATCACATGTCTTATCTTAGTTAAGTGTTCATTAACTCATTATAACCGTAATCTTGCAAGACCTCTCACATTAGATTGTCGTTTTGCGGTTGCTAGGTATGCCGGGCGGTTCCGGGCAGGCTTATACCGCAATCCGAATCTAACCTCGTGTCTTTGCATTATTACGCATCTGATTTCTTCCTTTGACCTCTCACATTAGATTACCAAATTGCGGTTGTTGGATGTGCCGGGCGGTTCCAAGCAGTCTTATACCGCAATTAGAATCTAACCTCGTGTCTTAGGCATTCATTATTACTTTCTTGATTCAAATCCCCATTTTAAGTCTTGGATTAAAACATATTCCGTTTACCCATAATTTCCAATCTAAATTATGTTTTTAATCCAAATTAGGCCTATATAATCTTATGCATACATGTTATGCCAAATTAATTTGCATTCATTGTTATTAACAATTTATGCCAAACCTCATGTATACAAATTATATCCAATCATGCCCAATGCATCTTATGCCAAATCTCATGTATATAATTTATACACAATTATGCTCAAATTGATTTATGCCAATAATCTCATTTTATTACAAATTTCCACAAACTTTTCCCAATCGTCCAAACGTTATTCGTATGCAAATCCCAGCACAATATGTTAGGCTCGAAGTTAGACTAATCTCATAAAAGAAAAGGAAAAGGAAAAGAAGAGGAGAATAGAATCAATATCTAAATTTAGCGTAAACGTAAGAACAGGCATATGAAACATAAACATGCATATAACGATAAACTAGATCAGAAAGGCATATGGCAGTTTTATGGATATGGATCTAAAAGATAATGATTTACAAACTTGATAAGATTCATCTCAGTCGCAGGCATACACATTAGATCCAATTTACAATCCTATCACAGTTACTTTTAATTTAATTATATGTGAAAGTGACATAGACTCACAGCAATAGGATTAAGATAATTAGGCGTTGTTGGATCTTGAATGATCTCTAATTGATTGATGTAGATTTGTTCTTCTAACTTGATTGTTGAAGAAGAACTATCTCTAAATCTCTACTTTGATTTTGGTTGGAGAAGAAAGGCTAGGTTAATTTAGATTAGAGTAGCATGGAGGGGCCACAGATGAATAACAATGAGATTAGGGTTAGGTTTAGGGGTATTTTATAGATGCTCTAGGTGAATTAGGACCCTTAGATTAGATTAGGATCCATATGAACCCTCCAAACCAGAAAAACACGTCATCCAGCCAATCCCAGAACGACACATCAGCCCTAGGCCACTAAAACTCGTCTGCCAGATCTGGGCAGATGGGGGGTCGACATCCTATAGGGGGTCGACACCCCTGTCGACACCCCTATAGGGGGTTGACACCTATGTTGACTCCCCTAGGGGGTCGACACCCTTGAGCGGGAGATTTCCCGCTCACCCAGATTCGGCTAATTTTGATTTTTGAATTCATTTTTTATTTTTAATTATTATTTTAATTTAAATTCTGCTTTAAGCTGAAATCTTCTAAGCTTCATAACTTCTTCATACGATATCCGATTTATGCAAACTCGGACTCTATTTCAAGCTGAATTCAGAGACGAACGCAATGACACAACTCGTTTCCCTTAATTCTTCTTGTAAAAATTAAGTATTCTTTGATTATCCCTTATGTCATGTTTTTAAAATTACGGGGTGTTACGTTCTTCCCTCCTTAAAGGATTTCATCCCCGAAATCTTCAAGTTAAGAATAATGTATCCTACCATCCAGTCAGCCATCTACTCATCCATCATCCACAAGCATCCATTGTCCTTAAAAAAATTCTAATGCTATATGAACATATGCAAAAAAGTGTGTATATATTCCTTATCTAATGCAAAGATCAGTCAGTCTACTGATTCAGTTGACCTCCATAATGTGAAACATGATAGTGCCATGCGTCCATTATGTATGCAAAAGAATCCTAACGATACATATCATTTCTATATGAGTGCATAACCATTCATTTAAATGCAGCATCTATATGATAACACATTCAATATACATCCATTAACTTAAATATGCACACTCATTCATATGCAATATGAAAGTGATTGAGTCGATCTAGTGCCTAATGTGTGTGTAAATGCATCCACGAGCAACCACTAGCAAACCCTTACATCCACTTGTATCCACCAAACATAACATGTCTCAAACACATGTTTATAACCATAGGATTTCTTATCTAAGGGCCGAAGATATAATCGAGAGGATGCACTAAACGATGGAACAAGTATAAACAAAGCGGTAAAAAAAGGAGAAGTTAAGAACATACCCTAAAAAAGGAAAGGGTACGACACACGTATCTTGTCTTCAGTTTCCCAAGTCGCGTCTCCTTGATCATCTCCCCATTGGACTTTAACCAACTTGACCTCTCGGTTGCATAACTTCTTGACCTCTGATCCAAGGATGCATGTAGGAGCTCGTCTAATCATGGCATCTCGCTAAACTTCCACTTCCCTAAGCATGCTCGGCTCTACTACTTCCGCAGCATGTAAACACTTCAGCAAATGTGATACATGAAATACGTCATGAACACCACTAAGCTCCTCGATCAACTTCACTTTGTAGGCCATCTATCCAATTCGCTCTATAATTGGGAATGGCCCTACGAACCTTGGTGCTAATTTCCCTACAGACCCAAAATGAACTACATTCCTCACCGGTGATACTTTAGTAAAGACCATGTCTCCAACACTGAACTCAAGATCGGTCTTTCTCTTATCAGCATATGACTTTTGCCGGTCCTGTGTCATCTTCATACGTCTTCAAATCAAGTCTATCTTCTCTGAAGTTTCCCTAATCATCTCGGGCCCAAGCAAAACCTTATCCGTAGATTCCCACTAACAAGTCGGTGATTGGCAAGGTCGTCCATATAGAGCCTTAAAAGGTGCCATGCCAATACTAGTCTGATATCTGTTTTCTTAGGTGAACTATACTAATGGAAGATTTTCCTCCCATGTCCCTCCAAAGTCTAAGATGCATAATCTCAAGAGATCTTCTAGAATCCTATTCACTCTTTTGGTTTGGCCATCCGTCTGAGGGTGATAAGCGGTGCTCAAATACAATTGCATTCCTATCGCCTTTTGCAAGCTCTTCCAAAACTCACTAGTGAAAATCGGATCTTGCTCACTTACGATACTAGAAGGTATGCCGTGTAAACGAACTATCACTCGGAGATAAACAGATGCTAACCATGTCGCTGTTCTTTTACTCTCAACGGGAATGAAATGGGCGCTTTTGGTAAGTTTATCTACTACTACCCAAATCCCCGTATTACCCTTCCTTGACCTCGGCATCCTGTCTACGAAATCCATGGAAACACTTTCCCATTTCCACTATGGAACCTCTAAAGGGTGAAGCAAACCATCAGGCTTCTTCTGCTCAGCCTTGACTTGCTGGCACACTAAGCATCTAGAAACGAACTTAGCCACATCCTTCTTCATTCCGGCCCAAAAGAAAACTCGCTTCATGTCCCTATACATCTTGTCACCACCGGGATGTATGGCCATCTTAGAGTGATGTGCTTCTTCAAGGATTGTCTTTCTCAAACTCTCATCTTGAGATACGCAAAGTCTCCCATCCCTAGGCAACCAACCTTTGTCATCGATAGTATACCTACTAAGATGGCTCGAAGAATACCATCTTATGAGCTTGTCTACTATCTCTATCAACTGTAGGTCATCTCGCTATGCCGCACCTATCTGTCTCAAAAGTGTAGGTCGTACCTCTAACGATGCCAACAAACTGGGTACATAATCAATAGAGGGTCTAAAGTCAAAGGTAGAGATATACTCTAAACTCTGCCGCTCGACAAACAAAGGACTCAAAGTCAACTTCTTTCTACTCGTCAGCTACAACGTTAACCTTACCAGGGGTATATGAAATCTCAAAATCATAGGATGCTAAGAACTCCATCCACCTCTATTGCCTTAAGTTTAGATATTTTTAAGAGAACATGTATTTTAGTGACTTATGGTCTGTATACAACTCAAACCTCTCACCAAGCAAATAGTGACGCCAAGACTTAAGAGCAAAAACTATGGCAGCTAACTCTAATTACTGGGTAGGGTAATTCTTCTCATGGGCCTTTAACTACCTTCCAGCATAGCATATCACCCTTCCCTCTTGCATCAAAACTGCGCCAAGCCCTGTCCCGCAAGCATCGGTATACACTGTGAACGGTTTATTCCCATCAAGCAAAACTAAAAATGGAGCTGTCGTCAATGCCCTCTTCAAACGTTGGAAAGCATCTTCACAGTCAACATCCCAAGAAAAGGTCAAATTCTTTTTCATCAACCGTGTAAGTGGGGCTGATATCTTAGCAAAGTCCTTGATGAACTTTCTATAATATCCCGCCAAACCAAGAAAACTTCTTATTTCTGTAGCGTTTCTAGGAATCTTTCAATCTTGGATTGCTACCGCCTTCGCAGGATCCACTACTATCCCTTCCTTAGAGACCACATGCCCTAAGAACCTCACTTCCTTTCTCCAAAAACGACATTTGGAGAACTTAGCTTTGAGTTGATGTGCTCGAAGGGTCTCTATGACTTCCCTAAGATGTAGGACATGTTCTTCCTCGCTTCTAGAGAATATCAATATATCATCCACAAAGACCACCACGAACTTGTTTAGAAACTCCCTAAACACCCTACTCGTCAAGTCTACAAAATATGCGGGTGCGTTCGTCAAACCAAAAGGCATGACGAGCCATTCGAAGAAACCATCAGGAGTCTTGAAAGAGTCTTATCTACACTATCCTCGGTTACCCTCAACTGATGAAATCCCATAGCTAAGTCCAACTGCGAGAAAACCGAAGCACCAACCAACTGATCGAACAAATCATTTATCCTCGGCAATGGGTGTCTGTTTTTCTTCGTGGGCTTATTCAACTCCCTATAGTCCATGCACAACCTAAGCGAACCATCAGCCTTTGTAGTAAAAACAGCAGGAGCACCCCACTCCGAGATACTTCTTCTTATGAACCCTTTCTCAAGCAACTCTTTCACTTGTTTACTAAGCTCCCTCCTTTCTCTTGGAGCCATGTTGTGCACAGGCAATGCAACTGGCTTTGCATTGTCCACCAAATATATACGGAAATCTATCTCACGTTTTGGAGGTAAGCCCCTAACCTTCTCAAAGACATCTGCATACTCACGGACTACTCGAACAGAATGCAAATCATCAATAGATGTGTCAAGAGATTCTAGGTAACTAAGCATAACATAACCCTTAGGATCAGAAGAAATATCGAGAGTATTACCCAAACTAGGCAACAGTCTAACTACCCTCTTTTCACAGTAGAGAATGGCACCATACCTGGCTAGCCAATCCATTCCCAGAATCAACCCATAGTCCGTGAAGCCAAGCACATAAGCGTTGCATTCGAACTCAAAACCATACACATATATTCTCAAATCCTAACATAACATAGAAAGATGAGCCGTACCCCAATAGGATTTGAGACAGCAACGGGATCCATAACTAGACCAATATTTAGATGCAGTGTTTCAACTAACAAAGCAGATATAAACGAATGTAAAGCGCCGGAATCAAACAAAGTTCGAACAGGATGATCAAAAAGGAAAATCAAACTTTCAACAGAAATGTTTCTACGTCTCTCCTGTCCTGGTGGCATGAGAGCATGAACCTGTCCACCAAAAGTAGGTCATGTCCTCTGCCCTTGCCCTTGTCCTTGCCTCCTCGGGCAGTCTTTAATCATATGTCCTGCCTCACCACATTGGAAGCAACCCGTCTTCTTCTTCCTACAGTCCTTGCTTAAGTGGCCCGGTGTTCCACAAATAAAACATCTTCTCTTCCCTTGGCCCTTGTTATCCTTACCACCTTTCTTTTGTTGTTGTTGTGCTTTCTTTGGATCTACTTTCTTATCCTGTGCCTTAATTACATTAGCACCCTTCTCCTCTTCATGTATCAGCACCATATCAACATGATTCTCGAAAGTAGCCCCCATAGGAATGTGGGACATAGCCAACCTGTGTAATGGTTCATTCAGACCCTTGGCAAATCTCAAGGCCTTCTTATGTGGTGTATTAACTAATTCCATACCAAATCTTGCTAACTGGTTAAACTTGTTGACGTACTCCTTCACAAACAAACTCCCTTGCTTCAAAGCCAAGAACCTCTCCATGTATAAACTCTCCTCCGCTTGTGAAAGAAATTTCAACTCGAACCTTCATCTAAAGTCTATCCGCGTTTCCACTGGACGTCCTCCATTAGTTACTTCCCACCAAAAGGAAACTTCATCTTTCATCAACCAAGCAGCTAGCTGAACTTTCCTTCCCTCGTCTATCTCAAAGATATCAAAAAAATCCTCCACTTCCTTGAGCTAATTCCGAGCCTCAACAAACGTCTCAGTTCCATAAAACGGCTTTCCGCCCATCGCACGGAAGTCTTTGCATATCTTAGAAAAAGCATCTACACGGGGAGGAGGAGGAGGAGCGACTGCAGCTAGGGGAGGAGGAACGTCTGCTGGGCCAGCGGCAGTAGCCCTAGCCTCCAGATACATTCTGAACCAACCTGGTATCTATACGCCCTTGGGTATAACGGGTTCCCCAGACATGCTGAAAGGAAAAAGGAAGAGATTCAAAATAGAGAATCGAAAGATATATATATGGCTTTTGGGGTTTATATTTTTCATAATAAACATTTCTCTTGAAAATACCCTCTTTAAAACATGTTTTTGTAAACATTTCTTAGAAAAAAATGCTTTTGAAACAGTTTTTATTTTATCTGTTCTAGTAACCTTCATCTCTGATACCACGTGTAACACCCAATGTCCATTAATGTCACTCACTAAGGGAATGCATTAACTTTCATGGAGTATTGTGAGAGTATAGAACAGAATATCACAAGACAGATATATATAATGGTACTTAAGAAAATTCAAAATTTATTCTTGCAGCGGAAAAGCAAAACATGTCTGGTTACAACATTAAAACCATATAATAAAGCCAAGTACACAAATATCCATCTTGTACAAAATTATTATCAGAGTACATAAAAGTAAAACTATAATCCCACTCCAAATAGCCATAATGGAAAAGAGATAAAGTTGAGCATTACTTTCAACACTTCCAAGCACTTCAAGAAGAAAGAAATCCAAGTCAAGCTCCACTAGTCCCAGCCTGAGGACCTGGGGGGAAAGAAAAAAAAGAGGCGAAACAAAAAAGGTGAGACATACGTCTGGCGAGTCCAGTGACTTTAACAATATAATCAGTAAAGTAATAGGATGAGAACATAAACTGGATATAAGAGATGATTGTAACATAAGCAGATATGACAAGGTAAATAAGATGAACAAGATATAACGTTGATTGCGCTTCTGATCACTATAAGATAATCCCTACACCGCACCAATATTAATTCCATACTGATAGTTGATCCCTCTTACTAAACATAATAATAATGATGATGGTAGTTTCATGTACTCCTAGCAGCTGTCATAGGTGCCGCCTACTCCTATCTCCTCTAGTTGTACCCACTACCCTCCCCATTCGATCGGCTCCTGTAACGACCCGTATTCTGCGCATCATAGGACCGTAGAATATTTATTTCTTTCACATACAAAGTCGTATGGTCATGTAACTTTGAGAGACGACTATTGGGGTCATTTCCCATGTTCATGATTTTTCCCGATTTTTAAATGACCATTTTACCCCTAGTTGGTACTGTTTTGGCCATAACTTTTGATTGGAAAGGAATTTTGACCTGAAACCACTTCCATTGGCTCCGGATGATGGTTTCTCTTTCCGTAGAGTGGTCACAATAGCCAAACGGACTTACCGTTTGGGAGATATGGCTGAATGAAGATTTAGAGGGTTAATTTTAGCTAATTAGGCTTAACCGGGTGATTAGCAGCTAGGCCCAGAGGGGAATTTCGGGTTTAGAGGCATAGGAGGGCTGATTAGGGTTAGGAAATCACTTTCATTTCAGTTTTGAGTCGCCACAAACCTTCTTGAGACCCTAGTAATGGCTTCCATCCTCTAAAACCACTCCAAAACGCATTTTTAGTGAAGATTAAGCCTAAACTACATCAAAACAAGGCCAAATAGCAACAGAGCAAGGTTGGAGCTGTTGCTATACATAGGAATTCGACCCAAACAGAGAGTATTTCGGATTTAGTGTTTTATTTTGTGGCAAAGGTGAGTGATTTGCATGATTTCTCACTAATTACGGTTGATTAAGGGGTAATTAGCGAATTTACACACAAATAAAATCTGGAAAAATATTGATAAACTCGAATATGATGTTTTATGCCTCTGTTAGAAAATTTGGACGATTTGATTAAGTTTTACTAAGTATGTGCTTAAACATGATTAAGTAGGATTATGGGAAAATGTGAGGTTTTAGCCACTTTTGATCCATTATGATTCATTTGAATTGTTGTTTTGCTGTTTGTGGTTGCTATTACATGTTGCTATGACTCTATGGTGTGTTTTATGATTGATTAGAAGTGTTATATTTGTCAAAAACGCCGTCGAATGGCGTAAAATACTTGTTGGAAGAGTTGCAGAAAAGTGCAGGTTCTGGACCGGATCGGATCGGATATAGAGGCTCGGATCGGATGAGTTGAACTGGGCAAGGGATCTCATCGGATCGGAACTTGACACTTGAGACAACTGGCAAAAAGGAAGGCCACGCTAATTGAACTGGGATCGGATCGGATAAAGGAGGAGAGATCAGATCGACTTAAGGACGAAGGGGCTCAGATCGGATCGACTGAAGGATGAAGGGCTCAGACTGAAGTAAGGCGAAGGAATCAGATCGGAGCAAATGAAGGAACGAGGGAGCGGATCGGAGTACGGACTGGATGGGAGATGGCACCCGACCCGACCCGAAGTGGAACCCCTGACCCGACGCAACGCAACGCTATGAACCCGAACCGAACCGCTACAGAGGAAGAACCGAACCGCTACAGGAGAAGACTACGAACCGACCCGAAGTAGAGGACCCGACCCGAACCGATGGCTAGAAGGAGAACCCGACCCGACCCAGTAATGACCAATAACCCGAGATGCAAAGGTAGTCCAATATGGGAAGTTAGAGCTCAGGATCCAGTTGGGAACCGACGAGTTCACTTCATGATTGGGCTTTGCTGCGGGACGTGTGCAAAGGGGCAGTCGATGTTTATGACTTTGGATCACTATGTATGGGAAGTACGTGAACGGATTCAGGGCTGCAATGGCCTAGGTACGACTAAAGGGCTATAGACTAATGAAGTGGGGTCATTTGTAAAGATTTGGTCATGACTCCATGTGGTAAGCTTGGTAGTAGCAGTAGTTGTACAAGTTGAACTCCGTCACTACTTCAATGGGTCTAGTGATTGACAGTGGTGGACATCGTACGCTTTACGCACTGAGTGAGGGACGTGAGGATGGGTGCTATGGTTGATTTGTTTGCTATCATTATGACATGCACACCCCACCCCCGTATTCTTACACTATTTATTATGGCTCCTTAGAGTATTGTACGGTATGTGGTACTAACTCTTTGGTTGCAGGTTCAGGTATGGTTTAGTATACCTGTTATTGTTCTGTTTAGATGCTTATCGCTCATACCAGGCTTTATGTCTGACCCAGAGTTTTATATCTCCTCTTATTACTTTGGGTGCTCACACGAGCAGACTAGAGACAGGTTAGCTGGTGATGCACGGGTAGATGATCCGGAGACGAGCAGGAGGCTTCCACGTAACATATATATAGTATTCTCCCTGTGTTGTTGAAGATCACTGCTTGGGCATTAGTGGTGCATCTTCTACTTTAGCTTTCTTTTGTCTAGAGACAGTAAATTTGAAAAGTTGTAATAAGCTGTATTTGGATTTCCGTTGCTCTGATGATGTTGATTTTAGTTATCAGCTTATGCACTGTCTCACTTGTTTTATGTCAAGTATGTTATTATTATATTTTATTCCATGCGCTGTGAGACACTCTACAGGTTCCTCGTTTAGTTAATTCCCTTCTTTTCTTCCTTCCGACGACCGTCCCGTGCTAGTCGGGCATGTGTACAGCGCACTTTTGAAGGAAATGCAGGCTGGTGCGGGGCGGGCCGTCACACTTGGTATCAGAGCTCTAGGTTGCGTAGTTAACCTAGGGAAGTTATCAGGGAGAGATAATATACATATACGAGAGAGCGTATTTGTGATTATTTTGGTTTTCAAAAGCTATGTATACATACTATTAGTAGTATAAAAATGAAGTCGTGCTGCACTAGCACCACTATGGGGTCGTTAATCGTTTCCTTTTACAGATTGACGATGAGCCGATATGTTAGAGGTACCGGTAGAGGGGCCAATAATGGGAATGCTGCTGACATGAGGACGATGTTTACTGAACTCATGAGAGAGATGCTTAGGGATGTACAGAGGGCAGCTCCCAATGGTGGAAATGGTGGTGGTCCAATAGTGCAGGCGCCGAGAATCGACTTCGCCAAGCTGAATAAGGATTATACTAGCCTTGGTGGGAAGCCGTTCCACGAAACGGAGTCGGTCACAGATGTTCAGGATTGGTTGGATAGTTGCGAACGTATCTTCGTGGATTTGGGTATCGAGGATGCGATAAAGAGAAAGCTAGCGTCCCGTCAGCTGCAAGGGCGGCAATGAATTGGTGGAATGCTATGAAGGCAGCTACTCCCGAAGATCAGATTACTTGGGAGCAGTTTAAGGCTCGCTTTAGCGAGAAGTTCATTCCAGCTGCTCAGAAGTCAGTGTTGTTTAAGAAATTCTTGGAGCTCAAGCAGAATGGCAGAGCTGTCTCGGAGTATATTGCTGAATTCGACACTTTGTCAAAATATGGGTTATCTCTTATTGATACTGCCGAGAAGAAGAATGAGTAATTCATAACTGGTTTGGATCAGTACTTGGGGGAAAGGCTTATTAACCACATCGATGAGACGTTTGAATCGATTGCGGGGAAAGCATTAAGATCAGAAAGTCTCTACCCTAAGCCGAAGACTGAGGTTGCATCCGCAGATGAGCCAAAGCCGCAAGCAAGTGGTGGAGGCAAAGGTGGTTCCCAGAATAAGAGAAAGCAGAGTCAGACTAAGGATGGCCAGAAGAAAAAGAATAAGCAGGATGTTGAGTGCTTCAGCTATGGTAAGAAGGGCCATTATGCTAGTAATTGTCGGGCCAAGCCAGCGGATAGGAAGTGCTTCAATTGTGGCCAAATAGGACATCACAAGGACAAGTGTCCGCAACCCCCCAAAGAAAAGCAAATGGTGAAAGCATATGCCCTTAATGCTATTCCTTCTTCGTCGAATGCCCCAACTGCGGCGGAGAAGGGAAAGAATGTTGTCATTCAAGGTATGCTTTCTGTTTATGATGTTCCTGTTAGAGTTTTGTTTGATACCGGAGCTTCCAGTTCTTTCATATCTAGTGACCTGGTAGATAGGTTGGGATTGGAGTCCGAGATTGTCGATAGACCTTTAGTAGTGGCGAACCCGATTGGTGGTTCGACTAGCCTTAGCATGATTTGTCGTAATGTGGTCTTATCGAGTCATGGATGCATGTTTGTTTGTGATTGCTTTGTTTTGGGCTTTACTGGGTTTGGCATTATTTTGGGAGTAGATTGGCTCCAAAGATACGGGGTGGTGGTAGACTGTGAGGGCTTTTTGGTGACAGCTAGAGCGGATGATGGGCGGAGGATAGTGTTCGGTGGTCTACCCAGTGAGGGGGTATTGGCTAGTTTTCTAAACTCCCTCGACATTCCGCATAGTGAGTTGTCAGGTTTGCCCGTGGTTGGCTAGTATCCGGATGTTTTCGAAGAAGTGACCGGGCTTCCACCACACCGAGAGATTGAGTTCCGTATTGATTTGGTAAAAGATGCCAGACCTATAGTGATGCCACTTCGTCGTATGGCACCAAGGGAGCAGCGAGAGCTCGAGGTGCAAGTCAGCGATCTTTTGAAGAAGGGATTTATCAGAAGGAGTGTTTCTGAATGGGGAGCACCAGTTGTGTTTGCTACCAAGGCGGATGGTTCCCTTCGTTTGTGTGTAGACTACCGCGAGTTGAATAAAGTGATGAGGAAGAATAAGTATCCTCTACCGCGGATAGATGATTTGTTCGATCAGTTGAGTGGCGCGAGAGTATTTTCTCAGTTGGATCTCACGACAGGTTTTCATCATCTTAGAGTGGAAGCTGAGAGTATAGCTAAAACGGCATTTCGGACACCGTCTGGATTTTATGAGTGGTTGGTCATGCCATTCGGGCTGACCAATGCCCCAGCATATTTTGTGGATCTTATGAATAGGGTATTCAGAGATCAGTTGAATAAGTTTGTCCTTGAGTTCGTTGATGATATTTTGGTCTATTCGAAGACAGAGGAAGAACACTAGGAACACTTAAGAATAGTGATGGAGGTGTTGAGAAAATACCAATTGAAAGAAAAGTTTTCTAAGTGTCACTTCTGGAAGAGGGAAGTGAGGTTCTTGGGCCATGTTGTATCAGAGAATGGTATTGCCGTGGACCCGGCGAAGGTGGCTACGGTACAGGATTGGCCTACGCCCAAGAATGCAACGGATGTAAGAAGTTTCTTGGGGTTAGCTGGATATTATCGTAAGTTTATCCATGGTTTCTCCAAGATAGCAACACCATTGACCCAGTTGACCAAGAAGAATCAAGCTTTTGTCTAGGATGAAAGGTGCGAGAATGCATTCAAGAGTCTAAAGGACAAGTTGACATGCGCACCAGTGTTAGTCATTCCTAAGGGGAATGAAGAGATGACGGTATACACAGATGCCTATGGTACCAGACTGGGTGCTGTATTGATGCAAGGCGGCAGGGTTGTAGCTTATGCAAGCCGGCAATTGAAACCGTACGAGAGAAGATACCCTACCCATGATTTGGAGTTGGCAACGATCATGTTCGCGCTGAAGATGTGGAGACACTATCTCTTGGGAGAAAGATTTGAGTTGTTCACAGATCATAAGTCGTTGAAGTATCTCTTCTCCCAGAAGGATTTAAATCTCCGGCAACAAAGGTGGTTAGAATTCTTGGCTTCCTATGATTTTGACATCGCATATACACCGAGAAAAGGGAATGCGGTGGCTGATGCATTGAGTAGGAGACTTGCCGGTTTAGGGGCTATGTTTCTAGAATGGAAGCAACTGGAGTATATCGCGGGGTTTGATTTCAGACCAAAGTGCGAATTGAATCCAGAAATGTTAGCAAGTTTAACGGTCATACCCACTTTGAATGAGCGGATCGGCTCTAGTCAGAGGGACGATCCTAACCTATTGGAAATCATCTCCAAGTTAGAGATGGGTATCGATGAGGAGATGAACAAGTATGGGCTTGATCGAGATGGATGGCTTAGAAAGAATGGAAAGCTTGTTGTACCCAATGTCGATGGATTGAGAGATGAAGTGCTTAGAGAATGTCATCACTCAAAACTGACTATACACCCCGGTGGTAACAAGATGTATCGAGATATGAAGCAGACCTACTACTGGGAAGGGATGAAAAGAGACATTGGGAAGTTTATATCCAAATGCATGAATTGCCAGCTAGTTAAAGCCGAGCAAAAGAAGCCTAGTGGGTTGTTACAGCCATTAGAAATTCCCGAATGGAAATGGGAGCAAGTCTCGATGGATTTCATCGATGGTTTACCAAGGACTAGATCGGGACATGATAGCATTTGGGTAATTGTGGATAGACTGACTAAAAGTGCAAGATTCATACCAGTCAAATCGACCAGAACGGCAGCCAAGTTAGCAGAATTGTATATGAAGTGGGTAGTGAGATTTCATGGAGTACCTAAAAGCATTGTGAGTGACCGAGACCCGTTGTTCACTAGTGGGTCTTGGAAGAGCTTACAAGAGCCTCTAGGGTCAGAGTTACATCTCAGTACCGCATATCATCCTCAGACCGACGGTCAGACGGAGAGGGTGAATCGTATTTTGGAAGATCTCTTGAGAGCATGTATATTGGATTTTAGTGGATCATGGGATGACCATTTGCATCTAGTAGAGTTTGCATATAATAATAACTACCAATCCAGTATCGGTATGGCTCTGTTTGAAGCTTTGTACGGAAGACCATGCAACTCACCATCATGTTGGATAGAGACTGGCGAGAAGTTTATGCTTGGACCAGATGTGGTGAGGGAAACTTCAGATAAGATTAAGATCATTCAACAACGAATGAAGGCTGCCCAAGATAGGCAGAAGAGTTATGCTGATAAGAGGAGAAGAGACTTAAAATTCTCCGTTGGTGACTTGGTGTTTGTCAAGATTTCTCCGTTGAAGAGCGTAATACGATTTGGCAGGAGAGGCAAGTTAGCACCAAAATTTGTTGGCCCATTCCCTATTCTTGAACCAGTCGGGAATTTGGCATATAGAATTGACTTACCAAAGAAGATGGCAGGAGTTCACAACGTATTTCATGTTTCCCAACTAAGGAAGTTCGTTCACGACTCAGATATGACTATTTCACCTGATCAGTTAGACGACTTCGAAGTAGAACCCGAGGCGGTTGGGAACCGCAAGCCGGCCCGTATTGTCGAGCACGACATGAAGCAACTTCGAAGGAAGGCGGTGAAGCTAGTCAAGGTTCAGTGGGGCGAGGACGAGAATGATTGTACTTGGGAGACAGAGGAGAACATTAGGAAGACACACCCAGAACTCTTTGCCTGGTAAGATTTTGACTTCGATTTAGTTTTCCGCATGCTAGGATAGGCTTGTTTGCTTGTTTTGCATGTTTGATTGTTTTATGTGGTTGTTAGGCATGCGGGATCCTTTGTATGTTTTGGGTTAAGGAATTTCGGGGACGAAATTTCTTAAGGGGGGGGAGAGTGTAACGACCCGTATTCTACGCATCATAGGACCGTAGAATATTTATTTCTTTCACATACGAAGTCGTATGGTCATGTAACTTTGGGAGACAACTATTGGGGTCATTTCCCATGTTCATGATTTTTCCTGATTTTTAAATGACCATTTTACCCCTAGTTGGTACTTTTTTGGCCATAACTTTTGACTGGAAAGGAATTTTGACCTGAAACCACTTCCATTGGCTCCGGATGATGGTTTCTCTTTCCGTAGAGTGGTCACAATAGCCAAACGGACTTACCGTTTGGGAGATATGGCTGAATGAAGATTTAGAGGGTTAATTTTAGCTAATTGGGCTTAACCGGGTGATTAGCAGCTAGGCCCAGAGAGGAATTTCGGGTTTAGAGGCATAGGAGGGCTGATTAGGGTTAGGAAATCACTTTCATTTCAGTTTTGAGCCGCCACAAACCTTCTTGAGACCCTAGTAATGGCTTCCATCCTCTAAAACCACTCCAAAACGCATTTTTAGTGAAGATTAAACCTAAACGACATCAAAACAAGGCCAAATAGCAACAGAGCAAGGTTGGAGCTGCTGCTATACATAGGAATTCGACCCAAACAGAGAGTATTTCGGATTTGGTGTTTTATTTTGTGGCAAAGGTGAGTGATTTACATGATTTCTCACTAATTACGGTTGATTAAGGGTAATTAGCATTAATTTGCGAATTTACACACAAATAAAATCTGGAAAAATATTGATAAACTCGAATATGATGTTTTATACCTCTGTTAGAAAATTTGGACGATTTGATTAAGTTTTACTAAGTATGTGCTTAAACATGATTAAGTGGGATTATGGGAAAATGTGAGGTTTTAGCCACTTTTGATCCATTTTGATTCATTTGAATTGTTGTTTTGCTGTTTGTGGTTGCTATTACATGTTGCTATGACTCTATGGTGTGTTTTATGATTGATTAGAAGTGTTAGATTTGTCAAAAACGCCGTCGAATAGCGTAAAATACTTGCTGGAAGAGTTGCAGAAAAGTGCAGGTTTTGGACCGGATCGGATCGGATGAGTTGAATTGGGCAAGGGATCTGATCGGATCGGAACTTGACACTTGAGACAACTGGCAAAAAGGAAGGCCACGCTAATTGAACTGGGATCGGATCGGATAAAGGAGGAGATATCGGATCGACTTAAGGACGAAGGGGCTCGGATCGGATCGACTGAAGGATGAAGGGCTCGGATTGAAGTAAGGCGAAGGAATCGGATCGGAGCAAATGAAGGAACGAGGGAGCGGATCGGAGCGGAGTACGGACTGGATGGGAGATGGCACCCGACCCGACCCTTAGTTGAACACCCGACCCGACCCGACCCGACGCTATGAACCCGAACCGAACCGCTACAGAGGAAGAACCGAACCGCTACAGGAGAAGACTACGAACCGACCCGAAGTAGAGGACCCGACCCGAACCGATGGCTAGAAGGAGAACCTGACCCAACCCAGTATTGACCAATAACCCGAGATGCAAAGGTAGTCCAATATGGGAAGTTAGAGCTCAGGATCCAGTTGGGAACCGACGAGTTCACTTCATGATTGGGCTTTGCTGCGGGACGTGTGCAAAGGGGCAGTCGATGTTTATGACTTTGGATCACTATGTATGGGAAGTACGTGAACGAATTCAGGGCTGCAATGGCCTAGGTACGACTAAAGGGTTATAGACCAATGAAGTGGGGTCATTTGTAAAGATTTGGTCATGACTCCATGTGGTAAGCTTGGTAGTAGCAGTAGTTGTACAAGTTGAACTCCGTCACTACTTCAATGGGTCTAGTGATTGACAGTGGTGGACATCGTATGCTTTACGCACTGAGTGAGGGACGTGAGGATGGTTGCTATGGTTGATTTTTTTGCTATCATTATGACATGCACACCCCACCCCCGTATTCTTACACTATTTATTATGGCACCTTAGAGTATTGTACGGTATGTGGTACTAACTCTTTGGTTGCAGGTCCAGGTTCAGGTATGGTTTAGTATACCTGTTATTGTTCTATTTAGATGCTTATCGCTCATACCAGGCTTTATGTCTGACCCAGAGTTTTATGTCTCCTCTTATTACTCTGGGTGCTCACACGAGCAGACTAGAGACAGGTTAGCTGGTGATGCACGGGTAGATGATCCGGAGACGAGCATGAGGCTTCCACGTAACATATATATAGTATTCTCCATGTGTTGTTGAAGATCACTGCTTGGGCATTAGTGGTGCATCTTCTACTTTAGCTTTCTTTTGTCTAGAGATAGTAAATTTGAAAAGTTGTAATAAGCTGTATTTGGATTTCCGCTGCTCTGATGATGTTGATTTTAGTTATCAGCTTATGCACTGTCTCACCTGTTTTATGTCAAGTATGTTATTATTATATTTTATTCCATGCGCTGTGAGACATTCTACAGGTTCCTCGTTTAGTTAATTCCCTTCTTTTCTTCCTTCTCACGACCGTCCCGTGCTAGTCGGGCATGTGTACAGCGCACTTTCGAAGGAAATGCAGGCTGGTGCGGGGCGGGTCGTCACAGCTCCCTAACTCGTAGATACCCGTGCTGACTCCACAGTAGGGTGTATCACTCCCTAAAGTGGAAACCTCATACTACTAAAAGGCACTTCTTATACCTACATGACGCAACATCATTTTACCTACCATCTTGGACCCACGCACGCACATGACTCCGTTGGACTTGCACTGCCATCGCTAACTCTTTATTGACCTCTTACAATCAACCTAGTAAGCGTGTCCCGTCCTCGAACTAGTTCGATCTCACATAGATACTAAATGGGTTACTGGTTGAAAAGGGTCCACCAACTTGACACAAACTTCCCTCCTAAGCTTGGTACCAATAGGAATTCCCACTTAACCCCTCTTTATCCCCATGTCTAATCACATGTCTCATCTTGGTTAATTGTTTTAATTATGTTTTACATGCTACCCATGTTAACCACTTAACCCTTTTATCATACCCATGTCTTACCACATGTCTTATCTTGGTTATGTGTTCATTAATTCATTATAACCATAATCTTGCAAGACCTCCCACATTAGATTGTCGTTTTGCGGTTGTTGGATATGCTGGGTGGTTCCGGGCAGGCTTATACTACAATCTGAATCTAATCTCGTGTCTTTGCATTATTACGCATCTAATTTCTGCCTTTGACCTCTCACATTAGATTACCAAATTGCGGTTGCTGGATGTACCGGGCGGTTCCTGGTAGTCTTATACTGCACATCACAGACCCGCCTCGACATCACCAGAATCCACGTTGATCACCCCCTTGGTGCGCCACTACTAGGCGATCCTACGCCTGAAACTACAATCCCCATATCCCTTCAAAATTCACCTGAAAACCACTTCAATCCATTTCCATTCAGACTACAGTAGCAGCGGACTCTGATCATACGACAACGTCGCACCACCATCCAAAGCTTCGCCTTGCCTCCCCCTTCGAAACTCCTTCAGGCTCTAACACCACACAAACCCTCCATCGACCTAAAATTCACCTCAAACTCCTGCTGCCCCAATATGAACGCCACAGGAAATGGTCATCGCACCAGATTTTGCTCATGCCGCTGCGATGCTCTTATACACTTAAGCTTAATGAATCTGATTTCACTCGATTTCATTTTGTTTTGGATTTTATGTAGTTTCGAAATTTATGAAAGAGCTTGTTTCGAAAAGGAGATGATTTCGTTTAAGAAAGAGTGAGGTTGTTAGAAGGAACGAGAGTGTTAGTATGAAGATAAATAGAACGAAGGAATACTACGTGAAATTTCAGAAAGGACGGGTAGATATTTTATGAAAGCAACTAAAGATTTGTTTTTTTTCAAAAAGTGGCTAATGATTTTTATTGGAAACGACTAACGATTTTTTATCAGTGTGTAACGTTCAACATTTATAATTCATATGATCCTATACAAACTTTGTTCGTGATGAAAATTATAATCCTGCAATAACTTAATATTTCAAATATGATGAAATTAGTTTTTCGAATTCCTATATCTTTTGTGAAATCGCTTTTTCAATTCCAAACTGTTAATTTATATGTGTTTATATTGCGCATGGTCACATATTAACTCCAACTGACTTGAAAATGGAAATCTTACAATAATTAATTATTACGGATTTTATAAAATTAGTTTCCATTGAAATTCAAGTTCATTAGAAAATTGGCTACTCTTTAGTTCCATATTAAATCCGAAAAATATAATCGATTTAAAAACAAACAAATTTACTGATAATATATTAGTATTATTATTATTATATATTCAATAGAATCCTACATAACTTTAAAACAATTAATTTGGGATTTTAAACTCAATAATTTAAATTCCAGTTTAAAAGGGTATTTAATTCATTAGAAATCCTTTTAATTTTATTAATAAATCGTTGTGGTTCACAAACGATTCCATAGCGACCTTCTAAAAATTTGATTTTGACATAACTCAAAATCTATGTGATGAAATCTCGATTTTTCTCTTTCATTAGAAAATTATAATCCACTAGATTTGGACGATTCTTGTTTCAAAGAATTCCAACATATATTGGGTTCTATATATTTAGTTGAAGTTCAAAATGTAAAACTACGAATTACCACAACGTTAAGAGCTTGTTTTTAATTAAAATATAAATTATACATTCAAACGTCGTTTTAACGAATTCCTTATTATAAATTCAAATCTATACTTAATTGGTTTAATAAATCACCACATTCATATTATATCTAAAATCCAATTCATTCCCAGATATTTCAAAATTAAATTTATTACTTTATTACTCAAATTAAATTAAATCCTCAAAATTATATAATTCGAGTGATTAAAATTTCCAAATCAATATTTATAACAAAATTTAAACTAAATGGTTAAAAATTCAGGTTGTTACAATTGATTAATTACACATCAACGTTGAATTTTAATTCAACAATCAACATCCAAATGTATTTAACGTTACTTGGATTAAATAGTTCATATATAAACATACAAAATATTTGAGGAATCTAGTTGGATCCCTCCAACTTGTGTTTCCTTGCATCACAGCTCATAATATCATTTATAAAATGCGTGTGAAATAGAAATTTTATCTAATGCTTTTAGGATGACGAAAATATAAATATCCTCAACCAACAAACAAACAATAAGCATCTGAATCATTCAAAACATCAAAATTATACTAATAATGACAAATATTATAATAATATGAATTTAATCACATCAAATATTTCAGAAAGCATGGGAGTTAACTCATAATTTATTTTGGATTGATGATTCCATGCCGTTTTATCCAATTTTAAATGGATGTTTAAAATTTAACAAAATTCTCATCAACTCCAAATCAATCCCAACTAGTTCCTACATGTAGCCTTCGTCTATACGATCCAACGGATATTGTTTCATCGAAATTTGTTTACGTATGAAACAAATATGTATGCTATAAGTTATTGCTTAAATTAAAATAATTTAATTTATAAATTAACATCATTAGTCATCGTAATTACTGATTTACTTAAGTAAACACGCTTTAATCTTCTTCTTCCTTGTTCCTAATTCTGGATCCCACATTCCAGTGAAATGTCATGACTTCCTCCACCTTTATCTCACTCTCTACTCCAGGGTTCAGCTTCATACTACCTTTGTTCACCTCCTTTTCCCCTAAATTCCAACTAGCAGTCCTCCTTCAAACTCTGATCTTGAACACGCACAATACAGATGTGCGAAAATTTTCATTACCGGAACCTCCCAAACGCTGCCACTCGACTAAACTGACCACCAGGAGATCGATGCCAACAACCTCTCCATCCATCGCCCCCTAAACTCCAATACGACCAGTCCAAAGACCCACTGCACAAAAACCAAACCTCTTAGAAAAGAATCGCACCAAATACTGTGCGTATAAGAGCGACGTCTCACTGTTGTGATTCCATCAGATCGAACAATGTTTAATTTCATTTCGTATTTGATTTTATATGATATTTCGAAAATTTCAAACCAGAAGAGGACAACAACGTTGTTTTCATGAAATTAAGTTATCAAACAATATAGCCGCAATTGTTGAACACCCAGATTTGTCGAGATTTCATTTGAAATTTTCTGAGATTTCATAAAGAATGGATAAAGGTTTGAAAAGATTTATTAAAGATTTTTCCACGTTTTTCTTTTGAAAAAGGCAGCTACTGTGTGAGATTATGAACGATTTTCACAGAGATTTGCCAAAATGTTACGTAGAAAAATTATAAAGATTTTGTAAGATTGTACATGGATTTGCAATGATATGGTTTAGAATTTGAAGGATATTACTTAGATTTTGAAGCGACGTTCAAAAAGCGATCCTTAATCTATAAAATATCTTGTGGTTCCGGACGCCAATCAAGATGTCGCGACTGACTTTTTTGCCTTTAACCGCCATTTTAAACACATTGGAACAAATTTCAAGGTTTAATTCAAACGTGAGGAGAAGCTATCAATTTATAATCGGCGAATTAAATTGATTTCAATTAAATTATTTTTAAGTGCTTTTAACTCATATGACCAAACAGTAACTTCAAACGTTATGAACTTTGAGATCCGATAGTGATATATTATAACAAATCCAAAGGAACTGGTTTCGTCGAATTCCAAGATTGTTTGCAAAAACACTATTTTTATTATTCAATTGGTAATTGATAAGCGTTTATATCGCGCACGATCACAAAACAACTTCAATTGACCTGAAATTTGAAATCTTATCATAATTAACCAATACGTATTTTATAAAATTATTTTCATTAAAATCCGAGATCGTTTGAAAATTGGCTATTTCCATTTGTTAAATTAAATTGGTAAAATATGATTTAATTTCAAACAATTAATTCAATAATAATAAATTATTATCGTATATATTCAAATAGAATCACATAACTTTGAAATAAACTAATTTGGATTTTAAATTCAACATTTCAAATTTCAATCTAAATCGATATCCAATTATTTAAAAAAAACCATTTATTTTATTTAATAAATCGTTATAGTTCATAAACAACCATACCACAATTTTTTCTAAAAATTTGATTTTGACATAACCCAAAATATACAAAATTAAATTTTAAATTTTCTTTTTCATTAGAAAACTATAATCCAATAGATATCGGAAGATTTATGTTTCAAAGAATTCCGACTCATATTGAATCTTATATATTCAATTGAAATTCAAATCGTAAAGTTATGAACTACAATGATGTAGCGAGCTCGTTTTTAATTAATTTATATGAATATGATCTATCTTCGTTTAATTAATAAATTCCTTATTACAAATTCAGATATGAACTTAGCTGGGTCTTAATAAATCAACCAATTCATATTATACCTAAAAATCCAATTTATTCTCAAATATTTCATAATTAAATTTACTATTTCATTATTCAAATTGAATTAATACTCAAAATCGTTGATTTTGAGTCACTTAATTCTCAAATCAATATTTGAATAATTAAATAAATTAATTATTTGACCCTTAAAAATCCGGATCATTTCACTTTAGAGCTTTCATTAGAAGAGTTTGCTCCACTTGCTTTTGATTTCCATTTGTGGTTTGATATTGACAAGATAACTATTCTTTTCTTGGCCTAGATATTTGCTGCTTTTGTTGAGCCTAGAGTTTCATACATCGTTATCATATTGACTTCAAGGTGGTATTCTTGGTTCTAACGATCTTTATTCAAATCTGACTTTAGTCGTTGTGGAATAAGGTTGGAACTTGAGATATGGAGTATGCATATTAAGGGTCCTATTTTTGCAGCCGTAGGTCGTTCAACAAGGTCTTACGCTCGTGTCCTCCTTCTAGCATTAAAAATGTTAGTCCGAAAAATGGCATAATTCTCTAAATGAACCTTATAAGGTTTTTGATATACATGGTTCGAAAGTCGGCTCAAAACCACACACAATTATATGTTAAAGGTAGATTTGAAGCTACATACACTTTTTGTAGTCAGCTAATGGTTTCGAAAGTACCTATAAACAAACTCAAAGCCGGTTTACACTTCGAGCCAGCTAAGCACCAATATAAGAAAGAAGTAAGCTCGAAGTTAAAGGGGATACTTCAGTTAGGTGATTCAGTTTGCAGTCTTTAATAATTTTTGTAAATGCTTCGAGTTGAAGCTTGGAGGGTGGGCTCGAAGTAAAATATGGGCTATTCAGTTCGAACTGTCACAAAGTCAAACAAGGAAGCATGCAAGGTCAATCCACTGCCATAATTTTGTCGATTGATTATATTTCGTGTTAGTACATTTTTTTTTGTATGTCTCATTATGCATGTCAATTTGACTTGTACATAAGTTTTCTTTATATGAGTCTAAATCAATCTTAACAAAGGACCCCCAAATTGATTTAGGGTTTGGAAAGAAAATCAAGGGACTAGAGAGTGAAATTATTGATTAACCTCTTCTCTAATGATATTGCACTCCTATTTATAAATGGGAGCTCATGGTTATGCCTCCTAAGTAGTGCTTCAAATGGCTTGAAGAGTTTGAGCAATCGATATGTGCCTCAATCGGATGATGGCCTCGAGTAGTTGGGTGAAAGGTAGCTTCGACTCCTTGCTCTACCTTGGTTTCATGGATTCATGCTTCGAAGAGTATTGCCTAAAAGCCTTTAGCTTCGAGTCAATTAGCTTCGAAGGTTTTATATCTATACTCCGATAGTTAGTACTTCGTTACCTTTGACTTTGAGGTGGTTTGGTCTTATCTTCGAAATTATTGTTTCATTTATTTGGACTTCGACTGTGGTCCCATCTCTAAAGACTTCTACTTGAAAGGCAAGGCTTCGAAGGGGTTAGATGTTTTGGCTATGAGAGTAGCTTCGAAGGACGAGGTTTTGAATGCCCTTGAAGTCATGTGGGTTTCTTTAGACATGATATATTAGCACCCTCCTGATGTCAAAGCTTTGAAACTATCATTTCTGCCTCGAAGACTTTCTGATGTGATCTCATCACAGGAAGAGTGTGATCGAAGCAGGTTACTTTGAGGCGGGATGCTTCAAAGCATCGCTCGGGCTTTTCCTTGGGTTTCTTTATCTCGAGAGAGTGCTTCGACGCCTCGAAGCCCAATTTAGAGCGAAATACTCTTATGGTGTAAAATAAAAATGATGATTATGGAATAAGATAATCGTAGAGGAAATAATACAAGTATTTTTAAAAGCGAATGTATATTTATTTATTATTTCGGACCAGTGAATGTTAATTTACTTAAATAACCAACTTTTAGTGTTTATCATTTTCTTTAGTAATAATTCATCGACGTATGTGTACAATCTTCAAACGTATAATTTAATTGATATAAGAATCAATATATCGAGTTGGTCGTACTATGATGTCCAAACAATTTTTTTTGATAAATTTACATTGATAATTGTTAATAATATTTGAAACTCCGTTGTTATGATTTGTTTAAAACAATGGAATTAACTTTTTCAAATCGTGGACTTTAAAACACATCGTGCTTGTTTATATGCCTGTTGAATATAAATCTTTATTCCACACAACTTCCATGAGAAATTCATATTATCCAAAATAAATGATCAAATTTTCTAATTTTATTTTTAAATTGTCTAAATGAGGAATTGAATCCTGTTTTTATATCGTGAAATATCTAAATAACACAAATTTAATGTGGTCTTAAGTGCAATTACAAAAGTGTATATTAACATCATAAAATAATATTTTTTAATAATTGTGTTGAGAACACATATTTTTTGTCCGACCATAAAGTGACAAAATTGTCCTTTAAATTAAAAAATTATCCCATAAAAATAGGATCTGTACGATTGATTTTTTTTCTTTTCAAAACTACATTTATGCGTTGATCCTTGAATAACGGGTCAATAACAATCCACATGCGGAGTGCGTGCCACGATCACGTGTGGTGCGCATGTCATTACGCTCATAATAATAAACACAATGAAATTTGTAAGCTTCGTAATAGCAAAGTGTTTTCATCTGAAAATCTACCATGGTGCAATACACTGAAAAACCATCAAATATACCGTTATTCACGGTAATCAATTACCAAAGTACTATAATGGTCGATGACCGTGGAAATTTATATTCGTCGACAACGACTGATCACCGTGCAAAATATGCCAATTTTTTTGAAAATTGGTTCACTTTATTGCTAAAACCAATTAAAACCTCCTTTATAAGCCTCGTTAAAACCTTACAATCGCCTAGTGGGTACCTTACATGGAAAAAAGTACTTATAAATTTGGTAAATACAATACATCTACAAGAAGATAACCAAAAGAAAAAAATTACAACAAAACATAAAACAAATGGACTAAGAAATTCCTTCAGCACTAGCGCAAAAAGCCCAAGTCAAACCAGTTCCACCTCTTCAAAGAGTTCAAACTACTTCATCACTATCCAGAGTCATTTAATTTAATACCCCACTGTTCTAACAGCTGTTCATTCCTCGAATTACGTGCAGATTTAGATCCATTTCCACGAACTAGATCTACAATTTCTTTCTCAATTTTCAACAAAGTAATTGATGCAAGAGTTCTTCAATTCTGAAATACCCGCATGTTTCTTTCTCTCCAGATGAAATACACAGCCGTTGTGAAGGCACCAAACGTTAAATCTCTAAGTTGATCCTTACTCGAAAATTGAGTAATAAGATTTCTAGCTTCTTCCTGAAGATCAGCAAGAAGATTGAGTGACAAATTCAACTTTCCTTTTAAGGATAACCAGATAATGGAGGAAAAATCACACTGGAAGAACAAATGATGTATGGATTCCGGATGGTTATCACATAAAGGGCATATAGTATTTTCAACAGCACTGAATCTAAGTAAGCGATCCTTCGTGTTTAATCTGCCTAACACTGCAAGGTACGTGATAAAAGACATTCTTTTGCTGTTTTTCTTATGCCAGACAACCGAAAAAATAGAATCAAAAACCCCACTTAAACGAATATACTCCCATGCTTTATGAAATGAAAAAAATACCTCCTTCACACCACTCGTAATAGTCCAGATTTTGATTAGAATTAATTACTATTGGACTAATTTCTTCAATTAATTCTCTTGTCTCAGGATGAAAATCTTCATTTCGGATTATAATGTTAACTTTTTGCTCAGAGTTTCCAATTATTTGAAGTTTATCAAAACCCAACAGATCCACCATGTATTTGCAGTTAATCCAAGGACCAAAACACAGATAAGTATTTTCTCCTTTGCATATTACCCTATTAAATAATTGCTTTGAGTTCGATCTAAGTTTAAGAATAGCTTTCCATGTACTTGAAGAATTTGGATCAGCGGCCATTGACCAAAAATATTCATTTTTGCAATATCTATTATGGATCCATTTACTCCATAAAGAGGTACTAGAAAGGAAATTCCAAAGCAGCTTAATACTTGCTACTTTTTTCAATTCTGACAATTTCTTTAAACCAATGCCCCCTTCACTCTTAGGTTTGCATAGTGTAGCCCAAGCAACTTTATGAGCTGTTCCTCCCCAAAAAAAATCAGCACAAAGAGACTGTAATTTATCCAATGTGAATTCTGGTATTTGATAAATGAATAACCGGTATAAAATGATAGGAGTGATCACTGAATTTATTAATTCTACACGCCCAGCAAAACTTAACAGTTTAGTCTCCCATCCTTGGATCTTACTTTGAACTCTTTGAATTAGTGAATTTGCATTCAGAATGATGCAAGTAATTAGATGAAAGAGGAACATCTAAGTATTTTACAGGTAAGATACCTTGCTCAAAACCCAAAATATCCAGAATTTCATGACTGTTCAATGTTGAAATACTAAAATATATTTTTGTTTTAGAAGCATTTATATTCTGACCTGCATAAACACTTAGCTTTTAAAAAATACCCTTTAATGTAACTGCATTAAGAGTAGAAGACTTGCCAAAAGCCATTAAATCATCTACATATAGGAGGTGAGAAATTACTGGCTGAATTCTACTACTAGGCTGAAAAGACTTAGAAATAGTTGCTTCATCCATCAGAAAAGTGAAATATTGCATGCCAATAGCAAACAAATAAAGTGATAAGGGATAAAACCCTTGGGAATTCCTTGAAACATGATAGAAAAAGTAGTTGTTGCCATACACTCATATACCAAATTTATAAAGTGATTAGAAAACTTCATTTTTCCCATCAAAAAACAAATAAATTCCCTGTTGACTTTATCATATGCTTTCTGTAAATCTACTTTAACACTCATTTTTGGCATGCCTGCTTTTTCGAAATCTCTCAACAGCTCATGAGCTAAAAGAATATTATCACCAATATATCTTCCTTTAATGAATGCACTCTGATTTTCTGACACTAGGAATGGGAGAAAAGGTTTTAGCCTATTACATAAAAATTTTGAATTTTTTTTATAATAGACATTGCAACATGATATAGGCCTGTGGTGAGAAATTTCAGACTGTCATTTTTTGGTACAAGTGTTATAATATGATTTAAAGCCTTGGGTAATTTTCCAGAATGGAATATATCTGAAATAGCTTCCAATAAATCAGATTTTAAACTTTCCCAATGAACTTTAAAAAATTTAACAGTCATACCATCAGGTCCAGGGCTTGACTCATCATGGATTGAAAAAACTGCATCTTTTATTTCAGCTAAATCTACCTTTCTCAATAAGCTTCTTTGATCTTTTTCATTAATAAAGGAAATGGGCTGAAAATTAGGGAAATCGCTTGATTTGGGACCAATAAACAAAGAAGAAAAATAGTTAATGGCTGTAGATCCAATTTCAGTAGCTTTAAACAATAAAGATCCATTAGAATCAATCAATGCTCTAATATGGTTGAAATTCTTCTATTAGACATGCGAGAATAGAAAAATTTGGAGTTTGTATCACCTTGCTACAGCCAAGAAATTTTTGCTTGTTGTTTGAATCCTCTGAAATATATGTATTGCAATTCCTGATATTCCTTCTTTGCTTGTAGATAGTCAGCATAAATTTGTGTATCCTCTGGATGAAGATCAACTTCAGATTCAAGCAGAGATACTTTCTGTTCAACCTGTTTAAGGTTAAAATTATTTTTAACTCTAATTCTATTCCAATTCTTCAGCTCAGTTTTACCGTATTTTAACTTCTGTTGAAACTGATAACTGCGAAAACCCCATACATTAGAATTTAAACCCTTTTGCACAGCTTTAGAATATCCTGCATAACTACACCAATCATTCTTGTATCTGAATGGAAAACCCTTCAATTCTTGAGTAGGAATAAGATCTAAAACAATAGGATTGTGATCACTAGATCTTTGGTGAAGAGAAAGAGCTTTCATATTAATAAATTGATGTAGACATACATTATTCACCAAAATTTTATCAATATGAGTTGCTACTCCTCTTCTACGCCAAGTAAAATTAAATCCCAGTGGTTTCAATTCAGATAAACTAGTTTGAATTAAAAATTTCTGAAATTCTCTCAAATGTTGATAAGGAATTGGAGGACGCCCTTTTTTGTCTTTTGGTGATAATGCATTATTAAAATCTCACATAAGTATCCAAGATTGTGAATAAGAAATTGATTCTCTAACCAATGTTTCCCATAAACCAAGTCTTTCTACAAATGTATTACTATCATATATAACAGTAAAAACCATTTCAAAACCTCCTTTATTTGTTGCTTTCACTGTCAAGTGCTGAGTAGAAAAAGAAAGAGTGAATAACTCCCCAACATTAGAATCCCAGATTAATAAAATTCTACCAGTAGCCAAAACAAAATTGTTTGTCAAATACTTCCAATCATTTGGCATTAAAGAGGAAAAAAGTACCAAATTAACTGCAGACAGTTTTGTTTCAACTAATCCAACCAAGGTTGATTTAGTTTTATTTAGGAGTGAGAATACATCTTTCATACGGAAAGATGTATTCATACCCCTAACATTCCAATACAATATTGTCATTTAATGGAAGAGGAACTCCTTGTACTTCTTTTAGGAGGAGTATGAATTTTTGATTTTGAACCCTGCAAATAGTTTTCATTCTTGTCAATTAACGAGGAAAATTCTACCTGTTTTCCTTTGTCCAAATCATTTACTTTATCAGATTCCTTTATATGATCAGCAACATTGTTTAATGCATCAGGAATAATATTTTCAGGAAGCTTGGAATTTAAAAAAACAAGATCATCAATATTTTCAGAAGAGGAGTGCATTATATTGATATTTCCAGTTGATTGTGGATCTGAATCATGTTTCTCTGGCACTTCTGGAACTTCTTCTGGAGATTCATCATCAGGTGATTTCCACCGAGGATCAGAAGATTCATTATGATATTCATCATCATGCCCAAACAATCTACACTGGAAACACTTCATAGGTACAAATTCATACTCAACTGATATTGAAATCCTTTGACCATTATGCAACTGAATAGGTATTTCAGTTTTTAAGTCTGTATCGGTATCAATTAGTAGAAGAACTCTCGCATACTTCGAATATTTCTTTTCTGTTGTATTTGAATCAATCAATAGAGGTTTTGAAATAAAACTTGCTAACATTTGAATAGCATTTCTAGTCCAAAGTTCAAATGGTAAATCGATTAACCGGATCCAGATCTGAACCATATTACTCTGTTTCTCATTAAAATCAAAACCAGGGTGCCAAACTTCAACATATAATAGCCTACCAAAGTATGAATATGTTGAACATTCTTTGATACACTCAAAATCTTCTTTATACTCAAACTGAACTATAAAATTATAGTTAGAAGACACATGAGTATTGAAATTACCTAAAGGCTTCCAAACCTTTGAGATATACTCCTTCAGTTTGATTGTTGAAAGTCTAAAATAGACCGGAATTAAAGCAATTGTGTTAATCCATGAAATCTCTGATTGATTATATATATTTTCAGGAATGAAGACAAAATCAGATCCCGGTGGTACATAATCGAGCTTCCTGTTATTCAGATCCAAATCCAGATCTGCATTAGAAGATGAGTTCACAGCTGCATTTGGTTGAGATTTATTTGATTGAATCGATGAATTGATTTTTGAAGATGAGTGAACTAAACGAGGAATCGATGTATTAATGTCCACCATTAATGATGTAAAATTAATTGATACCTTTAATTCTATTTCATAGAATTAAAAAGAATATAAAATTAATTGATACCTTGTATTAATGTCAAGTTTGATATTAAAAAGAATATAAAATAATATTACGTGGCATGCTTTAATAATGATATTACTTAGCAGTTTTTAAGATGTCTTAATATTAGGGCTGTTATGGTAATGATAACCGTTACCGATACGAAAAAAACCGTCACCATACCGATGCTATTGGTAAGCCAAAAATGAATACCAATAATTTACCGTTACAGCTGGTAGAATGTTCATTGGGATACCGATAAATTGGTAAACCGTTGACTAGTAATGGTAAATTTACCGATACTTAAAGCTATTATACAATTAACACATTAAAATTTTGATAATGATAAAAAGTTAATGTTATTTACTAATTCTAACCCCATTAATATTTATATAAATATTTAAACTTATTTTAATCGGCATAGAAAATTTATTTAGCTTATTACAAGATATTTACAACAATATGAAATAAAAATTTTGTTAATCTTGAACTTTGGAGTTAATAAAGCCAAAAAGAATTACCATCCTAGATAAATCTATAAACATCTACATAAAATATGATTAACTTTCAAAAAAAGAAAAAATAACGGTTGGAATTCATTAAAATAGTGAAAAAATAAAATTAATATGACTGGTAAATCTACCGTTACCACTGGTATTGACATTTCTTTACCGCTATTTTACCGTTAATACCATTATTTTACCGTTAATAATGGTAAAACTTACCGTTACCATACCGATAGCATTGGTATACCGGTCTAACTTGATATTGGTTATCACTGGTTTGGTATTGGTATGGTAACGGTAAATTTAGCATTACCATAACAACCCTACTTAATATCGCATCAAAGTTAGAAGAGTATTGTAAATTTTTTAAATTGAGGTGTAACTCACAATTCATGGTGTAAATCAAGAAGTCAAAAACAAATTCTACGTTAAATAGGATAAGCATACAGCACATCAAGTTTGACCCCAAAAAAAACCGTGCGCCGACATAACATCCTCATACGCGTTACATAATCGTTTGAAACGGGTAAGGCAGTTCGTTGAAATTTGCAGAAATATTAAAAATCAAAATAAAAGTCGCCACTTTCCCTCTCCCGTAATTTTGATCTTAGATCTATCTCTAATTCTTCTCTGCATCTTCAAATTGTTTTGATATTTCTTCTTATTTTGTTATTCTCAAACCGATCGCATCAATTATTTCGCGAATTTCAATCTTGACCAGATTTAGGGTTAGGGTTTCGATCGATTTGGGGCTTTCTGGATTTAGCGTCTGTTCCGTTCTAAATTATAGATTTAGGTTGGTTTTTTAGCGATTAGTCTTTGCCCTCTGTCTATTTCTCTTGATTCGGTCTGAATTTCAACTTAGGGTTTCTAATTTTTTAGCTGTATTTTGTTCCAATTAGCTTTCAGTTTGTCTTGAACCTACCATTCCGCTATTAATTTTGAAGATTTTATTGGAAATTTAAAAAATATAATTGACTATTGAGATTTTGCTATTTGCTGTTTTCCTCCTTCAGAAAAGAAAAAACAAATAATTTTCAGTAGTCCCCGTTTCTTCATTGCTCTGCTGTACCTCGCCTGTACCAATTCTCCACTGGTCTATTGTTCATAGGTAATCCATAAAATTCTAAAGTTAAAATACTTTATTTGTTCTGAATATTGCTGCAGTAATGCATGTTATGCCTGAGCTTGTTTGCCTTGCAACATTTGCTAGTATACAAGGATATTTACCTCACATATCATTGTTTTTCAAGCATGTGTTGATTTTTTTACCGCAAATCCTTTTTTGTGTACTAGAATGTTTCGTGTGTGTGTGTGTGTGTGTGTGTGCATGCCCTCGAGAGCTGTTACGCACTTCTGAAAGAATGAGTTAAGTCCGATTTGTAGTTTTAGCTCGAGAACTATAATGCATTTACGAAATTTGAAGTTATATTGACAAATTGTCCTTTGAGGCTCTTATCCCATATGGTATGGTGCTTATCCTTTCATATGGGCTAGATATGTTCAGCTATTGTAACATCCAATTACTATATAATTTCTTTTAGCGAGTTAATTTAGGATTACAATGCACTATTTTTTTTTGTAGAATGTTTGTTATTCATTATTATCGTATCTGTGTATCATGATATGACTAAAATTTCTGACTGGTTCATGAATACTCTTTCCATTGCAGAGTATCAACAACGATGTATAAGCAAAACAAGCTTTCATTGGAATCTGATGACTCTGTTTCTTGTCAGCTTGCTTTCCACCACGTGAAACAAGTGCAAAGTGAAAATCAATTGGTACCTTTGGTTTGCCATAATTTTCCTGAGAAGAAATATATCTTAGGTATAATTTTGCATGCAAATTTGGTTAGAAAAGATAGACATGTTACTTAATTGTCCTTTGTTTTCGTATATGGTTGTATAAAGATGGATGCCCACTTGAGGGAAATAAGAATGTTGATTGTGAAGCTGTAAAGATGGAGAACGATAAACGTCCTCTTGATGATGAAGAGAATCTTGAAACTTCTGCTAAGCGTAGAAAGCAGTTAGACGAAGATTTTCCCAACTTCAGTGAGCTTTCATTTTCAAACTGTAAGTGTATGCAATAGAATGCTTGTTCATGTTTTATGTATTTGGTTAGAACATGTTAAATGATTCATCCTATGAGTTTGGATGATGCATATGTCAAACTATTTAGCACTCGATTATGTTTCTCCCATTACCAAAATCCTGTCATGAAAAGGCTTCTAGTCAAAGATGCGATGCAATTTTGCTGCTACCTGCTTTTGAAATTTAGGATGTAAAATCTATTAATGCCTGGGTATTTGTTCAGTTCTCACCGACGACACAAGTATGAAAGACACTTCTGTTTCTAAGAGGTCTAGCGATTCATATGACAGAAGTTTCAGCTTTCCAAGATTCACATTCAGCGGCCTTGATGACTGCAGTGCTCATTATGAATCCCCTGTTCGAATTTCTTCATTTCCTGGATATTATGATGATTCTATCAGGCCAGTTGTATACAACAATGAAGTGGAAGAAGAACAGCCTTCTATATTCGATTACCGTCCTCGAAAACCTGTTGCCATAGGCCGTAATCATCAAGCAGAACTTCCATCGCTGAGTCCTAAAACATTCTGGGCTGCTGATGAGTCAACCGAGATTAGAACCGAAAAAATGACTGCTTCACATGGTAACCCTACTTGTCACTGTCTCGATGCTGGTTCTATCAAATGTGTGAGGCTACATATAGAAGAAGCAAGGCAAAACATTGAGAATGCTTTGGGCCATGAGCAATTTTTGGAGCTTGGTTTTACTGAAATGGGGGAGTGTGTTGCTTCAAAATGGACAGAGAAGGAAGAAAGCTTATTTCATCAAGTTGTGATATCGAACCCTGCATCCACAGGGAGGAACTTCTGGAATGAGCTTTATCGTAGTTTTTCGTCTAGAAGCAGCAAAGAGATTGTTAGTTACTACTTCAACGTGTACATGCTGAGGAAACGAGCGGAGCAGAACAGGTTTGATCCTTCTAATGCAGATAGCGATGACGATGAGTGGCAACTAGAAGAAGAAGATGATGATGATGAGAAAGATGGCTCTGCAGTTGAATCGCCTGAAGATGGCTGTGTTGGGACGTATGGTGGAGTTCATATTTGTGATGATGGCTGCGATAGTAATGATGAGTGTGTTAAACCAGACTTTGGTGCTAAAGATGTGAATGATGATTCATGCACTTCATACGAGGAGCTGCCCAAGGCTCATAAGGTTGAGTTTTTAGATCATGGTTTGAGCTGTATGGTCAATCATGATTTCTTTGATCATTGTTGTCATGTTCCCTGGGACATGATGAGCTATGCCGGTTCTATGGACAAAGAACCTGATCTGCTGCCGACAAGTAATGTGATCGAACAGTTTGGGGATGAAACATGGGAGTAGATATGATTAAGTTTTGTATTTCTGGGGGTTTCTGTGTGAATATTTTGGTAGTGTTCGTGGTATACAGCCCTCCGTCCTAAGTGATGACCTCTGTCCAAAGTGATGATTCTTGGGCGAGGATTTTATTTTAGTTATCCTTGGAAAATCTTATTCCTTGAATCGATCTGCCAGCAATTTTATCTCATAAATATTTGCCCTAGTGCTCAATAACATGTAAATTTGTTGATTCATTTGTTTCGTGTCTGTTTTTAGACTTGATTATTTTTTGTTTACTTCGTCGCATCTATCACAGTTTTAAATGTTAAAAGCTAAAGTGTTGACGTCTTTGTAGTTTAGTGCTGTGACTCAAAAAGTCTGCTTGATTGCGTTAACATCGGAGTTGCGTGTTCACTGACAAATGAAAACGACATGGTTAAATTTTTGCCAGAACCTTTAGCTAGCAGTAAAGGTTCTGTGTTCTTTTTTTGTTCAGTGCCAACGCATGGAGCCCTCAAATTTTTTTTTTTTCCTTTTTTTTTGGTTCAGTCCTCAAATTTTCGTTAATTTTTTACTTGCACAAATATTCACCGCGTATATTGGCCTTGTTCTTTTCATTACTGCCTAATGTTCGTCCCTTTTATTTTCCTTAATGGTTCTGATTTTAACATTTGTTGATGGTAACTGGAAACCATGAACAATATTTAGTCTTTAGTAGCACCAACATTTTTTTTATATAAATAAAAACGTTTATTTAGATATTACTGTCTACTTGTTAGGATTCAACGTGTTCTCTGAAAATCAATGCTTTAATTGATAGCATTAACATGTGAGTTACATGAATTTGCCATTAGAAAATGATATGGTTAAATTTTGCAAGAATATATCAATTAAACCAAGAGTTGTACTGTATACATTCAAGTATCTCGCTTTTTATCCTAACCCAGAAAAGAAAGAAAAAGAAAAGACGTGCTTCAAGATACCTTGCTTCGGTCCATAGTTAACGATCGATCGATCGGTAGTTGATAGTCGATCGAAACACGAAAATATGCATGACGGTTTTTTGTCATGACGAGAAGTTGTTTGAGAATCACATTCTTAGAATTCATGTTCGAGAATCACGTTCTATAGTCGTCTGAAAAACACGCGGTGGAGTATATAACGATGAAGGGAATAATCGACATTTAACAAAAACATGCGGTTTTGAACGATGGATGAATGATAAACAGTCTATAATAGTAAATTAAGGTTTTAGGAGGAAAATATAATTGAACAATTGGGTAGTATGAAATATTAAATGTATCATGTAGCACGCAGTGAAATTGGATAAGGTAAAATGAAGACCAAATAAGTCGATACAGACGTGTATATAACACGACTTTAAATCAAAACAGTAGAATTTGAAACTTTCATATTAACTCTAAGGGTAGCCTCTTTTTCTAAATTCCCTCTCTAGACATTTTGTATTTCCAATACACGCAAGCTTCGATGGAACTTATACCTTAGTCCCGTTTTGATTTCATGGGAGAAGCGATAAAAGGCTCATCTACAGTCTTCGGGCTCATCTGTAGTCTTCAGACCCAACACATCATCTCTTTAAGGGTTCGCTAGTTTTACCTCATAAGCTGCCTTATGCTCATTAAACTTGGATTTATAAGAACATTCCATTTAGTGGTTGCACAAGAGTCCATGTCAAATGGAGGTGTTGGGGTCGCGACTTACCTGGAAGCTTGGCAATACTTAAATGAAAGTAAATAAAGAATGCGACAACTTACTTGGTTTCTTTTATTTCCTGTACAAAGCTTTATTCTTTTTCCTGTACAAAGCTTTATTGGGCCAAGCCCAGTCTTCCTTTTCTTTTATGTATTTCTGCCAAAGCCCAGACCGTACATACTTTGGCTATAAATACATATGTAATCACTGTAACTTATCATCAATACCGAATACAATAATTCTCCATTCTCAAATCTCTCAATTTTACTTTTCTATCAAAACTTAATTTGGTATCAGAGCCAAATCTTGCCTAACGGCATTAAATCTCTGGAAAAGCAAGTGGGTGTGTATTATACCCATCAGAAAGGTTTCATCACCTGGGTTTTCTCTCATCAGAGTTGTGTACTCGTCATTTGAGAGTAGAAACACCACACAAATCATCAGTGCCACGCCTAAAATTCTCAAGAACCAGGCTGCATCTGATCATCTGCACAGTATTTCATATACTGTGTAAATCTGATCACCGTGAACAAGTTCAAGAAGATCAAGAAAGTCATAAAAATCAGTTAAAGCCTTGCCAGAAAGTCATTCAGATAAAAACATTGAAGTTCTTACCTCCTCATTAATCGTTTCTGGCGGCTCATACTTGGTTTCACAGCTTCTTGACACTTCTGATCCTATTCGGCATTCACCACACAGTTGTTTGTTATTTTATCTTCATCTTATCTCAGTTCTGGGAAAAATAGGAGATAATTCAAGAGTTTCTGAATCAACTCCAGTTGTCAGCCCTCAAAATCCGATAATACCTCCAATACAACAATTTATAAAGACAATTATTAGTCCAAAAAGTCAATTGATCACGATTCATCTTGAAGAAGACAATTACTTGTTAAGGAAACTAAAAATTGAGACTGCAGTCCAAGTTATGGTGTAGAGGGGTTCATTCTTGGAACCACAACAATACTAGCAAAGTATATCACTGATCAAGACAACAGAACCGTGTCCAATGAAGAATATATTCAATATCATAGGCAAGATAGACTTATAAGTTCTTGGCTTCTTTCATCTATTAGTGCTAACTTGTTACCACTAGTGATTGGTTGTAACTCATCAAATGAAATATGTACTATTGTTGAAAGGGAATTCAACAATCAATCATCAGCTAAAGTTCTACATTATAAAAGGCAGCTACAGATCATTCGAATGGAAAATCTCAGTATGAGTGAATACATTTCAAGAGTTAAAAAATTATGTGATCTACTCATTGCAACAGGGAATGCCATTCAGAATTCTAATCATGTGCTTTACTTGATGAATGGTTTAACCGATGAATATGAAGCAATGGTGGCTATAATAACCTCTCAAAAGATTGTACCACCCATATATGAAGTTCACTCCATTTTATTATCACATGAGGCAATAATTAGTAGCAAGAGAATTCAAGAACCGAATTACAATGTCAATCTTGCTACTGGTTTCAAACCCAAAAATCAATAAGTGAACAGATCTGAAAGTACTTACCAGAAAGGAGGTGGCCACCTAGAGGAAGAGGCAGAGGTCGTTGGAATAACAGCAACATACCCAAATGTCAAATCTGCGAAAAGATTGGGCATACAACACTAAAGTGCTATTTTAGATTCAATAATAACTATACTGGCAATCAAAGTCAAGGGAACGATAATAATCCAAGTGCAAATGTTGCTCAACTCATTCAAGATACCAGCAGCAGTAACACCACACAAAGAAACAACAATGAAACTGCAACCATGAAGCATTTACAAGATGATAGCTGGTACCTCGATTCTGGAGCAACAAACCACATTACTCACAACATGGATAATTTGAATCTTCGGTGCAAGGAATACAAAGGTAATCAATCTATCCTGATAGGTAATGGTAAACATATTAATATTCCTCATATTGGTAATGCATATGTTCCAGGCAAAAGAAAACTATATTTACATAATCTACTTAGAGCGCCAAAGATCACTAAGAACTTAATTAGTGTTTCACAATTTGCCCATGGCAATAAAGTTTACTTTGAATTTTTCCTAAAATACTATTTGGTTAGAGATATTCTAACCAAGGATATCCTTTTACAGGGTAATGTCGACCATAGGTTATACAAGTTTAATTCTATTTGCAGCCAAACTGATGTACGTGATGAAAAACTTTATGCTATGAATCAATGCAAGAGCAGTAATTTGACTGAAACCGAAAATACTGATAATAAGAGTGACATCTTTGATCTTTGGCACTGTAAACTTGGTTATCCTAGTATTGTTATGAATATTCTGAATGAAAATAAAATAAATTTTGATCCTATAAATTTGCCTTGTGTCTGTAAATTCTGCCAAATGGGAAAGAGTCATCAGTTACCATTTAGTGACTCATGCACACAATTCACTGAACCACTACAATTAATAGTTACAGATTTGTGGGGTCCTGCTCCTATGTACTCATATTTTGGCTACAAGTATTATAACTCATTTGTTGATGCATTCTCAAGATTTACTTGGATTTACTTCCTTAAAAACAAATTTGAGGCTTATAATGCTATCATAAATTTTATAAATACGATAGAAAAGCAAGTAAACTTTTCTGTCAAAATTATGCAAAGTGATGGTGGAAGTGAGTTTAAGTGCTTGAGCAACTATTTTCAAAGCAAAGGTATTGTTCATCGAACTACATGCCCATATACATCTCAACAAAATGGATTAGTTGAAAGAAAATATAGGTATATTGTAGAATCTGGTTTTGACATTATTAGCTCAAGCTAGTCTGCCTTTAAAATTTTGGCCAGAGGCATTTAATATAACAGTATATATGATTAGTAGACAACCAACAGCTGTGTTAAATGGCTCAACACCTCTAGAAAAAATGTATAATATCAAACCAAATTGTAATAGCCTAAAACCTTTTGGCTGCCTATGTTTTCCATATGAGACCTTACAATTCCAATAAGTTAAATTTCAGGTCAAAGCAATGTACATTTCTTGGTTAAAACACTAATCAGAAATGATATAAATGCATTAATGAAATAGGTAGAGTTTATATTAGCAGGCATGTTATTTTTAATGAAAGAGTTTATCCTTTCAGTAACAACTATATGAAAACCACAAGTAAGGTGGTTAATGCCAAAACATCTATACCTACCATACCTATTCATAACAAGGACTGATAGCCAATGGAAGATGATATAATCACTGATGCTCAAACATATCTACTTCAAATGCTGAAGACAATGATATCACTGAGCCTCTCAGTCAAACATCACCTATACCTATTGCAACACCAAATCAAAGTCAACATAATGCAGGTGAACAGTCAAGTAGTCAGAGTACTGAAGAAACTCAATCAAGCAGTGAAAGCAATAACAACTCACCACAAGCTAAGCAACTGGTTCACACTAGTCACCCAATGATCACAAGGGCTAAAAGTGGTATTTTTAAACCAAAACTATTTGCTTTTACATCCAGTTTAATTGAACTTGAATCCCTCGATCAGGTTGTTAAAACAAAAATTGGAAGACAGCAATGGATGAAGAGTATAACGCTCTCATCAAGAATAAAACTTGGAGTTTTGTATGTCCACCAATCAACAAAAATATAGTTGGATGTAGATGGACATACAAGCTCAAGAGAAATCCTGATGGTACCATCAACAAGTACAAGGCTAGGTTAGTTGCAAAAGGCTTTACTCAGGATTATGGATTTGATTTCAATCAAACTTTTTCACCTGTGGTAAAACCTATAACTATAAGATTGATCCTAACCATAGCTTTGTACAAGAGATGGTACATTAAACATTTAGATGTTAATAATGCATTTTGAATGACATATTAGAAGAGGAAATTTATATGCAGCAACCATCAGGTCATAATCTTTATCCCTATTATGCGTGCAAGTTAAATAAAGCCATTTACGTTTTGAAGCAAGCTCCTCGTGTTTGGTTTGATAGACTTAAGAGCACTCTATCAAAATTAGGCTTCAAGCCTACCAAGTCAGACACATCACTATTCATTAACTCTGAAATAAATCTGACATTTACATATTAATATATGCAGATGACTTAATTGTTACTGGTAATAATATTTCAGAGCTTGAGAAAATTACACAATATCTTGATCAACAATTCTCTATTAAGGATCTAGGAGAAATAAATTATTTTCTGGGCATAGAGGTCACAAGGGAAAACAATGAAATAACTCTATGCCAAAGAAAATATATCTCTGAACTGTTGATCAAGACAAAAATGATAAATGCTAAACCCCAACCTACTCCAATGATAACAAATCACCATTATTCAAAGCACAGGGGAGAGGAAATATCAAATATAACTGAATATAGAAGTGTTCTAGGGGCATTACACTATGCTACTATAACTAGGTCTGACATAGTTTTCAGTGTTAATAAAGTATCTCAGCTTATGCAGAATCCTTTGGACACTCACTGGAAAGCTGTCAAAAGAATTCTGAGATATCTCAAAGGAACCATCAATCATGGATTAACTCTTAAAGCCAGCCAACATCTAAACATAAATGCATATGTAGATGCCGACTGGGCATCTGATCCAGATGACAGGAAATCTACCACAGGATACTGTGTTTATTTAGGTCAAAGCTTAATATCCTAGTGTTCTAAAAAGCAGCCTACAATTTCTAGATCTAGTACTGAAGCAGAGTATCAAAGTATATCTAACACTGCTGCTGAAATCAAATGGATACAGTCTATATTATCTGAACTCAAGCTAAAACCAGATCTAAAGCCAATAATTTGGTGTGATAACAAGAGTGTTGTGTACATGTCGGAGAATCCAATTCAAGATGCTATAACTAAACATATTGAAATTGATTTACACTTCGTAAGAGAGATGGTTCAGAAAGGAGAAGTACATGTTAATCACATACCGGGCACTTACCAAAGGGCTGATGTTCTAACCAAGGCCATATTAGTAATCAACTTTACCAGATTCAGATCTGAAATGAACGTCAGTAGTGAGGAAGAAAGAGCACTTCATGAAAGCATATCTCAACCAAAGCTTGTGAATAAAGTAGAAGCAAGGCATCATAGTAGATCTGAAATGCTTCATGAAAGCAAATCTCAATCAAAGCTTGTGAATAAAATAGAAGCAAGGCATTAGAGTAGATCTGAAAGACCCAAAATTGTCGATTCGACAAATTAGGGTTTTGAAGTTTCTTAAAGACTTAGATTTGTGGTGCCGAGAGCTGAAGCAAAGTATATCGAAGCTTTTTTTTAAGCTCTCTCTCACTATCTAGCATCTGATTTGGAGGATTTTGAGGCACCGACATGAATTCTCAAAACTAAGGTTTTCCAGCACCTTAGTTTCGAGGAAGGCAAATGAAAGTAAATAAAGAACGTGATAGCTTACTTGCTTTCTTTTATTTCCTGTACAAAGCTTTATTCTTTTATTTCCTGTACAAAGCTTTATTGGGCCAAGCCCAGCCTTCCTTTTCTTTTATATATTTCTGCCAAAGCCCAAACTGTATATACTTTGGCTATAAATACATATGTAATCACTGTAACTTATCATCAATATTGAATACAATAATTCTCCATTCTCAGAACTCTTAATTTTACTTTTCTATCAAAACTTAATTATTGGTTAAACAAGTCCTAAATTTTCTCTATTTGCCAGTTGGCCATGGCTCCACTGTTACTTGTCATTCATTATTTCATGAAGAGGTCCACCTCAGCACTTTTAATCGTTCGACGAGTTTGAGACTTCAACAATGGTTAGCTGGTAAACCACTTTAACATGTAAGGAACTAACATTCTCATTGCTATAAGAGGGTATGGAAGTGACATTACTACTACTTCTTGCATACATTTTTCAAATTAGATTTCTATAGATTCCATGGAAATTTGAGTCGTCGTAAATGCAAAAAACAAAGCAAACACACCTATCTTTGGAATTAAAGTAATCCAAGAATAGTTAATTAATCTAAATATCTAGAAAATAGTGTTCTCAGTGAGATAACTAAAATGTTTTTAACTAAATGTGGCATAAATGCCAGAGAGTTGAAGTACAGAAATAAATAAAGAAAAATGAAGAAAAACTGTACAAAAGAACTTTATATTGGTTTGGATAATTGATGCCTATTTCCACTTAACTTTATTACTAATTTGGTAACTATTTACAAATGCTAATCTAATAGATATGTATAGATCCTTGAGATTGTTAGAAATAGGTAAGGACAACATACATGTATATTAAAAAAAATCACCCTATTACACCTTTACTAGGCATATGAAGTTTGATTTATTTAGAATATTTTTAAATTTGATTTAAATAAAACCATATATTTCATTTAAATTTATAAGTTGTTGCTTGAAATTTGTTTGGATTATTTTTACTTTAGATATAAGCATACATATATGTCTATATAGATATTAGTTTGTTCACATACAAGAAAGTATTTTGTGCAAGGTAAAGCATGTATGTACGTAGTAGTAGGGATTTACATTGCAAATGACATGTTAGATTATCATTTATGTGTAGTATGTCGTCCAAATACATGCATATACTAATATTTAAGATATATATATATATATATATATATATAATAACCCTTTATTTCATATACTATGTACGTATATATTACGAAAATTATTGTATGTATGTATATATAGGGAAATTCTATATAGATATGGAAGTTTGTCACAAATGGGAAGACACAAAATCTCAACCATTAGATTGCCCCTGATTTCCACCTACATATATGGATAGATTAACTATATAGCTAAAATTTTGTTCCATTTAGTTTGTGTTAAATTCTTATGGATAGATTAACTATATAGCTAAAATTTTGTTCCATTTAGTTTGTGTTAAATTCTTTTGTTCAAATAGCCATTGTCATATATATATATATATATATATATATATATAGACACACACACACACATATATATATATATACATATACATATACATATATGTATATATATATAATAAACACACACACATACATATAAAATTATAAGTTTATAAAAATGAAATCCTCATATATGAACATACATACATACATACATACATACATACATATATATACATATTTAATGTAACATCTATTATTTTAGTAGATATTATTTAGGAAATTCATTTGGATAAATTAAATAAGAATAAAGTAGTAGTGGGATGTTGAGATGATATTTGTGGTTAATCTAATGCGGTTTGGTCATAGTAATTAACCAATTTAAATGGAAGACGTGAAGATTTATGAGAGAGACAAGGCGAGGAACACATAGCCTCATATAAATATATAACTTTCTACACTTATACCCATTTATTTTTATTTCTTAAACCCTAAAAATTGAAGCATATGAGGTCGGTCGTTACAACTAAAGAGAAGCTAGAGGAATTCAAGCTTGGGACTCTACAACATTTTTTTTTAGCTTCCCATCTAAAACCAAGGTGAATAATGATTTTTTATCAATGTATTTTTCAGTTGTAGGGCACATTGAAAAGTATTTTTTGATTACATGATTTTTTAATGTTTATGTTGATGCTTATGTGTTGTTTGGATTGAACAATGCTCAGATTTGTATATATATGTCTGATTTGCATGAAAATGGTTAAGTTTTAGATCAAAACCCATAGTATAACATCTCCAAATGATTCGAGATTTTGATATGTTGTTTGCAATATGATCTCGAAGATTGGTTTCAAATTTCTTAATTTCTTAAACACTTGGGAGTTTCCCATGAATTTCCTAAGAAGAAATGCATGTTAATCACATATTTAATTAATTAAGACAACTAATTAAAGAATATGGACTTCAAATTTTTAAATAATATGAAGAAGGATATTCTCTAATGCCTGTGAATTTTTATGATTTTTCCCATGCTTTGATTTGTTGATATAAATTTCCTAAGTTAGGAAACTAAGGGTAATTAGGACGTTAATTAAGGAAATTGAAGTTCTTATATTATTTCCATTATTTTAGAAATATAATTTCTAGAAGGACGGGATATATCTCAATCCCAATTTTTATTAGCCAATCACGTTTTGACAAAAAATGTGGAGTTGTGAGAAGTATTACTTTAATTTGAAACAAAACAATTTTCTTTCTATTTACTATCAGTGCCATCGACCTAAGTAAAAGGGACTCTTCCGACACGATCGAAAGTCTATGTCGACTCGATTTGACAATGCTCTTGATGTTTGTATTACCATGAAGCATGGTATAAGAGGCATCCAGGCTTTTGCCTTCATCCACTAAGACTTAGTTCTAGCCACTTTGCTATGTTTTAAAGGTTAGCCATTCCACATTAGATCGATCGCCTATTGCCTTTCGACAGGGTCGAAGGGTATTTCTTTTCTAAATTTTGGTTTATAAATCTAAGGGACCTATTACCTCTACAATCAATTTACATGGTCGAAAGGGTTTGTTTTCTAAACATTATTTTTAACAAGCTTTGAGGCTTATCGCCTTAGTACTGTTTTGACTGGGTCGTAGGGAATTGTTTTTCCTAAAACTCTATTCTATAAACTTTAGAGCCTGTTGCCTCCATACTCTTTTGACGGGATCAAAATAGTCGATTAAAACTGGTTTTAATTATCATTAGAGGCCTATTTCCTTAATTCCTTCCGAGAGGGTCGAAAGGGTTTATTTCCTAAATATGTTAGAACTATTGCCTTATACCTTGTTGATACTGTCGATGTTGACAAGTATGGTTCTGAAGTATAAGGCTATCGTCCTTGTTCCCATCGACAAAGATGTTGTCGAAAGGAGTTTTATTCTAACTTATTTTATATATTTTTCTTCAAAAAAAAGAAGGGTATTGCCTTCGACGTTGTCAACATTGTTCGTGTCGAAAGAGTCCTTTTTCTCAATAAAACCCTTGGCGATAGTGTCTATGTTGACAAGCCTTATTTCAAATTTATTTCTAAAAATACTTAAAGGATACCACCCATTTTCCTTTTAGCCATAATTGTGGTCAAAACTGTGCTTTCAAACCATTTTTTAAAGTTGGACGCTATTGCCGATGTAGGCTATGTCGACAAGGAGAATTTTATAAATTCTCATTTAACTAGCTTCAGGCTTTTGCCTTAATAATTTGTCCTCATCATTTATGTCGACAGAGCTTGTTTAGCTTGATTGCTTAAATATAGTCATAGGACTTTGCTTATCATTATAATTAACTACATTGACTTCGACGCTTATGGAGAGAGTCAAAGGGGGTATAGGGTCGGCAGGGGTGTCACACACATTGATTTATTTGATGCTTTCAATACGGATACATAATTTGAATGCTATATTGATCCAGTCAAAAGCAATACGCTTGTGCCAAAATGGTAGATAACCATATTGCAATGTTGTGCTTAAGTGAACTCGTTGGGGACACCAATGAAAGATAAACATTATGGGAAAACCGGGTACACCAATAAAGTTATAAATTATCAGGAGATAAAACCAAATTGAATTAATGAAGTGTGTGATGGTTAGTCCACATTATCTGTTAAAAAAGATGCACAGTCGTCGAAAGGGAAGAACAACAGAATGTGTGATGGATATTCCACATTATTACTTACGAAGGTTCATTGTAATCCAAAGGTAAAACTGTGTGGTGTGTGATGGATAATCCACATCTACATGAATATGTTTAAACACCAAGGATTTTAAATCTAGTGGCAAGGAATGGGTATTCCTTATGTTAAACCAAAAATCACTTAAATATAACTAGGAATCATTGAGGTATAAAGCCAAGTAGATAATTGGTAAACCAATTATTATTCATAAACCATTAAGACAATCAGTCAGGTTAACGTTGGTTTGGTATAAAGCAGGTTGCACATTATCTTATTATCGTTATTATTATTGTGATTTTAACCATTAAGAGTGTAAGAGCATAGTATTGGTTATTTTGATAACTAGATATTAGTGAGAGGGAAACTCGTTCCACTAAGAGGCGTGGTCTCACTATATATCCATCAGAATCATGTAGTAAAATTATTATTCATGTCAGTCTTTTGGCTGAACGAAATTTTTTATTCTCCCATTACACTCTTGGGTACTCATTTGAGTAGGTTGAGAGTAATGTTTTTTATGTTCTTCTTTCACGAATATTCTTCTGGGACGTGCAGGAATCAAATAGCTATCTAGGAGTTTTGTTGTTTTGTGTTTATCATTTTGGATGTATCTAAAAGCTATGATGCTTATTGTCTATATTCATACTCTGATCAACAAAGAGAGATCTTCATATGTCACTCTTGGAGTTGTATTTTATATTAATTATATTTGATCTGAATGGGTTTTACGAGTGGGAATCATAATGAATGATTGTTAATTAATGTTGTTTTAAAAAAGAAATCACGTTCTCATGTTCTCTTATGTTATGATTCATTGATATGTCTATTTTATATCATCCAAAGTTAATACTATAGATGACTACATCATCTCTATCGCTTAGCCTTGAGCTTTAGAGAATGTGGTATTACAATTTAGTATAAGAGCATATGCTTATGTAAATTTATAAAGTTTTTCTTAAAAATTTTAGAACTAAAAACTCAAATAGTAGTGTAATATCCCAAGATATGGGATAATGATAGTATGACTATTTGTATTTGTATTATATATGTATATACCCCATTATCTTATATCATACTTCGGTATCTTATAAAGGTTTTTATACAAATAAAGGAAGTAAGATATGGAGTGGTAGATTGAACCTTGGTGGCGAGAGCACTACAATTAATGGAAATGTTAAGGAATTAAGGTCGTCGAACTAAGAGTCAGAGTCGAAAAGTGGATACCTCACTTCGTTCTCTCATTCCCATGCATGAGCCTTGATAATTAAGGTGATGCAATCTTAACCACTGATATAGGGAATTTGTACCAGTTCTCTATTCAGTTTATGCAAGCTGAAGCCCTCGCAAGCTTTGCAGGAACCATTGTTGCTACCATCGGGGAAGCAAATCCCATGGCACTGGCTAGGAACAACTATTCCAAGTTGAAAAAGGATTATGATAACATTATAGGAAAACCATTCTTTGGAAATGAGATGTTGTTGAAGTAGGAAATTAGATTTTGATTTGTGAAAGGATTTTCTTTGGTTTAGGTTTGACTGATGCCATAAATAGAGGGCTTGCTTCGAAGTAGTTATAGAGAGTTGCCTTACATTGGTGGAAAGATGTCACTATTGGAATACCATAGAAGGAAATCCTTGGTCTAATTTCAGGACTCGACCTGAGGGTAAGTATTTATCTGAGTGAGCTAAGGCGATGCTATTTCAGAAGTTTGGCGAGCTGGTGCATGGCAATATGACTATCATAGAGTATGCCAATATGTTTGATGAATTATCGAGGAAGCTTGTAGAACTATTGATATCGTGAATAAGAGGACCGACAAGTTCATCTGTGGACTAAATCCAAAAATCACCAAGGGTACGATGTCACACTTGGTGGATCTTAGCCATATCATGGTAAAAATGGCTATCAGGAATGAACAATTTCTTGAATTGTTTAGTAGTGAGAAGGTAACTGAAAATCAGAGCTTCCAAGGAAAGAAGAGAAAGTTGTTTAAGGGAAAGTAAACTCAAAAGACCGGAAGGGCTGAAAAGAAAAAGGCCGATGATGTCTTCAAGTGTGATAAGAAGGCCATTATGCAATGAAATGCGGGTTGGGCGAGGCCATGATAATTATTGGAAATAAGAATGTGAGATGCATTAATTATAACCAGTTGGGGTACTGCAAGAATATATGTCAAGAGGCAATTAGGGTGAAGTTCTTGCTTCGGAACCTTCATCATCTAGACCCACTTTTGCAATGAAAGGAAAAGCTATGTTGGAAGGTACACTTTTGATCCATAGCGTTCCTGTTATAGTATTATTTGATGCTAGTGCATCACATTCATTATCATTAAATGTCTGGTAGATAAGTTATCATAATACTATTATGCCTTGTTATTTCCTTTAGGGTAGCTAATCCTATAGAAGGGTATGCAAATCGAGGGATGATATGGGATAACCTAGAATTTCAATTATTAGGTTACACATTTTTTAGTAGTTTATATGTGTTTGATTTTGAGGGAATCGGAATCATTTTAGGTAAGGATTGGTTGAAACATTATGATGAAGGGTATTTTTCCTAAGTATGGAAATATATCGAAACATCCCATATATATATGAGAGTATATGTCCGCAAAATTATGCTTTATTGAGTGCATTTTGATTAGAAGAGGGAGTGAGACAAGTTCCTATCGTTAAGGAATTTGAAGATGTCTTTGAACTAGTTACGGATTACTGTCAAAAAGAGATATCGAGTTTATAATAGATCTCGTACCTGAAGCGGAGTTAGCTAGTAGACCATCTAGTAAGGTGGCACCTATAGAGACTAAAGATATGTACTGATTATCGTAATCTAAATAAGAAGATGGCGAAGAATAGGCATCAAACTCTTGACGAGAATAAGTGATTTTTTCAATTAGCAAAGTGGAGCCAGAGTAGTTTCTCAGTTGGATTTGGCTATTGGACTTCATCAATTGTGAGTGGCTGAAGGTAGCATTCCATGTATGCATTTTTGAATAAGATATGGATGGTACAAATGCACGGTCATGTCGTTCATATTGATGAATGCTTCTGCCTTCTTCATGGACTTGATGAAACGACTTTTCCGAGAATGCTTGGCTAGGTTCATGTTAGTATTCATTGATGACATTTTGGTGTATTCCAAAGATGAAAAGGATTAGAGATTCACCTTCGGATTGTACTTGAGACTTTAATATAACACCAATTGATGTCTAAGTTATCTAAGTGCCGCTTTTAGGAGAAGAAAGTGAAATTTCCTTGTTATTTAGTTTCAGGGGAGGGGCTGTTTATTGATCTAATTAAGATTAATGCTATTAATAGTTCGAAGAGGCCTGCCAATGTTACTAAGATTAGAAGTTTCCTTGGATTGGCTAGATATTACCGAAGATTCGTTAAGGATTTCTCGAGGATAGCGGCACCTCTTACTAAGTTGTCAAAAAAGGATGTTAGTTTATTTGGTCTAATAAGTGTGAGAAGGCATTCTAGAGTTTGAAGCATCTAATTAACCAATGCTCTTGTTTTGGTAGTACCGAAGGTAAGCAGGATTTCATAGTATACACTAGTGCTTTTGGAATTGGATTAAGTGTTATTCTTATATAGAAAGGAAGAGTTATTGCATTTGTTTATAAATAGCTTAGACCACATGAGGTTAGATACCCAACTCATGATTTAGAGTTAGCAGCTACTTTCTTTGCTTAGAAGATTTAGAGACATTACCTCTTAGGGGAGAGATTTGAGTTGTTTACGGATCACAAGTCTTTGAGGTATTTATTCTACCAGAAGGAATTGACTATAAGGCAACAAAGATGACTGGAGTTTTTGGCAACTCATCATTTTAGCATTGAGTATACACTGAAAAAGGAAATAAAATTTCTAATACCCTTACCAAGAAACATCAGGATGTGATGTTGGCTATGTTAACCTAAATGAAAGATTTAAAGGCATTAACTACTTGTGATGTAAGTAGATTAGATCGGTATCGAGTTTGAGTAAAGCCATAAGGATGTTGCCATGGTTAGAAGTTTAATAAGTTTGACTGAAAAGATCACTTCTAAGAAGGGATAGGATCATATTAAAAGAAAGGATCAGAAGACTTCGAGCAAGAGTAGAGATTGACAATTTAAAGGATTTATTTTGACCGTAACGGACGGCTAAAAATGAAAGGAAGATTGTGTGTCCCAGATTTTGGTGATCTAAGGAAGGGAATTCTTAGAAAGCGTCACCGATCTAAGCTTAATACCAAGACTTATCAAGACATAAAGAGAATTTTCTTTTGGGAAGGTATAAATGGAGATGTTGGCTACGTAAAGCAATGTATGAACTGTCAACAAGTGTTGATACCAAAGTTGGTTCAACACTCCAAGTTATGTGAGTATAGAGTTAAAAAATATTGAAAATGAGCAAAATAACGACAATAAGTAGTTTATAATGATTCAACATGGATTTGCCTATGTCCATTAATAATCTCATCTAGTTTCTGACTATTTTGATGATTATAGAGCGTAGTCAAGATGAACTCTTGTACAACAAAAAACAAAAATGTCAAAGTGTTGAAAAGTTGAAGATGTTTTAATTGTTGTTCTATAGTGGCTTTTATAGGAAAAGTTTGAATTCGTTTTGGTAGGCGAGCAGGCAGGAATAATGGAGTGGTGGAGTAAGTGGGTAGAGTGGGCCACGTCACCCACGTTCATCGATCTGGATTTGTCAAGTCTGGTTCAACATGGGTTATGCCGATTTGAATTCGTGCCAAAATTCCATGGGTGGCATGGTGGTGCCAAATCATGGGGTGAATCAAAGCATGCCAAATCGAAGAAACTCTCTGGTTGATGCAAAGTTACCTGCCTGGCCAATCCGAATTAACTCCACTAGGTCGAACCGAAGGTGATGACATAGCCGATCTGGGGAGTGTGTCGAACCAAGCTAATCATGTGGTTGATCCGAGGTTGGGGAAGTCCGACTCCAGAGACTCAGAAAATCTATCTTTTGTTTTAGGCTAATTTGGACTTGAGTTCATTTGCATCCGAGCCTTGAATGTTCTGGCTGTAAGGAATGTGGAATGTGAAGGCCTTGTCAAAAGGCATGTTATTTTCTCCCTCAAAGTACATCGTGTTGGAGATAGGATGTGCTTTGAATTAATTGAATTGTCTATTCCCATCGGTCTCACTTTCGAATGTTGTGACGCTTGAATCTTTTCTGTCTGTATAACTATCCAAGTGCGCTTCTAATTGTGTCTTTAACTAAATCTATCAAATTAAAGTACAAATCAAGAATTCATGGTGATCGCGGATAACTACTCCAACCCCATTGATTTGATAGGTTGAAATCATCTTTTCATTCAGTTTTGCATGTTTAGTTGCTGGCTTCAGCGTGCGTTCGAACGTGGGTAAGTCGTTGTCATACAACATCATTACGAACATTGATCGAGCACATTATAGAATTGATTCAGTTTTCACTTGCATCGTCATGCATGTCTTATGTCATTATTGGTAATATAGGAGTCTTTCTCCTTCCTTTTTTTATTTTCGAGTCGGTGGCCTACCCTGATTCATCTTTATGCCCGGATCTGCATTACCGAACTGGGTTGCTTTCTTTTTAAGGGAGGAACAAAAAGTCCTTCGTCCTCCTCCATAAGTATAGTGTCCATAATTCTTATTTCTCTCTTCTTACTTTTCTTTTATTTAATCTAATTGAACCCATTTTTTTATCATCAATTGGTTGAACATCTCTCCTCCTTCGCCCGTCCTCCTGCACTCTCGCTGCAACCACTGTTGATCTCCAGCTTATATCTCATCTAAAAATAAGGTCGGTATCGTCACTTGTCATTTGTTAGTTGAGTAAGTCTTTTCCATTTTAATGGGAGGCCGTTGTGGCACGGATAAGAGAGCATGACCATGGTTGTAGTACGGAGTCCCAATAAGGAGGCATGAAGATAGGACGAAGAAGGGAGAGTAAGTGATGGCCTGTGGATATGGAAGGAGGTAAATGAATGTAGGTAGGTAATTTAGGTTAAGGGTGAATGAGCGTGGGTTAGTCCGGTCAAGGGAGTAGAAGGGAAGTGGAGGCACGTAGGGGAAAACGTGTGGAAATCGAGAAACATAGAGGATAAAAGGGAGCACTGGAGTGTTGATTGAACAGGAGTTGGTCAACTTGACTTGGTCGAACCTAGGTTAGCCAATTCGGGGTTGGACAAACCAGATTTGACTGATTAGGGTTTGTCCGAACAAGAGTTGGCTGATATATGTTTGATTGCGAGTAACTTCTGGACTCGACGGTTCATAGGGGGAATGATGATGCAACTTCATGAACAAACCGAACATTTAGACTTCTAGATAGTTAGGATTATAATATATTCGTGCCTTCAGACAGTTAGGATTATAGCATATGAACATGAAACGCCCGAATAACAGAGCATCATCCCTTATGAAATATATATTTTATAGTTGCTCGCGATCAAGACTCGATGAGATGGTTGGAAATGATGGTCTATTTGGTTACTATTTGTTGCTTAAGTTCAGTATATCTCTATGAATGTTGTTGCACATGTCTTCACCCTATGTTGCACACGCGTTGCTAATTCTCGCATGAGTGGTATATTTTAATCAATCTAACGGCTGATGTTTGTTGAGTATTACGGTAATATAAGTCAAATATACTACATAAGAACTTCAGTTAAGAAATACAATCACAGGATCCAGCTCGACCACCGTGTCAAACAGTGATAAATCACAGTACCAAGTATAAATGCATGCCTAACAGCCAGTTGTCCCACTAGCTCAAGGTCATGTCGCTATTTAAGTTGGAGCCAACGGTGGCAATATAGTCGGAGTTTATCCCATTTTCGACATTCTTTACGAATCCATTATTCTTGGTAATCCTCTTGATTTGTGGCCTTGGGCATGCGTTAAGCACGAAGTTCCATTCGATTAAGTTCGGATGTCGGTTATTCTACAGACAACTCATAGTCCTCCAAAAGGTTATATGGCGTGCATCCATCATATATGTATTGTTGGCCGCGTCCCTCCTTTCAGTCCATCTGTTAGCAATATTCCTTATCATATGAACTTGGTGTCGATGCAACTGCACCATAAAGCTTATGCCTAGTTTCATTCCCTACACATTTATATTCTGAGCATCTTCATTGAGAACCCACAATCGATTATGTCTGGTTTTTCTATAACTTCATGCAATGTAAAGACACTCCGTCACATTTTTTCTTTGAAGTGCCTGTGGACAACCGAATTATTATGGATGGATGGAGCAAGATGAGAGAAGTAAAACATGACTTATTTTATGTCCCACACCAAGAGGGCTCCTCCAAAAGATGGCTTGAAACCAGTAAGTGTTTGTTGAAACCATTTCAATTCGAATTGGACTTAATCTATACTAATATTTCAAGTCTTTGTACGATAGGAACTCCGCCTAGTCCTACCGGCGATGTCTTCGAGTCAAGGTTGTCCACGCTCTGAGCATTCCCTAAGGCCCAAAAGTGTGTATGGATATGTATCACAAATGAACTATTGCATCAATTTAACTTGATCAATGCTAATTGAAGCGCTAGCTTCGGCGGTGCTCCAATCAGGGGTGGAATTGGAAGAGTCCACATAATCGTGCCCCCCAGTCGGGGGTCTATTGTTGATGAACCCTATGGATAAGTTCACGTTGAGGGTGCCACTGAAGGGGATGACACCATGATGCGGTCGAAAAAGAGAAGGAAAAAGACACCTCTCCTCCGATTATCGAGAAACTTATGGCCGAAAAATCAGCTTTAGAACACACCCCTCAGTCCTTGTCCCCAGTTTGTGACATCAAGTCTACTAGCACTATTGACCCTTTAAGTGTTGTGCAATATTCCATTGCCGACAAAGCAGCCTTATTTTCTAGATTCGGATTACCACACCATCTTTCCCATGTGTGAAAGGGGGAATGTTTCCACCAATATCGGGGAATTATACCGTTAAGCAAAATTCCGGGATCTAGTACATCAGGGGGATCACTAGGATACACACAACATGAGTACTGCATGTTACAATACTTATTCGTTGTATGATGATTTAGTTTTGATACAAGTTTATTTTGGTTTGGATGTACAATGCCAAGAAAACATGATTACCGCAAGCAATCCACTTCTAGCATATCTAAGAGTGAAATTCCTCCAAATAACTCTTCTAATTATGACTGTGATGGGAAGGAGAGGGGAAGACGTCATCATGGTTATACTCACCACTCTTTAACGGCTGCCCAATTCGTCTAGACTCAGATAAACCTACAAGTCATAATGATACCCCTGAAAGCGAGCAACCAGGAGTTGAGGCCCCGATCCATCCGAATGGTTCCTCAAGCGACCCTCACATGAAGAAAACTCTATATGCTAAGGAGAAAGGGAAAGAAAATACAGTACTGTCATTGAGAAAATATAAGTCCAAGGTCACTGAAGTCATAGAGCCTATTTTGTTAAAACTTATGACCTAAAAATCGGAAGAAAAAGCTCGAGGCTTAATTCTCATAATACCATTTTGGAAGAATGCACTTCTTGCCCCTCTCCATCCTATTGCTTAAGATTTTGAATAGCAGCTCAAGTCAGGGATAGAGGAATTATTCGAGTAGTACTGAGAGACGTCCAAATATGCTAAGATACTATCGAAGATCATCAAGACGTTGAAGCTTGATATTGTGAATATGAATCAGGAATGGAACTACGACAAAAGTGCTTTGACCCACATGGATAAAGAGCTTAAGGACCATTAAGCTAAGTTAAAGGAAGTTGAACAAGCTTCTGAGACATACAAGATGCATCATGAGGAGTTCAAGACACAATTTCATAAAAAGCTGGATGCTTGGATCTTGAAAGAAATTCTATCGAAAATTATCTTAAGCTGGTCACTCAGAAGAATACCGATTTATATGCCAGCTACGACATCTTGTACATTGAGAAAGACTCTTGGAAAAAAGAAAATGAGGAGCTTAAGGCAAAGCTTGGTGACTTTGAATTAAGAGTGAAGAAGGCACAAGAGGTTGTGCAGACAACTCTGGAGTCTGCCTCCAACTCGAAGATATATTGTGACATAGATTTAAAAGAACTTAGGGATCATTTGATGGAAGCAAACAAAAGGAGACATATCTTAGCCTTTTGATACTAAGTTTTTACTCTTGGTTTATCAGGTATCGCAATCTATCTTGGGTGGAAAACTATCCTCGTACCTTGGTAGATGCTAGAGTAAGTCTCTTGGTGAAAGAGACGGCGCTACCCCGAATAGGTCTATTGACAAAGAGGAACTAATCAAGCGGTACCTAAAATAACAATCCTAAGATTTTAGCAGAGGGAAACAGGTTGCTACAAGAGGATGCCGAGAGGCTCCTGGCCAAAGGTAAAACTATCATGGAAGAGACAATTTGGGTAACTAAAGATGATGCAACATCATTGCAGTCGATAAGTCAGGAATTCATCCACACTCAGACTTCATTTTCTGTACAAGCCACCAGACGAACTTCCGCCTATCAAAGTTCCAAAGCTGAGGAAGAGTATAATCCTGATGACCCAGCCCAGCCCCAAGAACATTAAGGCCTCTAAACTCCCATCACCAAAGTGCGGACACCCTCAAACTCACTTACGTAGACTCTTTCGAAGGTGTATCTCTATTTTCCCTGCAGTTTGAGAAAGTCCTTATCACTTGTTAGTGAGCTATGGTGGTATCAATCTAGTTCCAAATGGTTTAATTGTTATTAGTCTCCCTACTGCAAGACTCAACAGGACAAGATGCTTTTTGAAGTGTTATTTAAAGCTTCTGATGAATCCCTAAAGCCCCATGATGATGTTCTTGAGAAAAATGAAGGGATGATTGATGCTTTGAAATACCTAGACGACAAAGGATCGCACGTTGAAGGTAAGGAATACATAGTCTACTAGGGCGAGTCTTGGAAGACATGCACATTAAGCATGGAGGAGATGTTGAAACGACAACAGTAGCTTGCTATCAAATTTGAGCCTAGAGTTGTTATGGATATTCTATACAATTAATCGCTTCTTCCCCCAAATAACGACCAAAGTCAGAGGAGGTTACACCAAATGCGGCTATTGGGGAAGTGATGTCATCCCGTGGAAAAGGCTAGAATAAGAAAAAAAAATCTAGAAAGGAAAAGCCAAGGAATGGGTCTGGTAGCAAAAAACCCTCCAAGCATCAAATTATGAAGGAGTTCGACTTAGACAAGTCGAAGAAGAGGAGAAAAAAAGATGACAAAGACAAAGATGAATAAATATCATCAGTGGTTGTGATTTTTTTTTTGGCCGAGCTTGTGCGACTGCAACCCTCATTTTTTGATTTTTGACTAATACTTATTTGTCACATATAAATAAAGTAGTCACTTTTACCTTTAAAACACTGAATGTTCTCGTGTCCATTCAATGTGCTCACAAGCTTGTCAATCCAATGTATATTATGTATATTCCCTCAATTAACATTGAGTTATGCACTATGTCAACGACTTGCTCGAAGTTAATTTCTAAGTCATCTTCATAAAGTTTGTACTTATTCCCTCAGTTTCGGTAAGGCTAATTCAGCGGGAATTGAGAATTTTCTCTTTATACCTTATCTCATGATTTCAAGTTAGATTTATTGGACATCAATTCCTCGTCTTTTATACTTCCCTTTCATTGGTCAGGTTAGAATTATAGACTAAGCAGTCTTAAGTCTAGGCGTGGCGTTCATGCTTACCTAATGTTTATTCTCTTTCTTAACTCATTGAGAATTTAATTATGTGACTTGTTGTGTCGCATGCACTTTGACGTCATTCTTCATGTCAGTCTTCAGGTGAGGATCACCACTCAAGCCATCGAGTCATGCTCAACTTCTGTTGACTCTTTCCTAACTAGCTGCGAGGCTAAGTCTGCTTGTCGAATCATGAGCAAGTGAATGTTAATAGGTTCTTATTCACACCTTTCATTCAAGTGTTGGCTAAGCCAGTCGAATCATATCATTTAGCCATGTAGTTACAAATAGTCATAGAGTATAGAACGAATCCAAAAGAATTTATTTAATTTACAAAGAGAGTCGTGCCATATTGCATTGTTCGAAAGCAAGCTTTTATTTAAAAAAAGTGGAAATAAAAGCTTATGTAAAATAATGTTGTAGATGCTCAATATTCCATACTCTTGGTAATCAATTATCATCAATAGTCGTTAACCTGAAAGCTCCATTTTTAAATTTCTGTTGAATAACGTAAAGTCCTTCTCACTTTGAGGCCATGTGGGTAGGGCTTGGAAATACACGATTCAGGTGAGGTCGCCAAGTTTGATGGTTTTAGGATGAACATTCGTGTTGTAGTATCGGGCGACCTAATGTCTATGGGCGGCAGCTCGCAAGCCAGCCTCCTCTCTTTTTTGTTAATCATGTCAAGAGACTCCAGGAGGACCTCCTCATTAGTTAGAGGATCATCATTGTAGGTACTTCGATGACAAGGGACTTCAAGCTCGATCGGTATGGCTACATCAGAGCCATAAGCCAGTGCGAATGGAGTATGGCCAATCGCTAACTTGCAGGTCGTTGGATATGCCCAAGGGTTAATGATAGCTCATCTACCCTCTTTCCTCTAGCCTTCTCTAATAACTTCTTCAAGATGGGCTTGATGATTTTGTTCACAACTTCGACCTGTTCGTTTGGTTGCGGGTGAGCGACCACCGTACATCTTTTCTCAAAGCGATAATGTAGGAAAAAGTCTTTAAATTCAGAGCTATTGAATTGGATCCCATTATCTGCTATGATAGTCCTGTGAATTCTAAATCAACAAATAATGTTTTTGACTACAATGTTAATCATGCTTGGTTAAGATTATGATCGGTGGTTCATCTTTAACCATTTAGTTAAATAGTCCACTGCCTTAATAACATACTTTGCTCCGCCTTTGGAGGTTGGGATACTGCCAATGATGTCAATCCCCCATACCATAGACTAACCTTTTTGGAGAGCTAGGAATGAAGAGCTCTTGTGATTTTGGCAAACCTTTGGCATTCGTTGTAGCATCGTGAATAATCAATCGGGTCATAATTGACGGTTGGCTAGAAATATTCATATCGAAGTATCTTCTTTGCCAAAGTCTACACCCCAGTATAGTTGCCACACTGACTATTATGCACTTCTCGCAATACACGTTTGGCATCATCGTGGGCTAGCAGGGGGACGGAGAGCCCTTTTTTGTATAGTGTGTCCCTCTGAATGTTGTATCCCATCGTTTAATGCACGAGGGCATGCTTTTCACTTTTTATCTCAAGCATAGCTCCATGCAGGAGAAATTTCATCCAAGATTCCTTTTCAAGCTCAACAGTTAGCGCCCAACCAACTTCCATCCGGTCTATTCTTGGGGTTCTCAGTGTCTCAATTGGTACTAACCCAATTTGCTATGGGTTATTTGAATTAGCTAGCTTGGCTAACGAGCCAGATTTCTCGGTCTGATTATGAGAGATGTGCAAAATGCAATTATATGAAAATATGGAGAGCAGCTCCTAAACTTGGTTAAGGCAAGGAGAAAGTCATTCCCCCTTGGCCTAGAATTCCTTCCTGAATTGGCGTATAATAATATAGGATTTGTAGAAAATTTTAATCGATTTCACTCCTTCTCCTTTGCAAGTTTGAGTCCGCAATAAGGGCTTCATGCTCGGCTTAATTGTTGGTTGTAGGAAAGTCTAACTTTGAAGCATAATAGATCGATCTTTGTAGGCTCCATTTGTGAATAGTTCCCATCTGGCCATCGGCGACTAAACATATTCGACAACATCACCTAGAGCTGTAAATTTTACGATGAAATCTGTCGGTGCTTGTCCTTGGATGGCTCTTCAGGGAATGTAGGCAATGTCAAACTGACTTAGTTCAATATTCCGTTTAAGCAGCTTTCCAGACACATCAGGTCACTTAAGGACCTTTCGTAGCAGCTGGTCTGTATAGACCTTTATGGGATGAGCTTGAAAAGTAGAGGCTATCTACTTGGATGCTATAAAAAAGCAGTAAGCCAGCTTTTCAATCTTCGGGTAGTTGCGCCCAGCCCAGTTAGTCTCTTTCTCATGTAGTATATCATTCATTTCTCCAATTGTCCTCATGTACAAGTGCTGAACTTATGGCATGTAAGGATACCGCCAAATACACAAATAGGTCTGCCCGGCCGACTAGCTTTGATAGAATAGGGAGACTCTTCAAATGGTTCGATAGATTTTGAAATTCCTTGACACGGTCTGGAGTACTAGAAAAGTTATGCATTCCTCTCTTTGTCAAGTCAAAGAAAGGAATGCATTTTTTCGCTCTAGGAATAAATCGGCTTGGAGTCCCATTTTCTCATTCAGGCTTTGTACGTCATTAATCTTCCTAGGCTCCTAAATGTTCTGAATGGCTTCAATCAGCTCGATGTTGACTTCAATCCGTTGAGAATGGGCGATGAAGCCGAAGAATTTCCCTGACACAATCCCAAAAAGCATTTCAAGGGGTTGAATTTTATATCATACTAACGGAGAATGACGAACATCTCCACTAGGTCATCTATATGGTTGGTAGATCATTGTGATTTTACAAGCATATCATCTATGTCAACCTCCATCGACCGCCTAATTTGGTGTTTAAACATTCAGTTGACCAATCAGTGATATATTGCTCTAGCATTCTTCAAACCAAACGGCATAACCACGTAACATTATAGTCCTAAGCGTGTAATGAAATTTGTATGTTCCTGATTGGGTACATGCATTGGAATCTAGTTGGATCCGGAGTATGCATCCATAAAGAAGAGAAGCTCGCGTCCAGCTTTAGATTCCACGATTTGGTCAATTCTCGAAACTGGAAAACTATCCTTGGAAAAGGCCTGTTAAAGTCAAAGAAATCAGTTCATGTTCGCAAATTTCCATTGGATTTCTTCACAAGGAGCGGATTTGATGCCCAGTCAAGGTCTAATGAATCTCGAATAAATTCATTGCTCTTGAGCCACTCATCTTTCTCTTTCAGCTCTGCTAATCTCTCGAGTCCAAGCATACACTCTTCTATTTCACTGGGACGTATTTTAGATCGATATTGAATGAGTAACTTATAATGGTTGGCGAGATCCCACACAAGTCTGCATGGCTCTGTGAAAAAACTTAAGGTTTGCATGGAGAAAATTAGTCAGTTCCCTCATCCATAAGGGTCCAAGGTGGGACTCGATTTTCAAAACCTTTTAAGGGTCATCGTTGTCAATCGATATCGCCAATGCAGTCTCGTTGGGTGCTCTCTTTGTTATCCTGGCTCCTTGTCTTCTCTGGGATCCATATCTTTGAAATGACATCTATGTTGCCCATTTTAAGATTTGTTTTGTGATTTTTATGCATCAGCACCCTTGATGCAAAGGGAGGTACCAAATGCCCATCCCTTTTCTGCGGGCATCCTTCCATTAGGCCATGTAACACGCCCGTCCAACTATCCAGTCTCCATGTACGACCTCGACTCTGCTCTCTGTCAAAATTTTTAAGAGAAAGTACCAAGGAGCAATGCAATCTCTAAAGTCAGCAAGGATCGGTAGACCATAAAGGGCATTATAAGGAGAGTATATATCTAACAAAACAAATGGGAGGATCTGCACTCCCCCACGGTCCTCCTTGTCAAGTTGCACCGCTAGTTTAACCGTATCAACTGCCTCATTAGGTTATCCATTGGACATGTATATATCATAACATTACACGACTTCAGCTCTTTAGCCTCCAGCATCATCTGGTCATAGGCTTTCTTAAATTAAGTATTCATGGAACTCATACAGTCCACAAGGATTTTCCAAACCAAGGTAAGGCCAATTAAGATCGATATCACTAAGGGATCAATACTTAGGGCCTCCATCTCCTCTGCATCTCTAATCGAAAGACAACATCATTTATCGTCATCCTTTGTTGCATTACAGGAACAGACTCTTCTGCAGCATTGAACCCCTCTTCCTCAATGTGTTTTACAACGTTTACGTACTGTTCCACTGTCCTTAAACTGAAACAGTCGAGTGAGGCTTACCGACTATGGATTTGTTAACGATTCCCTTTTGTTTTCATTGAACAACGGCTCTAGGAGCCGCTTGACTTGTTTATTATAGTCCAAAGTCCCCTAGCCCCGTCCCCCAGAGCGATTTTGTAGTCATCCAACTATCCATCACATATAAGCTTTTCAAAATTTTCCTAAAGATGATGAAATTCATTTGTCATGTGGTCATACATCTCATGTAATAGTCAAAATTTTCCAATCTGTTTCTCCTTCTCTATCAGCTCCCTTGGTGTAGGTTTCCAGTAGTGCATCATTTTTAGATGTCAAAATAAATGTTCTTCAATTTATTGGCCCATAATTGTCATAAGTTGGGAACCCAGTTGCTTCCTAGCATCTCCTTTTTGGTCGCAGCCACCTCCATTGCCGCCCTTTTATTGATTGCTATTTACCTTATTCTAATCCTAGATTTTCACTTGAACCTTTCTAAAACTGTCACCAGACTGCTTTACTACAACATTGCTTTGTATCCCATCATTCATGAGATCATCAATTCTCCTTTTTTGACTCCTCTAGGCTTCTTCAATTCACAAGAACTGGGAAGCCTTCTCATAAAACAAATCCAAAGTAAATGGTGATTTTCCCATCAACCACTTTCCAAACTTCATATCAGTGTCTAGGCCTTTAATTGATGCCATCAGAAAAATTTCATCCTTAGGGTTATTAGCATTAATTACAAAAACATTGAATCACTCCAGATAGTCCTTGAGTAGTTTTCTGGGAGCTTGATGTATGTGATAGAGGGTCATAACATGCTTCAATCGCGCAGTATTGATATAGAATTAACTCATGAAATTTCTGCTGAGGTCTTCGCATGAGGGTACCGACCTTGGTCTCATGAACAACATAAGCGCTACAACATCTAAGTAAATAGGGAAGGCCTTACATTTAATGATGTCAGAGGCATGGGCCGATTCCATGTACCATCTGCAACGCATCAGATGCTGAGCGAGTGTCAGTCTTTCCTGAGTAATGTGATATCTACGGAAAATTAAACCTGCATGTGAACTCAGTAATCAAAATTTATAGGTGAAAAGGGTATAGCTTCAATTAATTGCGCAATCCTCTTTGTTGAAACTATGGTTGTTGTGCATAATCTGCCTGACTATGGTAGGTAGGTCCAGGGTTTGGATGATAGGTCCATACTCTGAGTCACTATCATGTATGTGACTCCTCATCTTCCTCTCCGCAATGTCTTCTATATCGTCATCTGGACAACACTTCTTTGACCCTTGTTGCCCCGACCAATCAAAGGGTGCGAAGGGGAAATGTAGGAGCGCAACAAGGTCCTAGGGCATCAAGGTCACGCGTAGGAGCAACGATGTCGTGTCATAAGGTAGGCGCCAGATATGGTTCAACATCTCGAGCCAAACCGAATCGACCAAAGTAGACCGCCCTGGCTTGGCCCTGAGCCGGATCGGGTGCCTCATTTCTGGAACTCTTCCAATGCCTGCTCTCTATTATGGTGCTTCCCGACTTCTACTTAATGACGATGACTACTGTAAATGGTAGCATGGTGGAGTATGAGATATATAATTATTGAGTTTGTTCCATTGTGCAACCATCAAGTTCATATCCCTCCTTAACGCGATGTTCTTGCGCATATGTTGGTTCAAGGCACTACTTGTCTCTCCCAGCTTTCACAGGACTTTCATAAGGTCATCACGCATCATTGGAGCAGAAGATGGGATGGAATTAGCTGTTGCAATAGTTACGACCATGTTTCTAGTGTTGCTTGACTACTGGTTTGCCTCATCTTACGGTATATTTGCTGGATTGAAGGAGGAAGCACCTTTTTTGGACACCATTATCGTAGGAAATGAAGGAGATGGGATATTTTCTTTGAATATGGAAATCCTCTAGTATATGTAAAGATCCTAAGGATGAGAGACACGTTTTCTCAGTGAAAGCACCAAAAATGTTGACACTAAAATTGGTTCAACCATCCAAATTATGTGATTAGGGAATAATAATGAAGAAAAAAAATGAAAATTAGAAAAATTATAACAAGACGTAGTTTATAGTGTTTCATCTTGGATTTTCCTACGTTCACTTGATAATTTCAACTTGATAATTTCAACTAGTTTATAGGGAGTAAAGTTGAGATAAACTTGAGTATAATAAATACAGAAATGTGAAAGTATTGAAAAGTTGAATAAGATCCGTCAAATGGAGTTCTAAAGTGGCTTTTATAGATGAGGTTCGAATCTAGTTCAGCTAGGAGAGAAGGCGGGAATAGTGGAGTGGTAGAGTAAGTTGGTAGAGTGGGCCACGCTACCCACGTTCATAGATCTAGATCGGTCAAGTTCATTTTGACATAGGTTATCCAGTTCTGGATTTGTGTCGACTTGGATCAGTGGCATAGTAGTGCATGATATGGTTCGAACTGAATTATGCTTAACCGAAGCAACTCATTTGACCGATTCGAAGTTAGTCTACAAGGCCGAACTAAAGGTGATGACTCGACAGATCCGAGGAGCGTATCAAACATGGCTAATGACTTGGCCGATCCAAGCTTGGGGAAGTCTATCTTTATGGACTTGTTAAAATTCTCTTTTGTTTTTGACTACTTTGAACTTGAGTTCACTTGCATTCAAGTCTTGAAAGATCTGGCCGTGATGAATTTGGAACGTGACAGCCTTGTCAAAAGGCAGGTCAACAACAAGTGAAAGCCGAACATCAAAAGCCTAATGGTTTTCTTCAACCATTGGACATTCCTATTTGGAAATGGTATTCAATATCAATGGATATTTTCGAAAGGTTACCGAGATCGAGGAATGCAAACGAAACTGTTTAAATCATAGTGAACCGATTAACCAAGAGTATCCATTTCATTCCTGTTAAATATGCAAGAATGGCCCATATATTGACTCAGTTGTTCTTGAGGAATATAGTTATACCTTATGGGATTCCTAGTAGTAATGTAAGTGACAAAGATCCACTATTTACTACAAGCTCTGGAAAAATATACAAAATGATTTGGGAGCTAAACTCAAGATGAGTACAACATATTTCCTATAGACCGATGGGCAGGCAAAGAGAGTCAACAAGGTACTCGAGGATTTGTTGAGAGCACATGTTTTAAATTTTGGTGGCTTATGGGAATATCATTTGCATCTTGTTGAGTTATCCTGTAATAATAGCTTTTAGTCTAGTATAGGAATGACAACATTTGAGGCATTATAAGGAAGGCTATGTCGATTGTTTGCTTATTAGTTAGAGACTAGAGACAGATTAGTCTTACGTCCAAAACTATTGAAAGAAGCTGCAAAGAAGACCGAGTTTAATCGAGATTGGATAAAGGAATCTCAGTCGAGGCGTAAGGATCATAATTTCTTTGTTAGAGATTGAGTTTCGTTTTGGTATTACAAATGAAGCGTGTAGTTCAATTTGAGAAGTTGGGGAAACTGGCTCCGAGGTTTATTGGACCATTTCCGGTCTCAAAAAGGATTGTGAAGCTTGCATGCCGAGTAAACTTACCGCATAGTTCGGCAAGTGTCCCTGGTGTGTTTTTTGTTTTATATTTATAGAAGTATATGTCTGACCCAGAAGCTACCATAGATTCAGGGGTACAAGAGGAGTTGGTGGTTGAACCAAACTTGACTTTTGAAAGATAGGTAGTGTGTGTAATGGCTATAGACAAGAAAAGGCTAAGGACCAAGACATCCAAATTGACGAAAATCTAGTGGAGTGATAATGTAAAAGATTGTACTTAGAAGACCAAAGACAGAATTAGGGATACTTATCATGATCTTCTTAACGGTATATTCTATATTATTTTATAGATTGGTAACTTTGGTTACACTTGTACTGGTAGCATTGTTTGCATGATTGTTATGTTTGTTTTGCTCCTTGGTGGAATTTCGAGGATGAAATTCTTTTAAGGAATGTATATATTATTTAGAAAATTTAATTGGATAAATTAAATAAGTATAATGTGTAGGATGATGAGATGAGATTTGTGATTAATCCAACATGGTTGTGCCAGAGTAATTAACTGGTATAAATGAAAATAGTGAAGGTTTACAAGATGGGAAACACATAGCCTCATATAAATACATAACCTTCTAGATTTCTACCGTTTCATTTTCATCTCTCAAATCCTAAAAACTAAAACATAGGCGGTCGCCCAATACGACTAAGAAGAAGAAGGGAAAACTTAAAGGAAAACAAAAGGAATTCAAGCTTAAAATTCTACAACAATAAATCTCAACTTTCCATCCAAAACCAAGATGAACAGTTATTTTTAACCCATGTATTCTCGGTTATAGGTCATAGCCAAAATATTTATTTGATTATGTGATTAACTTCATGTTTTTGTTATTGCTAATGCGTTTTTAGGTAGAATAATGCTTGGATTCATGTGTGTGTGTGTGTGTGTGTGTGTATATATATATAATTTGAGAAAATGGTTAGATTTTTGATCAAAACCTATAATATAGCATCTCCAAATGATTAGAAATTTTGATATATTGTTCATAATATGATTTTTGAGATGAATTTTGAATTTTATAATTTTCTAAGCAATTAGGATTTTTTATGAATTTCTTAAGCAGAAATGCATGCTAAAACGGGCTTAATAAATTAAGAACATTAATTAAAGAATTTAGACCTGAAATTTTTATGTAAGATAGAAAAGGATATTTTCTAGTTCCTGTGAATTTTTAAGATTTTCCGTGCTTTCATTAAATGATATGAATCTCCTAAGTTAGGTAGACTTAGGGCAACAATGACGTTATTAAAGAAATTGAAGTATTTATACTATTTCCATTATTTTGGAGATATAATTTCTGTAAAGACCGAATATTGGTCAGTACCACTTTTTTTTATTAATCAATCACATTTTGAAAAATAATAATGGAGTTAGTGAAAAGTATTAACTTAATTAGAAACAAAACAAATTTCTTTCTATTTATTATTACTACCATCGACCTAAGTCGAATAGACTCTTATGACATGGTCGAAAGGCCTTATCAACTTGATTCGACAATGCTCTTGATGTTTGTAATACCATGAAGCATGGTATAGGAGTCATACATGCATTTGAATTCATTTCTTTCGACATGGTTCTAGCCATGTGCACTATGTTTTAAAAATTAGCCGCTCCACTTAAGGTATATCACCATAATGCCTTTCGAGAGGTTCGAAGGGTACTACTTTTCTGAACTATGTTTTGCAAACCTTAGAGGCCTATCACCTCAACACTTTTCGATAGGGTCAAAGAGGGTATGTTTTTTCCTAAAACTCTATTTTATATACCTTAGAGGCTATCGTATCCATAATCTTTTGATAGGGTCGATAGGGTCCATTTTCAAAAACCGGGTTTTATTTAACATTAGAGGACTATTGCATCAATCCCTTCTAACAGGGTCGAAACAGGTTCATTTCCTTAATACGTCCGGGCTATCACCTTATACCATTTGACATGGTCGATGTTGGCAAGGGTGGTTTCGAAGAATTGAGGCTATCGTCTTTGTTCCTACCAACATAGATATTGTTGAAAGGAGTTGTATTCTAACTTATTTTCTAAATTGTCTTCAAAGAAATGAAGGTCATGGCCTTTGAATTTATCGACACTATCCATGTCGAAAGGGGCCTTTTCCTCAATAAAACTCACAACATTAGTGTCTAAGTCGACAAGCCTTATTTCAACTTTGTTATTCATATATCTGTTATATGTTATTTAAATATATGTGTATGCTTATAGTTAATGTACATAATTATCCAAGTAAGTACTTGTGTGTATGTATATTATGAAAACTATTATAGAAATATATATATATATATATATATATATACACACACACACACAAATATAATATTATTTTAGTACACTACACTCCTAGACATACCCATAACGGGTCATGCCAAGGAATGCAAAGCATTTATTTATAAGTAAATCATACAGAGATTAAGATAACATGATATAAAAATAAACCCTTTTACAGTAGAAACAAAAATAGCTTAATTAAACTTTTTAAAAAAGTATTATTTCATTAATCATAATTGAATAAGACATTATTATATCAAAGTCTCAAAATTACTATAGATCAGCGTATATAATATATCAAAATTGTAACGACCAATATTTACGTACCGTGAGATCCTAAAATAATTCTATTTAATTCACATGAGGTCGTATAATTCTCATATTTTGATACATGATTATTTTGGATGTTTTAGACAGCTATGATTTTTGTTGGATTGTTTCATACCCATTTTACCCCTAAGTATCTTGTTCTAGATGTATCTTTTGATTGATATAGAATTGGATGCTCAAACCTGTGGTCATTCCACATAGTCGTTGCATTAACGATTTGGTTAAGGGATTAGGGAGATACATCAGTTTTAAATTTTTAGGACTACTAGGCAGATTCAGTTAGGAACTAATAGCTAATTAAGTTAGCCCATTAGGGTTAATGACATATAGTATAAATAGGGACTGAAGAGATTAAGTTGACCTTTTCTCTTCATTTTCCTAGCAGTCACAAGAACTAAGATCCTCTACTTCTTCCTTTCAAAACCTCAAAACACATTCTCAATCGCTTCTAATTTCCTCTAAACATCTAAGAGCGATTAGATCTTCATTGATCTACACATTTTTCATCACTAAGGAGTTGTTATATTCATTTCCTTATTGTTTCAATTCATATTCGTCGTGATCTACACAGTTGACTGATTTGGCGAGCGATTTTGATCTCTTAGAAATCTATATTACATCATATGCTTAGATTATATGTTTTTACCATATTAAATGTTAGATCCCCCAAATCATTATCATTTATGTTCTTTTCATTTTTTTGTAAAGTTAAGTACAAATTTCATTAATCACCAAAATATTTACAATATATATCCAAGCATATTCATGTATGCTTTTTCATATAAAATTTAAGACTCACCAACCCAATACTCCCTTAGACAAGTAACTAAAAGTAAAAACAAATTTCAATAACAAAAAAGAAAGTTGCCAATAGGCATGCCTTAATGTCATGACATAAGAGGCTTCTCCTTTTACCAACTTTGCATAAGCAATTACCATAACAATCACCTGAACCTGTTAAGATAACAACTACCCAATAGATTACTTACCATCAATCATGTGAAGAAAGGATCGAAGAGATGTGAGGGATTTCTTCTCGTGTGTCTTTTCGACGACTTGATAGAACTATCAGTAGGTAGTATATCCTCTATATTAAAATAAATCCCCTCATCAAGATCATCATTATCCCAAAATTTACCCTTTAGTTTCTTGCTCTTTGACTTATATGAGGGATGATCACTCGTAGGCACTGCAGTGGAGAGGATAGCAGGATCTATCACAGGTGGAGGTAAAACAAGATGAACAGGTGGCCTTAAATGAGCATACGGGGACTGCTTATCACTTGAATTTTTTGCATCTAACTAAGCTGAAACATCTTTCAGTGATGAGCCGGCTATAGCAGATGAACTATGGATAAATGTGGAAAAACATGACATAGTGGTAGCGGCTATTGAAGCAGGTACATTAACTAATGCAGATATACCAATGTAAGAAGAAGCAATTGAAGAGCTCAGACCTGTTGAACTTGCACTGGTTTTGTGACCTGATAGTACTTGAGCTTGTTCAGTAACATCCTCAAACAAACTTACAATATTAATATCCTCCTCAATTTCAACATTTGTATCCTTATTCAGATTAACTTCTGCAATAGCAGTGTCTACATTCCCAGGATGAACATTTAAATCTGGTATTGATTACTTGTTAGCTTCATTACGAAGTTGACCATCAATATCATTCACATCTTCATCCATGCAGACTAAGTTTTCAAAGGGGTTAACACTTTCTTTCCTAACATTAGCTGCAATGTTTGCATTACTATGATCACTACCTACATCCTTTTTCCTCCAATACTTGTTTTTCCTATTACTGACATTGGTCCACTTATCAGAGTTATCACTAGCATTTGTGTCCCTACACTGCTTATGTTTCAGCTCATCCTCTTTTTCATGAAAATTCTTCATATCCACTTTAACTTGACTCGGATTTTCCTTCTGATTATTTGTATGTTTCTCATAATGTATGGTATCATGACCAAAAAGCTTACAATTAACACAAATTTTAGGTTTCCAATCATAGCTAACTTTCACAATAGGCAAATGATCACCCAACCTATCGACCTCAATTGAATCTGGTAGTTCAAATTATGATGTTACTTCTATTAAAACTTTTGCATATCAAAATCTATTCAACCTTTCAGTGCTAGCGTCATAACATATAAGCCTACCTATATGATTGACTAACCAATTAATTCCAATTAAAGTCCATAAGATCTTAGGGATTTGTATAGATGTATCCAAACAGGGACTTTACGAATTTGCGATTGCGCATAACCAATTAATGGAACCTAAACAGTAATGATAAACATACAACCACGAATGAAAATAGGATCAGATCTCAGAATTTTCTCTTTATTGGAATCATTTGTAAACTTGAAATAGAAATGACATCCATCCGATTTATTATCAACTTCCCCAACTAATTTCCAATGACTATGTAAATAATTAACTACTACTTAAAAGGATAAAGTCCCATCGATGAAAAAACCAATAAGAAAATTATTCCAGTAATTAATACCTTCCTGCCTCACTAGATCTGAAATCGGTTTCTTCTTTCCATCTCTGACTATATCGAAGTGAATCGGCTTGTACGAACCAGCATTTCGTGGAGAAGATCTGAACAGAGAAGCATAATCTAATTTGGCAAAAGATGGAAAGGATGCCTTCGATGGATTTAACGAATTGATGTTGGAAGGATCACCCCTAGACATAGAGGGAGTATCATGAGATGGTGGTGGTTCTGGAGGTATAGAAGGATGAGGGCGAGATGACAGAGAGGGAAAGGTTGCATCGAAGGACAAGGGCTGTAACAACCAAAAATCTGGGCCAGTTTAAAATTTTTATTTTGGCAATTTTAGAGAATTTTGATTATTTAAAATGAATTATTTTAAATAAAAATCGACGAGAAATTTATTTTGAATATAATTAGAATGTATATATTATACGCGTCGTCGTTAGAATATAAATATTTATATATAATTATAAAATAGAATTGAAAATGGTGCGGTAGTTCGATAATTCGATTTCAAACTTCAATTGAAGGTACCGGGTGCAAAACAATCCGGATTTTAGTGAAACCAAAAACATTAGGATCTAATTGATAATATCTTTCCAACGAATCCGACAAATCAAAATTTCATAGCGGGAATCAAAAGATTGGTCCAGTTGAAAATTCTGAATAGTCGCTATGGAATTCAGGCCCTTAAAAATGGACCTTTTGCAAACGACCTCGGATTTCGACGAAATCAGTTTTGTTGGGTACGTGATGTAAAGTTATTACTAGGTTTCAAATTTCATAATTTTTCGAATCAATATGTGAGCGTGGCAAAGGAAAACGCATTTGACCAGTTTCAGTTGATTTTAATCGACTGGAAAATGGTCATCTTTCTAACGGTCTCAGAATTCGGCGAAACTAGTTTTATTAGGACCGTATCGTCAATACGAAGCTAGAAAATATTTTTCTGGAATTTTTCGAGTCCGTATGTGGCACCGGTAAATTGAAATGTGCGTTAAATTGAATATATAAAGATTTATATTTTAAATTTGACGGAACTTAGCGTAACAGCTGAATTGGCCTATGAAACCTATCTCATTGTGTTCGGAATGGGGGTATTATGCTGGGGACGACAGTTGTTGGGTTTGATTTGGGATTCGAACTGATAAGCAAGCGAATTGGAAATTAAATAATATTTAAATATATATAATACCCTAGACATTCAAACCCTTGGTCAAACATCATTAGTTGGTCAACGCTCCAGAAAAATTCCGCCGTCCCTAACTTAACAGCGATGGACGATTCTTCACCATCGTCTCCTCCTTTTCACTCCCCATCCGCCACGAATTAAGAAAAACTCTTAACTACAAAAGCTTCGTCTCCATGAGATCCTTATTTTGAACGGTCACGATCAGCTTCCGTTCATCGATGAAGCCGGAATTAGGCTGCGATGGCACAACGTTTGAGGGATGATTGCGGGCGAGATAGGGCACCGGGATGCTCGAGATGTGGGGCGGAGCTCGGGGACGCTCAGGCGTAGGGATGGACAGTCTTTGATTGGGGTCTGGTGCACTGGGGAGGCCGCGACAGATAGTGGAATGGTGGCGCTAATGGGTTCGGCTGCTCCTGTAGATGAAGAAGATGAAGAAGAGGGCGGCCGTGGTTTCTTTTTCAAGCAGACCTCGATACAGTGAGCTTCTCTCTGTTTTTTTTAAATCTGAAAATATTATGGTTTTAAATTATATTATGGTTTTTATTTATAAAGAAATTGGAAAAAAAAAACTTTGTATATTTATTTAATAGGAATTTCTATATGTATAACTTTGCTTTCTGTTAAATATGATGTTTGAAAATAGAAACCTTTGTTTTTAAAATAAAATAGAATTGATTTTTGAAAATAAAATATACTTTGTTTATGAAAGAAAATATACATCGATTCAAAATATAAATAATGGTGTTTTTAAAATGTGTTTGATAAAAATAAAATAGCGATGTTTATACATTGTTTTTACAATAGAAGAAGAAAATATAATTTTTGTCATAGGAGAATCGAAATAAAAATATGATTTTTATATATTGAACATCGAAATAAAAATGTGATTTTTATATATTGAACATCGAAATAAAATTGTGATTTTTATATATTGAACATCGAAGTAAAAATTTGACTTTTATATATTGAATAGCATAATAAAAATTCAATTTTTATATATATAGTGGCTACGGGCGACGAAAGTGATAAGAGACGAGAACAGTGAAGATTTCCTGCATTAGAAGAGTCAAGATGATTGGATAGCTATTGGTGAGAATTTCTCACCTTTCAATTCTCTTTTTCTAGTTATATATATATACTAGGATGCAGACGGTGCTTAGTAGCACCCGACACAATCGTCCACAGACCATGAACTTGTTTGTTTGGTTGCATAGATTAGTTATATGATTTGATTTGAATTTGGTTTTTTGGTGATTTTGATTGATGTGTGAATGGCGTGGGCCTTCACTAGACTGGGGATAAGGCTAGGCCTCGTCCCGTTTCTAGTATCGTGCCGTTATGCCGCCGAAATTTTCTAAAATAAGTTAGAAAAATAAAAATATCATTTTATTTAAAGAATGAACTGAATAGAAATTCATATGTTGGAATAAAATGTTTTGTCGTTAAAAATATAATTTTTAACGTGAATGTGAATAAATAAATATTCATTTACAAACCGGACGGTTTGTTTATGTACACCTATTTGAAGGACATTGATTGGGACGATAAATTTTACACATCGCCCAACTGCACAAATAAAATCTGTGTTTGATTGTTTGAAACCCCACACGGGTGTTGGGATGAAATTTGAAGTTCACTCATCCTGATTGATTAAATATGTCGATCGATTGATTGACAGGCTGTTATAAGCGTTAGATATCTATATTTGATGCTTATGCAGTGTAGTGCACTTTGGTTGATGGTTGATTATTTTTCAATGCTATTATATGTGTGTAATGTATGAAAATCCATATAATTAACTTTATACGGTAATTGATTGGGCCTCATTCAAATTTGAAAAATGAAGAATATTATAAAATAAAAGTTCATGTGTTGACAGTACTCATCCATTGAGATTGGTCATGTGTTGAACGAAATATTTTAGTAATAAAATTTACATCTTTATCGATATAAAATAAAAGTTCATGTGTTGACAGTACTCATCCTTTGAGATTGGTCATGTGTTGAACGAAATATTTTAGTAATAAAATTTACATCTTTATCAATATAAAATAAAGGTTCATGTGTTGACAGTACTCATCCATTGAGATTGGTCATGTGTTGAACGAAATATTTTGATAATAACAACTATTTTGAAAAAGAAATATTTGAAATAGAATATTTGAAAATAGAAATTTATGAAGCCGTGTTGATTAGATTGACGCCATTTTGACGTGAACGATATTTATATCGATTTTATCGATTTCGAAATGAATTGAATTGAAAACGATTTCGAAATGAATTGAATTGAAAACGATTTCGAAATGAATTGAATAGAAAACGATTTCGAAATGAATTGAATTGAAAACGATTTCGAAATGAATTGAATTGAAAACGATTTCGAAATGAATTGAATTGAAAACGATTTCGAAATGAATTGAATTGAGAACGATTTCGAAATGAATTGAATTGAAAACGATTTCGAAATGAATTGAATTGAAAACGATTTCGAAATGAATTGAATTGAAAACGAATTCAAATTGAATTGAAAGCGAATTGAAATGAATTCAAATTGAATTGAAATTTGAATTGAAATTTGAATTGAATAGAAATGAATTTTAAAACGAATTTATAAAGAAGAATTCAATTTTGATTTGAATTGAAAAGGAAGTTGAAATTGCTTTTGAAACGAATTTAAAACTATTTATATAATTCGTTTTAAATAGAAATCGACGAAATATATATTATATATATAATATAATGGCCTGAATAGAACGCGCCGCGCCGCGGCAGTTCGCGAATTTCGACCATTTATTTCAAACGGACATTACGGGAGATCCGACCGTCGGATTCTCCTAAAATCGGAACCGTTGGGTTCGTATCGAAAAGAGCTTTCTAACGAATATTAGAAATTTGAAATCTAACGGTTGGATTTGGAATTATGTCCAAATCAAATTTGAAAAAGGTCGCTGTAAGTGCAGTTCGATGGCCATTGATGGAAATCGACTGTACAGGCCTTGATAAAATTATTAAAAATAGTAATAATTTGTGTAAAATCATAAGAAATGATTTGTGAAGATTTGGGATGAAAAACTCCATATTTGAAAAGATAAAAACAGATTTTTATCGAAATGAACTAGTTTTGAACTAGAAATATAATTCTATTTATTTTTAAATAAATAGATTGAATTTGAAAAGGGTTTTAAAGATAACCAGAATTTCCAATGATTGCATTGGAGTGGATTTGAATCGAAATTGTCTTCGGAATATTTCGATGTTGGAATTCAGGATTATACGGATGTTGTTATGGAAATTTGAAAGATGTAGATATTTATATCGTTATTTCCAATACGACATTTGTTAATCATAGAATTTGATATTGAATATAAGCCGATATATTTTCTATTCAGAGTCTTGTATTTAATATCAAATGTGATTTGGGCTTGTCGTGAATGGTGTCTTCATTAACACTGTTCTTAAGCCCAGTTGAGAAAAGATTAAATCTTTTTATTTAGATTTAATGAAGTGTACCGATTAAATAATGTTTAATTGGAATTGAATTGATATTGATTTTTGGGTTTATCGCGAACAGTGTTTTTAAACAACACTCGTTCTTTAACCCGATAATTAATGAATGTGATTTTAGGTTTATCGTGAACTGTGTTTTTAAATGACACTGATTCTTTAACCCAGTTAAAGATTAAAACTAAGTGGAGTTTTAATGAATCTTTAATTAGATTGAAAATATCGAAAATGGAGTACCACCAGTTTTGCTCCAGGCGATAGTTAAATCTTTAATTAGATTTGAACGTGAAATGGTAATTGAATTTATCGATAACACCGTGGTGTTAGATATGAAGTATTACCAGTTTTACTTCATAGGATGAATAGGTTGGGATTGGGAAATTAAAACCAATGATTACTACGGTAAGGTTCGCTAATTCCGACTAGTTTGAATTGATATTCAAAAATAGATTAAAGAAAAATAGAATTTATCTTGGATAAAATTAATGGGAACCTTTCCCTATGAATGTGAAATTTAGAAACTAACTGTCGGTTAGCCAAGCAGAATGGTTTTCTGAATATTGATCTGATGTTGGTTTCGGCCTTCGGGGTTAATATTTGGGGAATTATTCTCTCGATTAATTTACGGTTAGTGACTAATGAATTGGAATGAGGCGTATGTTGTGTTTGTGTAACACTTATTTAAAATATACGCGAGTTATTCGGAAAGACCGGGTCTATCCCATTCTGAATAACTGATACGACGATAAGTCGAAGATGAAGACAGTGGTCGAAGACCAGAAGTCTTCACGTCGTTTGGGTGGTTACTAATGATCTTGATTGGGCTGTACACCCAAGAAGATGGAAATAGTTGGTGATCGTCCAGACGTACTTGGAGATCGATGGATATGCGGGGTACTAGGTGCCTCCGGTTTCGTTCAGACCTAGAACGGACTTGTAAATGGACTGTGTGTCTGACATTGGATTTTAGTCCGTGTGATTGATCTCCATTAAATATATATCTGTTTGGCGGCGGGGAATTTATTCTCTTGCTTAACGCCCTTCTCTGAGACGTACGAGCTCAGGGGTTATATATTGATGGATATCAAACGCATGGAGTGAATTGCCTGTGTGGCATGCCTAAGTGGAAATTGATCGAGGCTTCTGTTGAAAAGCAAAGTCTTGTGGTGATGATCAAAGCACGGCCTTTGTGGCGTAGCTTTGTGTAACGTTTACTTCGCGAGTTTCACACCTGGTATGAACCAAAAACGGGAGACGAACCTCAGGGAGGGCATGCATTTCCTTCTAGCTAAAAAGTGGCGTCAGTGGTTTTACACGCCCTGACGAGTTTGACTTATGTGGTTGTTGCTGTTGCGAGGCGCCTCGGATTGATCGGTCGTTCTCGAACCGATGGAGTCATTTAGTTGGCTCACCTACGCCCCATAGGGCGGGGAAACGCATGTTCAGGGTTTAAGTTTAATCCACATCGGTGGACTGGCCCTGACGATCCAAGGGCCCACCTGTGTCTGGGTCCTGAGACACGGGCTAGAGCGTCTCGAATCGGTTGGGGACTATCTTTTGCCTCGGTTCATAGATGGAAACCCAATTTCCAAATACGCGACTTTGCGATTTTGATTGTATAACCTATATATGGCGACATAGTGTTATGGGGCATTCATGCCGCCTATGATTGATACTTATGATTTGAAGTTGTTTTATGCACTATGCACTTATTATAGTACTATCAAAATGATTTGTTTTTAAACGTATCAAGCATTCTTTGGCTGTTATAAGGGAAAACCCTATCCCCCGGCTTGCGTTGCATTGTGTGATAGGACCTGGGTCTTATAACAGCTTCATCTTTCTTTATTTAGCATTGCGCTGTTTGTTTTATGCACTGGTATTCTTGGGAGGAAACCCGTTCTGTGTTATACGGCGTGGTCCCTTGATTTACCAAACTTTAAAATAAAGATTAACTGTTTTAGTTCTCACACCAGTCACATGACTGACCTGGAGTTTATTGTTTTAACCTAAACTCTGGGTGCCCCTATTTTGACACGGGCAGCTAGTAGTTTTGGTTTTGCAGATTTATATTCACAGGATCCTGGTTTACAGCTGGAACGATATCCGGAAAGCTTTGTATCCGTATATCCCATTCTAGTTGTGTATTGTATTATTTTCCGCTGCGATGTATTTAAATGTAATTTAAATCTCTGATATTTCTGTGTAATATTCTTTTATACTCTGTATATTCTTGTAATCTGATGCATTGTTGTCAATATGCAATGAAATGTTCTTTTGTATGCATTCTGTTGTGGCTTGTTCTCGAACTATCCGACGCTTTCCTTTACGGGGAAGTCGCGGGTTTTCACAGTTGGTATCAGAGCTTTGGTTTACAAAGCTCAGAGAACAAGGCACATTAGAACCATACGAAAGAATTCATCAGATATTGGATTTGTAATATCCAATTAGAATGACTCGTTAGAGATGGGATCAGTAGTATCCTAGGACGAGTGTGAAGGGTATATTTTTAAAATGAAAACCAATTTTGTTATGAAAATTTAAATCAACTATTCGTATTTGATTATTTATTTATATTGATTTTGGACAATTCAGTATATAAAGATTTTTCATATACGCCTTGCAAACGTGTATTTGAAATTTTAATATACTGGATAGATATAGAATCACATTCTAGACACCCGGAGATGGTTCTGATGATTGATCGATCATCATCAGAACTTATGTTCGTGTTTCGAAGGTGGGATTTCTATATATTTCCATTAGACTGGTGTGAGAACCAAAATTAGATAGGGCCTATTGTTGTGATTTGGCATCAAAAATCTGATTTTTAGACTATGTATCAAAGTTATGAATTTGAAAAGCTAATCAACTAATTGATTGATGTTTGTGTTGTTCGTTTAATTATTTGATAATTTTGAACCATTATGCCTAATTGTATCAAATATTGGGTTATATTGAAAATTGGTCGCATTTGCTTGCATACATGTACTTACATTGAACAGGTCATAGCAAGGAGGCTAGAGCAGAGAATAAAATTTGTTTGGCCGACAAATAGGTACATGTTTACTACATAATTTACTGTTTTGTTTGGGTGATGATGATTTTATGAGCCTATTGGCTAGCCGCTTGGCCTTTTCTTTTTCTTTTTGAGATCTGAAGGACCGGGGAAGCTATTTGAAATTCCCCGATGCTCCCGGTGCAGGGGAGGTTATGGCGAAATTTTTCAAAAATTTAGGGTGTTAGCCAAATTTTTGAAATTTTGAAAATTCTCAGAAACTGAAAAGTTAGAGAAGGGAAGCCAGATCGAATGTAGAGTTGAATGATCAAACCACTTTCGACTTTGTTCCTTTTCGGGGACGAAAAGTTTTAAGTGGGGGAGATTGTAACAACCCAAAAATCTGGGCCAGTTAAAAATTTTTATTTTGGCAATTTTAGAGAATTTTGATTATTTAAAATGAATTATTTTAAATAAAAATCGACGAGAAATTTATTTTGAATATAATTAGAACGTATATATTATACGCGTCGTCGTTAGAATATAAATATTTATATATAATTATAAAATAGAATTGAAAATGGCGCGGTAGTTCGATAATTCGATTTCAAACTTCAATTGAAGGTACCGGGTGCAAAACAATCCGGATTTTAGTGAAACCAAAAACATTAGGATCTAATTGATAATATCTTTCCAACGAATCCGACAAATCAAAATTTCATAGCGGGAATCAAAAGATTGGTCCAGTTGAAAATTCTGAATAGTCGCTATGGAATTCAGGCCCTTAAAAATGGACCTTTTGCAAACGACCTCGGATTTCGACAAAATCAGTTTTGTTGGGTCCGTGATGTAAAGTTATTACTAGGTTTCAAATTTCATAATTTTTCGAATCAATATGTGAGCGTGGCAAAGGAAAACGCATTTGACCAGTTTCAGTTGATTTTAATCGACTGGAAAATGGTCATTTTTCTAACGGTCTCAGAATTCGGCGAAACTAGTTTTATTAGGACCGTATCGTCAATACGAAGCTAGAAAACATTTTTCTGGAATTTTTCGAGTCCGTATGTGGCACCGGTAAATTGAAATGTGCGTTAAATTGAATATATAAAGATTTATATTTTAAATTTGACGGAACTTAGCGTAACAGCTGAATTGGCCTATGAAACCTATCTCATTGTGTTCGGAATGGGGGTATTATGCTGGGGACGACAGTTGTTGGGTTTGATTTGGGATTCGAACTGATAAGCAAGCGAATTGGAAATTAAATAATATTTAAATATATATAATACCCTAGACATTCAAACCCTTGGTCAAACATCATTAGTTGGTCAACGCTCCAGAAAAATTCCGCCGTCCCTAACTTAACAGCGATGGACGATTCTTCACCATCGTCTCCTCCTTTTCACTCCCCATCCGCCACGAATTAAGAAAAACTCTTAACTACAAAAGCTTCGTCTCCATGAGATCCTTATTTTGAACGGTCACGATCAACTTCCATTCATCGATGAAGCCGGAATTAGGCTGGGATGGCACAACGTTTGAGGGATGATTGCGGGCGAGATAGGGCACCGGGATGCTCGAGATGTGGGGCGGAGCTCGGGGACGCTCAGGCGCAGGGATGGACAGTCTTTGATTGGGGTCTGGTGCACTGGGGAGGCCGCGACAGATAGTGGAATGGTGGCGCTAATGGGTTCGGCTGCTCCTGTAGATGAAGAAGATGAAGAAGAGGGCGGCCGTGGTTTCTTTTTCAAGCAGACCTCGATACAGTGAGCTTCTCTCTGTTTTTTTTAAATCTGAAAATATTATTGTTTTAAATTATATTATGGTTTTTATTTATAAAGAAATTGGAAAAAAAAACTTTGTATATTTATTTAATAGGAATTTCTATATGTATAACTTTGCTTTCTGTTAAATATGATGTTTGAAGATAGAAACCTTTGTTTTTAAAATAAAATAGAATTGATTTTTGAAAATAAAATATACTTTGTTTATGAAAGAAAATATACATCGATTCAAAATATAAATAATGGTGTTTTTAAAATGTGTTTGATAAAAATAAAATAGCGATGTTTATACATTGTTTTTACAATAGAAGAAGAAAATATAATTTTTGTCATAGGAGAATCAAAATAAAAATATGATTTTTATATATTGAACATCGAAATAAAAATGTGATTTTTATATATTGAACATCGAAATAAAAATGTGATTTTTATATATTGAACATCGAAGTAAAAATTTGACTTTTATATATTGAATAGCATAATAAAAATTCAATTTTTATATATATATATAGTGGCTACGGGCGACGAAAGTGATAAGAGACGAGAACAGTGAAGATTTCCTGCATTAGAAGAGTCAAGATGATTGGATAGCTATTGGTGAGAATTTCTCACCTTTCAATTCTCTTTTTCTAGTTATATATATATACTAGGATGCAGACGGTGCTTAGTAGCACCCGACACAATCGTCCATAGACCATGGACTTGTTTGTTTGGTTGCATAGATTAGTTATATGATTTGATTTGAATTTGGTTGTTTGGTGATTTTGATTGATGTGTGAATGGCGTGGGCCTTCACTAGACTGATGATAAGGCTAGGCCTCGTCCCGTTTCTAGTATCGTGCCGTTATGCCGCCGAAATTTTCTAAAATAAGTTAGAAAAATAAAAATATCATTTTATTTAAAGAATGAACTGAATAGAAATTCATATGTTGGAATAAAATGTTTTGTCGTTAAAAATATAATTTTTAACGTGAATGTGAATAAATAAATATTCATTTACAAACCGGACGGTTTGTTTATGTACACCTATTTGAAGGACATTGATTGGGACGATAAATTTTACACATCGCCCAACTGCACAAATAAAATCTGTGTTTGATTGTTTGAAACCCCACATGGGTGTTGGGATGAAATTTGAAGTTCACTCATCCTGATTGATTAAATATGTCGATCGATTGATTGATAGGCTGTTATAAGCGTTAGATATCTATATTTGATGCTTATGCAGTGTAGTGCACTTTGGTTGATGGTTGATTATTTTTCAATGCTATTATATGTGTGTAATGTATGAAAATCCATATAATTAACTTTATATGGTAATTGATTGGGCCTCATTCCAATTTGAAAAATAAAGAATATTATAAAATAAAAGTTCATGTGTTGACAGTACTCATCCATTGAGATTGGTCATGTGTTGAACGAAATATTTTAGTAATAAAATTTACATCTTTATCGATATAAAATAAAAGTTCATGTGTTGACAGTACTCATCCTTTGAGATTGGTCATGTGTTGAACGAAATATTTTAGTAATAAAATTTACATCTTTATCGATATAAAATAAAAGTTCATGTGTTGACAGTACTCATCCTTTGAGATTGGTCATGTGTTGAACGAAATATTTTAGTAATAAAATTTACATCTTTATCAATATAAAATAAAGGTTCATGGGTTGACAGTACTCATCCATTGAGATTGGTCATGTGTTGAACGAAATATTTTGATAATAACAACTATTTTGAAAAAGAAATATTTGAAATAGAATATTTGAAAATAGAAATTTATGAAGCCATGTTGATTAGATTGACGCCATTTTGACGTGAACGATATTTATATCGATTTTATCGATTTCGAAATGAATTGAATTGAAAACGATTTCGAAATGAATTGAATTGAAAACGATTTCGAAATGAATTGAATAGAAAACGATTTCGAAATGAATTTAATTGAAAACGATTTCGAAATGAATTGAATTGAAAACAATTTCGAAATGAATTGAATTGAAAACGATTTCGAAATGAATTGAATTGAGAACGATTTCGAAATGAATTGAATTGAAAACGATTTCGAAATGAATTGAATTGAAAACGATTTCGAAATGAATTGAATTGAAAACGAATTCAAATTGAATTGAAAGCGAATTGAAATGAATTCAAATTGAATTGAAATTTGAATTGAAATTTGAATTGAATAGAAATGAATTTTAAAACGAATTTATAAAGAAGAATTCAATTTTGATTTGAATTGAAAAGGAAGTTGAAATTGCTTTTGAAACGAATTTAAAGCTATTTATATAATTCGTTTTAAATAGAAATCGACGAAATATATATTATATATATTATATATATAATATAATGGCCTGAATAGAACGCGCCGCGCCGCGGCAGTTCGCGAATTTCGACCATTTATTTCAAACGGACATTACGGGAGATCCGATCGTCGGATTCTCCTAAAACCGGAACCGTTGGGTTCGTATCGAAAAGAGCTTTCTAACGAATATTAGAAATTTGAAATCTAACGGTTGGATTTGGAATTATGTCCAAATCAAATTTGAAAAAGGTCGCTGTAAGTGCAGTTCGATGGCCATTGATGGAAATCGACTGTACAGGCCTTGATAAAATTATTAAAAATAGTAATAATTTGTGTAAAATCATAAGAAATGATTTGTGAAGATTTGGGATGAAAAACTCCATATTTGAAAAGATAAAAACAGATTTTTATCGAAATGAACTAGTTTTGAACTAGAAATATAATTCTATTTATTTTTAAATAAATAGATTGAATTTGAAAAGGGTTTTAAAAATAACCAGAATTTCCAATGATTGCATTGGAGTGGATTTGAATCGAAATTGTCTTCGGAATATTTCAATGTTGGAATTCGGGATTATACGGATGTTGTTATGGAAATTTGAAAGATGTAGATATTTATATCGTTATTTCCAATACGACATTTGTTAATCATAGAATTTGATATTGAATATAAGCCGATATATTTTCTATTCAGAGTCTTGTATTTAATATCAAATGTGATTTGGGCTTGTCGTGAATGGTGTCTTCATTAACACTGTTCTTAAGCCCAGTTGAGAAAAGATTAAATATTTTTATTTAGATTTAATGAAGTGTACCGATTAAATAATGTTTAATTGGAATTGAATTGATATTGATTTTTGGGTTTATCGCGAACAGTGTTTTTAAACAACACTCGTTCTTTAACCCGATAATTAATGAATGTGATTTTGGGTTTATCGTGAACTGCGTTTTTAAATGACACTGATTCTTTAACCCAGTTAAAGATTAAAACTAAGTGGAGTTTTAATGAATCTTTAATTAGATTGAAAAGATCGAAAATGGAGTACCACCAGTTTTGCTCCAGGCGATAGTTAAATCTTTAATTAGATTTGAACGTGAAATGGTAATTGAATTTATCGATAACACCGTGGTGTTAGATATGAAGTATTACCAGTTTTACTTCATGGGATGAATAGGTTGGGATTGGGAAATTAAAACCAATGATTACTACGGTAAGGTTCGCTAATTCCGACTAGTTTGAATTGATATTCAAAAATAGATTAAAGAAAAATAGAATTTATCTTGGATAAAATTAATGGGAACCTTTCCCTATGAATGTGAAATTTAGAAACTAACTGTCGGTTAGCCAAGCAGAATGGTTTTCTGAATATTGATCTGATGTTGGTTTCGGCCTTCGGGGTTAATATTTGGGGAATTATTCTCTCGATTAATTTACGGTTAGTGACTAATGAATTGGAATGAGGCGTATGTTGTGTTTGTGTAACACTTATTTAAAATATACGCGAGTTATTCGGAAAGACCGGGTCTATCCCATTCTGAATAACTGATACGACGATAAGTCGAAGATGAAGACGGTGGTCGAAGACCAGAAGTCTTCACGTCGTTTGGGTGGTTACTAATGATCTTGATTGGGCTGTACACCCAAGAAGATGGAAACAGTTGGTGATCGTCCAGACGTACTTGGAGATCGATGGATATGCGGGGTACTAGGTGCCTCCGGTTTCGTTCAGACCCAGAACGGACTTGTAAATGGACTGTGTGTCTGACATTGGATTTTAGTCCGTGTGATTGATCTCCATTAAATATATATCTGTTTGGCGGCGGGGAATTTATTCTCTTGCTTAACGCCCTTCTCTGAGACGTACGAGCTCAGGGGTTATATATTGATGGATATCAAACGCATGGAGTGAATTGCCTGTGTGGCATGCCTAAGTGGAAATTGATCGAGGCTTCTGTTGAAAAGCAAAGTCTTGTGGTGATGATCAAAGCACGACCTTTGTGGCGTAGCTTTGTGTAACGTTTACTTCGCGAGTTTCACACCCGATATGAACCAAAAACGGGAGACGGACCTCAGGGAGGGCATGCATTTCCTTCTAGCTAAAAAGTGGCGTCAGTGGTTTTACACGCCCTGACGAGTTTGACTTATGTGGTTGTTGCTGTTGCGAGGCGCCTCGGATTGATCGGTCGTTCTCGAACCGATGGAGTCATTTAGTTGGCTCACCTACGCCCCATAGGGCGGGGAAACGCATGTTCAGGGTTTAAGTTTAATCCACATCGGTGGACTGGCCCTGACGATCCAAGGGCCCACCTGTGTCTGGGTCCTGAGACACGGGCTAGAGCGTCTCGAATCGGTTGGGGACTATCTTTTGCCTCGGTTCATAGATGGAAACCCAATTTCCAAATACGCGACTTTGCGATTTTGATTGTATAACCTATATATGGCGACATAGTGTTATGGGGCATTCATGCCGCCTATGATTGATACTTATGATTTGAAGTTGTTTTATGCACTATGCACTTATTATAGTACTATCAAAATGATTTGTTTTTAAACGTATCAAGCATTCTTTGGCTGTTATAAGGGAAAACCCTATCCCCCGGCTTGCGTTGCATTGTGTGATAGGACCTGGGTCTTATAACAGCTTCATCTTTCTTTATTTAGCATTGCGCTGTTTGTTTTATGCACTAGTATTCTTAGGAGGAAACCCGTTCCGTGTTATACGGCGTGGTCCCTTGATTTACCGAACTTTAAAATAAAGATTAACTGTTTTAGTTCTCACACCAGTCACATGACTGACCTGGAGTTTATTGTTTTAACCTAAACTCTGGGTGCCCCTATTTTGACACGGGCAGCTAGTAGTTTTGGTTTTGCAGATTTATATTCACAGGATCCTGGTTTACAGCTGGAACGATATCCGGAAAGCTTTGTATTCGTATATCCCATTCTAGTTGTGTATTGTATTATTTTCCGCTGCGATGTATTTAAATGTAATTTAAATCTCTGATATTTCTGTGTAATATTCTTTTATACTCTGTATATTCTTGTAATCTGATGCATTGTTGTCAATATGCAATGAAATGTTCTTTTGTATGCATTCTGTTGTGGCTTGTTCTCGAACTATCCGACGCTTTCCTTTACGGGGAAGTCGCGGGTTTTCACAAGGGCTGAGAAGAGGAAGAAGGTTTCAAAGAAGAAGGTGTCGATGCCTCCATTGACATTTGAATATAATTTACACTTGAATGATAAATGGATTAAAATGATAAATAATAAGTTTAGATTAAATAACACATAGGTACACACTATATCTATGAATATAAATGATTGTTTCATATTTTATATGAACTTGAGTGTTTGAATACGATAGTTAATTCATATGCTTGCTATGTGAATTGTAGAAATCATTGTTTGGATGTTATACTAGATTTTGTATGTTAGAATCATTGAAACTAGAACTTGAAATAAAGATAGAAGTATAGCACATAGTTCCTTGCAATCGCACGAAACTTGGGGTCATGCTTTAGAAGGCGACGAAAAGACATCTAAATTTTTTGGGTAAAAATATGCTAAGTATATGGACTGGCCCATAGCCTATGGACCAACACTGTCCATAGGAGAGAATTATTATGCCATGGTATTTCTACCGTGGACTCCTGGGTGTATGAGGGGACTATCAGTCAAGTTTTGGATCGGTTGGGCTTGACGTGTGGCTTGGAGAAATCTTCTAAATTATGGATCGATAGTAGTCTTCGATGGACCAGTAGGGGATGTACCGGACTAAATTTATAAGCTTAGGCAGGAGTACTTTGGAGATCCCAAGTGCCTAGCCAAAATTTGGCTTAAGTACATGGACCAGCACCAGTCCATGGCCTATGTACCGTTATCGGTCCATCATATTAATGCTGGAGGGCATGAAATCCAAGCTGGGAGACCTGACAGCTTCAGCGATTATGCATGTAGTCTTGATTTGACAGTTGCTTCTTATGTTAGAGAATAATGGCATGATCAAGTGAACAACTCTTCAATTTGAAACTCGAATGTGGAGTGGTTCGAAGAGGAAGTTATGGTTATTACATGTTGTGATGTAGCTACATAGTGGTGAAGTAGTTCGTAGGAGATAAAGTTGTGTGATAATAGATTAGCTATGTTGGGACTCAAGCTTTGGAAAGAGTGGAGTGGATCTGATGATGGATATATAATGGATAGTTGATAGCTCGAACATTTCTGGTGTTGACTCAAGAGAGGGGTTCACTGGACACTTTGGTCCTGAAGGAACATATGCTAGACAGATTGGTCCCACGAGCACGACAAAGATAATATACCCTAGGTGATTGTAAAGACCCAAAACTTCCTACCTTTTCAATCGACTATAAACCACCCAAGTCTAATCTAAACAGTAAAAATCCTCGAAACTTTAACCAACGGCCTGAAATTTCGACCTTTGAAAATTGACACTTGATATTTCTAAGTATTAAATGACGGAGATTCAAACGTTGGAGTCCACATGGCCTAGGGTAATAAAACATTAGACTAGAAACAAAATGAACTTTTACTAATGCAAAAATATTTTACATCGGAGTTTACAAGATATATAAGAGTACAATGATTACACGACAGAGAATTCAATGACTCTAGCAGAAGAATACTAATGCCGAAATACAACTTTGGCCTTTATCGAGAACCTGCTCTAAAATGACTCCAAGACTATCTGCAAACCTTAACTATTAGGATTCCCGTGTGAAAATTATGGGCACTTGGAGTTTAGGTGAAAGAACAATAGACTTCAGGTAAGTCATGGGACTGGTGTGAGAACTTAAAATAATTACATATTTAAAGTGAGGTAACTCATAAGACCACACCGTATAACACGGAATAGGTTTTCCCTTATGAATACCAGTGCAAAAAAATTGTAATGATTTTTTTAGAAAATGAAGCTATCATAAGCTCGCCACAGAAGACAATGCAAGCGCACACATTTGGTCGAGTTTTGTCCTTATGACAACCAAAGATGTTTGATATGCGAAAACCATTTGATATTATTATTAGTGCATAGTATGGAAGTATACTTCGCAAGTAAATGTATTAATCTTAGCCATCATAATACCCCATCCTATTATATTGACATAGGTATACAATTAAAATTGTATGGGTTCATATTGGAGAATTAGATGCCAATAATGACCAATGCAAAAGATCTTCCTTATTAGAATCAAATTTGAACACCTCTAGAGGGAAGTCCGAGGATCAACAGATGCTCTTCATACCAACATTAGGCTAGACCATCTCTATAGCCGTGACAACAAGGAATTTCGCTTGATCCGAATCAGTCGCTAAACCGATCTAGACCGTTCGAAACGCCTGATTGTTTCGAGAACACGACAAATTAGAACGCAGACGGAAGAACATTTCATTGTATATTACAACAATCCCATCAGATTACAAGAATTTACAGAGTACGAATAAATATTACACAGAAATATCAGAGATTTAAATTACATTTAAATACATCGCAGCGGAAAATAATACAATGCACAACTAGAAGAGATATACGGACACAAAGCTTTCCGGATATTGTTCCAGCTGTAAACCAGGATCCTGTGAATATAAATCTGCAAAACCAAAACTACTAGCTGCCCGTGTCAAAATAAGGGCACCCATAGTTTAGGTTAAAACAATAAACTCCAGGTCAGTCATGTGACTGGTGTGAGAACTAAAACAGTTATTAATCTTTTTTTTTTAAAGTTAGGTAACTCAAGGGACCACGCCGTATGTAACACCCCACCTCCGTCAGGGTGGCTCTTGCAAGCAACTCTGACTTTGGTGGGGCGTTTTAAAACAAGGTAAACATGCATAATGATATAGCAAGGCAGGACATGACATATATATATGTAAATAAACAGAGTAAGTAGATAAAACAGCGGAAGATTTTTAACCCATTTCAAAACACAAGTCTGGTACATCAAAATGTCAATTTCCCAAAATTACAAGTCTAGATAAAACATCATCTGATAAACTGAAATACATAAGTACTATCCCCAAATAAGAGTGATAAACCATAGCGGCTCAAGTCCAAAGCATACTTGAGCTATCCAAGGAAGCAGCTAAAATCCAAGCTAGGCTCCAGTATTCCCTCCCTGAGAACCTGGGGGGGGGGGACAGAAGAAAAGAGGCGAAAGAAAACAGGTCAGTCAAAAAGACTGAGTAAGCCCTGCTACGATCAGTCTACAAACTAATAAAGTTAACATCATGATGGAAACTGAGGTGATCATAGATAACAACATACCGGCATGATAAATTAACTACAAGATAGATAGAGGTGTCATCGCATAAACAAGGTTAAGTTTTGCACCACGGTGTACTAGCAAACCAACATAACAGGTATTGATCCCTTGGCCCAAGCTTTTAACCCAATAACATGAAGTGACCTTAATATAAGGTCCAGCCCAACGGTCTAGTCGATCGGCTCCCTATAAACCTAACACGTCAAGTGTTGGTGTCCATATGGCCCACATATGGTTGTAGTTAGACTGTGCTGGGTCCACCTTTGGGTGTATCAAGCCCTCGGGTGTCACCCCAGACACTTAAGCAATAATGCACAGCCCTAACCTACTGGTACCCGTGCCTCGAGTTTGTCCAACACCGGACTACGTGCACGTCCGTAGCCCGCCTGGACCCGCACCGCTGTACCACTCAGCCATCGCCTTTTGGTCGCTTACATCCGTCCAGTAATCGTGCCCCGCCCTAGCCTAGCTTCTAGGGTTGTGAATGATACCAAACTGGGATTACTGTTAGAACAGACCACGTTGCTAGGGTTTTCTAAGAGGGTTAAGTGTGGTTTAACCCCTCACTAATCATGGATTAAATTAGTTAAGTGTAACCAACAGTTCACTTCTTAACCCCATCTAATCCCTCGTATCCCCAAATTGGTTAAGTATTAGTGGACCCTGACTTAACCCTAATCATGAGGCATTAATTAATTTAATGCACCTTAACCTCTCACATTAGACCTTGTTGTGGTTACTAGTTAGGCCGGGCGGGTCCGGGTAGGTTTACACCACAACTTAGTCTAACCTCGGGTTTTGGCACCATATGACCAACTTCTCACATTGGGTCCTATTGTTTGTAGCCACTAGTTAAGCCGGTAGGTTCCGGGTAGAATTACGCTACAAACTCAACCCAACCTCGAATTGGCCATGCTTATGTTTTCTAAGTGTCATGTCCACTTTATTTCAAAACATAATTACAAGTCAACAAATGCTTGGGTAGACCTAACTTAATAGGTAAATTCCCAAGGGGTAGACCTAACTTAATAGGTAAATTCCCAATCTTATATTTTCATGTATTTTAAGTTTACCCAAACCCCCCAACGTCATTCTATCGCTTACATATTCGTAATAACGCATAAAGGATAGGAAGAGGGAACTTGGCACAACATACATGATGAACTTGCATATCACAACAAACATGCATAACACGTTAGACTTGCATAACTTAGCATAGTGAACTTGCATATTACCATAAACATGCATAACATATTAAATTTGCCTAACATGGCATAGGGAACTCGCATAAACATGCTTAACTTATTAAACATGCATAACATGGTATAGTGAACTTGCATAAGCATGCATAACTTATCAAACTTGCAAATCATGTCATAGTGAACTTGCATAAACATGCATAACCCAATAAACTTGCAAATCATGGCATAGTGAACTTGCATAAACATGCATAACTCAATAAACTTGCAAATCATGGCATAGTGAACTTGCAAAAACATGCATAACTTATCAAACTTGCAAATCATGGCATAGTGAACTTGCATAAACATGCATAACTCAATAAACTTGCAAATCATGGCATAGTGAACTTGCAAAAACATGCATAACTTATCAAACTTGCAAATCATGGCATAGTGAACTTGCATAAACATGCATAACTCAATAAACTTGCAAATCATGGCATAGTGAACTTGCAAAAACATGCATAACTTATCAAACTTGCAAATCATGGCATAGTGAACTTGCATAAACATGCATAACTCAATAAACTTGCAAATCATGGCATAGTGAACTTGCATAAACATGCAAAACTTGCATAAACATGCATAACTAAATAAACTTGCAAATCATGGCTTAGTAAACTTGCATAAACATGCATAACTCAATAAACTTGCAAATCATGGCTTAGCAAACTTGCATAAACATGCATAACTCAATAAACATACATAAATCCCAACTTGCATCACATATTAACTTTAGAGTTTCTAAAATGAAGGTAAGAGGACTTACAAATATTATGAAGACACAAATCTACTAATAAAGATTGAGAAGCCCTTTATGCAAGCATAAAACCCAAAACAAAGCTCCAATAAGAAACAAAAATCCCAAAAACTCTAGCTTAGCAAATAAAACTTGCAACCTGATGATGTATGCAAGCTAATGATCATTCATACAACTTAGAAATGCTTGTATGAACATCAAAATCTTCATAGGAATGATTCATGAAGAGGGTGGAGGCTAGGGTTTTTAAGTGGAGGCCATTTGAAGAACCAATTTGACATAGTTTGGTTGCTAGAATGAATAATAGGGTTTTAGGGTAGGATTAGGGGCTTATTTATAGAAGATTAGAGTGTTTTTAGCCCTAGGATTAACCCTAGGTTAGTTTTGGCCCGTCAGATTTCAGAATTCTCTAGAACCAAGCCACAAGACCCAGCCCAAATCAAAATGGTGCGCCAGGCAACATTGCCTGGCTACCCCCTGTCGACAGGGCTGTCGACACCATAGGGACCCTGTCGACAGGCCTGTCGACATGCGGGTCCTGGCGGGAATTTTCCCGCCTGCGCCAGTTTGCCCTAACCCTTGTTTTTTTTAATTCGAAATTTAAATCTGTTTTTACTTAGGAATTTTCTGAAAACTTCAATGGGCCTTAACTGGGTCATACGGACTCCGATTTTCGAAAACTCGGACTCTATTTCGCGTATTTTTCCGAGACGAACGCAATGGCATAGCCCGTTTCCCTTGATTCAGATTTTTAAATTAAATTCTGCCTCGATTTTCATTATTACAGGTTGTTGAAAATACAGGTTGTTACATTCGCCCCTCCTTAAAGGATTTCGTCCCCGAAATCTTCAAGTTAGGAAGAACATATCCTACCATCCAACATCCATCTACTCAAAACATCATCCACGAGCAATCATTACCCTTAAAGGATTCTAAATGTGGTATGAACATATGCAAAAGTGTGTGTATATGTACTTACCTAATGCAAAAATCAGGCGGTTACTGATACAGTAAACCTCCTTAATGCATATATATGTAAATCAGGCGGTTACTGATACAGTAAACCTCCTTAATGCATATGTATGTCAGTGAAATGAATCCATATGTATGCAAATTCCTAAATTCATAGTATCTATATGAGTGCACATAACATTCATCCATATGCAACATCCATGTGGGGGCACAACAAGTTTCAATCATGAATAAGCATAAACACTCATGCATATGCAACATGAAGAGTGTGTGAGCCGATCTAGTGCCTAATGTGTATAATGCATCCACGAGTAACCACTTGCAAACACTTGCAACCACTTGCAAACATCAAGCATAACATGTTTCAAATACATGTTTCATCCAAAGGGTTTCTACCTAAGGTTCTCATGACAAGATAGACACGATAAACTAGATAAACTAGATAAACTCCTTTTTGGATTACAAGAAATCCATTCAAACTTTGACATATAGTACTAACCGATGAGTCTTAACCCCCTTATGGAGTTTACAACAGAAATAAGATCGAGAATGGGACCGAGAGGATATATACAAAAGATAACTTGCAAGCAAGCTCCACAGGAAAACAAGGATCAAGGATGCACTCTTAAAAAGAGTTATGATGCGCGTATCTAGTCTTCACTCTTCTTAGTCACGTTTCCTTGAGCTTAACTCCACTGTGCTTTGACTATCTTTCACTTCATGATTCCTTGGCTTCCTAACTCCTATTTCCCAAATTCGAGTTGGAACTCATTTCATTATCGCCTCTCGTCTTCCTTTTCCACTTATTCTTCTTTCTGTATACTTGGCTTAAACATAATTATAACCTCATGATTCGTGCAAGCTCTCCAAAATTCACTAGTGAATCCTGGATCTCGTCTATAAAGTATTCCACGCAGCAGAAGTTTTCTTGAAAATACCAATCCACGTTGCCAATTGCCCTTATAAACGTGATTTTCTATAACTCATGCTTAATAGAAATGAACCATCCGCCTATGAGTGGTAGGCCATACCTAGATTCAGTTGCCTACCCATGGCTTCCTGTAGGCTATTTCAAAACTGGCCAACTTCTTGAGGATAAACCGTTGCTAACCATGATGCAGTCCTCTCGCTCTTTACCGGACTGAAATGAGCACTCTTTGTGAGTCTACCTATTATGACCCTCATACCCGTATTCCCTTTCTTTGATCTTGGTAGTCCATCCACATAATCAATCGAGATGTTTTCATACTTCCCTTGCGGAACCTCCAATGGAGGTAATGGCCCGCTGGGCTTCTATGACTTGGCCTTAACCTGGTGGCACATCATGCATCCTGAGACCAACTCGGCCACCTCCTCGAGTGATGCGCATCTTCAAGAACCTTCTTTACCAAGTCTTTTACTTGAGGAACACATAATCTCTCATCGCGCCTAGTCATCCCTTGTTATCTATAATATATCTAGCGAGGTGACTTAACATCTCGCCTCGAATCGACTGGTCCATGTTCTTGACCAATTGCGGGTCTTCTTCCTGTGAAACCCCCTTCTTGATCCAGAAGAGTAAGTCTAAGCCCCGGAATGCTAACTAACTAGCCAAACGGAGGAGGCTTCTTACTTCAATTGCCCTCCTCAGAGTTTTCCGGTGTTAAACCGCAACCACTTTAGCGGAATCCACCGCTAAGCCTTACTTAGGAACTATGTGCCCAAGAAATCCAACTTCTTTCCTCCAAAGTGACATTTGGAGAACTTGACCTTCAACTGGTGGCTCTAAGCGTATCCATCTCCTCCTTGGGATGTATAGCATGCTCTTCCTCGTTCTTTTAAGGAGATCAAAATATCGTCTACGACGACCACGACAAACTTGTTCAAGGACTCCCTAAACACCCTACCCATCAAGTTCACGTAATATGCGGGTGCATTAGTCAAACCAAATAGCATGACTAGCCATTCTAAAAATCCATCTAGAGTCCTAAACGCAGTCTTGTCAATTCCATCCTCAGCCATCCTAAGCTGATGGAATCCGGTAGCTAGATCAAAAGAAAATAGATGCTCCTACAAGCTGATCAAACAAATCATCGATCCTTGGTAACGGTTGTCTATTCTTTTCACGATAATCAACATGTAAGCGAAGCAAACTGTCCACATTAGTAACGAATACTACTGGAGCACCCTACTCGGAAATGCCTCGTCTCAGGAAGTTCTTCTCAAGCAACTCCTTGACTTACTTTCTTAACTCTCATCTCGTGAGGTCATGTGCCTAACCGGCCACGAAACTGGCTTGGTATTACCAACCAGATAATGCGGAAATCTATCCCACGTCTAAGGGTAACCCCTTCACTTCCCCCAAGATATCAGGATATTCTCGGACCACCCTCACAGATTGCAAACTATCGATAGACGAGTTGAGGGATTCAAGATAACATAACATGACGGGACCCATAGGGTTGCTAGAAATTTCTAGGGTATTACCGAGGCGAGTCATGAGCCTCACAACCCTATATACAAAAACCAAGAATGGCTCCAAAACAGGACAACCATTCCATGCCCAGAACCAACCCATATCCCCGAAAACCGAGAATATGAACATTTCACGAGAATTCTATACTCAAGATAGAAATTTTCAAATCCACTCAGACCACAGACAAACGGGCAGAACCCCCAATTGGATTTGAAACACATACGGGATCATCAACTAGACTAGTACTTAGGTGCAAACTTTCAACTAGATCAGATGAAATAAAACTATGCGATGTGCCAGAATCAAACAAAGTACGAACAGGGAAAATCAGAAAATGTAAACAAGACTTTCAACAGAAACACTACCTCTATCATAAGCTGGAAGAACGGTGTTGAGGGGATGAACTCGCCCTCCAGATAGTCCTGCACACTGAGTCTGACCTTGCCCTTGTTTCCTCGGGCAATCCTTGCTGAGATGTCCAAACTCACCACAATGAAAGCATTCGCCCCGCTTTCTCTTCTTCTTCCTACATTCCCTGGCTATATGTCCAACTTCACCACAGAAGTTGCATTTCCTATTCCCTCTTGGCTTGTCCTTGCGGTTGTTGTTATTCTTGCCCCGTTTCCCGGAATTTACTCTCTTGCCTTGAGACTCACTCGCCTTGACCTCTTTCTTGTCATTGTTATCTTCTTCTTGAAGTAGGGCCAAATTCACCAAATTCTCGAAAGTCGCCCCCAAGGGTATATGAGACATGGCCAAACCATGTAATGGCTCGTTTAATCCTAGAGCAAAGTGTAGGGCCTTCTTCTGAGCTGTATTAACCAAGTCTAAATCGACCCGAGCCAGTTGATTAAACTTATCTAAGTATTCCCTAATAGTCATGTCCCCTTGCTTTAGTGATAAGAACCTTAGTCCAAACCTTCCTCTAAAGTCATCCCAAGTCTCAATTGGCCTAGTAGCGGTGGTGACTACCCACCAACGTGCAGCTTCTTCCTTTAGCAACCATACTGCCAATAAAACCTTCCTGCGGTCACCTATATCAAAGGTGGCTAAAAGATCTTCGGTCTCTTTCAACCAATTCCTTGCCTCTACAAAAGTCTCTGTTCCACTAAAATTCTTGCCACCCATCATCTTAAAGTTCTTACAAGTTTCCGCAAAATCCGCTTGTGGGGGCTGAGGGAGAAGAGGTACGGAAGGGGGAGGAGGAACAGCGGCCTTGACTGGAAAGACAACATTAGAGACACCCGGGACCGGTGCCGTAACTTCCAAGTACCGACGAAACCAATCGGGTATTGTTACCCCTTCGGGCAAGATGAGATTATCAGACATGCTGGAAACGAAAAGAAAAGAGTTCAAACGAGGGATCAAAGGATAGTGCTAATGGCTTTTTGGGGAATAGCCTTTTAAAAATAACTAGACTTTTCTTTGGAAAATACTTAATACTTGGTTTTGAAAATAGTTTTTCTTTTCAAAAGTTTTAAAAACCTTTTTATCCCTTCTCGTAAACCATATGCTCTGATACCAAATGTAACACCCCACCTCCGTCAGGGTGGCTCTTGCAAGCAACTCTGACTTTGGTGGGGCGTTTTAAAACAAGGTAAACATGCATAATGATATAGCAAGGCAGGACATGACATATATATATGTAAATAAACAGAGTAAGTAGATAAAACAGCGGAAGATTTTTAACCCATTTCAAAACACAAGTCTGGTACATCAAAATGTCAATTTCCCAAAATTACAAGTCTAGATAAAACATCATCTGATAAACTGAAATACATAAGTACTATCCCCAAATAAGAGTGATAAACCATAGCGGCTCAAGTCCAAAGCATACTTGAGCTATCCAAGGAAGCAGCTAAAATCCAAGCTAGGCTCCAGTATTCCCTCCCTGAGAACCTGGGGGGGGGGGAAACGGAAGAAAAGAGGCGAAAGAAAACAGGTCAGTCAAAAAGACTGAGTAAGCCCTGCTACGATCAGTCTATAAACTAATAAAGTTAACATCATGATGGAAACTGAGGTGATCATAGATAACAACATACCGGCATGATAAATTAACTACAAGATAGATAGAGGTGTCATCGCATAAACAAGGTTAAGTTTTGCACCACGGTGTACTAGCAAACCAACATAACAGGTATTGATCCCTTGGCCCAAGCTTTTAACCCAATAACATGAAGTGACCTTAATATAAGGTCCAGCCCAACGGTCTAGTCGATCGGCTCCCTATAAACCTAACACGTCAAGTGTTGGTGTCCATATGGCCCACATATGGTTGTAGTTAGACTGTGCTGGGTCCACCTTTGGGTGTATCAAGCCCTCGGGTGTCACCCCAGACACTTAAGCAATAATGCACAGCCCTAACCTACTGGTACCCGTGCCTCGAGTTTGTCCAACACCGGACTACGTGCACGTCCGTAGCCCGCCTGGACCCGCACCGCTGTACCACTCAGCCATCGCCTTTTGGTCGCTTACATCCGTCCAGTAATCGTGCCCCGCCCTAGCCTAGCTTCTAGGGTTGTGAATGATACCAAACTGGGATTACTGTTAGAACAGACCACGTTGCTAGGGTTTTCTAAGAGGGTTAAGTGTGGTTTAACCCCTCACTAATCATGGATTAAATTAGTTAAGTGTAACCAACAGTTCACTTCTTAACCCCATCTAATCCCTCGTATCCCCAAATTGGTTAAGTATTAGTGGACCCTGACTTAACCCTAATCATGAGGCATTAATTAATTTAATGCACCTTAACCTCTCACATTAGACCTTGTTGTGGTTACTAGTTAGGCCGGGCGGGTCCGGGTAGGTTTACACCACAACTTAGTCTAACCTCGGGTTTTGGCACCATATGACCAACTTCTCACATTGGGTCCTATTGTTTGTAGCCACTAGTTAAGCCGGTAGGTTCCGGGTAGAATTACGCTACAAACTCAACCCAACCTCGAATTGGCCATGCTTATGTTTTCTAAGTGTCATGTCCACTTTATTTCAAAACATAATTACAAGTCAACAAATGCTTGGGTAGACCTAACTTAATAGGTAAATTCCCAAGGGGTAGACCTAACTTAATAGGTAAATTCCCAATCTTATATTTTCATGTATTTTAAGTTTACCCAAACCCCCCAACGTCATTCTATCGCTTACATATTCGTAATAACGCATAAAGGATAGGAAGAGGGAACTTGGCACAACATACATGATGAACTTGCATATCACAACAAACATGCATAACACGTTAGACTTGCATAACTTAGCATAGTGAACTTGCATATTACCATAAACATGCATAACATATTAAATTTGCCTAACATGGCATAGGGAACTCGCATAAACATGCTTAACTTATTAAACATGCATAACATGGTATAGTGAACTTGCATAAGCATGCATAACTTATCAAACTTGCAAATCATGTCATAGTGAACTTGCATAAACATGCATAACCCAATAAACTTGCAAATCATGGCATAGTGAACTTGCATAAACATGCATAACTCAATAAACTTGCAAATCATGGCATAGTGAACTTGCAAAAACATGCATAACTTATCAAACTTGCAAATCATGGCATAGTGAACTTGCATAAACATGCATAACTCAATAAACTTGCAAATCATGGCATAGTGAACTTGCAAAAACATGCATAACTTATCAAACTTGCAAATCATGGCATAGTGAACTTGCATAAACATGCATAACTCAATAAACTTGCAAATCATGGCATAGTGAACTTGCAAAAACATGCATAACTTATCAAACTTGCAAATCATGGCATAGTGAACTTGCATAAACATGCATAACTCAATAAACTTGCAAATCATGGCATAGTGAACTTGCATAAACATGCAAAACTTGCATAAACATGCATAACTAAATAAACTTGCAAATCATGGCTTAGTAAACTTGCATAAACATGCATAACTCAATAAACTTGCAAATCATGGCTTAGCAAACTTGCATAAACATGCATAACTCAATAAACATACATAAATCCCAACTTGCATCACATATTAACTTTAGAGTTTCTAAAATGAAGGTAAGAGGACTTACAAATATTATGAAGACACAAATCTACTAATAAAGATTGAGAAGCCCTTTATGCAAGCATAAAACCCAAAACAAAGCTCCAATAAGAAACAAAAATCCCAAAAACTCTAGCTTAGCAAATAAAACTTGCAACTTGATGATGTATGCAAGCTAATGATCATTCATACAACTTAGAAATGCTTGTATGAACATCAAAATCTTCATAGGAATGATTCATGAAGAGGGTGGAGGCTAGGGTTTTTAAGTGGAGGCCATTTGAAGAACCAATTTGACATAGTTTGGTTGCTAGAATGAATAATAGGGTTTTAGGGTAGGATTAGGGGCTTATTTATAGAAGATTAGAGTGTTTTTAGCCCTAGGATTAACCCTAGGTTAGTTTTGGCCCGTCAGATTTCGGAATTCTCTAGAACCAAGCCACAAGACCCAGCCCAAATCAAAATGGTGCGCCAGGCAACATTGCCTGGCTACCCCCTGTCGACAGGGCTGTCGACACCATAGGGACCCTGTCGATAGGCCTGTCGACATGCGGGTCCTGGCGGGAATTTTCCCGCCTGCGCCAGTTTGCCCTAACCCTTGTTTTTTTTAATTCGAAATTTAAATCTGTTTTTACTTAGGAATTTTCTGAAAACTTCAATGGGCCTTAACTGGGTCATACGGACTCCGATTTTCGAAAACTCGGACTCTATTTCGCGTATTTTTCCGAGATGAACGCAATGGCATAGCCCATTTCCCTTGATTCAGATTTTTAAATTAAATTCTGCCTCGATTTTCATTATTACAGGTTGTTGAAAATACGGGTTGTTACACCGTATAACACGGAATGGGTTTTCTCCCAAGAACACCAGTGCATAAAACAAACAACGCAATGCTAAATAAAGAAAAATGAAGCTATTATAAGACCCAGGTCCCATTCCACAATGCAAAACAAGACGGAGGATAGGGTTTTTACCTTATAATAGCCAAGAATGCTTGATACGTTTAAAACAGATCATTTGATACTATTATAAGTGCATAGTGTATAAAACAACTTCAAATCATAAGTATCAATCATAGGCGTCATGAGCGTCCCATGCCACTATGTCGCCAACTAGGCTCTACAAATAAAACCGCAAATGTCACGTATTTGAAAATTGGATTTCCATCTATGAACCGAGGCAAAAGATAGTCCTCAACCGATTCGAGACTCTCTAGCCCGAGCCTCAGGACCCAGACTCAGGTGGGCCCTTGGAGCGACAGGGCCGATCCACCGATGTGGATTAAAATGCCTGAACATGCGTTTCCCCGCCCTATGGGGCGTAGGTGAGCCAACGAATGACTCCATCGGACCCGGATCGTCCGATCTAACCGAGGCGCCTCGCAATAGCAACAACCACATAAGTCAAACTCGTCAGGGTGTGTAAAACCACTGACGCCACTTCTAATTAGAAAGAAACGCATGCCCTCCCTGAGGTCCGTCTCCCGTTTTTGGTTCATACCGGGTGTGAAACTCGCGAGGTAACCGTTACACAAAGCTACGCCACAAAGGCCGTGCTTCTATCATCAACTACAAGACTCTGCTTTTCAACAGAAGCCTTGATCATTTGCCACTTAGGCATGCCACACAGGCAATTCACTCTATGCGTTTGATATCCATCAGTATATAACCCCTGAGCTCGTACGTCTCAGAGAAGGGCGTTAAGCAAGAGAATAAATTCTCCGCCGCAAAACAGATATATATTTAATAGAAATCAATCACACAGACTGAAATCCAATGTCAGACACATAGTCCATTTACAAGTTCGTTCTGGGTCTGAACGAAACCAGAGGCACCTAGTACCCCGCATATCCATCGATCTCCAAGTACGTCTGGACGATCACTAACTGTTTCCATCTTCTTGGGTGTACAGCCCAATCAAGATCATAAGTAATTATCCAAACGATACGAAGACCTCCGGTCTTCAACCACCGTCTTCATCTTCGACACCACGTCGAATTAGTTATTCAGAATGGGATAAACCTGGTCTTTCTGAATAACTCGCGTATATAATAGTTAAGTGTTACACAAACACAACATACGCCTCATTCTAATTCAGAATATTCTTTTTATTCAAATATTCCTATACTTTGGGTAAAGTTCCCATTAATTTTATCAAAGATAAATTCTTTAAATTTATTCTTTAATCTTCTTTGAATATCAATTCAAACTAGTCGGGATTAGCGAACCACACCGAAGTAATCATTTATTTTATTTTCCAATCCCAACCTATCTATCCCATGAAGTAAAACTGGTAATACTTCATATTTAACACCACGGTGTTATCGGTAAATTCAATTACCATTTCACGTTCAAATCTAATTAAAGATTTAACTATCGCCTGGAGTAAAACTGGTGATACTCCATTCTCGATCATTTCAATCTAATTAAAGATTCACTAAAACTCCACTTAGTTTTAATCTTCACAGAAATCAATATCCTGCCTTTAACTTGTTAAAGAACCAATGTCATTTAAAACACGACCCACAATAAACCCCAAAATCACATTCATTAATTATCGGGTTAAAGAACAAGTGTTATTTAAAACACTGTTCACGATAAACTCAAAAATCAATACCAGTTCAATTCCAATTAAATATTATTTAATTGGTACACTTCATTAAATCTAAATAAAAAGATTTAATCTTTTTCTCAACTGGGTTTAAGAACGGTGTTAATGAAGACACCATTCATGAAAAACCCAAATCACATTTGATATTAAATACAAGGCTCTGAATAGAAAATATACCGGCTTATATTTAATATCAAATTCTACGACCAACAAATATCGTATTGGAAATAACGATATATATATATATATCTTTCAAATTTCCACAACAATATCTGTATAATCACGAAATCCCACATCGAAATATTCCGAAGACAATTTCGATTCAAATCCATTCCAATTCAATTATTGGAAACTTTGGTTACTTTTAAAACCCTTTTCAAATTCAATTTATTTATTTAAAAATAAATAGAAGTATAATTCTAGTTCAAAACTAGTTCATTTCGATAAAAGTCTATTTTTATCTTTTCAAATATGGAGTTTTTCATCTCAATTCTTCACAAATCATTTCTTATGATTTTTCACAAATTATTACTATTTTTAATAATTTTATCAAGGCCCGTACGGTCGATTTCCATCAACGGCCATCGAACTGCACTTACAGCGACCTTTTCCAAATTTGATTTGGACGTAATTCCAAATCCAACCGTTAGATTTAAAATCTCTAATATTCATTAGAAATCTCTTTTCGATACGAACCCAACGGTTCCGGTTTTAGGAGAATCCGACGGTCGGATCTCCCGCAATATCCATTCGAAGTCAATGGTCGAAGTTCGTGAACTGCCGCGGCGCGTTCTATTCAGGCCATTATATTATATCTATAATATATATAATATATAATTCGTCGATTTCAATTCAAAACATGCTTTATAAATCGTTTTAAATTCATTTTCAAAATGGTTTCAACTTCTTTTCAAATTCAAATCAAAATTGAATTTTTCCTTCTAAATTCGTTTTAAATTCGTTTCAAATTGATTTCAATTCAAATTGATTTCTAATTCAATTTCAGTTCGTTTTCAATTCAATTCAATTTCAATTCTTTCAATTTCAATTCGAATTCATTTATATTCAATTTAATTCGAACAATTCTTTTCAAAATATTAGATTTTGAAATCACTTTCGATATTCATTTTAAAATGAATAAAATCGATATAAATATCGTTCATGTCAAAATGGCGTCAATCTAATCAACACGGCTTCATATATTTCTATTTTCAAATATTCTATTTCAAATATTTCTTTTTCAAATATTTCTATTCAAATATTTCTTTTTCAAAACTGGAATGAGCCCCAATCAATTAGCATATAATGTTAATTATATGGATTTTCTACGACACATGTATACAATAACAACGATGAATAATCAATCATCATCCAAAGTGCATTCTACACTGTATAAGCATCAAATATAAATATTCGACGCTTATAACAGTCTGTCAATCAATCGATCGACATACAACTAAACAATCGGGACTAGTGTACGTCAAATATCATCCCAATACCCGTGTCGGGTTTCAAAAAATCAAACACGGATTTTATTTGTGCAATTGGGCGATGTGTAAAATTTATCGTCCCAATCAATATCAGTCAAATATGTGTATATAAACAAATCGTCCGATTTGTTTATTTTTATTTCCTTTCATATACACGTTAAAAATTCTATTTTTAACTATAAAATATTTTTAACTATATAAATATTTTATTTCATTTCACATCACATCACACAATCAACTACACATCAAAATCAAACAAACAAGCATACAAGCCGTCCATGGTCTGTGGACGACGGGTGTCGGGTGCTACTAAACACCGTCTGCATCCTAGTATATATTTTAACTAGAAAATTAAATCAAAAGTGAGAAGTTCTCACAGAATTGCTAATCCAACGCCATGACTCTTCTTAGGTAGAAATCTTCGCCGTTGTTTGCCTTTCTTCACTTTCGTCGCCCGTATTCACGACATATATAAAAATCACAATTTTATATTCCCTAGTATATAAAAATCATATTTTTACTTTGCTATTCAATATATAAAAATCGAATTTTTACTTTGCTATTCAATATATAAAAATCGAATTTTTACTTTCCTTCTTTACAAAAATTATATTTTTACATTGCTCTTCTTCAAAGATCATAGCTTTATATACACTATCTATATAGAAATTGGTTTTTTTCCAATATACTTTCACCTATAAAAACTGATTTTTTTCCAATATACTTTCACTTATAAAAAATGAAAATTTTCAATATACTTTCACTTATAAAAACTGAAAATTTTCAATATACTTTAACCTAAAAAAAATCGGATAAAAAAAATAAAATAAAAACTGACCTTGGCCAAAATCAGATCTTTCGTGAGGGGGGGGGGCCTGGTTGCGACGGCGCCGGGGTGGGGGAGCAATGGGGAGGCCGCGACGAAGCCTGGTGGCGCTAGGGGGGTGGCTCATATCGACGCCGGGCCCAGTCGACTGGAAGGTCGGATCGGAGGAAGAAAAGAAGGGGGAGGGAGGAAGTGGAGTCGCGCACGTGGAGGGGGGAGGGCGGATTCAGGCGATGGTGGCGCGGGTGGGGAGGCCGGCAGCGCCTCCAGCGGCGGAGGGAGGAGCGTGGATCGTGGGCTGAGAGGGATCGGTTTTTTTGTTTTTTCTTTTAACTGAGCGTTGACTGATTTTGAAAAGGAGGTGAGAGAGTATAAGGGAAAAATATATTATATTTAATTTTCTTCACCAAAAAGCAACTTTTATTGTCGAACTCGAAATCGAACCCATCGACTGTCGTCCCCAGCGTATTACCCCCGTTCCGAACACAATGGGATATGTATCGTAGGCCAATTCGACTGTTTGAATCAGTTTTCGTTAAATTTAAAATATAAATCAGTATATATTCAATTTTGAACGCACATTTCAATTTACCGGGGCCACATACTAACTCGAAAAATTCCAGAAAAAATATTTCTAGCTTCGTATCGATGATACGGTCCTAACAAAACTAATCTCGTCGAATTCTAAGACCGTTTGAAAAATGGCCATTTTCCAGTCGATTAAAATCAACTGAAACTGGTCAAACACGTTTTCCTTTGCCACGCACACATAATAATTCGAAAAATTATGAAATTTGAAACCTAGCAATAATTTGACATCACGGATCCAACAAAAGTGGTTTCGTCGAAATCCGAGGTCGTTTGCAAAATTTCCATTTTTAAGGGCCTGAATTCTATAGCGACTATTCAGAATTTTCAACTGGACATATCTTTTGATCACCGCTATGAAATATTGATTTTTCAGATTCTTTGGAAAGATAGTCACAATTAGATTCCATTATTTTTGGTTTCACTAAAATCCAGTTTATTTTGCACCCGGTACATTCATTTGAAGTCTGAAATCGAATTATCGAACTACCGCGCCATTTTCAATTCCCTTTTATAAATATAAATAAATATTTATATTCTATCGTCGATTCAACGAATATATACGTTCGAATTATATTCAAAATAAATTTCTCGTTGTTATTATTTAAAATAATTCATTTTAAATAATCAAAATTCGCTAAAATTGCCAAAATAAAAAAAATTTAAACTGGCCAAGATTTTCCGGGTTATTACAATATGCTACTCACTAGATGGCAATTCGAATACGACTTTCCTTGATCTTTACCAACCTTTAACCGGGCGCGCTCCTTCCGTCATCCATATAAAGTAGGATTTCCACATAAGTAAATACTTAATCCCTATACCATGGTTGTAACAACCCGGAGAATCAGAACCAATTAAAATTTTTTATTTTAGCAATTTTAATGAATTTTGAATATTTAAAATGATTTATTTTAAACAATAACGACGAGAAATTTATTTTGAATAGAATTAGAATGTATAAATTTATTTTAAATCGAAATTAGAATACAAATGTTTATTTTAATTATAAAAAGGAATTGGAAATGGCGCGGTAGTTTGAAAATTCGATTTCAAATTTCAAGTGAATGTGCAAGATTCAAAATAAACCAAATTTTAGCGAAACCAAAAATATTAGAATCTATTTGAAAATATCTTTCCAAGAATCCGAAAAATTTAAATTTCATAGTGGGAATAAAAAGTTATGTCCAAATGAAAATTCAGAATAGTCGCTATGGAAATATAGCCCTTAAAAATGGCGATTTTGCAAACGACCTCCATTTTTCAATGAAACCAGTTTTGTTGGATCCGAAATGTCAAATTATTGCTCGATTCCAATTTTTATAATTTTTGGAATCAATATGTGAGCGTGGCAAAAGAAATTGTGTTTTGTCAATTTCAGTCAATTTGGATCGACCAGAAAATGGCCATTTTTCAAACGGTCTTCAAATTTGACGAAATTAGTTTTTTTAGGACCGTATCGTCAATACGAAGCTAGAAATAATTTTTCTGGAATTTTTAGAGTCAGTGTGTGGCCCCAGTAAATTAAAATATGCGTTTGAATTTAAAATATATTGATTTATATTTTAAATTTTACGGAAACTAATCGTAACAGCCGAATTGGGTTACAAAACATATCCCATTGTATTCAAAATGGGGGTATTTAGCTAGGGGCAACAGTCATTGGGTCAGATTTGGGGTTAGAATGAAGAATTTACTTTTATTGAATTAAATAATAATAAAATTTATATAAATATCCTTGGAAAATTCATAACCCTAACCCTAATCCATTTTACAACGCCTCCACTCCAAATCAACGCTCATAATCTTCAAAATTTCCTCCCACCGATTCTTCAAATCTGCTCCATATTTTCAAATGCTTATAAAGGCCAAAGTGTAGAGCTCGGCAAGCTCTCGAGGATGTACGGTTGAGATCGGATTTGAGGTTGTGGATTTCTCGATTTCCGTGCTCAAAGCACCTTCGTTTATGGCGGTTTTTAAAGGGAGTGGGGGCTTCGAGCTCGCGGGGGTGGCCAGGCGCTGGGAGGGGCTTCGAAGCTCGACGATGTGGTGGTCGTGGATGAACCTCTGGCGCAAGGAGGAGCAACGCGCATGTGGGTTTCTCGATGGAGCTTGATGCGGTCGATTTACTGAAGGAGGAAGACGCGATTTTGAAGAGGGGGCAAAAATGTAATTTAATTATTCAATTAATTATTTCATAAATGTAATCAAGGTATTAACGGCTATAACATACGAGAACGAAAATTGAAGATTTCAGAAGCGTTGGACTCGTCTAAGCGAGATCTACATCATGGAACAGTCTAGAGTCAAAACGGAGCAAGTTGGAAATTCAGATAAATTTCAAACCAAACTGTTCAGAAATTTAGAAATAACACTGACGGAGTGGAAAACCAATGTGAGAACTTCTCACTAAAATTATTTCTGTGTAGTTATTTATTTTATAACTGCATATATGAACTGCTCCCCGTCGTCCACAGACCATGGACGACTTGTTTGTTTGATTGTATTGTGAAAATTGATTGTGATGAGAAATGAACTGTATAAAATATATGAATAGTAAAAATATCATTTTTATTATAGAAATGGACTGTATAAAATATTCATGTATTGAAATAAAATAAATATTCATTTACAAACTGGACGGTTTGTTTATGTACACTTATTTATCTGATATTGATTGGGACGATAAGTTTTACACATCGCCCAGCTGCACAAATTATAATCAGTATTTGTTATTTGAAAACCCCACACGGGTATTGGGATAATATTTGACGTACACTGATCCCAATAATTAGTGGTATGTCAATCGATGGGTTAAAAGACTGTATAAGCGTTATTTATTTATTTTAACACTTATACAGTTGTAGAATGCACTCTGGATGTTGTTTGAATTTTCAATGAATGCTTATCATTATTGTTGTATATATATGATGTTGAAATCCATATAAATAAAATTATATGGTAATTGATTGAGCCTGATTCCAATTCAGAATTAACGAATATTTTAAAATAATATTCAGTGAATATTGAAATGTGAAGCCGTGTTAAGTAGTTAAACACCATTTTAACACGAATGGGATTTTCTTTCGATTTTATTCACTTTATAATGAATATCAAAAAGTGATTTCAAAATATGATATTTCGAAAATATTATCATTTTAATATTGAAATGATTTGGAAATTTAAATTTTGATTTAAATTTGAAAATCGAATTGAAATCGATTTGAAATGAATTTAAAATGAATTGAAATGGAATTGAAATCGATTCGAATTGAAATGAATTTAAAACGAATTTGTAATGTAATGTTCAATTTTGATTTGAAATTGAAATGGAAGTGGGAATCGTTTTTTAAAACGAATTTAAAACGATTTATAAAATTCGTTTTAAATGAAAATCGAAAAAATATGTAATATATATATATATTATATGTATATATTATAATGGCCTGAGTAGAACGCGCCACACAGCTGCAGTTCGCGAATTTCGACCATTAACTTCAATTGGACGTTACGGGGGATCCGACCGTCGGATTCTCCGAAAACAGGAACCGTTGGATTCGTATCGAAAAGAGATTTCCAATGATTATAAGAGATTTGAAATATAACGGTTAGATTTGGATATATGTCCAAATCAATTTCAAAAAAGGTCGCTGTGGATGCAATTCGGTGGCCGTTATTGGAAATCGGCTGTACGGACCTTGATAAAATTATTAAAAATATCAATAATTAGTGTAAAATCATAAGAAATGATTTGGAAAGATTTTGGATGAAAAATTCCATATTTGAAAAGATAAAAATAGATTTTTATCAAATCGAACTAGTTATGAACTAGAATTATAATCCAATTATTTCTAAATAAGCAAATTGGATTTGAAATGGTTTTAAAAATAACCAGAATTTTCAATATATGGATTGGAATGGATTTGAATCGAAATTATCTTTGGAATATTTCGATATTGGATTCCGTGATTATACAGGCATTGTGGAGGAATTTGGAAGATATATATATCGTTATTCCAATACGATGTTTGTTGAGTTCAGGATTTGATATTGAATATAAGCCGATATATTTTCTATTCAGAGCCTTGTATTTAATATCAAATGGGATTATGGTTTTGTCATGAACGGTGTCTTCCGTAACACTGTTCTTGTACCCCATGTGAAGAGAATAAATCTTTTAGTTAAGACTGTTAGAGTTTCCAATTATATTTAATAATTGGAATAAAATGGAATGTGATTTTGGGTTTATCGTGAGCCGTGTTTTTAACGACATTCGTTTTTAACCCAATTTACAGTGAAATGTGATTTGGAATTTATAAATCTTTTGTTAAGATTTAAAGGAGATTTTCCAAAGTAAAGTTTCCCGATTAAATAAAATAAATTGGAATGGAATGGAATTTGATTTGGTAATAATCGAAGTGAACATCTGTGGAGGAAGACTGCTAATATATATGGAATTTAAAAGATTTTTCCATTATTCCGTTTATATTATTAGTCGGACATGGGAGTTTATATCGATGATATATATTATCCCGTTTTCCGTGAAGATTCCATAATGAATGGAATGTGATTTTGGGTTTATCGTGAGCTGTGTTTTAAATGACATTAGTTCTTTAGCCCAGTTAAAGACAAGATATATTTCCTGAATTTGAATAATCATTACGTAATGATTTTTGGAGATTAAAACTAAATATAGTTTTAATGAATCTTTAATTAGATTTAAAGGTGAATCTGATAACTAAAGTTATCAAATTCGGTAAATGAGCAAGAATGGAGTATCACTAGTTTTGCTCCAAGCAATAGTTAAATCTTTAATTAGATTTGAACGTGAAATGGTAATTAACTTTACCGATAACACAGTGGTGTTAGATATGAAGTATCACCAGTTTTGCTTCGTGGGATGAATAGGTTGGGATTGGGAAATTAAACAAATGATTACTTCGGTAAGGTTCGCTAATCCCGACTAGTTTGGATAAACCATAATATGGTTTGAAATGATATCCAAAGAAAGATTAAGGAATAAATTTAAAGAATTTATCTTTGATAAAATTAATGGGAACCTTTCCAAAAGGATACGAATATTTAAATAAAAGAATATTCAGGATTGGAATGAGGCGTATGTTGTGTTTTTATAGCACTTGTTTATTATATACGCGAGTTATTCATAAAGACCGGGCTTATCCCATTTTGAATAACTGAATCGGTGATGAGTCGATGATGAAGACAGTGGTTAAAGACCGGAGGTCTTCACATCGTTTGGATGATTACTGATGTCTTGATTGGGCTGTACACCAAAGACAAGGCAATAAGTGGTGATCGTCCATACGTACTTGGAGATCGACCGGATATGCAAGGGCCTCTCTCCTATATTGGACATATGGGATAAGGAATAAGGTGCCTCCGGTTTAGTTCAATCCCATAACGAGCTTGTAAATGGATGTGTGTCTGACATTGGATTTCATTCTGTGTGATTGATAAACATCGGTTGCATAGCGTGAAGTGCCTGTGTGGCATGCTGAGTTGCAAATGATCAAGGCTTCTGTTGAAAAGAAGAGTCTTGTGGTTGATGATCAAAGCACGGCTTTAATATAGCATAGCTTTGTGTATCATTAATTTGCGAGCCTCGCACCCTGGTGTGAACCAGAAACGGGAGAGGACTTCAGGGAGGGCATGCATTTCCTTCTAGCTAGGAGTGGTGTCTGTTTTGCACGCCCAGATGTTTTACTTATGTGGATGATGGATAACGAGGCGCCTCGGTTATATTGGTCTCTGCGGAGCCGATGGATGGTCTTTATACAGACCAGATTGGTGCCCCATAGGGCGGGGAAACGTAGTGTTCAGGAATTTTAATCCACATCGAGTGGACCGGCCCTGACGATCCAAAGGTCACTCGAGCTCTGATCCCGTGGGGCGAGCTAGAGCATCTCGAAGCGGTAAGGACGATCCCTTGCCTTGGTTCACATATGGAAATCCAATTTCCAATACGTGAAAATTGCGGTTTTGATTGTAAAGCCTAGTATTGGCAACATGATATATGGTACCCATGCCGTCTAGGATTGATACATTTATATTTGAAGTTGTTTTAAAAACTATGCTCTTATAATAGTATCAAATGATTTGTTTTAACGTACCAAGCATGTTTGGCTATTAAAAGGGAAAACCCTATCCTTCGGCTTGCGTTTCATTGTGCGATGGGACCTGGGTCTTATAGTAGCTTCATTTTTCCAAAAAGAATTGTGTTGTTTGTTTTTGCACAGGTATTCTTGGGAGGAAACCTATTCCATGTTATACGGCGTGATCCCTTGATATATCTGATTTTAAAGTAAAGTTTTAAATAACCGTTTTAGTTCTCACACCAATCACATGACCAACCTGGAGTTTATTGTTTTAACCTAAACTCTGGGTGCTCCTATTTTCCGTACGGGCAGCTAGTAGTTTTGGTTTTGCAGATTTATATTCAAAGGATCCTGGTTTACAGCTGGAACTATTTCCGGAAAGCTCTATATCCGTTTATCGCTTTCAGTTGTGTTTTGTATTATTTTCCGTTGCATTGTAAATTGTAAATATCTGATATTTTTGTTCTGTATATTATTCATGTATACTCTAGAATATTCTTGTATTCTGATGAAATTGTTGTAATAAGCAATGTAATGTTCTTCTGTTTATGTTCGGATTTGTCGTGTTCTCAACTCGATCTGGGCTGTCCTTCACGGGGAAGTTCGGGTTGCTTCAATGGTACAACTCTTTATCTAGAAGGGAATGACCATACCCTAATGGGAATGATCCACATAACCTTGTCGCATTCATCCTGTTTTAGGTCATTACCGGGTTGTGTTACTTAACGAAGTCTCGTTACACAAAGTTACACTTTACCCTAAAGTCATGCTTTGATCATCTACATCTCAATAACTTGGCATGCCACATTGTCATTTCATAACATATAATTAATAATCATTAACCATATCACCATTGTGCTTGTACTTCTCAAAGAAAGGTGTTAAGTTAACCTAAGAGAATAACTTCTCCGCCACCAAATAGAAATATGTTCAGTAAATATCAATTAATACATTACCAAATCCAATGTCAGACACACATCCATACAAGTTCGTTCTGAGTTTGAAAGAAACCGAAGGCACTTTATTCTTCGTCCAGTAATGGAGAGAAGACCTTGCAATTCTGAATCTCTTCAAGTATGTTGGGACATTGTTATAAATAACCTCCTTATGGGATGCCTCCCAAAAGAGATGTCAACAAGAAGCCACTTCGATGTGAAAAGCTCCAGTCTTTTACCATCATTTTTATTTGATTCATTCCGCCGTATCATTATTCGAAATGGTTTTTGGATAGAGATTTGATCCTGGCCTTTAAGAATAACGAGCGTTATTTTTAAACTATATGGGAATACGGGATTTGCTAAGTCTCTTTCCGCCTGGATAAAATTTTCATTATTCTTGATATAATATAAATCTTTATTAAGATCCCTTTATTAAACTTTTAACAAAGACTCATTAAATCTTAACGAACATTAGACTTTATCTTAATAATATTTCCATTGATCTTAATCGAGGCCTTACTAAACCTTTCACTTTCCCGTTCAAATCACATCCTTTAAAAGTCTCATTAAATATTACTTTAAAAGATTTATAAATTCTTAAATAGTAATTTCTTCTTTACAATAAAAACTAATCGATATTAAAAGTAAGATTCGTAAATTAAATTAGCTTACTGCTTCCCATAGGTTGAACCTAAACCAATTGATATTAAATATAAGATTTGTATAGAAATTATATCATCTTATATCCAATATCAATTCCCATAATCAACGAATAGTATAAGCATATTAATGGTATAAATACCTTTTAAATTCCTTGAATAGTATAAGTTTAACTATGGTTTTGGATAGCGAATATCCAAAGATTATTTCCATTCAATTCAGAATTATTTACAATTGGAAAATCTTAACCATATTAAGGTCATACAATATTAAAATTATTATTAAAACCCTTCTTTGACCAGTATAAAATGTTTACAAAAGATTTGGATAATAACCCTTAAGTTGAAAACATTTAATTTTAATATTGGTAAAAAGCGTCACAAAAGTGTTACAAAATAGCTTATGCTAACTAGTTTGATTAAAATAACCTTCTTATTATCCAAACCTTTATATTTTTATTTCAAATCACTATTAAATAATTTATTATGATTTATCGTGATTTTTCCGTATTTTTAATAATTTAAAAATTGTCGTTTCTCGTTTTCGTCATTAAAATACACCACCGCGATTTTTATGAAAACTTGATTTGGGAATATCTTGGAAACTATAAATTGAAATTTGAAAATTGTTCCTTCATTTGAAAACTAATATCATTTGAAAGAAAATGTATTTCATTTTGAGGAAATCCAATTTAAAATGCATCTAGTATAGTTATTTGAAGTTTACAATCGAAATTCGCAAACTACCATACCGCGACAAGCTCTATTCTAACCGTATTTTAATTTCATATAGAAAATAATTCGATTTATTTTAAAATAAGTTAAAAACTATTTAAAACATATATAAGCCTTTTAAAAGCAATATTTCAAATTTTCAACTTAAATATCAAATATTTATTTTTAATAAATATCGTAATATTCTTTAATTAACAAAATATTGTTATTTTTCGAAAATCAACTTTTTGAAATCCAAAGTTTTCTAAACTCAAATTAAATATTATATAATCTAAATGGAACATTCGGTTTGAGCTTAAAACATCTCTAATATGATTAAACCAAATTCAATTTCAAAATTGAAATCAATTTCACTGATTTAAACTTGAACAACCCGTTTTATACCAAAACCTTATTCAAATAAATTTCCATCTTCACAAAAGTTTTGTCATAATCACTTTAATTTCTTTTCTACTCGGTTTCTAATAGAAAATTCGAATTTTATTTTTACACTATATTTAAATGAATATAATACTTATTTATATTATCCTATTGGTATGAGATTTAACCAATACCCATATAATTTTATATATGTGGGTGTAACATATGCAACAAATTATAATATCATTACTAACAATCATAACATCATCCATATCAATCATTCAACCATATCATAGATAAACAGAATATGAGCATTTACAGACAACCTACACTCACACATGCATGAACAATGATGATTATAATATCTGTAACAACTATAAAACAACCATTCACAAAACAATCACTGTAATTATAAATAATTGTAAATATGGTTAAAGTAGTCCTTACCAACAACTCCACTTCATCAATCTTCAATGAATAACCTTGACCGGACGAAAGGAAAGCGTAATTGCGTACTGTACTTTTCTTTTTCATGGTAGGAGGAGGAGGTGAGGAGATGAGTGGCCGAACCAAGGTGGGGGTGGTGGAGGCAAATGACCATGAAGGGGAGGGATTGGACGATTGTGGTGGCAATGGAGGGTCGGATATGGTAGGTCGTAGAAGTGGAGGGTGGGGCCGAGGCTAGGGAGGTGGGTAAGGGGAGAGGGGTGGTGTTTTGAGGAGGAGGGGGTGGTCGGCTGAAGGGAGAAGGGGCACTAGGTCGAAGAAAGAAGGGGAAGAAAGGGGAGGAAGAGGTGAGCAAAAGAGGGAGAAGAGGCTAGGAAGGAGGAGGAGAAGTATAGTGAAGTTGGAATGAAGAAAATGGTGAAGGGAGGGTTCCTTTTGTAGGCTAGGATAAGGGCATTTTAGGAAATCCCATAAAGGACACATGTCATTAAACTTACATGCATAATGACCCATATTAGAGACGTATAATTCCTAATGTATCCACTTAGCCATGCATTTGTCACATTTTACCAACACTTTAAAGTGTTGGTAACTTGCAACATTCCATTTTTGTTTCTAATTCTAGGTTTTTGATTAGCAATTACAATAACCACCGACTAGTTTTAACAAATCGTGACGATATTAACAATTAATTTCCCGAATAAACTTAATAATTCAAAATAATTATTTTATTAGTAGTAATCTATATCTAAAATTTATATTCAATAAAAAGGAACACGTTTAAAAATGGGTTTATTAATACGTATTTGCAAAATTCAATATAATAAAAGATGATAAATACTTACCAGTATTTACCTTTATATTTGACAAATTTAAATGACTATACTTTACCTAAATCTATATTAAAATCAAAATAAATTCATATCAGGTATTTACACATTTTCAAAAATCCTAATTTAAATTTGATTAAAAATCCTATGTCGTTATAGTAACAAGCTAAGAGTACCTAAACTGTTGGAAACTTGGGTCATGAAGGTAGAACACAGGGAAATTGGTCCTAAAGTATGGTGAAATACCCCATACTTTTCAAAGCTAGAAAATTTTGATAAAAACAGGAACTCAAACACATCTAACCATGGAGAGTATAAATCTAGTGTCTACAAATAAATGATTATGAGCATAATCAAAGTACAATAAAACTAACTCACTGCGGGAACAAGATAAAATAACAAGTATCGACTTCGGCAACTACCTTAAAAAAAATCACTGCATCAGTATCGAGCATGAAGGAATAAGAACCAAAAACCAAACTTGCGCACTTACGAAGACATGTCTTCCTCGAAGTAAACCCGAGAGTTGATATGAGGAGGGGGTTAGAACAAAAAGTCCTGGTGAGTAGAAAATGTACAACACTATCTATAATACACAAATGTATTCCGTTTGGTTCCATCCAAAACCATATGTCTAACAAGGCCAGTAGTTCTAACTTAACCTTGTAAAAATTTACACACAACGACTAACTACCCTACCCGAGGCAATACTCCCCAAAGATAACGATATCATAATATTGAGATAGAACTTTTACATGTAAGTAAGAAGCAGTTAAACAACCATTCAACCAATTAGCAAAAACTAAGAGGCGGGCTTCCCAACTACGCAGTATGCCATATGGAGGTAACTTATTTCTATATAGTCACTTAAGACCTCACTATCAATGTCATATAAGGGTGGATCCTTTCGAATACTTAAGATCCAAGGCAGATCTATTGATCACTTAATGCCTTACTCGGTGGTTTATCCTACATTGATATAAATTGGAGGACACTGGCTTCTAAGTCTTACCAATTTAAGGATTTTGTCATTCACACATATGCCTAATCTTTACATAAGTCAAGAGATAGTAAGCAGTCACTTATTACTTAGACGATAAGTTGACGACTAGCTGTCATTTATGACCTTTCCACGGTGGACCCCTGTGTTACTATTCAACAAACCTTATTGGATAATCTCCTAGTCACTTAATACTTCTCACCGGATAGGCAGACCTATGGTACCTTCGCTGCAGTCATTTAATACTTTTTCCCAAAACGGACTCTGACTCCTATCACTTAATACCCAAAGGAAGCGGATATCGTGGAGATTACCAATCTCGTACCCAGTTAGCCTTAAATACTTCTTATTTACAGAGAGGCGAGCTATTAGATCACTTAATACATTTTTTAGGGCGGACCTAATGATTCTACCTTTGTGGGAAGGGAAAACTGAATCACTAGATACCTAGTAGGCGGATCCCACCAGTTATAACTCAAATCTGGAAGTATGCTTATAAATTATTTCCTCTTTGGTTTCATCTTTTGCACGGGAGGCGGGCCCTACAACCGCTTAATACCTCAACACTTGAAGTCAACCATATTTTAGGAAATAATCCTCACTATGCAATTAACTATCGTCACGACTTCCTATAGTTAATGATATATCACATCAGTTGTACATATATCCGACTGCTGGAAAGTGCAAACTTCTGTCGAATAAGGCAATTGACTTATCTACTAAGTCCAATCCTTATTTCTAATTATATTAATTTTAGATTAACTAGAATAAAATAAGGAAAACCTATAACTTCCTATCCTAGGATGTTTAATTATTTATTTCCTTATTGGACTTAGAATTTAGTAGGACAAGCAATGCCCATTAATCTCCTCTTTATTCCATTTATTATTTCTAGTAAGATTGTCTACCATTTATAACCCTAACGGTCATATTTTTTAAGGCATTAATTATCCTATTTAAATGCTATTTATACCAATTCCATTTAAATTCTAATCTAATTATTGTAACTCCAGAATACAAGTTTAATTCCATTTAGTTCCTATTTGAATATATATATATATAAGTTTACTACTTATTTATTTTCCTTGTTGGAGTTACAATCGCTATTCCTATTCCCAAATTAAATTAGAACCATTTAGGAATTTATTTCTTATTCAATTCATTTCCCTAAAATATGTGGTTACAATATTTATTACCATATTCATGACCTTTTAATTTTAGCAAATCAGTTCCACATTTATTGTTATAACTATCATATTATTTATTTCCATATTACATGAGTTATATGCCCATATACATCACCATAAAATGGAAATTATTCAAATTCAAACACATAATGACAAGCAGTTATTAACATAATATAATAGCATTATTTGCGCAGGTTTGGACGAATAATATTTTGATATATACATACATATATAAATTTAAGCGTAGAATTAACGTAGGTACTAATTTTTGTTTAGGACAAATTGACACCATTAATTCGAAGTTTCACGTGTCTTCCCATATTAATCCAGAGTTTGGTTATTTTAAGTTATTCCCAAGTATTGGGGGCCCCTTCCCATATTGACCCCATTTACTTATTAACCTGTTTAGTTGGTAAATGAGATCAATATGTTAAGATATGTGAAGCTTTGGATTAATAGTTTCAGTTTGTCATATTCTTAATTCTAAGTAACAAATTCATCTAATGTTAGCTGGATATATATGTATGATTTCAGGAAAAAAGGAAGCTAAATATCATACCATTAATAGTTGATGAATCGCTTTCCCAAATAATAATTCGTCCAACCAAGTTATCTTCACTGGTTCTTGTTAAATCATTAATAACAGCTCTCCCATACTATCTGCCATGAAATATACGTGATACCTATGAAAAACATAAACAAAAAACCATGAGTCATAACGATAGTTAGAAAAAAAATCCACAAATCATGGAGATGATCTTAGTATAAATATTATTTTGATTTTCGTTGGTCTAGGGATTGAGATTACGGAAATGATGCGAGATAGATACAGAAGAGTTGAGAGGCAAGTACAAAAGAAAATGGGTAGAGAAAATGGGATTGGGAAAGCGGAAAGCTGAACATGTTGGATCAAAACAAAATGATGATGACATCCATGCTCAATGTGGGGAAGAAAGTTTTTTCATGGAACAAACCGATGTGCGATTTTGACAATCACAAAAAGGCTTAAAATATAAGTATTTGCTTCTTAAGGACAAATTAACACCATTAGTCCGAAGTTGCACGTGTCTTACCATATTGATCCCATTTACTGGTTAAACAGGTTAATAGGTAAATGGGATCAATATGGAAAGGGACCCCCAATATTTGGGATTAACTAAAAATAGCCCAAACTATGGATTAATATGGGAAGACATGTGAAACTTCAGATTAATGGTGTCAATTTGTCCTTTTATTTATTAATATTTACTATTTATATTCTAGTCAAAACTAATGACCAAAACAACCCTTTTTGCGTTTAATCTTGTTTAAAATTCAAAATCTCATAAAAGGTTAATAACTATAATTATTGTAAATCTTACCCAAAATATTTCAAAGAGGGATATCTGCATATTTCAAATCACTAGAAATAGGAATATATTTCTTATTGATTTCAACTAATGCCTTTTTATTTAAAAAGAATAAAAAGGCATATTTACAATAAACAAGCAAAACCCCAAACAATATCAAACACAATTAGGATTATTACACATACGATAAATCAACATCCAAATCCTACGAATCTGGAATAAAATATTTCACAACTAATAATAAATTTGGGATTGATTTCCAAATCTGAGATGTTTGCAATAACCACAAACAAATCTAGGAATAGTTGTAGGCAGTATGATAATACTAAACTGATGGGCTTACAAATCCATACCTTATTTACATACATAATATTTCAGATTTGACAAAAACAAAAAAAAATTGATGAACTTTTAGGCATATAATTAAGATTCAACATAAACGAATTATATAAGATATTATAAATAATGAATATATTTCCCACTCACTTGAAAGCTATCCAAATCCGAATTTGAACACAAATTTTAGGCTTACAATTCCCAAACTTTACATATTTACAGTTTATTTTCCAAAAGGGATTTACAAACGCAAATTTAGATTTGTAGATCTGAAAGAATAAGGGAATTTAAATTAAAGAATTGCCTAATCAAAGAACCAACCCTTTTGCATAGATTTGAATTCAATCTCTCCACTTTTTGTCGATTGAATTTGTATACATTTGTATTTTAGATTTTGAAATAAATTGGAGGATTAAGAATGACCGAGCGTTGTTGCTGCCTCCAGAAATATGAGCAAAAGAGTGAAGGTTTAGCCCTTTATTTATAGGCGTAAAAAGGACTCTAAATTGTTGGGTTGAATTCTAGAAAAATCCGTCTGCTTACATAAATTTTTACAATACATTTAGCCACATAACCCTAACTGCCACACTGCCTATGTTGACCAATCGGTCGATGCAACGGCCGATCGCTCTAATCTACCTAGTAATGAGGTGGCAGGGAAAATATTTATTTCTACTTATATGTTATCTTGTTTGATTTATTTTCCATCTACTTTCGTATTTCGTCTATAATTTTTTCACATGCACTCCATTTGCAAAGTTCCAAAAATAGAAGTTGACCAGAGTTCCATCACGAAAGTAATGGTTTAGGTTTTGTGGTCAAATTCCATCATTTGCGAAAATTCCATATTTTGGAATATAATAAAATAAGTAAATTAATTATCGCCAAAATTCTGAGTTATTACACGAAGTCACACTTGAAACAGGATAGCATCAATGTATTCATGGCTTTAGAACGTAATGGTTGGGGTTCGAATGATGGTGGCTATGTTAGCTTTCCTGTTATCACCTTTGCTTCTTGAGTAGACTATCACCTATATGGCTTAGAGGGAGAAATATGGAATAGGAGCCAAAGAGGCTAGATGGATTCTCCTACCTTATGAATTTTCACACTTCTTTTGTTGTTTGCTTTGTGTAGCATTGCTTCCTTGACTAGCATATACTATCTATTACGCGCTGACTCTTTGATATTTCAAGGACGTGTTAGGTGTGAGACTTAACCTATTTATATACATATCTTGTAGTATGACTTTTGATAGACCTTTTCGCTCACATCAAACTATTTTCTGACCTAAGATTTTACATTCCTTCTTACTATCTTGAGTACTCAACGACGATGTTGATGAGTAGACAAGATAGCAGATCAGGTTATGAGGATGCTGAGTCAGAGACGAGCATGAAGGAGCAATAACATATACATATTTGCATCTATATGCTTTCCATTGTTATGAGCATAATCTAAGAGTTGTAGTGAAGATGACATGTATTTGGTATTATTGGATTTCATGTACTTGACTCTGTGACTTGTTGTTATTTCAACTGCTTTTCTGTTATGTCATTACTTACTACACTACTTTATATATTTCCTATTATATTTTATCCATGAACTATGAGATATATGACAGATCTTCTTTTGATTATGACTCATGATGATAGCGCATATCATCTTGGAATGCTTCAGCACATAATTTTACCTATTTACATGCAAGTGGTATAGGGCAGTCGTCATATTTGGTATCAGCGCTTTAGTTATACGATTTAACCAAAGGATTAGGATGTATATGCATAAGAGAGAAAGACTTGTAGATTACTGAATATATTATATATGGAAGTATATATAGTAGTTCCACTTGGTTACATTTCTTATTTTTTGAGTCAGGACTGACTATTCTTGTTACATATTTAGGATGAGTCAAGCCACTAGAAAGGTAGGTAGAAACAATTTTGCATCATGAGTAGTTGGTGATGGTGGATCAGGGATAGGGACTTCTGAATACCAAGTTATGTTTGATGCCATGATGGTTTTAGTCATGGGAATTGTCCAGGTTATCCCTAGAGTAACTGTTGGAGGAGGTCCTCCCGTGCTGGCACCACGAATGTACTTTTCCAAGTTATGTAAGGATTTTTCTACTTTAGGAAGAAAGTAATTCAGTGTATCCGAGTATGTATCAAGGTCCAGGTGTTGTTGGGCACTTGCGCTCATATTTTCATAGACTTAGGGATTGATGATGCTATGAAGAGGAAGCTTGCTTCTCGATAGGTTTAGGGTAGGCCATGAGTTGGTGGAACTCTATAATTCTTACTACTCTAGCAGATGAGATGACTTAGAATGACTTCAAAGCAAGATTTGAAGACAAATTTATTCCTCAGTCCATAAATCTATCTTATTCAAGAAATTTACCTAGTAGAAACAGGGAGACAAGGCAATTTCACAATATGTTCGGAGTTCGAGGATCTCTCCAAATATAGACCTTCTTTGATAGATACTCCATATAGAAAGAATGAAAAGTTCATTATGAGATTAGATGAGTATCTAGAGGAGAAGCTTGTGGATCATATTGAGGATCCGTTCTGAGAAACTGATTGAGGAGGCTCTTAGGATTGAGAATATGTTTCCAAGTAAAATTGTTGCGAAGGATAATGAAGAACCAAAGCCACAGCATAGCGGTGCATATAATAAGAAGAAATGGAATGAAAGAAGGAAGCAGCAACAGGGTAAAGGTGGACCTAATAAGAAGAAGGATTAGAGTAAGACAGTTTGCTATAACTGTCAGGAGAAGAGTCGCTATTCCACGGAATGCAAGTCCCCGAAGGTGAAGAAGTGTTATAATCGTGACAAAGTTGGACATCTAAAGAAGGATTTTTTGGACCTGAGGGAGAAACAGGTGGTAAAAGCTTACGTATTAGATGCAGTTCCTACTTATTCTAGTGCGCTAACTACTAAGGAAAAGGAAAAGAACATCATAGTGCAAGGTATGCATTATATCAGGGATGATCATGTTAGAGTTTGATTTGATACTGGAGATACACATCTTTTATCAGTAGTGATTTAGTGTGCAGATTGGATTTGCACCCTGAATGTGTAGATAAGTATGTGACTGTGATTAACCCAGTGTAAGGGTTCACTAGTTTTTGTATGATTCTCCATGGTGTCGTTTTTTCAAGTCATGGATGGTCGTTTGTTTGTGATTGTTTTGTCTTGAACTTTGCGGATTTTGGGATTATCTTGGGTATGGACTGGCTTAGGAAGTACATGACTATTATAGATTGAAAAAGCCATAACGTGACAATTGGACACATGGAGGGGCGAGGGGTTTTGCTTGACTGTTTACCAGGGGATAGTGTAATGGTAAGCTATTTATATTAGCTTGGAATTCCAGAGGAAGGATTGTCATCTGTTCTTATTATTTGTGAGGATCTAGATGTCTTAGAGAAAGTTGTCGATTGTCATCGCATCATGAGGTCGAGTTTAGGATCAATTTTATAGAAGGAGGCCAGCCCCACTATTATTCCAATGAGACGGGTGGCGCCGAGAGTGCAAAAGGAACTAGAGGTGTTGTTTAGAAACTTGTTGAGGAAAGGATTCATTCAAATGAGCATATCTGAATGGATTGCACCTATCATATTTGCGATGAAAGATAATGGATCGTTAAGACTATGTGTGGGCTATCGTGAGCTGAATAAGGTGATTAAGAAGAACAAGTATCCATCAATGATAATTGATGACCTTTCCAATCAACTGTACGAGGGAAAAGTGTTTGCCAATATGGATTTGGCTATATGATTTCACTAGTTGAAAGTGGTATATGATGGTGTACTAAAGACTTCTTTTAGGACTCCGTTGGATTTCTTTGACTGGTTTTCATTATGCCGTTTGGATTGACTAATGCCCTAGCATATTTTGTGGATCTTATGAATAGGGTATTCAGAGATCAGCTGAACAAGTTTTTACTTGTCTTCGTGGATGATATTATTATCTACTCTAGGACGGAAGAGGAATACAAGACTCACTTGAGGAATTTTCTTGATGTGTTGAGAAGACGCATGCTGAAGGAAAAAATTTCTAAGTGCCACTTTTGAATGGAAGAAGTGAGATTCTTGGGTCATGTAGTACCCGGACAGGGTACGGCAGTGAATTTTACGAAGATAACATCAATTCAATATTGTAATTGGCTTAAGAACGCTACAGATATTAGGAGCTTCCTTGGTCTAGCTGTATATTATAGACGATTTATCAAGGATTTCTCCAAGATAGATGCACCGTTAACTAAGTTGACAAAGAATAATTAGGCTTTTGGTTAGAATGCATAGTGCAAGCATGATTTTGTGGTTTTGAAGGAGAGATTGACAAGTGCACCAATATTGGTTATTTCTATGGGGAACAAAGAGATGGTTGTGTATACGGATGATTGTAGTATAGTCTTGGTTCTGTATTAATGCAGAGAGGAAGCGTTATCACTTATGCTAATCGACAAATGAAGCCATACAAAAGAAATTACCCTATTCATGATTTAGAATTGACAACAATTGTCTTTGCTTTAAGATATGGAAGCACTACTTATTGGAAGAAAGGTCTGAGTTGTTTACGGATCATAAGTTGTTGAAGTACATTTTCTCTCAAAAGGATCTTGACCTTTGACAGTAGAGATGACTTGAGTTTCTGACCTCATATGCTTTCAGTATTTCCTATAATCTAGGAAAGGGTAATGTAACACTCCACGTTTTTAATATAACTAAAAATAAGATATATGCGTAGATAGGTTAATAATTGTGATGTACAATGAAAATTAATCAATACATGAAAGAAAAGGAAAGATTAATTAAATAACAGTGTGTGTAACGAAGAAGATAATAAAGTACGGATGATTAATTTAAATATGAGAATTAAGTAAAATGGGCATCACCATTGTGTTCGTCTCGGAATTCTGCTTGGAATAGAGTCCAAGTTTGCGAAAATCGGACTCCGTATGAAGGAGTTGTGGCCTTCAGAAAATTCAACAGTTCAAAATCACAAAAACTGGGCAGAGCGGGAAAACTCCCGCCCAGGAAGGTCGACCTAGGGGTCGACCTACCCCTAGGGAGGTCGACCTACCCCCCAGTTTCGGGTAGAATTCACAATTTTGCATCTGGACGAGTTTTTGGCCCCATACGTTGATCAAACAGCTATAAAATGACCCCTAGACCTTGCTTTCTCTCTACACCAAGTCATTGTAACTCTATGCTCCAGAATTCTCTCCTCCTTCTTCCTCAATGGATCTAAACAATTCTTCTTCTCCACTAAAAATAGATCTATTCTTATCCCCTTTCTCTTCAAAAGCTATTCTTAAATTAAAGAGAATCAGATCTAGAATTAACACAACCGCGAATAAAACAAGGGAGAAATTCAAGATCTAAAATACTGCGCAAGAAAAGAGAAGAGATCGAGATCTACAATCTACGCAGTGCAAACAAATCAAAGATAAATCAGATCTAGAATTTGGAATGCAAAGCAAGGTGAGTGGACTTTAAATTATATTTGTTGTATAATGTTATGAATATCGTTCGTCATTCCCCATGTATACGTACAATGAATTTGATGTTAATTCAATAAAGATCAATTATTTTATTTATGCCTACGTTGAAGTCTCTCCTTTTTATTCTTTCCCCTTTTTATTTTTATAGCTAGGCTATCTCGGGCCTACGCCTATCATGGATATATGCGTTTTAAACGCGAATGAGAAATTAAGAAGGAAAATGGGTTATTTGGGCATAATATGGATTGGAAGTATTGATGTATAATTTGAAATTGAATTATGGGTATGACTATACTGAAACTTTGAATTTGTGTAGATTTGCATAATTAAATTGGATATGGAATTTGTATAATTTAGTACGATTGGCATATAATTGGATAACATGTGATGTGAAATTTATCTGTAATTTGGTATGAATAAATTTGTGGTTTGGATAATTAATTATAACATGGAATATGCATGAATATGATTATAAGTGAATTTGGAATATACAACTTAAATTTTGGGTAATTTGGTGTATAAACATGAAATTGACACTATTGGCATAACTTGAACATGAACATATTTGTGAATTTGGTAATTAGCATATGACACCTAGAATTGACATGAACTATTAATTAGCTAAAGATGAAACATGGATAACTCGAGGTTAGACTGAGTTTGTGGTGTAAGACTTCCCGGAACCGCCCGGCACATCCAACGACCGCAAACAATAGGGTCTAATGTGAGACATTAGTCATAACGTGCTTGAACCCGAGGTTAGATTGAGTTGTGGTGTAAGCCTGCCCGGAACCGACCGACACTTCCAGCAACTGCAACAATAGGTCTAATGTGAGAGGTTGGTGCATTAATAATTAATTAATGCTAATGACACATGCTAAGTATGGTAGGGTTAACAACACTTAACCAATATGACGTGATATGTGGGAGGGTTAAGTTAACATGAATGAATATACAACACTTAACCAATATAACATGTGAATGAATAATTGAATGGGGTTAAGTCAACCTGGGTAAACTTAACCAACATAGAGATAGGGAATGTTAACAACCTATTATAAACCAAAGTTGCGGTAATGTAAAGATTGAATAATAGGTAGACCAAGGGAAGGTTATGACTTAAGATGTAATACAAGATTGGAAGGGTGGGACAACTTATACCATTAAATAAGTTAATCTAAGCTGAAAATGTATAAAACCACCCGTGCATTATCGCTTGATAAAAAGAACTTATGTCATGCTTGAATTCGTTGGCAAACCTTAGTTAAAGAAGAACTAAGTAAACAAACCTTAGTTAATGAGAACTAAGTAAACAAACCTTAGTTAATGAGAACTAAGTAGCCAAACCTTAGTTAAAGAAGAACTAAGTAAACAAACCTTAGTTAATGAGAACTAAGTAATCAAACCTTAGTTAATGAGAACTAAGTAACAAACCTTAGTTAAAAGAAACTAAGTAATAAACCTTAGTTAGAGGAAACTAAGTATTAAACAAATAAGTTGGATATAAATTGTAAAGTGATAATGTGTAGTCTATTAATGAAGATGACATAAGTTATATGAATAACATAACAAGAGATTGGTTGAGTTGAGTAATTCTCTGAGTGTCAATCTGATGTTGATCTCGGTCTTCGGGATTGACACTTATGGCATTATCTCTTACTAATGTAAATATGAACGATAAAGAGAACTTGTCAGTAAACCTTTGTTAAGGGAACTAAGTAGACAACGATTAAGAGAACTAAGTGTTAAACCTTAGTTAAGAAGACGAACGATTAAGAAAACCAAGTAGAAAACCTTAGTTAAGAGAACTAAGTAAACAACGCGCTTGAACCAGTCCAGATATAGGATGAATAACCAAACACGGTAGATCATCACTAAGCCGTAGAATACGAGGAGAAGCGAACGTCCATCTAGAAACTCTTGTAGGCTCCAACGGACTGGGATATGAAGCACGCGGATTCAGGGGACGTGTAGTAGGGTACTCTTGGTATCCCTCTGTGAGAATGCAGATGATCCACCTGGGCTCACAGAGGTTAGGTATGCACGGTTACGAACCAAGAGTATGCCTTGGTTGCAATAATTAGGAGGAAACCTAAGGACTAGGATGGACCAGCATGAGTCGGCGAGAGCATTTAGTGCCCTGTGATAGCAACTCGTCGTCTACCTACCATCTTCAGTCAGTACGAAAAGCGGAAAGGCAGAGAACTCCAAAAGACCATATACTTGCTATCTAGTTATGGGTAAGGTAAGGCCAATAGGGAGGGGCATAGAGGGCCAGGAAGTTGTGCCGGGGTTAAGTTCTCATTCTTGTTTTCCATGGGTGCCATTCATTTGTTAGTTGAGGGAGGGGTCTAGTGGGACCATAGCCACTGTAAAGGCAGACCATAGCATCTGCATCGGCAGGTATCTTAAAACTCCCGACTGAGTTCCGTGTTTCTTGATTAGCACTGCCACGGGACTCGGGTTCGCACATATAGAGAACATGTGCAGATAGACAGTAAGTACGATTGACGATACATACGTGGGGGAAAGTCTAGGTACATACACATCGCTCTGGGTGGTGTATCGTAGACTAGGGGACATTACTCGATGATGGAACCTAGTCGAACCTAGGGTGGCAGTCCAAACGCTTACATAATATAGTAATGAAGGTTCTACGCAGACGTAGCGTTGGTATACACATGCATATATATATATACATGAAATTCTGTACGACATGTGGCGTTGGATAAGGGACTGCATACATACGGAGGAGACCGTGCGAGTGGGATATACCTTGGTTGGGGGTAGCTGCATACACACTATATTAGATTGATCTACTAGGGAGTAGATGGGTGCGATGTGTGTACGGGCCATAAGGGCTATCAACACAAATAACCAAATAAACAAGAAAATGCAACAGACCGATATATGTAGGGTTATTCAACATTTGTAGTTTAAACCCATTCACACAGAATTTATGTTCTGACCCCCTCCTCATTACATACTCGCAGGTTAGGTAGTGACAGGGATATGATAGCTTAGGATACTGGTTAAGCAGTATTTTAAATAAGGTAAAGCTATATTTTAATTACAACATATTTTATTCCTTCCGCTGTGAGATGCTTTACGAGTTCTGACATGTTTCTTTATCTATGTCTTTTCTGCAAGATACCAGAGCAAAACAGCTCGGGTCTCGATGGATTGGAATTTTGGGAAAAAATTCGGTCCGTCGGAACCCGGGTTGTTATAGGTAACGTAGTGAAGGATGCGTTAAGTAGGATTCATGTTGGATTTAGAGCCATGTTTCTGGAGTGGAAATAGCTAGACTACTTAGTTGGATTTGATTTTAGGCCCCATTGTGAGTTGGATCTTGAAATGTTAGTGAATTTACCCATCAGACCCACTCTCATTGAGAGAATTGGAACTAGCTAGAAGCGGGATGCTAAGATAGTGGAGATTTTGAATAAGATTGAAATGAGGGTCATCTCATTGGATTTGAAGTAATATGAGATCGATCGAGATGGTTGGCTTTGCAAGGATGGACGGGTGTTGCAAATGTCAATGGCCTTCAAAAGGAAGTTTTGAGGGAATGTTATCACTCTAGATTGACTATCTACCCTGTTGGTAACAAGACGTATCGAGAAATGAGAAGAACTTACTATAGGGAAGGTATGAAGAGTGATTTTGGCTAGTTTATCTCGAAGTGTATGAACTGTCAGCTAGTGAAAGCTGAGCATAAGAAGCCAAGTGGGATTCATCAACCAATAGAATCCTATTTCGAGATGGCGCTGATGTCTGAGGTTACCGAGGATGAGGTTAAAGAGGTTTCAGAAGTAGCTCATTCAAAGAAACAATGGTGGAATAATAAGAAGGGGAACAACAATAAGAATGTCAAGGGTCCTTAAAATGGACAGATTTAGAAGGATAATAGGTGCAACAACTGTGGAATCCCGATTGCTATGCTTAGGACTACAAGATGGATACGATGAGAGCAAAGTGTTATAGTTGCAGGCAAGTTAGACATTCTGCAGAGCTTTCCCACAGAGAGTTGGTGGAGCACATAGGGCTATTGTGCATGTGACTCAGGTCAGGCCTGTGATGCGGCAGTATTTAGTGTGGACATGACAGAGGTAGAAAAGTCACAGTATAAGGTTTGATTACCTTTATTATCCTTATATTCATACTATCTTTTACTTATAAGCGTGAAATTAGAAATCCTAGAACGGAAATGGAAACTGGTATATATGGATTTATTTATAGATTACCACAGGCTCGATCAGGTTATGCCCGTATTTGGGTGATAGTGGACGATTGACCGAGAGTGTGAGATTCAAACCTGTCGAGTCTAGTAGGATGATGTCAAAGTTAGTGCTAAACTGTATATGAAATGGATTGTTCGATTCCATGGTGTTGCAAAAATAATAACAAGTGATAGAGACCCTTTATTTGCTAGTGGATTCTGGAAAAGTCTACAAGAGATCTTGGGCACCTAGCTAAATTTGAGCATATCTTATCATCCCCAGATAGATGGATGGACTAGTTGGGTGAATCTAGTTTTGGAAGATCTTCTTAGAGCTTATATTCTGGATTTTTGAGGATCTTGGGATGATCACCTCCATTTGATAGAGCTCTCTTATAACGACAATTATCTAGCGAGTATTGGCATCGAACCATTTAAGGAACTGTATGGCAGACCTTGTAACGAACCATCGTGTTGGTGGAAAGCAGGAGAAAAGGCGATACTTAGGCCAGAGATGATTCGAGAAACTTCAAAAAAAATAGAGATCATTCGAAAGTGAATGAAAGAAACTCAAGATCGTTAAAAGAGCTATGCGGACAAGAGAAGGAAAGATTTGGAATTCTCTACTGGCGATATGGTATTAATTAAGTTTTCTCCTCTTAGGAATGCAATCCTATTAGGAAAGAAGGGTAAGTTGGCTCCGAGATTTCGGACCATTTCCAATCACCGACAAGATTAGGAATTTGGCGTATTGAGTGGATCTATGTTCGAAGATGGTGAGTGCGCACAATGTGTTTCATGTATCTTGTCTACAGAAGTTTTTTACATGACTCAGGTATTATATTGGTACCTGATCAGCTCGAAGACTTAAAAGGTTAATCCAGAAATTTCACGACCACGTAAGCTACTTCAAATCATGCGGAACGATACAAAGAAGCTTAAAGGAGGGCAGTCGAACTAGTTGAGATACAGTGGAGCGAGGATGATGATAATTGTACATAAGAGACGGAGGAGAGTATGTGGGAGGCATATCCAGAATTCTTTAAATGGTATGTCCCATTTTTGGGGACTACTTGCATCATTATGTCTTATATTATTAGAATTTTGCATGTTAGGTTAGGAAATTTCTTGCCTGGGTTGTTGGAATCTAGATTACATGATAGATTGATCGCTCATAGATGGTAGGCATGTGGGGTTCTGTATTTTCTTGTGTTTTCTTAAGGATTTCAAGGGTGAAATTCCTACGGAGGGGGAAAGAATGTAACGACCATATTTTATGTACTGGAGAATCGTAAAATCATTCTATTTAATTCACACGAGGCCACATCATTCTCATATTTTAACATATTGTTAGTTATAACATTTTACACATCTATGATTTTTCTGGATCATTTAGTGATTTTACCCCTTAATATCTTGTTCTGGTCATAACTTTTGATTAGTGTAGAACTGGATGCTTAAACATATGCCATTGGAAAGATTCAGTGTCCAACCATTCCTAAAGTGGTTACATTAATGGTTTAATTAAGCAGTTAGGAAGATACAACAGTTTTAAGTTTCCAGGACTGTTGGGCAGATTTAATTAGCAGTGAATGGGCTTATTAGGTTAGCCCATTTGTGTTAATGACCTGTAGTATAAATAGGGGTTGAAGAGATTAGGTTAACCTTTTCTCTTCATTTTTCTAGAAGCCACAAGAGCTAAAATCCTCTAGTTCTTTCTCCCAAAACCTAAAAACACATTCTAAATCACTTCTAATCTCCTTCAAACATCTAGAAGATATTAGATCTTCATTGATCTACATGTTTTCCATCATTTAGAGGCTGTTATATTCATTTCCTTGCTGTCCCAATTCATATTCATTGTGATCTACATAGATTCATTAATTTAGTGAGTGAATTTTGATCTCTCACAAGCTTAGATTATTTGTTTTTACAACATTTACGCGTTAGATCACACCAAATCTTGATCATTTATGTTCATTTCAGTTTTGAAACCTTAAGGATAATTTAACTAGTGATAAATGGATTAAAATGGTAATTTTAGATTAATTAACATGTAAATATACACTAAATCTATGCATATAAATGATTGTTTCATTTTTTGTATGAATTTATATGCTTGAATATTATTGTTTATTCATATGATTGTTGTATGAAATGTTGAAATCATTGTTTGGATGTTATACTTGATTTTGTGTGTTAGTATTGTTGAAATTAGGACTTGGAATGAAGATTGGAGCATAACTTAAACATAACTCATCGAAATAGCATGGAATTATAGGAGAAGGTGTATCTTGTAGGATTGGAGCATAACTTAAACATAACTCATCGAAATACCTTTACAATCTTGATTTCATTGCCAATGGTTATGCTCCAATCCCTCTAACTCTGTGCACTCCCCCTATCATTTTATCTAATATTTTTATACCTTTTCTCCCCCTTTGTTATCAACAAAAAGGATAAAAAAAATTTCTTAATTTACTTCTAGACAATGTAGAGTTTGTATATGCATATAAATATAACACAAGAGGGGGAATCAAATAAATTCAAAACATGAAATAAACTTCACAAAATAATTAGATGAGTTTTAGAGTTACCGACTTTGCCAATGTCGATAACAAATCCTTTTCATACTTATCCAAGCTTTAATTGATTTCTTGTTATATGCTTTGAGTATCTGCTATTTGGTACCTGAAAAAATTATGAAATATGCACACTGGTACCCTTTATATTTTAGGGTCCATGGGGTTAAGTTTTGGGATGCCAAACCCATAAACAGTTTGAATGCCCTTTCAAACTCTAATCATTAGATGAATGAACCTTATTAATAAAATTATAATTATATTTTTCTTTTCAATATTATCCAAGTTTTTTGGAACCTATAAGTTAATGAACCTATTTGGAGGATTTAATTTTAATTTGCTAGATTTAGGTTTAAACTTGGTAGCATTGGCAAACATAATACTTTGCATACAATTTTTCTTTGATTTAGCCGTAGAGGTGTAAATCCATGTTTATTCCTAGTGTGTTTAGTTGTAAATAATATTTTTTCTAGATTGTCCTTCCCTTTGTTAAATTTATCAATATCAATTTTCATTTTATAAAAATCCTTACTACTGTTAAGAGGTTGTCTAGAGATGTTATTTTGTCATTCAGATCAGTGATATGTTACTTCAGTGAAAGATTTTCTGATTTTAAGGACTCATTTTCACTTTTTAGTTTTTTCAAAACTTCCAAGTGTTAAATCCTTTCCATTTTTATGAACATTAAATCTTTCAATTTCATATTCTAGACATTGTTTTTTCTTTACTTAACTTTTCATTAAACATTTTTAACTATCTATCTCTGCTAAACTATCCTCACCCTCTTTCCTAAGCATTTTATGTCATTTATACATATCATTTAAAACATTAGTAATCTTTTTATTAAAATTCCATACCTAATTATCCATTGCCATGAATAAAATGTTGGCATTTTCTATTTCTGAGTCACTATCACCTGTTGATGTATCTGAATCATCCCATGTTGTATTTAATGCTTGTTTTCTGTTTTTATTAATTGTATTTGAAAGTACTTTGTTTTCTTCAAAGTTGGGACAGTCTCTTTTCAAATGACCGGGTTTACATTTGAAAATTTTAACAGCATTTCCATTTCTAGAATCATTATTGTTAATTTTTCGAAGTTTTTTCGTTATCCAATACTTCAAGAATTTCTCGATCTTCTTGGTAATAAACTCGATATCATCATCAAAAGTGTCATCATCTGGTTCCTCATTGTCGATCATAGCATTAAGTTCTAGCAATTTCTTCTCATTCCCCTAATTCTCTTTTCTAACCTGCAATTTTACTTCATAGGACATTAGACTACCAATTAATTATATTATTGCCATAACACTAATATCATTGGCTTCTTCGATTGCTAGAGTCTTTTGATTCCATTCACTAGGAAGTGGATTCAAGATCTTTCTGACTTGGTTTTCTTTAGTAATTTTCTTTCCTAATGATATTAAGGCATGTACTATATCCTGAAATCTTGAATACATACTGGAAATAAACTCATTTGGTTTCATTTGAAAGAGCTGAAACTAGTAAATTAACATAGATATCTTTGTCTGTTTTACTTTACTAGTGCCTTCATGTGTGACTTGTAGTATTCTCCAAATTTCATATAAAAATTACAAATGGACACTCGATTAAATTCATTTCTATCTAACGAGCAAAATAAAATGTTCATAGCCTTACAATTATTAAGTGTTTGTGTCGTTTTGTCTAGTGTCCATTTTGAATATTTAGTTTGAGGCTCTATGTATTCTATTTGGGTAATGTTCCAAATATCTAAGTCATTAGACTGCAAATAAAATTTCATCCTACAAGTCAAATAAGGATAATTACTGCCATCAAATAGAGGAGGTTTAGTGATAAATTGCCCTTCTATAAAAGTGTTAAAGAATGTGTTACTAATGTCATTAACCATTTATACTTTTCAAAAACCAAATGATTAATTTTTGAAAACGAGTGCTCTGGTACCAATTGTTAGGAACTGGGGTGTCTACAACACAGTGTAAATGGATCATAAGGCTATTCAGACACTATAGAGGTGAAGTGTATTTATGAATTTAATCCTATATCTATTCAAAATGAAAATAAAATGAGATAAGTAATAAATAAAATGCAGTAAAGTGAAAACACCATGATTTTTATACTGGTTCGGATTAACCAATCCTACATCCAATCCTGTACTTCATCATGCAGAATTTCATTATAATCGCTTATTTTCCACGGGTGGGAAGAATACATTTACAATCCCGATTTCACGAGCTACAAGATACACCTTCTCCTTATCAACTGCAACAAAAAATGGCAAGTACTTGTGTCTTCAATACAGATTATTGCAAATTCGGTATAATGATTCTATAAACCGCCAATGGCAATATATCTTTGAATTATTTAAGGAAATAGGATGAAATTAGAGAGAGAATGATGTGAATTCAAGAACAACTCTCTAATATTGTGTGGCTTGCAAATCAATGAAGAATTGGAGTGAAAGTGAGTGGATTTGCAATGATATCTGCATAGTATTCAATGGATTTAAAGTGCAAATGTATGGAGAAGAAGGAGTAGGAGAAAATGAGAAAAGTTGATTTAAAATTCGTTTCTCGAAGCCTTTAGTTATTGGTTGAAGAGATGTGTCTTTTGGCAAAGGGATGTAAATGGATGGAGCCAAATTTAAAATTCAGAATTCTAAAAAAGGTTATATATGTCGACATATATAAAATCATATGTTGACATATATCTATATATATGTGTTAACATACTTTTTTCATATGTCAACATATATTTATATATGTCAAAATACCTTTTTTCATATGTCAACGTACCTCTGGTATCAATTTTCCTGTATATGTGGATTTTCACGATTCGATTAAGGTCAACGATTGTTGAGCTTTAAGTATAATTTCCATGGGATCTTTAAAAAGATATTCTAAGCTTCAACCAACTCCCCATCACTTGAAACACCTCTGTTCTTAAACATGCTTCTCTATTAGGCTTTGGTCTTCAATTATTCTAATTATCCTTCCTCTATTGCTCCGATTAACCTTCTTTTGTAATTCTTCTTTTGTACTGTTGTTTATCTCTATAAAGGACTTCATAATATATCTGATGTAACTGCATAACTTAAGGATATGTTAGTAATAATGTTTGTTTGGTTTTTGTCATCAAAATCAATACTTAGGGTATTAACGCATAGAGGAGCATTATTTGTCCATGATGTTTCTAGCATGGAACCTTTGTTGTATGAGAAGGCTATTGGTCAAGTTTAGGGTCAACTAGACTTGACATGCGGCTCGGAGAAATATTCTAAGTCATGGCCTGGCAGGAGGTTTCGATGGACTGGTTGGGATGGACCGACCTAAAGTTATAAGCATAAGGAAGAGTGATTTGGAGATCCGAAGTACTTAGCTAAAATTTGGCTAAGTACATGGACCGACATCTGTCCATAGCCTATGGACCGATACTAATCCATCATATTGATGCTAGTGGTTATGAGTTCCATGGTGGGAGATTGGAGCTTCAGTGATCGTGCAGGTGGTCTAGGTTTGATAGTTGCTACTCCGGTTGGAGAATTATGTTATGGTCAAGTGAACAACTCTTTGATTTGAGACTTGGATATGGAGTAGTTCATAGGGAAAGCTATGGTTAGAACACGGTGAGACATAGCTACATAGTGGTGAAGTAGTTCTTAGGAGACGAAGGTGTGTGATAATGGATTAGTTGAGTTGGGACTTGAGCTGTGGAAGAGTGCAGTAATTTTGATTATGGATCGTCAAGGGATCATTGATACCTCATGGAGTTTTAGTATTGACTCAAAAGAGAGGTATGCTGGACACTTGGGTACTGAAGGCACATATGTTGGACATATGGGTACCACAAGCATGACAAAGATGACATACCCTAGGTGAGGTAAGAGTACCTAAATTATAAAACACTTGGGTCCTTAAAGTAGAAACACTGGACAACTAGGTCCTGAAGGTACAGAGGAGTCACACTAGAACAAGGATTTCCATTAGTCCCTAATTAAGAGAGGATTTCCATATGAGTATCAATGGATTCATGACTTTAGAAGGTTATTGTTAGAGTTTAGATGATGATTGCTATGTTTGCTTTGTTGTTATCACCTTCACTTCTTGGGTAGACTATCACTTATAGGGCTTAGAAGGGGAGATACAGAATAAGAGCCTAACATGCTAGACAGATTCCCCTATCTTATGACTTTTCCTACCTATTCTATTGTTTCCTTTGTGTAGCGTTACTTCATTGAGTGGCATATACTCTCTTTATTATTATATGCTAACTCTTTGATTGCGGGGACATACCAAGTGTAAGACTTACCCTGTCTTTTTACATATCTTGTAGTACGAATTTTGATAGATCTTATCGCTTACACTAGACTATTGTCTGACCTAATATTTTATGATCCTTCTTATTATTTTGGGTACTCGTTGATGATGCTGATGTGTAGACTAACTAACAGGTCAGGTTACGAGGATGTTGAGTCAGAGATGAGATTGAAGGAGCAATAGCGTACACATGTTTGTATATGTTTGCTTTTCACTGTTATGAGCGTACTCTAAGAGTTTAAGTCAAGATGACATGTATTAAAATATTATTAGATTTCATGTACATGACTCTATTACTTGGCATTATCTCAGCTGCATTATTGTTATGTCATTACACACTACACTGTTGTCCATATTTCTTATTATACTTTATGTAACACCCCATATTCTAATACACCATAAATATATATAAAGAATATAATAAAATGAATATTAATTAAATATTCATAATTAGGTAAAATAGACTTTACCATTGTGTCCGTTATGAAATTCCTATTCAGATGGACTCTTGGTTTCGTAAACCGGATTAAGTATGAAAAAGTTATGAACTAAAGAATATTGAACTAGAATATACAATATATATAAAATAAATTAAAACAATGCAGAAAACAACTGACACTGAGCGACTTAGCCAGACATGGGTCAACCCATATGCCGACCCTCGAGGCAACACTAGTGTCGATCCATGTTGAAGATAGGTCGCCTCACCTACATGCAGGCTGAATTCCTACGCCTAAATCTGGACTCTTTTATTTGCAAAATACATATGCTGACTCAGCTTGGGATGTACTATTTGATCTATAAACCTAAAACCTAATGGTTTAGAATTATCCTACCTAATCTATAAATAGGTTTGCAGCCTCACCATTTTCTTACATACAAACATTCTTTATTCTTCTTCCTCCAAGCTATGTTCTAAATAAAAATTATTGAGGTGCTGCCTAAACGTAGATTGAATGGATAACCCTTGCTTTTCTTCTACAACTACTATTTCAATAGGGATTTTCTGGATCTAATTCAAACCACTATGAGTTCAAGTTATTTTTAGACTGATAATTAAAAAGTAGTATGACAGTAAATAATTTGGATCTAAAATTATACAATATTTATATGTTTATATGTTATTATTTTACTATCTATTATCTATTCAATTTTCAGTTATTAGCATTTATATGTACATCCTTATTATCCCTCTTTCTGTTTTAGATTTATTTATAGTCTTATGCCTATTTATTCAGTTTATGTATTTTTGAGTTGGAACTATATTTTCTCCTTTTCCTTTTTATTTTACGCCGAGCCTTGGCCTTCGAGAGCCCAGGCCATTTCCTTTAGAATTGCGCAAAATTGGGTTAAATTGGAATAATTGTCATAACGTAAAAAAGGAGAATTAGGCATATTGAAACATGAAATCCATTGACTGTATAATTGGGATAATATGCAAAACATGTTAATCTAAATAGGTTTAAATTAATTTAGTATTCAGTAGAATATGTTGTGAAATGATATATGAGTCAGATGTAATTAAGTAAGACATGTAACTTAATTTATATACGTCTGAGCAGGTGCCTGTCCTTTTTGGGGAAGCGATGCATGTAGAATTACATTTAATAGGAAATGTTATTTACATCCATGCTTATTAATGAACTTAAACCTGTTAATTAATAAGCTAAGAAGTTCCACTTCTGCTGCTTATATCCGGTTTTAGTACTCTTAAAGTCCTAGTTTACTTGGGGGAACCAGCCTAGGGGGTAGCTTGTGTCAATCTTGATGTTGTTTGGAACCGTATCAGTCAGTATCCCTATTGGTAACATATCGGGGTCTCGTACTAGGTAGGGATCAGGGCATGCTTTACTGATCTTGATTGTAAGAGGTTCAAAATCTTGGAGTTGGGTATAGGTGCGTTCTGGCAGAGTCATGAGCGTGCATGGGACCGATTAGGGGAAATAAAAATGCTGTAACACTGCAGAATAGGTTTGTTTCTTTATAGTTTATGTGTTAAGGACTGATATCCCCTACTGTTGTAGTTGGCATAGTTATTCGTGTCTATAGGGAGCCCATCACATGGGTAGTAATTAGGGTAAAACCTAATCTTGTTATTCTGATAGTTGGTGCAATTGTTCTTGGGATATTAATGAGAAGCATATATGATCTTTACCTTACCTGGTTATCTTGTTCTCCCGTTTACTTCATATTTGTGCATTTTATTGTATTTTCTTATCTAGTGTTATTGATCTGTCTTGATAAATTCTACCTTATGCTTATACTAAAAATCACTGGAACTTGCCAGACTTTATGTCTGACCTATTTCATTTCCTTCCTTCTCTTCCTTTCCCCGCCTCAGGTTCTCAGAGTGGTGGTGGATAGTAGCCGTGACTGTGATTCTATTCAGCTTAGACTTGGATTACTTCTCTTTATATGTACTCTTTCAGTCTCTTTTTCTATGTTTATTGTGATGGCAGACGAGGGATATTATTTTGCGGTTTTGTACTTTGATGTTTTATGAGGCAAATGTTTATAATTATGACATCGAAGGTTTATTCTGAAAAATGTATTGCTCTAATTGATTTGAAATAAAAAGTTGAAAAGTTTTTCCACTGCATTTTATATTTTGTCTTATTAAAATTAATCCCCAAATTTTTATTGCACTTCACAAAACTTAATGCATCCTTATATGGGTGACATTAAGGGATGCGGGGTGTCATGTTTGGTATTAGAGTTGAGGTTACAAGATCAGAGAAAAAGTTTTTAAAAAATTATTTTTCATAGTAAAGATTTTCAAATAAAACCAATTTTTGAAAAATATATCCCCTCAAGTCATTTACAATATTCCTTCGATCTCTTTCTGAATCCTTGTTTCGTCTCTTTTCAACTTGTCTGGGGCTCCTAATTTCCCCGAGGGCATTCCCATTCCGCTATGGTTCCGTAGATACGTAGAGGCTATGACACTTGCCGAAGTGCAAGGAAATGTGTCTCCCCTATCTGCTGTTGCAGTAGCTCCACCCAGTCCTGCAGTTAACTTTTCTAGGTTTTGTAAGGGCTTCTCTGCGATAAGAGGCAAGTCATTTTGTGGTACTAAGAGTTTTGTGGAGGCACGCAATTGGCTTAGAGAAATGGAGAATGTATTTAACTTGTTAAAGCTAGATGATAGGAGAAAGATTCAGTTGGCTGCTTGGCAACTGAAAGACGAAGCATCTTATTAGTGGCAGGTGATTCAGGCAGGGAAGGCAGTAGCCAAATAAGATGAGTTTAAGTGTAGATTTAAGATGAAATGCTTATTGCAAGTGGAGGATGGGATGCAAATGGAGAAATTCTTAAATTTGAAACAAGGGAGCATGACGGTGAAGGAATATGTCAATAGCTTTTTACAAAGTAGCAAGATTTGGTTTGGATTTGGTAAACACTCCTCATAAGAAAGATTTAAGGTTTGCAAAAGAATTGAACCAACCATTGCAAGGACTATCATTGACCCATATCCCAATGGGGGCGACTTTCAAGAGGCTAGTATACATGGCTTTGATGCATGAGGACGGAAAAGAGGAGAAGAAAGAAGCTAAGGCTGAAGAGGACAAACCCAAACCTGAGAAATAGAAGTGGAGGCCCAAGAAGAAGGCGCCAAAAAAAGAGGAAAACCCGATAAAGCACAAATCAAGACAGAGGTCAAGTGCCATGTCTATGGAAATTTAAAGCACTTTGTTAGGGACTGTAGGAAGATGAAGAATGCTTATTTTACTTACGGTCAAGTTGGGCATTTTACCAAGTAGTTCCTTAACATGCAAGGATAGAAGACTGGATCATCTGGAGGGCAAGTTCATACGGTCGAGGCTGGCGGACCGGATCATGGTAGAAAAGTTGTCGTTGAAGGTTTGATTTCCCTTTTTGAATCTCTTATTAGGACTCTATTAGATTCCGATGCTTCTCATTCATTCATATCCAATTCTTTAGTGGATAGTATACACCTAGATACTTGTATGGTTTTTGATCCTATTGTAGTATAAAACCTCATATGAGGTACGACTCACTTGTCTCTGATATGTAGGGGTTTGATAATTTCTATTATGGGCGTCGAATTTTAATGCGACACATATGTTCATGACTTTATGTGTTATAGACTTATTCTAGGAATGGATTGGCTAGCCATGTATGGTGTCATTCTGTGAGAGGCAAGTTGTTAGACTTCTAATGTACTATAGTAGAGCTCTCGAGATTTCTTATGACCTACGAGGGTTAGTTATGCTCAATTTCCTAGATTCTGTTGATGCTTCCATTGACAATCTTCAATCAGTACCCATAGTGGTTTTCCGGACATATTGGACGAGGTTATAGGATTACCTCCCAAACGAGAGATAGATTTTCGGATTTACTTGGTGGAGAATGTGAAACCAGTTGCTTTACTAGTGCGCCACATGGCTCCTAGAGAGAGGAGAGAGAAAAATAAACAAGTAGGTGAGATATTTGAGAAAGGATTCATTAGACGAAACATTTCTAAGTAGGGATCACCAGTTGTCTTTGCAACTAAGGCAGAGGCTCTCTCTGTCTATGTGTGGACTATAGAGAGTTAAATAAATTCACCAAAAAGAATAGGCATCCACTTCCGAGGATGGATGACTTGTTTGACCAACTAGTAGGCGCTTCAGTCTTCTCACAGTTAGATCTAGCCACGGGATTTCATCATCTTAGGGTAGCAGATGATAGCATTGACAAGACGGCTTTTAGGACATCTTACAGTTTCTTTGAGTGGTTGGTCATGCATTTTGGGCTGACCAATGCACCCACATACTATGTTGATTTAATGAGTCGGGTGTTTAGGGAGTACCTAAATAAATTCGTTATGGTTTTCGTGGACAAGATTCTTTTCTTGAGGAGCAAGGAAGAGTATGCCAGACACTTAGAGGAAGTTCTCAGCACTCTTAGATCGCACCAGCTTAAGGCAAAGTTTTCTAAGTGTCATTTCTAGAAAAAGGATGGTTCCTAGGGAATGTTGTCTCCAAGAATGGAATAGCAGTAGACCCCGTTAAACTTGTCGCAATTCCAGATTGGAAAGCCTTCAAAAATACGACATTAGTTAGGAGTTCCTTGGAATTGACGGGTTACTACAAAAAGTTCATTGAGGACTTTGCACGGATATAAACTTCGCTCACCCATCTAACAAAGAAGAATTTGTCTTTCGCTTGGAGCATTGATTGCGAGGATGCATTCAAGAGGTCAAAGAGGGCTCTGAATCAGCCCATGTCTAACTCTTCCCATTGGTAGCAAGGTGTTTATGTTCTACGCAGATGCTTGTGGCATAGGGTTAGGTGTCGTGTTGATGCAAGAAGGTAGGGTAGTCTGCTGTAGAAGTAGATAATTGAGATTTCACAAGAAGAACTACCCCACCCACGACATGGAGTTAGCCAAAATTGTGTCCGCACTTAAGTCTTGGCGACACTATCTACTTGGATAGAGATTTAAGCTCTATACGGATCATAAGTCGCTCAAATATTTATTCTCGATAAAGGATCTCAATTTAAGGCAGCAAAGATGGATGGTTTTTTTTTGCATCCTATGATTTTCAGATAGCCCATACCCTAGGCAAGGGGAACATAGTTGCGGAAGCATTGAGTAGGCAGAGGATGACCTTGAGTCCGCTATTCTTAGAGAGGTAGAGCTTGGAGTTTATCTCGACATTTGATTTTAGGCTATCTATGAATTTTATGCTTGGTTTATTGGCATCATTGGAGATGCGACCTACTCTTATGGAGCGCATTGGATCCACGCAGTGAGAGAATCAACAGTTAGTGGACATCTTGGATAGACTCGGTAGAGGAGAGGCCTATAGTCACCTAGCTAGATATTCTGTAGATGAGAAAGGGTGGCTAAGACGAGATGGGAGATTGTTTGTTCCCAGACTTGGAAATTTGATGAGATCGGTTCTTGAGGAGGCTCATCACTCTCAGATGATTATCCATCCAAGCGGTGACAAGACGTACTGAGATATAAAGAAAGTTTTTCATTGGACTGGCATAAAGAAGGATGTGGTAGAATTCGTAGCTCGATGTTTTACTTGTCAACAAGTGAATGCTGAGCAAAAGAAGCCTGGTGGCTTGCTTCAACCCATGGATATTCCACAGTTGAAGTGGGAGAGCGTCATTATGGACTTTATTGATGGACTTCCCAGATCAAGGAAGGGCAACACGAGTATATGCGTTATAGTAGATAAATTAACGTAGAACTCTCGCTTTATTCCAATCAAGAGAAAGAGGACAATAGCTTGGCTAGCATCGGTTTACCTTAGAGAGATCATCCGACTTCATAGGGTACCTTCCAGTATAGTTAGTGATGTGGCCCCATCTTCACGAGTGAGGTTTGGAAGAGTTTGCAAGAGGCACTAGGTACACAGTTATGACTTAGCATAACTTATCATCCTCAAACCGATGGAAAAACTGAGAGGTTCAATAGGGTTCTCAAGGATTTATTGAGAATCTGTATCCTAGACTTTGGAGGGACTTGGGAGGAGCATCTCCCATTAGTTGAGTTTTCCTACAATAATAGTTATCAGTCGGGCATTGGTATGGCACCCTTCGACACACTTTATGGACAACCCTTCAGATCGCTGACATATTGGTTGGAGTCTATGAACAGACTTTTACTTGGGCCCAAGATGACTAGAGAGACTTCTTAGAAGATAGACCGTATTTGTAGACAGATGAAGGCAGCTCAAGACATGCAGAAGTCATATGCGGGTTAGAGGAGGACTGACTTGGAGTTTGAGGTAGGAGTTATAGTCTTTTTCAAAGTGTCACCTTTGAGTAACGTAGTTCGCTTTGGCTCCTTAGGGAAATTGGCGCCAAGGTTCGTAGGGTCATTCCCCATAGTTGAGAGGATAGGCCAGATAGCCTACATAGTTAGACTACCAGAGAGGCTGGCGGGATTTCACGACATGTTCCATGTTTCCCACTTGAGGAGATGTCTCCATGATTCAGCAAAAGTAATTGAGCCAAGTACACTCGAGGACGTAGAGATAGAGAAGGAGGCAACAGTTAGGGAAGTCCTACCCTTATTCTTGGATTGGAAGTTAAGAAGCTACGCGACAAGGAGATCAAGTTAGTGAAGGTGCAATGGGAAGAAGATCGTGACAATGCAACATGGGAATCCGAAGATAAGATTCACAATTTTTACCATTTTCTTTTTGAGAGTACGTTCTTAATTTCCTTCTAAGATTTTTACTTTGAATTTGTTTATTCCTATCGACTGAATCTTGATCCTTAGGTAGAAGCCTATGGTTTAAAACATGTGTTTGAGACATGTTACATTTGTTGGTTGTAAGTGGATGCAAGTTTTTGCTAGTGGATGCAAGTGTTTGCTAGTGGATGCATATACACACACATTAGGCATTAGATCGGCTCAAGCACTTACATACTACATATGGATGTGTTATGCATTTTTAATTTTCAATGGATGAAAATGGTTGAATCATCACATGGATGTTGCATTTTGGTGAATGATTTTGCATACATATGGAATTTATATGTACTATTAGGATTCTTTTGTATACATATCGGATACATGGCACAGACATATATTGCATCAAGGAGTCAACTGACTCAATGGACCGCCTGATTTTCGCATTAGTTTAGGAACATATACATAACACCTTTGCATATGTTCATACAAAGCATTATAAATAATATGGACAACGGATGCCGGTGGTTGATGGATGAGTAGATGGTTGTAGGTTTAATCAATAACATTCTTCTTAACTTGTAGATTTCGAGGACGAAATCCTTTAAAAGGGGAGAATGTAACACCCCATATTTTAACACACCATAAATGTATATATAAAGAAGATGATAAAATGAATATTAATTAATTAAATATTCAGAATTAGGTAAAACAGACTTTATCATTGCGTCCGTTACGAAATTCTGATTCAGATAGACTCTTGGTTTTCGTAAATATGATTAAGTATGAAAAAGTTATAAACTAAAAAAGAATGAAATAAAATATACATGATATGTATAAAATAAAATAAAACAGCGCAGAAAACAACGGTCACTTGGAGACCCAGCTAGACATGGGTCGACCCATGTGTCGAACCCTGGGTCAACACTAGTGTCAATCCATGGTAAAGGTGGGTCCACCTACATGCAGGCTGAATTCCTATGCCTAAATATGGACTCTTTTATTGCTAAATACAATACGCTGACTCAGCTTATGATGTACAGTTTAATTTATAAACCTAATATCTAATGGTTTAGAATTATCCTAACTAATCCATAAATAGGCAAGAAACCTCACCATTTTCTTACACACAAACTTCTTCATTCTTCTCCCTCCAAGCTATGTTCTAAATAAAAATTAAGAAAATATTGAGGTGCTGCCTAAACGTAGATTGAAGGATAACCCTTGCTTTTCTTCTACAACTACTGTTTCAAAAGGGATTTTCTGGATCTAATTCAAACCACTGTGAGTTCTAGTTATTTTTAGGTCTGATAATTAAAAAGTATCTGAAAGTAAATATTCGGATCTGAAATTATACAATGTTTATAAGTTTATATGTTATTGTTTTACTGTCTATTATCTATTCAGTTTTCAGTTATTACCCATTATATGCACATCTTTATTATCCCTCTTTCTATTTTAGATTTATTTACAGTCTTATACCTATTTATTCAGTTTATATATTTCTGAGTTGGATCTATATTTTCTCCTTTTCCTTTTTATTTTGAGCCTAGGTCATCGATAACCTAGCCATTTCCGTTAGAATTGCATAAATTGGAATAACTTGTTGTAACAGTAAAAAAAAGGAGAATTAGGCATATTGAAACATGAAATCCAATGACTATATAATTGGGATAATATGCAAAATGTGTTAATCTAAGTAGGTTAAAGTTAATTTGGAATTAAGTAGAATATGTTGTGAAAAGATATATGAGTAAGATGTAATTAAGTAAGACATGTAACTTAATTTATATACATCTGAGCAGGTGCCTGTCTATTTTGGGGAAGGGTTGTACGTAGAATTACATTTAATAGGAAATGTTATTTACAACCATGCTTATTGATAAACTTAAACCTACTAAGTTAAACCTGTTAACTAATAAGCTAAGAGGTTCCACGTTTGCTGTTTATATCCATTTTTGGTACTCTTAAAATCCTAGATTACTTGGGGGAACAAGCCTAGGGGATGGCTTGTGTCAATCTTGTTGTTGTTTGTAACTCATATCAGTTAGTATCCCCGTTGTATCATATCGGGGCCTCGCACTAGGTGGGTGTTAGGGCACACTATATTGATCTGGATTGTAAGAGGTTGAAATCTTAGAGGTGGTACGAGCGCGTTCTGACGGAGTCATGAGCGTGTATGGATCCGATTAGGGGAAACTAAGATGCAATAACACTAGCGAATAGGGTTGTGTCATTATAGTTGATGGGTTGGGGGACTGATATCACATACTGTCGTAGCTGACACATGTTATTTGTGTCTGTAGGGAGCCGATCGCATGGGTAGTAATTAGGGTAAAACCTAATAATGCTATTCTGATAGTTGGTGCAAAAACTTATTCTTGGGATATGAATGAGAAGCATATATGATATTTACCTTGCCTTGTTATCTTATTTACTTCGTACTTGTGCATTTTACTATATTTTCTTATCCAGTGTTATTGATCTGCCATGATACTTTCTATCTTATGCTTATGTTAAAAATCACTGGAACTCGTAAGACTTTAAAGTCTGACCTATTTCATTTTTCCTTCCTTCTCTTCCTTTCCCCGCCTCAGGTTCTCAGAGTGGTGGTGGACAATAGCTACGCCTGTGATTCTATTCAACTTGGATTTGGATTACTTCTCTTTATATATACTCTTTCAGTCTCTTTTTCTATTTTTGTTGTGATGGCATATGAGGGATATTATTTTGTGGTTCTGTACTTTGATGTTTTATGAAACAGACGTTCGTGATTATGACATTGATGGTTTATTCTGAAAAATGTAATGCTCTAATTGATTTGAAATAAAATGTTGAATTTTTTTCCACTACATTTTATATTTTGTCTTGTTAATTTTAGTCTCTGTATTATTATTGCACTTCACAAAACTTAATGCATCCTCATACGGGTGACATTAAGGGACATGGGGTCTCACACTTATCCATGTGTCATGAGATATACGGCAGGTATGCTTTTGATTATCACTTATGATGTCAGGCCATATCAGATTGGCACGCTTCAACGCACTATTTTACCTATTTAATGCAAGTGTAAGGCGATTATCATAAAAATAAACCTCTCTCAAATTAAATACGTAAAATAAAAAGAACTGGATAAACTTTACTCAAGATGATTGCTTAGGATGACTGTTTCAAGTTGATTATTTGCAATGTAATTCTTACTACTGTTCAGGAATGATCCCTGTTCTACCCAAATCGGCATATTATTGTCTACCATTAAGTTAGCATGGTAATTGATGCCCCTTACACCAAATCAGAATCCCCCCAAGTGAGAATCATTAGTATAAGCCACTTTAGTTGTTGTGATCTCTCTTTTATTGCATCGAAACCGCCTGCGTATCCATTTAAATGAACTTCTATCTACTAGCGCTTAAAACATGCAGCATCTGATTTAATGCTTTGATGCCTACACGCTTGGTAATCGTTGGTACGCACTACGTCTAGTCTTTTTTCTCTATGGGTCACTTGTTTACCACTCCGGGGTTTGTGTGTCAATTTGCCATTAATATGGGTCCCCAAACAATAATCTAGTTATGCTTTCACCTCATCTCCCTATGACTGATGATAGCCAAATTTATGATTAACACCAGAAAACAGTGTGTTCCAGTAGAATCCTTTATTTTGAAAAGGATTTAGTTCTCGATTGAATATTGTTTCTATAGACGATCTCTTATAGAATGTTTCTGATGATCTCCAAAAGTAAGCTCTTGTAGAAAGCAAAGTTCAAATAATAAGTTTTCTGTAACATAGAAGATAGTTATAATTTGTGCTTCAGTATTTCCTATGTAGTTTTGGCATAATTCCTCCGATCAAGAAGGATGACCCCTCGGAGGTGTAGGATTGCCATTATTAATTTTCATTTTTGATCTATGATCTGCTTTCAATGACTTTGGAGTTGGGCCTTTCGATAGCACAAATGGATGGGTGGAATAGGTCAATCTTGGATAATCATCGTTTTACTATAACTACATATAAGTTTGATTGGGTTATGGATACTCTGTTAGGTAGTTAGGATAGGGCTTAAAACCTTACATATGCTAAATATTCTTAGCGAACCATCGATAAGTAACTATTTAAAAGGATTCCGATATTTTGGACCTAGAAAGAACTAATTCGATGGTCAGGCTATTTCGTAGTTCTTGGATAAATTCATAAATTTTGTGATCATTAGATGATAATCCTGCAAAGTTATCACTATAATAATATAGTAATTATGACTTCTTTACCTTAGTTGCATCGCAAAACCCCTGTATTGACGACTTCAATGATTACATATTCTTTTTCCATAAATCAATTTAAAATTTAGGGTTTGTAATTCAAACTTAAGATTTCAAGATTGAGAAATGAAAAGTTAGTCCCTAATTTTGGACCCATAGGGTTATATTTATAGGTGAGGGTTGGTCGTTCGGCTGACATATGGGCTCTATCCCGACTTTCTGTCGGAAGTACATATGGAATCTTGGTGGGTGTGCCTGCCGTCAACCTTTGAGGAAGCAATTGTAAGGTTGTTGCAAGAGATTTTGAAAGAAGGCTTCCAACGACAGAAGTCTTAGTAAAATTCCATGGAGACAGATTTGTTGGAGCTTTTGTTTTCCGGTGATGCCAACAGCTTCTTTCACCTTTCATGCTCAATGACTTGCTGTTAAGGGCTCAATCTTTCCTATATCCCCATTTCGGGTAGCCGAAAGGTATGATAAGCTTAGATTTTTTTTACGCTTGGAAAGCATATATCTGGTTGTTGTCCTTTGAGTTAAGCTGATAGGGGCTTTCTAAAAGAAGTGGTAACTTCTTGCCTCTCTCTCCTTGGTTTCAAAAGTGTATAATGAGCTCCTGATTTCGTCTCTTTTGAAAAATGTTGCCTTCTGCACCCCTTCATCTCGGTTTTGGCCTTCGGCTTATTTAGTGCTAATATTTGCCCCTCCCCAGCTAGTGAAGGAGTGTTATAGAATTTTCAAGTCGATTGATTCGACTGGTGTCTGTACTCAGTGACAATTCAACTTTCCTCCTTTTGGTACTCTTATCTGTCCGTCCAAATCTGATCCAACGGTTGGACGATTAGGGATTCTTCCTTATAAATAGGCATATCTTCTTCTTTGTCTTCACTTTTCTGCATTTGGAAAATGTAATACCCCGTAAAATATACCTAAAATTATAAATACTAATAATTAACTGAAATTAGCAATTTAATAATAAAATATAAATAGGCTGAAAAATGAGAATTTGCAGCATTTATAATTTAGCTATGAAAATATCTTATTTGGATTCGTGGCAAAATTCTGAGTTGTTTTCATATATAATATGTTGAAAATGGTGATTGTATAAAGAAATTACATTTCAATGAAATCAGACGGTAAACACACACACATATATATCTGGTTTAATTAATTATATATATATATATCCAGGAGATAAAATAATCTGATGGATTTGAATATCAAGTGAGAGGATAAAGATAAGGGGACAAGAATAACATGCATAAGGAAAGAATAATCTGATTGAATTAACGTTATATATAATTAATATCTCCAGCCCCACGTACGTTTATTGGGTGATTCAACGACCAAGAGGTCGATCTCCCTCTAGAAGGAGTGTCGACCTCCCGGGGGGAGGTCGACCTCTTGGTGACTGAAATTCCCAATAAAGCTTGGTTTGGTTAGGTTTTTGGGGCCAATTTATATAAATGAATAACTAGGATTAAATCTTAATAATCCTACGATTCTGCTTTACACAAACACCTATAAATATACCTCTGGACTCTATACCTAAACCCTAGTCACTCTCTCTATTTGTGCCTTCACTCTGCCGCTATTGATTCCATAGAAACTTAAAAATACGTTTTCTTTTTCTACAAACCTATTCTTCTTTCTTTAATCTTTTCTTATAGAATTTAGTTTTTAATAGATCTTGAATCACATGATATATATATATATAAGAATTTTAATCATTTGATTCTTATGTATATAGATCTCTAGAGATTAGAGTTCATATCAAATAAGCGCAACAATGTCTGATTTACGACCTTTACAATCACTATGAGTGGAACTAGTATTTATTTAGGCATGTTCTACATTTATAGATTATCATATAGATTTGTATGCCTAAGGTGATTTCATATAACGACAATATTAAACTACAAAACCCCAGAATCCTCTGTTTTTATGTATTTCGCAAGGATTGTCAATTTATATTGGGATTATGGATTTTGTTTTAGTAGCGGATTGAGAAAAAGTAGGTGATGTACTTTTATTTTATTTACCCTTTTATCTAAATCTTTGATTGTAATGTAAAAAGATTTAGATTTGATTGGTTTTATTATTTGAATAGGTTTGGGTTCTATTCTAAAGAGATAAATCCAAAAGTATTCATATTTGAAGCTAATAAAATATGAACATTTTTATACGATATGAGAAAGGGGTAAATTAGATAAATAAAGGTCTATGTATATTTATATGTATGTATTTATATATATATACGTATGTATATATGTATATATGAAATTGCACCCTATTCTTGGTTCACTGCTACAACTATTCCAGTAAGCCTAGGATGCATGTTTTAATTGGATGTTGTGTTTTTCCCATTACTGCTATATGTTATTATGCAATTATGCCATTATGCCTTGAATGTAGTGGTCAAATGTGGAAATTAACCTGTATGCCTTAAACTTAGACTAAGTTGACAATTTCACCTCGTTAAAACGTTCTCTCGTTCATACGAAAACAAGCGTTATTTATATGTACTAAATATTCTACTTATATAGCGTAATTAACCAAATTAGCGTAATAATGACGTAGTAAATGCGATTAGGATAAGATTTGAGTTTGAAGTGTCCCCATGTATTGATTGCTTGTGTGCGTACAAAATGGCTTATATATATAATAATGGCACATAGACACGAGGTTAGTTGCCATTTGTGGTAGAAGTCTGCTCGGAACCGACCGGAAAATCCAGCAACACAAGTGGGTGCGACTAATGTGAGAAGTCTGGACGTCACGGGCCATTCATGTTTAGTACATTATGACACGAGGTTAAACCATTTGTAGAAGAAGTTTGCCCGGAACCACCCGACATATCCAGCATCTGCAGGTAGATGGTTTAATGTGAGAGATCAAGTGTGTGTGTGTGTGTGTGTAAACCTATTGTATGTGAAAATAGGTAGGTTTACTATGCCTTGGGAAGGTCTTAAGTAGTCGACTCTTTTCTTATCTAGTTTGGGTCTTAAGTGGTTAGGACTATCTCAGGAGGTTTATTCCTTGGATTGGTACCAAAGTCATGTGACCCACCCTTATTAGATTCGAAGCAAGTATGGGTCCTTCTTTGAAAGTGATTAGACATAGTGGTAACAGAGTAGGGTAGTTCACGGGGGATGCCCACTTCCTCTAGAAGCTTGTAAGGGCTAAACTAGGGATATGATTAGTTTATATATGATATGTGGCTGTAGTGTGCTCACTAACTGTCTAAGGGAAGTCTTAAGTTGCATAGGTTCTACCCTAATATTAGTTAAGTAGTAATGTTCGCAATACTACTTCTCACATTACTTGTGAGAGTATAGGCTTAAGAACGTTGACATATTAGGACGGGGTCTTAAGAGGCTAGGGTCCACCTCAAGGTTATAAGAGATCACAAGAATCCACCTTTAATAAGGGCCATAAGTGACCAAGGATGCCTACCTCATTGGGTCTTTACCCTTAATGCACTAATGGATGTCTTAAAAGATTGACTCGGGTATCCACCTCGTTGGTTAGATACTTTGTGTTTATGTGAATGTTTGTGTATTACGTAGACATACCTTGATATATATATAACCTGCTAAATCTAGGATACAGTCTTTAAGTAAATACTACATTTCAGTCACATGGGAATTTATGTTCTGACCTCTCCCCTTAACGTATCCAATAGGTCAGTATGTGGGGTAGATTCAATGGACGAAGCAATGATGGAGACGGAAGACGAAAAAAGAGATATTATGCTATTATTAGTAATCATTGCTGCATTGCTTATGGAAATGTTTAATGATGAGTTTATTGATGTACCTATGGAATAATAGTACCTTAACAATCTGTGTTTGAATTATGTGGCTTTTTAATAAAATGGTACATCATGTTTTGGTACTATATTTTCTCATTCCACTATGTGATATTTCCATAATGCAACGTCTATATATTATTCTGTCTAACGACCCGTTTAGAGTGGCTCTAAATTTCGATGGGCCTTTTCTGGGTCGAAAATCACGCCCATTCTGGGCGGGTTGTTACAGAAAAACCCTCGTACAAGCATTAAAGTTTCCCAGAAATTCTTAGAATATTTTAACACATCGAGATTAAAGATTTAGATAATTTCTCTATTTTGATTTCAGGACTTGAGTCACAAAAATCGATTTGCAGTACGATATTTCCTTAAAACCTAGTTATTTTACTTTTGACTTCTAATCGATTATTTAAACAGTCGATTTAAAGCTAAATTGTGATTTCCTTGAGCATTCGTATTTTTAGAGTTAATCGAGACTTATCTCGAACTTTGGCCTAATTTTTGAGGTATCTTTGTTTATAGAACAATTTTCCTTAACATCGATGTTTGAGCTTTTATTGTTTCTCATAAAAAAATTAGATTCGAGTTTAGACCTGAGATATCTGGTTATGGAAAAATAAATTACAATAATCGAAAATTGTCGAATCAATCTGAGTGATTAGACCTTTCGTCATACCTTAGGTCCTTTATGTACATATTTTATCATTATAATTTTGAAGGGATCCGGTTACGTCGAAAGGTTTTCTTTTCCATTTGTGTGTATATATATATTCTTCTCATCATATCATGTTATTAAAATTGGAATATTATCACTTGACAATAATATATCTAATAAAAAGGAAGCAATCAAGAAGGTCAGCTCCCAAGCTTATGACGCTAGCGAGAGCAAGCCCTTGAGAAATGTTCCTTCGTCTCGTCCCAAAGTGAAGTCAATTCCATTTTGGAGGACTTCGGAATTTATGGGGCCGAAGCTATCCCTTCGAAGCCCGAGGATACAACTGATAACCCTCCAGAGGGTTTCTTTGCATTTACTTCCATTCATATTTGGAATGACGATTTCCTTCCTTTATCCTGGACTCTTACGATTTCCCCAATACAACTTTTCTTGAATACGTACACATACATACTTGGGATGGAAGTCCTTTCCTGAGAATCCGGTGGCTCTTCCCTTGATGTTGCTGCCTTAAATCAGTTAGCTCCTCTAGCAAAGCTGAGCCAAGTGAATTCTCACATCTGTAGGGCTAAACCTTCCCCAAAATTGGTGGAAGGGAGTATAAATAAATCCCGAGAGTGGGTTCATCAATTCTTCTTTGTTAGATGTCCTCCCTTTTTTTGGAAACTTCATTCAACCTGGTAATTATCTCTATTGTTATGAATCTAAGATGCTTACATTTTTTAATGATTCTATGATTTCATTTTTAGGTAAGTCAGAAGACCCCAAGTGCTGAAACCAGGTTTATTATAGAATTGATGACGAAAGCCCCTTCGTCTCTCGAAAAGAGATCTTCTCTTCTGACCTTTGGCCTTCTTGTTAAGCATTCTATACTTTCGGCAAGTCAAAAGATTTTAGGACATCCCTAGTAATGCACCGTAATTCGACAGGTGTTTGTTACCTGACAAGGGATGATCAACATAGTTTTTCCTCCCAGACTCCTATTCTCTTAGAATCTTAAGGAAAAAATAATTTCTTTCAATTGTTAGGAAGTCTCATTGTTCAATTTTCTTGATCCCTTCTTTTTATAGTTTGTTCTTCCGACACAACTGGTGCTACTTGTCCTATAAGCATCAGCCCGACACCTTCCTAGGAACGTGGACGTGAAAAATAACTTTACAATATTAAGGCAGCAGCATAGAAGAAGCTTTCTGAGCTTCAAGAGGGGCACCATCCTAAAAAGGCTAAGGTCACTAACTAAACTTAATATCAACTTTGAGGAGTGGAGATGGGATTCCAATGATTTCCTTTCTGGCTATTATTCCTTCTCCAGTTGTTTCTTGACTTCTGGAAGTGAGATTCCGGTTGTAATTCATTCTACTAAGGCGGCTCCTATGCCATCTCCCTAACCTTCTACCTCCCTCTTCTGGGAAGAAATACTTAATGTCTTCAGTTATTTCTCCTTTCTCCCCATTTATATTTACATTATGGGTTCTACATCAAACACGCTTCCCAAAGTTTTCTTTCCGATCTTAGTGAAGGAAGCAATTGATTCTCCTTTGTTTTCACATCCTTTTCTATCCCTCAGCTCTCCGTTGGAGAAAAAAATATCATTGCCCATCACCATTAGGTAATTTCTTAATTTTAGCATCCTTTCTTAGTTATATTTCTTTCTTTATCTCATATGGTTTCTTATTCATTTGCATCTAATAAGGCAGTGGCTTTCTTTCGAGAAGGATACTGCTGATTTGCTTGCCACCAAGGTAGAAAACCGAATTTTGAAAGGCCAAAACACTGAATTGTCTAATGCGAAAGTCGAAGATCTAAAGGAGCTCGATGCTAAGAGGGCCACCCTTTCGGAATGGGAGGACTCGGTGTAGATTCTCATAGGTCAAAATTTGAGCTTAAGAACAAAATTGGAGAAATCCAAAAAAGAGCTTGAAGACTTGGGCTCAAAATATGTGTCCCTCCCCTCCAACTTAAGAAGGGTGTTAAAAAGGGAAACGAACCTCTAGCAAGGGTCCTCGATGTTTTCATGATGCCAATAGGAAGGTTGATGACTTCCTAACTAATTCTTTTGAAGAAATTTTAACTAATGCTGTCACAGATACACCAGTAGCTGTTTGTATCCAAAATAATGGTAAATTTTCTGATATTTGCTTTCTTAATCTTCCCTTGGAAATGGTGGGTGAGTTTCAGCAGAAGATAAACACTCTTGAGAAGAAAGGGGAGAAAATCTCTCAACAAGAGATCGTTGGTGTCGAGAAACTTCTCTCCTTTGAGATGCTGGAGATTGATGTGGATAGCGAAACATATGACAAGCATGAGGATGGTGAGGCTTTGGATGATAGCTCAGAGGACTCTTTGATAACAAAGATAAAGATGATGACGAAGGTCCAAAGAGTGAACCTAGCAACTTCCATGCTACAATAAGCTTCCGGGGTTTTAGAACCTCCCCAAACATAGGTGAGGGGAAAGGTGGCCATTCTTCTTAAAAAGGCGGTGCCCCTTATGCGGGGAAGGATGCTCTTATTGTTGAAGCCTTAGACTCTTCAAGTCCTACTGATTTTATTGAGATTCCTATAATTCCTAAAATTGAGGCTATCGCCGAAGTATTCTCTATGGCGCCTTCTCTAGCACACGTTCTTCTGGTATGACATAGTTTTTTCCTTAAAACTTTGTTTGATTTTTAGCAATTAAATCACATAATAATTCAATGTCCTTATATTCGTCAAAGGCGCTCTATATCACTAAAAGTTAAAGTAGTAACATGTAAGTGGAAACAAATTCTTTAAAAAGAGAATTATACAAACTGATAAAGGATTATAACAAATTATTTAAAAATACTTTGATCTTGATAAGGATACTTCTTCTTTAACGTCTTTCAAAAATGACGAAGTTGGACCACTTTTGAAGAAAACTCACCTTCAGAATGACAGTCCTCTAAACAATAATCTAGCTCACACCACAACCCTCCATGATTAAGTCTTAAACTATTAACTGCTAATTTACTGCTCTAGAGTGAGCATTTTTTTTCCATTAGTATAGGCGCCAACTATGCTAGGTCATTTATTTACTGCTCCAATGAACGCCAAGTTCATAATCGTTGGTACGGGTTCACAACTATATTTAAAACTATGTATCACTTATTTACAACAAGTTCATCGTTTATGGAACTAACTATGTTGTTTTCTATTATTATGATATTTCTATTCTTTTAGGTTCCTTTTTGTTTCATCATAGTCGTTGTTTTAAAAAGCTATCTCTACCTATCATGAGCTAATATCATAATTATTCTACTCTTTTCTCTTTTTCTTATATTATAACAGACATTATAATTCAGCTATAAGTTTTAAAAGCCTATTTCTTTACTTTATTACTTTTATAAAAGTTAGTATTCTGCTTTCAAATTTACGTTACTTGTGTTTTCAGTCTTTTCTAATAATTCTAATTTTTTTTATTTTAAATTCGCATTACATGAAACTTCTCTCGTTTTCTTACTATATTCACACAAACTGAATGGATTTAAAACTTATTTTAAATCTAATTTTATCGAATTATAACTACTTAATACCTGTAGAAGGAATGTAAATTTAGTTTAAATTAAATTATAAATTAACCGGCTTAACAACAAAACTGTCAATTATTTGTACTTAACTGTAAAACTATAAACTAATTGTACGTAACTATAAATAAAGCTATAAACTGTACTTAAATATAAATTTATAAATTAAACTATAAATTGTGTTTGACTGTAAAAATGTAATTAACTATTGAACTGTAAACTGTACTTAATTGTAAATTATTAAAAACATGTAAACATAGAACTACTTAGAAACCTAAATCTTTAATTTACTGATTCTAAAATAGTAACTTTTCACTCACTTGAATTCCTAAGCTGGAGTCCTTAGCTTCCTCGGTCCTCTTCTCGAGATCTAATATTTTACTTATTGTCTTCTTCCTTAAAGAAAGACACATTAGCATGGCGTACTCCTCTTGTTAGAAATGGACTTTGAAACCAAACTTCTCCTCAGGAGGATAAATATGGCAATTCAGGTGAGATCCAATATAGATTTATCTTAATATTCAATCTTTTGATCCGGGCGGCCCGGGGGGACCATCGCGGCTCCTCTCTTCTAGAGAATCCATACATCCTTTATCAGTGCATGGACAACTATCTCTCGAGCACTGGTTTAGGTTATTTAATCTAGGTCCAATCTCTAAAAATAGAGAGGGAAACTAGGCATAAAGGAAGAATAATGTACATAATGAAAGCTTTTGGTAAGGCTATACTTATAGGAGGATCTTAGACCACAAGATCAGCCAGATCTAATCTGAAACTGCCATATCACAGACTAAAATGTGATCACTAATCTAAGATCTATATGCTCAGGATCTTAAGTTGTCAGATTTGCTTTCTCATTACGTACCAGGCCAAAAAATTGGTCAGGTAGTAAAGTTACTGAGTGTTTTTTCCCTTAGGCGGTCAACCCGCCTCCTTGGGTCGTCGAACCTCGTTGTCAATGTCCTTCTAGGGGTGGACGATTTGTGTAGTTCTTCTCATTTTTCTAAACGTATAAATTATGGATTCAGGTTTTCCTTCATAACCTTTTCATTCTATTATAAATGAAAATTGTCCAGAAAATCACCATAGATACAACGATAAAGTTTTCATATCCAATTTCGTATATTTGTAAAAGAATTGTTTTTGTTCATTTGCCTTATTTAAAGTATATCTTCTTATTGAAATTGTTTTTCTTTGTTAATCTTTATTGTTATTAATTTTTACGGCACTACAATTATAAATACAAAATAAATGTATGTAAATGTAAATATAAAATTATAATTTTAAAGAAATGAATTTGTGTTTTGATATATATATATATATATATATATATATATATGGAAAGCCTATTTGAACACAAAAAATTGACACAATTGGTGAAACAATGAATTTGCACTGTTAGATTGCCCCATGAATTCCACCTTTCATATAAGGGACAAAATAATCTAACGGTTAAGACTTTGTGTCTCTTAATGTTTGTTTAATTTTGTATTCAACTAATCAGCCCCATATATATATATATGTATATATGTATATATGTATATATACATACATGTGTGTGTTGTGTGCGTGCATGCGCGCATATGTGTGTGTGTGTTAAAGTAAAATAATTATACAGGCATATATATATATGTGTGTGTATGTATGTAATTTCGTATTATTATAGATAAATATATAGATTTAGAAATATTAATATTCTAGTTTGAAATATACTACAAATCCAAATTTTATTATATATATAATGAGTTAATTAGTCAAAATGTTACAAATTGGCAATTGAAACTAATTATATTATAAATATAAAAAGTTTAAATGTTTCAGAAAACTAAAGTAGAAGTTTAAAGCTTGTATAATTTATTCACATTTTTGACGTAAAAATATTTTTTTAATTAATTAAAAAATTTAGGCTTAATTTTAAAATAATTTTAAAAAGTATAAAAAAATCTAAATATTTGAATAAAATCTTTTATGATGATGTTAGCCTACTTTGTAGATTAGGCTATACAAAATTAAGACTGAATTAATTGCCAAATCCATTTAAAGGCACGATAAGCAGGTCTTCGGGGCAGTTCGGGGTCCGTAGACCGAACCACCTTCCTTCTACATGAGCTAACCAATAAGCCAGCTTCAGGAGATACTTCTGGATCGGTTCGATCTATAAACATCCGATCTGAACCACCCTCCAGTTATACGATCTGATTCGAAAGTAGGAACTGCAGCGGTTGCATCCCACTTTCCTGTAAACTTGGGGCGGTTACACTCCATTATCCCATGCTCTTTGGTGCGTTGTCATCATCTCAAGATCCCCGAACCCGGAACGTGCGGGATGGACCCCACGTGGCCTCCGAACTGGCTCAAATTTCAACCTATAAATATCCCCACAAAGCACCATTTTAAAGGATCTTTTGGCAAATTATCGACTCAAACTCCTTAACCACTGAATTTCTCTGCTTTACTCAAATTACATCCAAACTTTTGGAGTACAATTCCAAAAATTGAAGAGAGATTATCAATTGTATAAGTGAGATTGAGTGGGAATTAGTATTGTATTTGTATTCAGATCATCAATTAAAGAAGTATAAAGTGGACGTAGGCTCTTTAACGTCGAAACACTATAAATTATGTGTTCTTGTCATTTTTATTTTCATTTTTCTTAGAATTACCATTCAACTGAGTGTTAGAACCACTTTTAGGTCTAACATTTTTGGTGCTTTCACTAAGAATGTTGAATTCTGCGCATTTTGGATATCATTCTACTATTTGGATTCTCAAATCCGAAGAATCTAGTCCACCTTTTCAGTACCTTTGAAGTTTCTTTAGATAAATCTCAGAAGAATTAGATTTCATGACTAAAGGAAAAGGCAAAGAAGCGCAAGTTGCTTGGGAAAACAAGACGGGTGAAGATCAACAAGCTATGGTTGTCACAGATCGAAGGGACAAAGTTCATGACCGAACGGGTCCGGGAGAGCATCGCCGATCCGACCCGAGGTCGATGGTCCGAACTGAACAGAAATGAAAACCCAAACCGAACCGCAACCCTGGACATTTCTACTAATTCCCCTCCGATCCGAACCGGAGATGTAGTTATGACTCGATCCAAACCGAATATGATAGAGGCTGGTACTTCTACTCGAGCTCCTGCAGATGCTCCAATGCTAGCCTCAACAACTAGTAATCAGCCTTCTCCCTCTGCGCCCGTCGCATACATGGATTTCTCACGCCTACTCGATATGCTAGATAACACCAAGGATGCTTTAGAGGCCCATAAACGTGATAGCGTTCTTATGCGTGAAAACATGAAAGCTATTAGTAGGGAAATACGTGAACTTTGTAGACAAAGAGCGCCCTCTCCAACTCATCGTCTCGCTGTGGATCATTCATCCTCTTTAGACGAAGAACGTCCACATCAGAGGAGGCCATATGAAAGGCCCGAGAATCTTGACCAATTAACATTTGGATCATTGGGATCCCGCGAGGACGTAACTTGTGTTCTCGGACCTAATGACCCTAGCCTGAGAGAACCAATGCTTTTGCTGATGCGAGGATCCCACATCCTTCCTAGAGATCCCAACATCACTAATCCTACTCAAGGACAACTTCTTCAGCCCACTCGTCCTGTGAACGACTGGGAGTGTAGAGGGGAAAGAATTTCAGCTGTAGCCTGGAACCAAAAAACTTCACCCGATATAGAAAACATGGCATGTTAGAAGAAATAGGAGTGTGGATCCTAAACCAACTTTAACCAATACCGAGGTAGAAGCGATGGTGCGTCGAATCATGGTCGACAATCGACTTTACATTAATGAGGACTGGGGTATTAAGCGCAGTCACGCCTCATTCACTGATGACATCCTGGACTTCCAGTTTCCCCGACGATATAATCTTCCACAAATGGATCAATATGGAGGAAGAACCGATCCAGGACATCATTTGATGAGGTATGCATGGTATATGAATGCCGTAGAAACACTTGACGCGATGAAATGTAAAGCCTTTCCGATATATCTTGAAGATGTTGCATTGATGTGGTTCACTCGACTCCCTCCCCGATCGGTATCAAGCTTTATAGAACTAAGCGAACGTTTTATGAACCAGTTCTGACTCCATGCCCGAAAATCTAAAAGCATCATTGAACTGTCTAGAATCAAGCGTGCTCCTGGTGAATCTATGAACTCATATTTAGATAGCTTTAATCTAGCAGTTACCGAAGCAAGCGACCCATATGAGCCAACCATTTTTGATGGCGTTAATAAATGGGGTCGATCCAGACATGGAGTTCGGAGGATATCTGGCTGGAAAACCGCCATTGACAAGGGAATCGTTTTATGAAAAGGCATATATTCACCTGCCGCGAGAGGAAATATACGCCAATCGAAAAAGAAAATATGACGGAGCGTCCAGAGAAGACATTCAAAGTAATGTCGTTGTGAAGCAGTCCGATGACAATTCAGGGAAGGACGAGGTAAACGTCGACAACAAAAATGAAGGAAATAGCAATCGGAATAGAAATGATGGAAAAAGAAATAGGAATCGAGGAAATAACTCTGGAAAAAGGCCTCGATTTCAAACTTTTAATATTTACACGCTATTGAATGACACCTTGGAAAACATTTATCTGGATACTTACAACGTTTTACAATATAAGAAACCTCCACCCAGAGACTCCACTGAGAAGAAGCTTGCAACTAGAAAATTCTTTCTGTTTAATGGAAACCACGACCATTCTACAAACGAATGTCGTCATCTTAGAGATGTTATTGAAAAATTGTTTCGAGAAGGAAAGTTAGACGAATACAAGGTTTCCCCAAGAGACAAGGGGAAAGGAGAGCAAGCTCCAAGTCAGAACCAACCTGCCTCCAAACCCACTGCCCAACAGAAGGCGAAGGGTATTTTCATCAATACCATAGTTGGGGCCCTGCATCAAGGTGGGTCCAGTAACAGGACAATGGAACAGTATGTTAATGCAGCCAAACATCCTGAAATAGGGGAATGTAGTAATCTTGAAGAAACCGCACCAGTAAAACAGCAGAAGACAGCAACTGATAATATTGTCTTCCGAGATAGAGAAAGTGTTGGAGTTGAGGCACCGAGCACTGATCCATTAGTAATAACTACCATAATAAAGTCCTTGTGGATAATGGGAGTTCTGCTAACATCGTTCTTAAGAAGGCTTTTTATCAGATGAAATTGGAGATGAAGGATTTAAAGCCGTGTGATCGGTGGATTTATGGCTTTAATGGAACCTTAACTGCCCCGATTGGAGTGATAGACTTGCCCGTAGAGTTAGGTGAGGGAGAGCGTAGAAGAATGAGGATCCTCCAATTTGTCATCACGGAAATTGACTCACCCTACAACACTTTCCTAGGACGGAGAACATTTTTGGAATTTAGAGCTATCATTGCTCCATTGTGCCTGCTGATGAAATTCCCAACGGATGCCGGGGTGGCAATGATTCGTGGCAATCAAGTTATCCGTAGAGCCTGCTCTATGGCAGAGTTGAAGATGTTACGTAACGAAAAAAGCTCAGAGCCCAATAATACTTCCTCTCCTCCTAAGGAGAACTCGACATGGCAACTAAAGACAATACTGCCGACGGAATCGCCCGACGACCAACATGAAGATATCGACCCTAGAGAGAACTAGGAACCAGGAGCCAGAAAGGCGGCACTCAACGAGGCAACTATTGACATTCCAATCAATAACGATGACCCGACAAAGGTCTTGAAGATTGCATCTCATTTGGATTCTTTTCGGATGAAAGAATTAACTAATTTTTTGAAAGAAAACCTTGATGTGTTTGATTGGACCCATGCAGACAATTGTGGAATTCCCCCCTCGATCATGAGCCATTCACTAAGGATAAACCCAAAGCATCCTCCCATGAAGCAAAAAAGGCGTAAGTTGGGCCCAGAAAGGTCAGCAACCATGAAAGAAGAAGTAGAGAAGTTGAGGAATAATGGATTCATCAGAGACTCAACATATCCCAACTGGATATAAAATGCCGTCCTGGTTAAGAAGTCAAATCCGAAGTGGCGAACCTACATCGACTTTTCTGATCTCAACAAAGCTTGCCCAAATGACAGTTTTCCACTCCCCAGGATTGATCAATTGGTAGACTCAACGGCGGGGCTTGAGCTTCTCTTCTTCAAGGGCGCATATTCAGGGAACAACCAAATCCCCATGCATGTACCTGATCAGGAACACACAAGTTTCTTTATGCACTTAGGGTTGTATTGTTATGTGGTGATGCCATTCGGACTAAAGAATGCCAGAGCTACGTATTAGCGTTTGGTGAACCAAGTGTTTTACAATCAGATCGGGAAAACAATGGAAGTTTATGTAAACGACATGCTTATGAAGTCTGGGCAGTCCTCCAATCAGACAAAATACTTAGCAGAGATGTTCGAAATTCTACGGCTGTACGGGATGAAGTTGAACCCTTTGAAATGTTCATTCGGGGTTGCATCCGAGAACTTTCTCGGGTTCGTAGTCAGCTCCTGAGGGATCGAGATTAATCCTGACCAGATTGCAGCAATCAGAAACATAGAAGAGCCATGAAAGATTAGGGATGTTCAAAGTTTGGCTGGAAAAGTTGCGGCATTAAGCAGATTAATTTCCAAAGCCACAGGCAAATGTGTTCCTTTCTTTGATTTAATTAAGTGAGGGAAACGAAATTTTGAATGGAACCCTGACTGTGTAGAGGCCTTTCGAAACTTGTTGGATCTGTTAGAGAAACCCCCAATTTTGTCTAAACCGGTAGACCATGAGGATCTATTCATATATTTAGCAGTGTCACCTCATGCCATTAGCTCAGCTCTGGTACGCGAGGAGGACAAAATTCAGAGGCCGATGTATTATGTAAGCAAGAAGTTAGCGGCAGCAGAGCGCAATTACCCAAGGATAGAAAAATTTGCTTATAGCCTCCTAATTGCATACCAAAAACTCCATCATTATTTTTAGGCTCATCCAATTGTTGTGTATATTGATCATCCACTATAAGTGCCAGAAATTTGCCAAAGTTCCTAAGGCACCTCCAAGTCAACTTAAATCAATAGTGAGCCCATGGTCGTTCGCTGTGTGGGAGATAGACATCATTGGAACCCTGCCAATCGCTAAAGGAGGAGCCAAATATGCAATCGTGGCCGTGGATTATTTCACACAATGGGCAGAAGCCAAACCCTTAACTATGATCACGACAAAGTGGGTGATAAATTTGTGGTTAGGAATATCATCGATTTGGAATACCAAAAACCATCATAATTGACAATGGAACCCAATTCGATAGCACAGAATTCAAAAATTTCTTGCCAGAAGTATAAGATTGACAAAAGATACACTACAATAGGTCCCCCGCAATCAAATGGACAAGTTGAGGCGATAAACAAAACTATTAAGTTCATCCTTAAAAAAATGATTGGAACACGAAAAGGCCATGTGCGTCAACGAATTACCATTGACATTATTGGCTTATCAAACGACTTACAAGACGGCAACGGGTCATACCCCTTTTTCACTTTCTTTTGGATCAAAAGCAGTCATTCCGCTGGAGTTGAAAGTTCCCTCTCATAGGGCGACGTATTACGATCCGATGACAAACAAAGCGCTTCTCCTTAAGTCCCTGGATATGGTTGAAGAGAAGAGAGACAAAGCGGACTTGCGTGCCCCGAGGCACATGCGCCAAGTGACATGTTACTATGATAGGAAAGATTGTCCTCGGACCTTTGAATCTGGGGACTTAGTACTGAAGCGTGTCTTTCTACCCCCAGTCCATCTGGGTCCGAAGTGGGAAGGACCATATATCATCCAGCGGAAACTTGATATAGGAGCTTTCAAGTTAACGACCATGGATGACGAAGAGACTCCCAGAGATTGGAATGCCCAAAACTTGCGGTAGTATTTGGCTTAGATCGATATTGTTTTCTTTTGTTTTATGAACCATCTAAAAAGGCTCGGCTTGCCTAGAAAAGTTTGGTTGACATAAGCAAAAGATTATGAAGTGGACGTAGGCCACGACTTGGCCAAACCACTATAAAAATATCGTGTGTGATTTACTTTTTTTACATGAATATCTTTACATTTTGTGATTGTTGTGAACTGAGTACGATATATTAAATTTGAATTAAATTTTTTGAGTTCAACCGGTGAAACTCTACCATTAGAAATTATGTGTGGAAAGAAACCGGAGCGAACGATATAACCGTTCGCCTAACAAGATCAAGAGGATGGGAAGACAACATCCCCAACTCTAATTCTCATGATTAGGGAAAGAGTATAAAGGATGGGTAGACGATGTCCCAAAGGCATGAAGGTGCACCACGATAGAAGAGCGCTTTGAATTCACTCTAGCCTGACCATACGACAGGAGAGTATAAAGGTGCTAAGAATACGTACCAATGAAAAGAATCTTGGCCCCACTAAAGGGCTGGGGGCAAATTAATGTCCAGCCTAATCAATCTCCAACAAGCTCTGGCTAGGAACTTTATTCAAGATCGATTGGGGCATACACACTACACTTCTCTGTTGTTAATCATTTAGCTTAATGATGATGTCGTGACATACACGTATTGTTATTTGCAGGGAGCCTAGGCAGGACTATTTGTTTTGTTTTTTTTGTTTATTATATAACTTACTATTGTTGTATATAACGGTGTTGTATACACAATTATATGATTTTTGTTTGATGATAACAACCAAATAAATATTATTTTAATGTGTTTGATATTGTACTGGTATTATACATCACAGACTGGAATATAATATTTATATTTAAATAAAATACAACTGTACAGAAATTTAAATATTCACAGTATTTTATTTGAATAGAATATTTTATTTCAATATCAAACAGTACAAATTTTTATACCTCACTATTTGTACATCTCTGTTTTACACTTCATAACATATCAGATTTCATATATACAGCTCCTCATTACAGATTAACTCAATCACTCTTTTTGTACATACATTCAGTCTCAACACTCAAATTTACATACATACACTTTGACACATTCATTGACACTACACACTGTCTTCTTATCTTCAGTCTTCTGTCTTCACAGCTCTCTGTCAGTCCAGTCAATCCAGTCTTCATACCTGTCACATGAAACACACACACACACAGTACACTGCAATAGAAATGAAACAGAATAAATGCAAATATAAATTTTATTTTTAAAATTTTATTTGCCTCAGAATTTCGGTGTGTTTCTCATCATTTTTCTGACTCGATCTGATTTAATCCGACTGTGTCTAGACAGCTTGTGATATTCACAGTGATACACTGTAAATACCACAAGGCAGTCAGTGCATATATATAAAAAATATTTCAGTGCAGGGACAAGAAAATCAGTCTGATGGCTGCATATACACACGTGTATAAAAATAAACGTGTGCACTGCCTCGCCAATCAGTGTGCAACTGAGGAGTTGCCACGTGGACCTGCTCAACTCAGTGCACATGCAAAGGACAGTGCAACATGGACATGGAGACGAGTACAAGTCAACAAAGCATGATTCAAGCCAACAAAGAGTAAATTTGGACAGCTCAAAACAAAATCCACAAGTCAGTGTGTCAACGCAAATCTATTTGCAATGTTTCAGGTACATGTAAACAATGGTGGAACCAGTCCAAACACAATGGAGCAGCTAGGTTAAAGCACAGGTTTAAGAATGATTTCTCAAAATGGTCAAGCAAAACTGCAAATACATGATTCGAGTCAAACAGCATATGCATGGATGGTGCAGCTACAATTTTCACACAGCAAACGCAAGTGGAATCGAATCAGCATAGCAAGTGAACATGAGTGCACTCAACACATTCAAATGGAACATGCCAAAATAGTCGAGCCAACATTGTGATGATCCAGCAACATAGCATAATCATGATAAAGGCAACAAGTGCAGATGCTTGCATGACAAAGCATGGCAGCAAAAGAAGCATGTATCTTGGTGCATGATATAAGAAACATAAGTGTAGAAGCAACAAACTTCAACATGGTAAAACAGTGTATGGTCAAGTATGTTCAAGGAAGAAAACAACTCAAGCCAAACCATAGTGAGCATGAATCAAGGATGTCGAGCCATATTCAAAACATTCAAGAATGGTAATGCATGAATATGTGTCAGCACTTGGTGAATAATGTCATAAATATCTTAGGCAAGAAATTAAGATATCACATGAGCAATAATTCACAGTGGACATTTTTTTTGGCAAACATTCAAACTGTTTTCCAGTAATCAGCAAATTACAATGATGTTTTTGGTAAGAAGAAATTCAGAAGTAAATTCGGATAGAAATGAATTTGCTCAAGTCATTTTTAGCAAGAAATTCATTTCAAGATTTTTTTTAAATACTGGAAATAAAATATTGGATTTTTTTCTAGTTGGCCAAGAACACACACAAATGTTTTTCATCAATCCATCGAAATATGAAACTGTGGATACAAGCATGGAATGTGTTGAAATCTGTCTATTTCGTTTCCAGAATTACAGGAACTAGGCTGGTAAAAACATATTTCAGAAATCATCAACATATTTGGCAATCAACTGTAAATGATTTCCCTTTTTATGGCAAGGTTAAGAATATTTCTGAAATGGGCACAAATCATTTATCCAGGAATATACATTTTTTTTTTGAACAAAAATTGGCAAGTGTCAAAGTCAATTCGAGTGTATATATGGCAAGAGAGTTTCATGGTCCTTAAAATCATTTCCAGTAAATGAAACTTTATGGCAAGAAAATCACGCAACTGCCACATTTCAAATGAATCAAAAATCACGCAAAGGATTATTTGCCAGATTTAAACTAAGACCAAATTCAAGACTAGACTCAAACAAGTGCCACGGGAGCAATTTCATTCAAGTCGTATAACAAAAGGGGAAAGCATTAATCAGCAAATCAGACGAGCCATTCAGTGAAATCAGAGCTCAATTAAAGGATTTCTAAATCCTATAAACACAACCATTCATCACTGGCAAGTATTAATTTTTTTTGGAAAACGAACAACAAAAATCCAAAGAGCAGAAAAAGTCGAATTCATTCATACTCACAGTTTTCGATCGAGAGAAAGCCCAAATCGGAGAGGAGCATCAAATCGACTAACGTCAACTAAGTGAAGCATCAGAGAATCAAAATCTTTCAAGCAATCGACCGATTTTGGGATAAATCAGAAAACCCTAGAAGTTTTCCAGGTCGCCATTTTTTGGAGCAAAAGTGATCGGGTGAATGATAATGAAAATGGGCCGACCGAATAAAAATGGGCTAAGTCTATGTGCCTTATTTTAATTTCTCAAGGACTAGGGTTTTACTTTGTTTAATCTCTTGATTTCTTGTTATTTTTGTTTTGTTTTTCCGTTTGTATAATCAGTCAGTACAGTTTCTAGAAGTCTGTAAAATTCTAGGGGATTCAGTCAGGGTGTTGACTGACAGTTGACAGAGTCTGTAAAATCTGGATTATTGGTTACGGGTTGTAATCAGGGAAAATCTGATCGAGGGGATATCGATCAGTCTACGGTTTTGAGCGTAGGGTTAGAATAGGAGCAGGGTTTGCGAGTGTACATGGTCTTGTATGCGGGATCTGTTCTATCACCTAGTAAAAACCTTAGAAATGCAGCAGTAGGCAGGGTTTTGCCGAAGCTGGGTATATCTGCGTGTGATTTATTTTCTGCATTTCTGTTTCTGCTTTATTCTGTGATCTGTTTATTTTTATTTATCTCGTTTGATTTTTAATTCAGTTAAAAACTGTCAAAAACCCTATTCACCCCCCCTCTAGGGTTATTCTAGACCCATCAGTGGTATCAGAGCCAGGTATTCTGTTAACTCTAGAGTAATGGTGATTCCTAGTTGTCAGTCGATAGAGAGTCAGTCCAGCTCATCTCCAACTATTTTTAATGGAACAGATTTTTCAAACTGGAAATCCGAAATAGAATTTTATTTAAAATCTGTTAATGTTAAATGTTGGGATACTATTATAAATGGGAGTGATATGTCTGATAATAGAAACATTGTTTTCGATTCTCGTACTATGAATATCATATTTGATTATCTCAGTACCGAACAGTTTATTCACGTATCTCATTGTTTGACTGCGCAGGATGTCTGGAGAACTCTCAACAAGCTCTATGGAAAAACTGATGACTGCTCAAAACCCCAGAATGTCAACTCAAATTCAGATCTGTGCTTGAAAGGAGAAACAGATGGATCAAACGATGGAGAATCAACAGATGCTGAAACTGAAAATCTCACATACGAAGATTTGGTTTATATGCGCACTGATTTAACTAAATCTGTTGATAAACTCCAATCTAAAAACAAATCTCTGAAATCTATGAATTCTGAGTTAATTGGCAAAATTGATGATTTGGAATCACAACTTAAATCGTTTGAAAACTTTTCAAAGTCTGATTGTAAAAATTGTCTGAAATTGGAAACCAATCTTGTTCATCTCAGTAAAAATATTCAAAAGTTTGAAAAAGAAATTTTTATCTTAAAAGAAAACAAGATTGAGTTATCAAGTTTGAATAATTTTTTACAAAAGGAATTTGAAATTTTCAAGACTGATATATATTCCAAATTTGAAATTGCTGAAAAAGAAAATTTGTTGAAATCTGATTTGATTTTGAAAGAACTGGAAAACGAGATTGAAAAATCCAAGAAATTTGGGTTTGAAAAACAAAAACTTTTTGAATCTGAGATTGCTGAGTCCCAAACCAAAATAAAGTTACTCAATGATGAAAATTTGGTTTTGAAATCTGATTTTGAAAGATGTGAGATCACTAAAAATCGTTGTTCAGATTTATTGAAAGAAAATGGTGATCTTAAAACTGAAATTCAACAACTTGAAACAATCTTGTCTAATTTTTCAAACGGTGAAAAATCTTTGAATATGTTGTTGAAAAACCAATTTTCTGTTCAAAATAAACATGGACTTGGGTTTGGGAAAAATAATGTTTTTGAAAGACGAATTTCGAATGATTTGAAAAATCCTTCAAACAACCTTGAAAAGAATCGATTTGAAAATTTGAACTCTTATAATTTCAAAGGATTTTTGAGTCAAAATCAAAATGAGAAATTGTTTTATAATAATCCTTCTAAACAATCCTGGATCCCAAAAAGAAATAAACCAAACTTCATGAAACTCAAACAGATTTGGGTTCCAAAGGGTACAAAAGTAAATTCAGAGGGTTTGTTATACAAACAGGTTTGGGTACCAAAACGAATAAATAAAACTGTGGGTGGTTTTACAAACTTTGTTAGACCACTCAATTCTATCAACTGTTAGGTATCTGAAGTGGCTGAGGAGCTGCAGTGCGAAAAGAGAACTGAATTCAAAATGCTCAATAATTCTGTAATCACAGTTCCTTAGCCAAGCTTGATGAGTTAGAAAGTCTGTTTTTTTTTATCGTATGTCAGGTATGATTTCTAACCTCATCCTTGTAAATATTTCTTCTTTGTTTATTTCTCCTTCTTCTACCCCTTTCTTTTTTATTTTTCTGCTGTTTGTTTTTATTTGATTTGTCACTACCATATCTCTTTGTTTATTCTGTGCTTCTTAAACTTCCAATTGCAGTTCTCATGATTTTCTGGAAATTCATTTTATTTGAATAAAACTCTCTTGTTTATAATCATTTCCAGATTCTGAATTTAAGCTTGTAAATATCTGCAATTGTTTTGAAGTTTATTTTTATTTCTGAATTCATAACAGTGTTATTGTATTCTTGTCATATCTTGAACACTGTTAATTTGAATTCTAAATTTTTGAAGTTCTGAATATTCAATGAAATTTCACACACCTTTGCTGTTCTGAATTTATTCTAATTCATTTTAGAAAAGCTCAAAATATTATACTCATTGCAGCACTCTGCTATTTATCAGTTGTGATGATTTCATTAATTTTCAGATTGACTTGTACATTTTTGGATTGGCTTGAATCTCAGTGATACATCTTGGAATTCATCTTTATTCATGATTATTATGGTTGAAATTAGTTTGTTTGAAATCATCTGAAATTCTTGATATTTTGAATATCACACACCTCTTAAAATTTGAAATAATCAACCTCGTGTGACTGATTCATTATATCTCAAACTTGACATCGATTCAATTGATTTCAAATAAATTATTGTTTAATTGTGTAGATCATGAATATCTCTCATTTCTGATGTAAATGATCTGAAATAACTCTTCTGTTTGTCAGAAATATTTGTGTAAATTCTTTGAGAATTGGGATTTGAATGTCATTGGTATTTCATGAATATTTGACTTGAATACTAGTTTGTTTAAAATCATTTGAATTTATTGATTTATTGAATCACACACATATTCTGAATCTAAAGTTTATAAACCGTGTGATTGATTCGTTGAATCCGGATATCTTCGCAATTCATTCAAATGATTTAAAATAAACTATATTTAATCCTGGATCATGAACAATTCTTTGACTGTTTGAAATATCTTTGGAACATCTCCTTGACAAGTCTGCTTTGAAAATAATTTTTGTGCTGCTCAGTTATAGTTCTGGAAAATATGTTTTGGTGACTGCTTGTTTTGGAATCAAATACATACCATGCTCTGATACATGAAATTAATTTGCTTGATCTGACTGGGCTTTGTATTTAAGATTTTTTTGTATGTGGTATACTTGTTTGTCTCAAATGTCTTGTTACCATTCCTCATAAATAGAGACACCAAGTGGTATCAGAAGCGCCTTATATTTGTCTCACCCATCTGTACTTAGATTGAAATCTTCACCATGTATAAATCCACACACTCTTTTTGTCTTGTACACATTTTTTCCCTCTTGTCGTGTATAAATCAGCATATTCCTCTTGTATTTGATTTTCAATTTTAGAATTATTTATTAATTATTCATTCAGAAATTGAAATCAATATCCAAATTGTTCTATAATTCATCAAAATATATCAGAATTTGAAATTGTGATGAATTATGACTGCAATATATTTCACAACAAGATTTTATCTGGATTTTCATGATGGTTGAATATTAATTATAATATCTTTGAACTGGCAATTATTTCACGACCATCCTCATTATCTATCATCATTCTGCCATCCATGATAATTTTTTTTATAAATGTGGAGAGTTTAATGTTTTTTAAAATCATCTTGAATAAACAGTGAAAATATTTGTGATGGAATTGTGGTTATATTATTTTTCAGAATTAGTGTCAATTGAAAATTTTCAATAATCCCGGTACAGTTGGTCATATTTCATAATATAATTAATTTAGAAATTTATTTCACAGTCCATTTCTGTACCTACCCCATCTTCTATCATCCATATATTGGTTTTATACCGAGGAGTTTTTTTCTTTTAGAAGCTGAAATGATAAACATATAGAATAAATATATAAGTGTGTCTTTAACCTCATTTAAAAATCCAAGCTCTGGTCATGCATGGTTAAGAGACAACTTATAATTTAAGCTGCGACTGACCCCATTTAAAAATCCAAGCTCTGGTTATGCGTGGTCAGTGTGCTCTTAAATAAATAAATAAATTAAAAAAAAATATGTGCTATAAATTGAAATTGTTCTGAAATTCTCCTTTGTGTATAAACCAGCCTATCAATCCTTTTTCTGTCTGTGAAATGTGTTGAAATCTTATGACGTATTATGATTTGTTGATTGATGGGTATTGGGATTTGAGATTATTCGATTTTGTCACATAAATTGAATTATTAACTATAGTCCAAATCCATCACTGTTTTTGTGCTTCAATTTTATAAAATTCCTTTGAAAATTAATTGGAATTCATTTTTATATAACTCTCCTCATTTATATAAACTTCATCGTAAATCAGTCATTTTCTGCAATGTGAAATATGCCACTAGTTCTCAGTTTATTATGATTTTTGTTTGACTGATTGAGATTTATGATGACCATTCTTTCTCTTATGCTGAAAATTTTTTTGGTCGTGTTTCATCTGCATTTTAAATTCTGTATCCTTTTGATGATAACAAAAGGGGGAGAATGGATTAGATTTTGATTTATGAGTGAATATTTTATAAATATTTTTAATTTTGAAAATTTATTATTATTCATAACATTCCTTTCACTCATGCACAGTTATAGGGGGAGTCTCTGCTGTAGGGGGAGCTGATAAATAGGGGGAGTTCAATATTCACTGTCAAACACATCTGTTGCATACAAAATCTTTTATTTGTTTGTCATCATCAAAAGGGGGAGATTGTTGTATATAACGGTGTTGTATACACAATTATATGATTTTTGTTTGATGATAACAACCAAATAAATATTATTTTAATGTGTTTGATATTGTACTGGTATTATACATCACAGACTGGAATATAATATTTATATTTAAATAAAATACAACTGTACAGAAATTTAAATATTCACAGTATTTTATTTGAATAGAATATTTTATTTCAATATCAAACAGTACAAATTTTTATACCTCACTATTTGTACATCTCTGTTTTACACTTCATAACATATCAGATTTCATATATACAGCTCCTCATTACAGATTAACTCAATCACTCTTTTTGTACATACATTTAGTCTCAACACTCAAATTTACATACATACACTTTGACACATTCACTGACACTACACACTGTCTTCTTATCTTCAGTCTTCTGTCTTCACAGCTCTCTGTCAGTCCTATCAGTCCAGTCTTCATACCTGTCACATGAAACACACACAGTACACTACAATAGAAATGAAACAGAATAAATGCAAATATAAATTTTATTTTTAAAATTTTATTTGCCTCAGAATTTCGGTGTGTTTCTCATCATTTTTCTGACTCGATCTGATTTAATCCGACTGTGTCTAGACAGCTTGTGATATTCACAGTGATACACTGTAAATACCACAAGGCAGTCAGTGTATATATATAAAAAATATTTCAGTGCAGGGACAAGAAAATCAGTCTGATGGCTGCATATACACACGTGTATAAAAATAAACGTGTGCACTGCCTCGCCAATCAGTGTGCAACTGAGGAGTAGCCACGTGGACCTGCTCAACTCAGTGCACATGCAAGGGACAGTGCAACATGGACATGGAGACGAGTACAAGTCAACAAAGCATGATTCAAGCCAACAAAGAGTAAATTTGGACAGCTCAAAACAAAATCCACAAGTCAGTGTGTCAACGCAAATCTATTTGCAATGTTTCAGGTACATGTAAACAATGGTGGAACCAGTCCAAACACAATGGAGCAGCTAGGTTAAAGCACAGGTTTAAGAATGATTTCTCAAAATGGTCAAGCAAAACTGCAAATACATGATTCGAGTCAAACAGCATATGCATGGATGGTGCAGCTACAATTTTCATACAGCAAACGCAAGTGGAATCGAATCAGCATAGCAAGTGAACATGAGTGCACTCAACACATTCAAATGGAACATGCTAAAATAGTCGAGCCAACATTGTGATGATCCAGCAACATAGCATAATCATGATAAAGGTAACAAGTGCAGATGCTTGCATGACAAAGCATGGCAGCAAAAGAAGCATGTATCTTGGTGCATGATATAAGAAACATAAGTGTAGAAGCAACAAACTTCAACATGGTAAAAAAGTGTATGGTCAAGTATGTTCAAGGAAGAAAACAACTCAAGCCAAACCATAGTGAGCATGAATCAAGGATGTCGAGCCATATTCAAAACATTCAAGAATGGTAATGCATGAATATGTGTCAGCACTTGGTGAATAATGTCATAAATATCTTAGGCAAGAAATTAAGATATCACATGAGCAATAATTCACAGTGGACATTTTTTTTGGCAAACATTCAAACTGTTTTCCAGTAATCAGCAAATTACAATGATGTTTTTGGTAAGAAGAAATTCAGAAGTAAATTCGGATAGAAATGAATTTGCTCAAGTCATTTTTAGCAAGAAATTCATTTCAAGATTTTTTTTAAATACTGGAAATAAAATATTGGATTTTTTTCTAGTTGGCCAAGAACACACACAAATGTTTTTCATCAATCCATCGAAATATGAAACTGTGGATACAAGCATGGAATGTGTTGAAATCTGTCTATTTCGTTTCCAGAATTACAGGAACTAGGCTGGTAAAAACATATTTCAGAAATCATCAACATATTTGGCAATCAACTGTAAATGATTTCCCTTTTTATGGCAAGGTTAAGAATATTTCTGAAATGGGCACAAATCATTTATCCAGGAATATACACTTTTTTTTCTGAACAAAAATTGGCAAGTATCAAAGTCAATTCGAGTGTATATATGGCAAGAGTGTTTCATGGTCCTTAAAATCATTTCCAGTAAATGAAACTTTATGGCAAGAAAATCACGCAACTGCCACATTTCAAATGATTCAAAAATCACGCAAAGGATTATTTGCCAGATTTAAACTAAGACCAAATTCAAGACTAGACTCAAACAAGTGCCACGGGAGCAATTTCATTCAAGTCGTATAACAAAAGGGGAAAGCATTAATCAGCAAATCAGACGAGCCATTCAGTGAAATCAGAGCTCAATTAAAGGATTTCTAAATCCTATAAACACAACCATTCATCACTGGCAAGTATTAATTTTTTTTGGAAAACGAACAACAAAAATCCAAAGAGCAGAAAAAGTCGAATTCATTCATACTCACAGTTTTCGATCGAGAGAAAGCCCAAATCGGAGAGGAGCATCAAATCGACTAGCGTCAACTAAGTGAAGCATCAGAGAATCAAAATCTTTCAAGCAATCGACCGATTTGGGGATAAATCAGAAAACCCTAGAAGTTTTCCAGGTCGCCATTTTTTGGAGCAAAAGTGATCGGGTGAATGATAATGAAAATGGGCCGGCCGAATAAAAATGGGCTAAGTCTATGTGCCTTATTTTAATTTCTCAAGGACTAGGGTTTTACTTTGTTTAATCTCTTGATTTCTTGTTATTTTTGTTTTGTTTTTCCGTTTGTATAATCAGTCAGTACAGTTTCTAGAAGTCTGTAAAATTCTAGGGGATTCAGTCAGGGTGTTGACTGACAGTTGACAGAGTCTGTAAAATCTGGATTATTGGTTACGGGTTGTAATCAGGGAAAATCTGATCGAGGGGATATCGATCAGTCTACGGTTTTGAGCGTAGGGTTAGAATAGGAGCAGGGTTTGCGAGTGTACATGGTCTTGTATGCGGGATCTATTCTATCACCTAGTAAAAACCTTAGAAATGCAGCAGTAGGCAGGGTTTTGCCGAAGCTGGGTATATCTGCGTGTGATTTATTTTCTGCATTTCTGTTTCTGCTTTATTCTGTGATCTGTTTATTTTTATTTATCTCGTTTGATTTTTAATTCAGTTAAAAACTGTCAAAAACCCTATTCACCCCCCTCTAGGGTTATTCTAGATCCATCAACTATTTGTCGCTTGTGTTTTCATTTGATCAAAACGGACGACAAACATGCAAATATACCGCATCATAGAAAAACAAACTACTTTATTTACATAAGTGCAGGTTTGTACAATGATACTAAGCAAAAGATGCGAAGGCTGCACTTGGTACAGCAACAGCAGACCAGTGGAAAACAAAATAGATAAGATCAAACTACGTTTGCTTAGGCTTTGCGGAGGTTTTGGACTTCTTGGCGGGTATGAGCCTGGCTTTCTCCTCTTTCTCAACTTCGGTAAGGATGCGCTTCGTCCTACCTTTGTCAATTGCAGAAACATTAGGAACGGTTGGAGTTTGCCGACTCAAACCTCCCGCTATTGACCTGGCAGATAGCTTGACAACTAATCCTAACTTAGGAGCAATATCCTGAAGAGGATCAACATTGAGAGGTTCTTCCCTTTCGACTTTGGCTTTTATAAGCGCATCTTTGTTTGCCTTCATCTCGGCCCAAGTCATGTTTTCAGCTTTTTTTGGGACCTCCAATCACAGCTACGTCATCATCCTTCTCGTTCCCATCACAACCGTTATCTTCTTTCAGAGCATCTATCACGTCTCCATCTTTGGGAATATCAGAGCTAGATGATGTGAGAGTTTTGTCCATGACCTTTTCCTATTTGTCCTTGATCTTCTCTGCAAATCTAGAGCCAGTAGCTTCATCCTTTTTCTCCCGAGCCTCCTCAACAGACTTTGCACCGATGATTCCTCCTTCTTGTTCATCGGCCTTTTTGGTTGGCTCTAAACCTACAAGATGAGAAAAGACAGTTATTAGCTCAGAAGAAAAAGCGGGTTCTTCGATTATTTGTCCAATAATATTACGAAAAATTGAGATTGCTTTAACAAATTGAGGTGAAAAGCTAATTTTGCCTTGGCACTTTCAGAGTTAGCATCCTTGGCTTGCTTTTTCAAATCTAAGCATTCCTGACTATGAGATTCCAGTACAATGTGATAACGCTTTTGTATTTCCTCGTGTTGCTGTTTTTTCATAGTTATCAGCATTTCGCAAAGCAAGAGCAAGTTATGCCTGTGCTTCCTCAACTTCCTTCTCTGTATCTTTCAAAATGGTCTCATTGTACTCAGCCATTTCCTTCATGTTATCTATATCAGTGATCAAGTCCCGAATAATCTTGGAGAGATTGTGCGAATACTTATACATCTCCTTATATTGCTTATCTGCTAAATCTATTTTTTCCTTAACATCATCCGCCCATTTCGAAGGCATCGACTCGAAAGAGGGAACAAATTGCATATGGTCAAAGTAATGATGTGGAAATTGTTTCTTCAAAAATGCCAATTTCTCTTTAATCTTGAGATCGAGTGATATAGGCTTGGCTACCGATAAGTCGATATTTCATCATTTAGCAGGTACGATCGATGTCTTGCCTTTATCTTAACCTTTCTCAGAAACTTTATGTTTGTCTTGTGGATCAACATGCTTCGACGGTGGCTTCTCTTGAGGATGCTTCTCTTTAGGAGGAGTCAGAACTTTGGAACGTGGTTTATCTCATTCATGACGGTCCTGGTGACTCTTATGCTTGTCAAGATCTGAGCGACGGGGAGAACGGGATCACGAAGGATAAGGGCTGCCGGAATCATAGTGTCTCCTGTCATCCCTACCACGGCTTTTATGTCGACCATGTTCGGTATCGAAGTCAAACCTGGGCATGCTTGAGCGGGTTTTCCTGATATAGTAGCATTGATGTGTAATTTGTTCTGCAAAACAATATAAGTACACATTAGAATCAAGATTGGTATAGAACACAAGTGTTGTGATGTGCAGTGCAAGTGTAATGCATATATCCTAGGTGATTCCCCCAATGGACCAGAGCCTGAAGTTAGGCCTGTGTGCGCAGTTTCCCTGACTTTCGTAGGAGTAACGTCTTCTTCTGAGTTAAGAGTAAGAGGATCTGTTCTAAAATCTCCGGAAGTATAAATGGCGTCGGGCAGGGGAATTGCCCCTAAACCCTGGTATATAGAATCATCCATAAGAGAATCATCACCTCAGGATGTGATTAATGGTAGCTCTCTTGGGGAAGTTGGTTTTTCAGGAGTAGCTGCATCCTCAGGAGTGATGTATTTATCCCTATCTTTGTAAGCTGTATTGGCTAATATATCGTCTTAGGTTGAAGCGGGAGAAGGACTCTTTTGAGGCATAGTTGGACCTTTCGAGCTTTCTCCCTTCTCAGGTAAGGTTTCAATTGGCCCTTCAACTGGGGGTATATATACATAGGGACCTTGAAACACCCCACCTCCGTTAAGGTCACTCACAAAGGGAATGCCTTAACTTCGATGGAGCATTCTAGGTAAAAGACACAGAAAGTTTACAAGACAGAAATATAAGAAGCGGAAAATAAAACTAACTTTATTTCAAACATGGTTCAATACAAAAACCCATTACAGTAAATTGTTTCAACATAATTTCCAAAACATTTCATCATACTCTCTGTCTTGATTAAAACATAAAGAAGCATATAACATAAATAAAACTGCATAAATCCCCAAGTATAGTGTGTCCAAAGCCATAGCCAAAGATAAGAGATTCCAAATCGTACATCACAGAGTCTTCAAGATTGGAAAGATGAACGGTCCAAATTAAGCTGAGCTATTCCCTCCCTGGCTACTTGAGGGGGAGGGGGGAAACGGAAGAAAAGAAGACGAAAGAAAAATGGGTTAGACATAAGTCTGAGTAAGTCTAGTGACTTTTCAGTGTGTGAATAAGGAAAAGGGTCATGATAGGAATAAAATGAAAATAGGACAATACCTTAACAGCAAACTAACATAAACCTATATAAGGCAGGATAACCGAATATACATCGCACCCATGTTTAATTCTCTACACCTACTTATACTTATCCAACTAGCACCACATGTTCATGGTGAAATGATTCCCTTATATCGATTAGCTCCTACTCGCATGCATTTATCACGTGTGTCCTTCGGCCTCCGCTTGACTGTAGATACCTGTGCTGGTCCCACCACAGGGTGTATCAAATCATATGGTGGCAACCCGACATGATTCAAGATGCACAGTGTATGACTACTGATGCCCAGTGCCTGTTTTTTCCACCTTGGAGTAAGTGCACGCCCGTACTCCGCCGGAACCAACACTGATGCACCACCGCCGATGTTTTTGACCGCTTATAATCAGCCCAGTAATCGTGCCCCACCCTGCCTAGTTCAGGGTCCTATGATACATCTACGTGGGTTACTGCTGAAATGGGTCCCTGTTACTAGGGTTTTCCAGCCAACATGTTAAATTGGTTAAGTGTCCAAATTTACCTAATCCCACCCATCAGTTTAGCTAACATGTTGAATTGGTTAAGTGTTTCCTTAATTGACTTAACCCTACCACTCTTGACTTAGCTTTAATAGAGCATCAACCACTCACATTAGACAGGTATTGTTGTGGTCACTGGATGTGCCGGTCGGTTCCGGGCAGTTTTACACCACAACTCAGTCTAACCTCGAGTCCTTTTTGGGCTCAATGCACTAACCACCCACATTAGACAGGTATTGTTGTGGTCACTGGATGTGCCGGTTGGTTCCGGGTAGTTTTACACCACAACTCAGTCTAACCTCGGGTTAGGCATATTCGTCTTTTCTAAATTTATATATTTATCCTTTTATACTTATATGTAAATTTTGTCAACAATTTATTATCGTGGCCCGCTTTCTTTCCAAATCAAATTCATAATTTTTGGTAAGTAAATTATACCATTTCAATGCCATACCATTTACATGGTTATGAGCCACATATGTTAATTATGTATAATTTCATGTTTGCCCGAACGTTACCCCCGTTGTATGTTTGCAAAATTTCATAGGATGTTAGGCTCGGCGTCTTAGCCTAACTAATAAACTAAAAGGGGAAAAAGAGGAACTTGCAACATTCCAACATCATACAAAAATATGGATCTAACCACAAATGTATCACATGGACTTGGCATAATATACTTTTAATTATGAACTTGCAAACTAGATCTATGCAACATAAGTAATAAAATAATAGTTTTACAAAGAACTACCAAAATCTAATTAAACATGTAGTGGTGAACTTGCATAGGGATTGAATCATGCTAATATTGATCCAACATAAAGGCATATGGTTCTAACATATAAAGTTGTAGATCTAAACATATAGGTTTACATAATCATGTTTTTAACCTATAAACTTGCATGTATTCATAACATGATAGCATCACTTGGCTTGCATAAACATGGCATAGTTTCTAAATTGACATACAACATATAGATGTCATCACAAGGTCGTAGATCTAAACATGTATGCATAATGGATCTAAACAATTAGGCATAAACTACATGACTTGGTCTAAAACTTGTATAATATCTCCAAACTTACATATGATAATTTCATAACATCATAGGTTTATTCACCAATTTCCACATAACATAATAGGTTTGATAGACCATAATAGTTCATAGGCATATATGATAGAATAGACATGAATACACATAAATCAGCATCACATACAACTTGATACAATTCTATTTTACAATCCATTACAAACCATGTATTTAATTCATTCACATATGAAAGATAACTACACTTGCAAAAAAAGGAATTCTTGAATTCTGGGATATGTATTCTGAAATTTAATTGCTCGCCTTTGATGTAGATCGTTGAATTTTCTTAGTTGAATTAGATTAGATTTAATTTTGACGTAGCTTCAATCTTGCCTTTGAGTTGAAAGAGATGACGGCTATTCTAGGTTCACCATTGACGGCATGGTGGCTCTTGGTATGAATATTTGTGATTTAGGGTTGAGAGTTAGGTTGCTTTTATAGAGGTTTAATTAATTTAGAGCCGTCAGATTAACCCTTGAAATAATCAAGACCATCCAGTCAAGATTGGATAACGCCTCAGCCCTAATGACTCAGTAGGGAGTCAGAAATCATCATCCTTTCAGATCTGCCGGGAGGGAGGGGGGTAGGTCGACCTGTAGGGTAGGTCGACACTAGGGTCGACCTGGCCTGGGCAGGAATTTTTCCTGCCCTGCCCTCTTCTGAGTTTAAATTTGAATTTTGAAATTTTTGAAACTTCCGAAGGCTATAACTTCTTCATACGAAGTCCAATTCATGCAAACTCGGACTCTATCTCAACCAGAATTCCGAGACAAACACAATGACGTAACCCATTTCCCTTAATTCTCTAATTTAGAACTAATTATTCTTTAATTCATTACTTTAAGGTTTATCGAAAACACGGGGTGTTACATTCTCCCCTCCTTAAAGGATTTCGTCCCCGAAATCTTCAAGTCAAGAAGAACGTATATCCTACCATCCAATCGTCCATCTACTGAACCATCAAACACATGCATCCATTGTCCTTTAAATACTTCTAATGCTTCATGATCTTATGCATAGTGTGTGTACATGCCCTTATCTAATGCAAAATCAGGCAGTCTACTGATTCAGTTGACCTCCTTAATGCAAGTCATGTTGGTGTCATGCGTCCATAATGTATGCAATCTTCCCTAATCATACTTTCTACATGAGTGCACAATCATTCATACAAATGCAACATCCACATGATAACACATCGAATTTCAATCATATATAAGTACATATATGCATATGCAATTTGAAAGTGACTGAGCCGATCTAATACCTAAAGTGTGTGTATATGTATCCACGAGCAACCACTAGTAATCACTTGCAACCACTTGCAACCATCAATCATAACATGTTTCAAATACGTGTTTACATCCATTGGTTTCTACCTAAGGATCGAGAACGGTACAGAGGAAAATACTAAAAAGATATGTACGAGTATGAACAAACTTAAGGAAAAAGAGATCAAAGATGTACCCTCAAAAAGAAAAGGGTAGGCTACGCGTATTTTGGCCTCAGTCTCCCAAGTCGCGTCTTCCTCAGTGTCACTCCATTGAACTTTTAAAAGTTTTACTTCACGGTTGCGTAGCTTTTTGAATTCTGCACCCAAGATACGAGTTGGAACTCTTCTCACAGTCGCCTCTCGTTCTACTTCTACGTCCTCTAATATGCTTGGTTCCACCACTTCCGCAGACTCATGTAAGCACTTTCGTAAGTGAGAAACATGAAAGACATTATGAACTCTAGCCAATCTTTCAGGCAGCTCTACTCTGTAAGCCATCTTCCCAATCCTTTCAATGATAGGAAACGACCCTACAAATCTTGGTGCCAATTTTCCTGCGGATCCGAAGCGAACGACGTTCCTTAAAGGAGATACTTTAAGGAAAACCCTGTCCCTAACCTCAAACTCAAGGTTTGTCCTTGTCTTATCTGCGTAGGACTTTTGTCTATCTTGGGCAGTCTTCATTCTTTTTCCTATCAAGTCCACTTTCTTGGAAGTTTCTCTAATCATATCTGGTCCAAGTATGAGCTTATCTGTAGACTCCCACCAACAAGTTGGTGATCGGCACAGTCTTCCATATAAAGCTTCGAAGGTTGCCATACCTATGGTGGCTTGGTAGCTATTGTTGTAGGCAAACTCCACCAAAGGAAGATGATCCTACCATGTTCCTCCGAAGTCAAGAATGCATAATCTCAAGAGGTCTTCTAACACTCTGTTCACTCTCTCCGTCTGACCATCGGTTTCGGGGTGATAGGCCGTGCTTAAGCATAACTGTGTGCCTACAGCTTCTTGCAAGCTCTTTCAAAACTCGCTCGTAAAGATAGGATCTCGGTCGCTAACAATGCTACAGGGTATCCCATGGAGTCGGACTATCTCTTTAAGATATATGGATGCTAAAGATGAGGCAGTCCTTCTACTCTTAACGGGTATGAAGTGAGCGCTTTTTGTGAGCCTGTCCACTATTACCCAAATACTGGTATTGCATCTTCTTGACCTAGGCAGCCCATCAATAAAGTCCATCGAGATGCTATCCCATTTCCACTGTGGGACCTCTAGAGGATGAAGCAAACCACCAGGCTTCTTTTGTTCCACCTTGACTTGCTGGCACACTAAGCACTTCGAGACGAATTTAGCTACATCCCTCTTCATGCCATCCCAAAAGAAAACCCTTTTGATGTCTTTGTACATTTTGTCTCCACCGGGGAGTATGGTCAACTTGGAATTATGTGCTTCTTCAAGAACTTTCTTCACCAAATCCCTTGCTTGTGGGACGCATAGCCTTCCATCCTGTCTCAACCAACCCTTATCATCGATGGAGTATCTATTGAGGTGACTAGAAGTCTCACCCCCTACTCAACTTATCTGTCATGTCAACTAGCTGAGGGTCTGCACGTTGTGCGGTCCCTATTGAGTCCAAAAGAGTAGGCCGCACCTCTAGCGATGCTAACAAACCAGTCACATGATCGACAGAGGGTCTAAAATTAAAGTTGACTATATATTCCAAGTTCTGCCTTTCTACAAAGAGAGGGCTTAAGGTCAGCTTCTTTCTACTCAAGGCGTATGCTACTGCATTGCCCTTGCCAGGGGTATAGGAAATCTCGAAATCGTAGGATGCCAAGAATTCCATCCACCTTTGTTGCCTCAAGTTAAGATCTTTCTGTGAGAAAAGGTACTTCAACGATTTATGGTCAGTATATAATTCAAACTTCTCACCTAGGAGATAACGGCGCCAAGACTTAAGCGCAAAGACGATGGCAGCCAACTCTAGGTCGTGGGTTGGGTAGTTTTTCTCATGTATTTTCAGCTGTCGGCCTCCGTAAGCTACTACCTTCCCCTCTTGCATCAAGATAGCTCCTAAACCCGTACCACAAGCATCCATGTATATGGTAAACATCTTGCTCCCATCCGGCGATGTCAAAAATGGGGCTGTTGTTAGAGCTCTTTATAAGCGTTGGAAAGCAATATCGCAATCCAAGTCCCAAGTGAAAGTTAAGTTCTTCTTTGTCAACTTTGTAAGTGGAGCTGAGATTTTCGCAAAATCTTTGATGAACTTCCGGTAAAAGCCCGCTAGCCCGAGGAAGCTTCGGACTTCGGTTGCATTCCGTGGGACCTTCCAATCTTGCACCACAACTACTTTTGCAGGATCCACAGCTAATCCCTCTTTGAACACCACGTGTCCAAGAAACCTTACTTCTTCCCTCCAGAAGTGGCATTTGGAGAATTTGGCTTTTAACTGGTGTGCACGAAGAGTGTCCATGACTTCCTTTAGATGCTGAGCATGCTCATCCTCACTCTTCGAGAAAATCAATATGTCATCTACGAAGACCACCACAAACTTATTGAGGAACTCCCTGAACACCCTGCTCATCAAATCGACGAAGTAAGCGGGTGCGTTTATCAGGCCAAAAGGCATGACAACCCACTCGAAGAAACCATCCGGAGTTCTGAACGCGGTCTTTTTAATGCTGTCTTCAGCCACTCTCAGCTGATGAAACCCGGTAGCTAAATCTAGTTGGGAGAAAACCGATGCACCTACAAGCTTTTCGAACAAGTCGTCTATTCTTGGAAGTGGGTGGCTATTCTTCTTGGTCAGCTTGTTTAGCTCCCTATAATCAATGCATAGGCGAAGCGAACCGTCCGCTTTAGTTGCGAACACTACTGGAGCACCCTATTCAGAAATACTCTGCCTTATAAACCCCTTCTCAAGCAACTCTTTAACTTGATTGCTAAGTTCTTTCCTCTCCCTTGGAGCCATGTGCCTAACGGGTAGAGCGACGGGTTTTGCGTTATCAACGAGGTATATGCGGAAGTCTATCTCTCACTTCGGAGGTAACCCTTTAACCTCATCAAAGACATCCGAGTATTCACAGACTACTCTAATAGACTGCAGATTCTCAATAGACGCATCAAGAGATTCGAGATAGCTAAGCATAATAGAGTTCATGGGATTACAAGAAATTTCAAGAGTGTTACCAAGGCGAGTCTTGAGTCTAACCACTATCTTTTCACAGTCGAGGATGGCACCATTACTGGATATCCAATTCATGCCTAGAATCAACCCATAGCCCGTGAAGCCCAAAACATAGGCATTACATCTAAACCCCACACTTAATACAGAAATTTCCAAATCTAAACAAATCATTGACAAATAAGTTGAGCCCCCTATTGGATTTGAAACAACCAAGGGATCCTCTACTAAACTGGTGTCTAGGTGCAGAGATTCAACTAATGCAGTAGATATAAAAGAGTGTGATGCGCCAGAATCAAAGAGTGTACGAACAGGATGATCAAAAAGATAAACTAAACTCTCAACAGAAACATTTCTACCTTGTTCTTGCAGAGGTGCCATGAGAGCGTGAACCTTCCCTCCAGAAGATGATCCAACTCTCTGCCCTTTCCCTTGCTTTCTTGGGCAGTCCCTAGCCATGTGTCCTGCCTCGCCGCAATGAAAACAGCCACCCATCTTCCTTTTCTTCTTCCTGCAGTCCTTAACCAGATGTCCAGGAATGCCACAAAAATTACACTTCCTCTTGTCACGGGTTTTGTTGTTTTTCCTTCCCTTCTTGGAATCTGTATTCTTACTCTATGATCCTTCGCCTTTCTTATCTTGAGATGCTTCCACCTTTGTCTCCTTCTTGCCAACCTTATCTTCTTCTTGTAACAGTGCCATGTCCACCAGTCTTTCATAAGTCACACCTATAGGTATATGGGACATTGATACACTATGTAGTGGCTCATTCAATCCTTTAACAAAGCGCAGAGCCTTCTTATTTGGAGTGTTCACTAACTCCAATCCGAACCTAGCTAGCTGATTAAATTGGTTAATGTATTCCTTGACCGACATACTTCGCTGTCTGAGAGCTAAGAACTTCTCCATCTGTAGGCTTCGTTCAGCTTGTGAGAGGAATTTCATTTCAAACCTCATCCTAAAATCCATCCAAGTTTCAATTAGTCTTTCAGCGTTAGTGACTTCCCACCAATAGGAAGCTTCGTCTTTGAGCAACCATACCGCCAACTGTATCTTCTGCCTATCATCCACTTCGAAGATCTCGAACAAATCCCTAGTTTCTTTGAGCCAGTTTCTTGCTTCCACGAAGGATTCATTTCCATTGAAGTTCTTTCCACCCATGGGTCGAAAGTCCCTACATATTTTTGAGAAAGCATTTGCACGAGGAGAAGGAGGAGCAACCGCTGCAGCTGGGGGAGGAGGAATGTATGCTGGGCCAGCGTCGTTTGCCCTAGCCTCTAGGTACCTTCTGAACCAGCCTGGTACTGGTACACCCTCTGGAAGGTTAAGATTCCCAGACATGCTGAAACAAAAAAGGAAAGATTCAAGACAAAGGATAGAAAGATAGTGCATATGGCTTTGGGGGATTATGCCTTTTAAAAGAAAAATAACACTTTTTCTTGAAAAATGTTACTTTTTTGAAAATAGTTTTAAAAAACTTTTATCTGATCTAGTAAACCTTTGCTCTGATACCAAGTGAAACACCCCACCTCCGTTAAGGTCACTCACAAAGGGAATGCCTTAACTTTGATGGAGCATTATACGTAAAAGACACAGAAAGTTTCCAAGACAGAAATATATGCAGCGGAAAATAAAACTAACTTTATTTCAAATATGGTTCAATAAAAAAACCCGTTACAGTAAATTGTCTCAACTTAATTTCCAAAACATTTCATCATACTCTCTTTCTTAATTAAAACATAAAAAAGCATATAACATAAATAAAACTGCATAAATCCCCAAGTCTAGTGTGTCCAAAGCCATAGCAAAAGATAAGAGATTCCAAGCCGTACATCACAGAGTCTTCAAGCTTGGAAAGATAAATGGTCCAAATTAAGCTGAGCTATTCCCTCCCTGGCTACCTGAGCGGGGGGGGGGGGGGGGACGGAAGAAAAGAAGATGAAAGAAAAATGGGTCAGACATAAGTCTGAGTAAGTCTAGTGACTTTTCAATGTGTGAATAAGGAAAAGGGTCATGATAGGAATAAACTGAAAATAGGACAGTACCAGAACAACAAACTAACAAAAAGCTATATAAAGCAGGATAACCAAATATACATCGCACCCATGTTTAATTCTCTGCACCTACTTATACATGTCCAATTTGCACCACATGTTCATGGTGAAATGATTCCCTTATATCGATCAGCTCCTACTCGCATGCATTTATTACGTGTGTCCTTCGGCCCCCGCTTGACTGTAGATACCTGTGTTGGTCCTACCACGGGGTGTATCAAATCCTATGGTGGCAACCCGACATGATTCAAGATGAACAATGTATGACTACTGATGCCCAGTGCCTGTTTTTTCCACTCCGGAGTACATGCATGCCCGTACTCCGCCGGAACCTACACTGATGCACCACCGTCGATGTTTTTGACCGCTTACAATCAGCCCAGTAATCGTGCCCCACCCTGCCTAGTTCAGGGTCCTATGATACATCTACGTGGGTTACTGCTGAAATGGGTCCCCGTTACTAGGGTTTTCCAGCCAACATGTTAAATTGGTTAAGTGTCCAAATTTACCTAACCCCACCCATCAGTTTAGCTAACATGTTGAATTGGTTAAGTGTTTCCTTAATTGACTTAACCCTACCACTCTTGACTTAGCTTTATTAGAGCGCCAACCACTCACATTAGATAGGTATTGTTGTGGTCACTGGATGTGCCGGTCGGTTCCGGGAAATTTTACACCACAACTCAGTCTGACCTCGGGTCGTTTTGGGCTCAATGCACTAACCACCCACATTAGACAGGTATTGTTGTGGTCACTGGATGTGCCGTTCGATTCTGGGCAGATTTACACCACAACTCAGTCTATCCTCGGGTTAAGCATATTCGTCTTTTCTAAATTTATATATTTATCCTTTTATACTTATACGTAAATTTTGTCAGCAATTTATTGTCATGGTCCGCTTTCTTTCCAAATCAAATTCATAAATTTTGGTAAGTAAATTATATCATTTCAATGCCATACCATTTACATGGTTATGAGCCAAATATGTTAATTATGTATAATTTCATGTTTGCCCCAACATTACCCCCGTTGTATGTTCGCAAAATTTCATAGGATGTTAGGCTCGGCGTCTTAGCCTAACTAATAAATCAAAGGGAAAAAAGAGGAACTTGCAACATTCCAACATCATACAAACATATGGATCTAACTACAGATGTGTCACGTGAACTTGGCATAATATACTTTTAATTATGAACTTGCAAACTAGATCTATGCAACATGAGTCATAAAATAATAGTTTTACAAAGAACTACCAAAATCTAAATAAACATGTAGTGGTGAACTTGCATAGGGATTGAATCATGCTAATACTGATCCAACATAAAGGCATATGGTTCTAACATATAAAGTTGTAGATCTAAACATATAGGTTTACATAATCATGTTTTTAACCTATAAACTTGCATGTATTCATAACATGATAACATCATTTAGCTTGCATAAACATGGCATAGTTTCTAAATTGACATATAACATATAGATGTCATCACAAGGTCGTAGATCTAAACATGTATGCATAATGGATCTAAACAATTAGGTATAAACTACATGACTTAGCCTAAAACTTGTATAATATCACCAAACTTACATATGATAATTTCATAACATCATAGGTTTATTCACCAATTTCCACATAACATAATAGGTTTGATAGACCACAATAGTTCATAGGCATATATGATAGAATAGACATGAATAAACATAAATCAGCAGCACATACAACTTGATACAATTCTATTTTACAATCCATTACAAACCATGTCTTTAATTCATTCACATCTGAGAGATAATTACACTTACAAAAAAGGAATTCTTGAGTTATGGGATATGTATTCTGAAATTGAATTGCTCGCCTTTGATGTAGATCGTTGGATTTTCTTAGTTGAATTAGATTAGATTTAATTTTGACGTAGCTTCAATCTTGCCTTTGAGTTGAAAGAGATGACGGCTATTCTAGGTTCACCATTGACGGCATGGCTGCTCTTGGCATGAATATTTGTGATTTAGGGTTGAGAGTTAGGTTGCTTTTATAGAGGTTTAATTAATTTAGAGCCGTCAGATTAACCCTAGATATAATCAAGGCCATCCAGTCAAGATAGGATAACACCTCAGCCCTAATGACTCAGCAGGGAGTCAGAAATCGTCATCCATTAAGATCTGCCCGAGGAGGGGGTAGGTCGCCCCCCTGGTCAACCTGTTGGGTAGGTCGAGGGTCGACCTCTTGGTCGACCTGGCCTGGGCAGGAATTTTTCCTGCCCTGCCCTCTTCTGAGTTTAAATTTGAATTGTGAAATTTTTGAAACTTCCGAAGGCCATAACTTCTTCATACGAAGTCCAATTCATGCAAGCTCGGACTCTATCTCAACCAGAATTCTGAGACGAACGCAATGGCATAACCCGTTTCCCTTAATTCTCACATTTATAATTAATTATTCTTTAATTCGTTACTTTAAGGTTTATCGAAAACACGGGGTGTTACAGACCTTCTCCATGACCTATGCTACGGGTGATAACTAGTAAGCAATAGCGGTGGAGATACTCATCCAATGGATAGTCTTTGATATTTAGGAATTTTTGATCGCCATTAAGCAATTGGTTCATACGATCTAAATACACCTGATGTACATCTTGTTTTGGATTAGGAACTGCAAGTAAAAGTGAATGACAGTTAATATGTTAACAATAACGATTGGAGTTAGAAATCGAAGTCTGAGATCTTACTTGATCTAAGTCATCGCCTAACACAACTTGGCTGTTGATTGATATAAAACTATTCAGGTCTCAGATCACCAACTTTTCTATTGAACAGTACGCTAATGATTTTCCTCTTTAGCATCGATTCAAAATATACAAAAGATGGGGAATCTTGGGTTCGGTGTTTGAAATTATAGAAGAAGCATACATCTTCAAAAGTGAGCTCCGTCCCAAGGATTTCCATAAAAGAAATGTATAAGGTATACACATAAGCGTAGGAGTTGGGTTGGAGTTGCATTGGAGCAATTTTCATTCATCTCAGAAAATTGACGACGAATGGTAGAAACGGAGGTATCGCCCCGACAAGACACATTAACCTACGATCGCCATATACCCTTCGGATGGATTATGAGGATGATCTATTTTGGCAGGCAGCTCTTTGTCTCTTCGGAGAATTCCATGCTTTAAACATATTCGCCCAAGTTTGGCGTCATTAATTGTCGATTCGACTAAATCGCCATGTGATTCTAAGACAAAGGCACTCTCAAATTCGTCAGCAGTGCGACAATCTCCTACTCCTCCCTCCTCTTCTTCACCCGTAGAGACTTCACCTCCTGATGATGTTGCACCTTCATGTATTTCTGCTTCGTAGTTCGAACCCACACTGTCCCAATCTAGGTCCGAAGTGGGGGATATGTCTTCAATGATAGGATTTTCAGATGATCCTAAGGCTAATTTTCTATCTGCTAGCCTGGCTAAACGTCTTATAGCCATAATCACTATACTGTCCAAGAGATAACAAAATTAGAGTATAGTTTCCCGTGCCCTCCATGTGTGTATATGCTAAGTTGTGCAAATGTGTACAGTAATAAAATCAGAAAGTATAAAATTAGCAGAAAGTAAAGCAGTATGGAAAGTTGTCATATGTTCGTTGAGTCCAGACAACTCAATTTAGGAGAATCTATCCTAACTGTCCACAAGTTTGCAAGCTATACTTAATCTTGGTTAAGTCGATTTGGGCATGCTTATGTATCATAATAAGTATCAAGTGGATCGGTTCGGAAGCTCGTGTCTTAAACAAATTGGTTCAAGGGTACATGCTTTAACTGGATCGGTTTGAGGGTTTGTATGCAAGTGTCTGTTCGAAGTGAAAGTACTTAAATGTTAAAGCTTCGGATCGGTTCGGAATTAAAAGACAGAGGACCAGTTCACTAGAGCTTTTATAAAAACGATTCCGTTCGGATTGGCCTATACTAAACCAAACCGCACCAACATGTTGAGACCCACCTTCTTCACTTAAACACTTTTAAAGCATCATCCAACTTCAGCTTCTCTGAACTGAACCGACGCCGTTTAATGTCCCATAATCATTCCCCTTCAAACATGTCTGAAATAAGACCACACAAGCATCATCTTCCTCTAATTAACTTGGATATAAGCCCAAGAGTCGATACCCTCGACACTTGTGCTCAGATCGTCATCACCTCTACTTCGAGGCGACGTTGAAGTTGCTAGCGACGTCGAAGTCACCAGCGATGGTGGCGGTAAGCTAGGAGGCCTCGATATCAAGATAGATGTCGAATTAGACAAAATTACATGAATTGATTCGATTCTTGGGTATTTCATAATTAAATTCAGAGGAGGTAAGATATCATGCTCACTAATGTTCTTTAATACAAAGACTTGAGTAAGTTTTCTTAGAGATTAAAAAGCTAGGGTTTTGGATATGATTTGGGGAAACTGGAAAGTAAAGATGTAAGAGAGAAAGAGGACGGATGGCTTTTATATGGGTGAAAAAGGTAGTTGGTCTTCTCGGATGTGATGGCCCAATACGAACAATTAATAACAAAGCTTAAGCATTCTAAACCACCAACAGTTCAGTCATGCACGAGGGAATTGAGTAGCTGCTACCCGGTCTGATACTTCATATTTCTGCCTGATCCGATTTTAACAGGAAGGAAATTCAGATAAATTATCTGAAAGCAAAAACTACCTAGTTTAACTGGAAGAATTGCCTGGACCTTAAGTGAAGTCTTGAGGTAACTAAGAACGACAGGAGTAATTCCTGCATTCTATGGTGTATTTATAGGCTTTGCAAATACCAAAAGATATGACTTCATGAATTGTCATGACTTTATAGACAGATGGAAGCAACTATTAAACGGAATTGATTTAGAAACAAACAAGTCGACAATTTCGAAGCCCGCCCTATTTTCAATAAACACGTACTTCTAGGGGGAAAATGTTAGTCTGTTTTGTAGATTAGGCTATACAAAGTTAAGACTGAATTAATTGATAAAACTATTTAAAGGCACGGCAAGCAGGTCTTCGGGTTATTTCGGGATCCCCAGACTGAACCACCTTCCTTCTACACGAGCCAACCAATGAGCCAACTTCAGGAGATACTTCCGGGTCATTACAGTCTATACACATCCGATCTGAACCACCCTCCAGCTGTACGATCCGATCCGAAAGCGGAAACTGCAGCGGTTGCATCCCACTTTCCTTCAAACTCGGGGGAGGGGGAAGGGGAGGGGGTTACACTCCATTATCCCATGCTATTTAGTGCGCTGTTATCATCTCAAGATCCCCGAACCCGAAATGTGCGAAATGGACCCCACGTGGTCTCCAAATCAGATCAATTTTCATCCTATAAATACCCCCACAAAGCATCATTTTAAAGGCTCTTTTGGAAAATCATCGACTCAAACTCCTTAACCACCCAATTTCTCTACTTTATTCAGATTACATCCAAACTTTTGGAGTAAAATTCCACAAATTGAAGAGAGATTATCAATTGTATAAGTGAGATTGAGTGGCAATTAGTATTGTATTTGTATTCAATTCATCAATTAAAGAAGTATAAAGTGGACGTAGGCTTTTAACGCCGAACCACTTTTAGGTCTAGCAGATGATATATTAATTTATAAAATATATAAAATTAAACTTCCGAAGTATTAATTTATTTTATACGAATTTATTAATTTTAGTAGTAATTAGGTAATAATAAGAATATCTAATAATTAAAAAAATCAATTTCTAAAATTCATAATTAATGTAAAAATAATTTTGAAATTGTAAATAATTATGATATACATATATGCATTTTAATATGGACCATATATATAAATAAGTTAGTTTATGTATTTACATATATGTGTGTATGTGTGTATAGTATAATAATAAATAATAAAATACAGTAATGAGACAAAGTATTTTGGATCCTTAATTAGATGTTTTCTCAAGTTTGATAAAATTGTGCACCTAACCAATTAGTATTGTGGTAGTATCATTACCTATAGGAATCTCACCTAACTAATAATACAGTATGTATATATACATGTATATAAGCAATAAACAGTTATACAAATACCATACATCATATAATAACTAAATATCCGCCTAAACTGATGCTCTCAAGTTTGCCTTGTATTGGTGATCCCTCATTGTTTGGAAATCTCATCGATGCAGCATATTGCTAGATCTTGAACCGCATACCATTTGCTATCAAATAACTACTGATTTGAATTAACCTGATTTTTATGCAGAATATACAAGGATAAATTTCGAACATAAGATGATAAAGGAGGCGACCAATTTTATTATATGCATTAGGGTTGGAAGTCCATTTATAGTGAAAGGAACGGAAAGAAAGACAAATTATATGTAACAACCCGGAAAATCTGGGCCAGTTTAAAAATTTTATTTTGGCAATTTTAGCGAATTTTGATTATTTAAAATGAATTATTTTAAATAATATCGACGAGAAAATTTATTTAGAATATAATTCGAACGTATATATTATACGCGTCGTCGTTAGAATATAAATATTTATATATAATTATAAATAGAATTGAAAATGGCGCGGTAGTTCGATAATTCGATTTCAAACTTCAATTGAATGTACCGGGTGCAAAACAATCCGGATTTTAGTGAAACCAAAAATAATGGGATCTAATTGTGAATATCTTTCCAACGAATCCGAAAAATCAAGATTTCATATCGGGAATCAAAAGATATGTCCAGTTGAAAATTCTGAATAGTCGCTATGGAATTCAGGCCCTTAAAAATGGACATTTTGCAAACGACCTCGGATTCCGACGAATCCAGTTTTGTTGGGTCCGGGATGTGAAGTTATTGCTAGGTTTCAAATTTCATAATTTTTCGAATCAATATGTGAGCGTGGCAAAGGAAAACGCGTTTGACCAGTTTCAGTTGATTTTAATCGACTGGAAATTGGCCATTTTTCAAACGGTCTCGGAATTCGACGAAACTAGTTTTATTAGGACCGTATCGTCACTACGAAGCTAGAAAATATTTTTCTGCCATTTTTAGAATTCGTATGTGACCCCGGTAATTTGAAATGTACGTTTAAAATTCAATATAGTGATTTAAATGTAAATTAAACGGAAACGGATTCAAATGGTCAAATCAGCTTGCGATATATATCCCATTGTGTTCGAAATGGGGGTAAAACGCTATAGACGACAGGCGGTGGACCTCGTTTCGAGGTCATATGTAAAAGTACCTTTTTAGTAATTAAATAATTAAAAAAAAAAAAAAAATTCCTCTCTCCTCCCTTTTATCTATCTGGCACCCCCCCTCTTTTTATAATCGAATCAGAAAAAAAAAAAAAAAATAAAAAAAAAAAAGAAGAAGGGAAAAGGGGCATCGCGCCCCACCAGATGTCGCCGCCGCCGCGCCTAGGCTGCGCAGCCACCACAGCCGCCCCGCCCTCCTCTTCTTCCCCCTCCCTTCTTCCTCTCCGCCGAACCCGCATCGAACCCCACACCCTCGCGATAACCCGATAGCCCCAGACCCCGAGCCCTAGCCGCACCCCTCCCCTCCGACCACCCCAGCCCAAGCCGCACCCCTCCCCCGACGTCGGCTGCGACCCCGCAAGGACCCCCCCCTATCGAATACAGTAAGTTTTTTTCTTTATTTTATTTTTATTTTTTTTTATTTTTTTCGATTTTAGAGAAACTGGTTTTGATTAGAAAAAAAAAAGAAACTGACTTTGAAGTTTTAAAAGAAACTGATTTATTTTAATTAAGGGTTTAATTCTGTTTTTTTTTAAAAGAATTTAAAACTGTAATTTTTATAAAAGAATTTAAAACTGTAATTTTTATAAAAGTAATTTAAAACTGTAATTTTTATAAAAGATTTTAAAACTGTAATTTTTATAAAAGATTTTAAAACTGAAATTTTTAGAAAAGATTTTAAAACTGAAAACATATTTATTTTAAACATAAAACTTGTTTATTTTAATTTAAAAAGCTATGATTTTTATATGTAGAGAATAAAAAGATTAGATTTTTATTTTATATATGAAGCGATAGAGAAGGTTGAACTTTTCATATGAAGTGATATAGAGGTAGAAATTCGATTTTTAAATATATGAAGTAATAAAAATATGATTTTTATATTTTTAAAGAATTAAAAATATGATCTTTATATTTTTAAAATATTAAAAATATAGTCTTTACTATATAGATAATGTCAAAATCTAATCTTTTCCTAGTAGGAACTATAAAAATCAAATCTTTATTTTTGAAAAAGGTAAAATCTTTATAGTTAAAAAGGCGAGATTTTTATATATTGAATAACGATAGAAAAATGGAATTTTTATATATTGAACTTCGTATTGAACTTCGATAGAAAAATATGATTTTTATATATGGAATAGCGAAGTAAAAAATTCGATTTTTACATATGTAGTGGCTACGGGCAACGAAGAGGACAAAAAGGCGAAACGACGAAGACTTCTGCAAATGAAGTGCCGTGGAGCTTGGATAGCTTTATGTGAGAACTTCTCACCTTTCAATTTTATTTCTAGTTATATATATATATACTAGGATGCAGACGGTGCTTAGTAGCACCCGACACAATCGTCCACAGACCATGGACTTGTTTGTTTGGCTGTTTGGTTATTGATTGTGATATTGGTTTGAATGTGGTTTGTGGTGTGAAAAATCGAATCGATAAATTGGTTAGGATTAGACGTGCGCCGTTATAAGGCGAAGGAGTAAGGCTAGGTTAGACCCTTACTCCAAATTTTGTGGTTTGCATAACGAGAGTGAATTCGATTGATGTGTGAATGGCGTGGGCCTTCACTAGACCGGGGATTAGGCTAGGCCTTGTCCCGTTTCTAGTATCGTGCCGTTATGCCGCCGAAATTTTCTAAAATATGTTAGAAAAATAAAAATATCATTTTATTTAAAGAATGAACTGAATAGAAATTCATATGTTGGAATAAAAGGTTTTATCGTTAAAAATATAATTTTTAACGTGAATATGAATCTAGTGAAAGTGAATAAATAAATATTCATTTACAAACCAGATGGTTTGTTTATGTACACTTATTTGAATGACATTGATTGGGACGATAAATTTTACACATCGCCCAATAGCACAAATAAAATATGTGTTTGATTGTTTGAAACCCCACACGGGTGTTGGGATGAAATTTGAAGTTCACTCATCCTGATTGATTAAATATGTCGATCGATTGATTGACAGGCTGTTATAAGCGTTAGATATCTATATTTGATGCTTATACAGTGTAGTGCACTTTGGTTGATGGTTGATTATTTTCAATGCTATTATATACATGTGTTGTATGAAAATCCATATAATTAATTTTATATGGTAATTGATTGGGCCTCATTCCAGTTTTGAAAAAGAAATATTTGAAATAGAATATTTGAAAATAAAGGAACATATGAAGCCGTGTTGATTAGATTGACGCCATTTTGACGTGAACGATATTTATATCGATTTTGAAAACGATTTCGAAATGAATTGAACTGAAAACGATTTCGAAATGAATTGAATTGAAAACGAATTCAAAATGGATTGAAAACGATTTCGAAATGAATTGAATTGAAAACGAATTCAAAATGAATTGAAAACGATTTCGAAATGAATTGAATTGAAAACGAATTCAAAATGAATTGAAAACGATTTCGAAATGAATTGAATTGAAAACGAATTCAAAATGGATTGAAAACGATTTCGAAATGAATTGAATTGAAAACGAATTCAAAATGGATTGAAAACGATTTCGAAATGAATTGAATTGAAAACGAATTCAAAATGGATTGAAAACGATTTCGAAATGAATTGAATTGAAAACGAATTCAAAATGAATTGAAAACGATTTCGAAATGAATTGAATTGAAAACGAATTCAAAATGAATTGAAAACGATTTCGAAATGAATTGAATTGAAAACGAATTCAAAATGGATTGAAAACGATTTCGAAATGAATTGAATTGAAAACGAATTCAAAATGGATTGAAAACGATTTCGAAATGAATTGAATTGAAAACGAATTCAAAATGGATTGAAAACGATTTCGAAATGAATTGAATTGAAAACGAATTCAAAATGAATTGAAAACGATTTCGAAATGAATTGAATTGAAAACGAATTCAAAATGAATTGAAAACGATTTCGAAATGAATTGAATTGAAAACGAATTCAAAATGGATTGAAAACGATTTCGAAATGAATTGAATTGAAAACGAATTCAAAATGAATTGAAAACGATTTCGAAATAAATTGAATTGAAAACGAATTCAAAATGGATTGAAAACGATTTCGAAATGAATTGAATTGAAAACGAATTCAAATGGAATTGAAAGCGAATTGAAATGAATTCAAATTGAATTGAAATTCGAATTGAATAGAAATGAATTTTAAAACGAATTTATAAAGAAGAATTCAATTTTGGCTTTGAATGGAAATAGAAGTTGAAATAGGTTTTGAAACGATTTTAAAACTATTTATATAATTCGTTTTGAATAGGAATCGACGAAATATATATTATATATATTATATATATAATATAATGGCCTGAATAGAACGCGCCGCGCCGCGGCAGTTCGCGAATTTCGACCATTGACTTCGAATGGACATTACGGGAGATCCGACCGTCGGATTCTCCTAAAACCGGAACCGTTGGGTTCGTATCGAAAAGAGCTTTCTAATGAATGTTAGAAATTTGAAATCTAACGGTTGGATTTGGAATTATGTCCAAATCAAATTCGAGAAAGGTCGCTGTAAGTGCAGTTCGATGGCCATTGATGGAAATCGACTGTACGGGCCTTGATAAAATTATTAAAAATAGTAATAATTTGTGTAAAATCATTAGAAATGATTTAGAAAGAATTGGGATGAAAAACTCCCTATTTGAAAAGATAAAAATAGATTTTTATCGAATTGAACTAGTTTTGAACTAGAATTATAATTCTATTTATTTTTAAATAAATAAATTGAATTCGAAAAGGGTTTTAAAAATAACCAAAATTTCCAATGATTGCATTGGAATGGATTTGAATCGAAATTGTCTTCGGAATATTTCGATGTTGGATTTCGTGATTATACAGGTGTTGTTATGGAAATTTGAAAGATATATATATTTATATCGTTATTTCCAATACGACATTTGTTAGTCGTAGAATTCGATATTGAATATAAGCTGATATATTTTCTATTCAGAGCCTTGTATTGAATATCGAATGTGATTTGGGTTTGTCGTGAATGGTGTCTTCACTAACACTGTTCTTGAACCCAGTTGAGAAAAGATTAAATCTTTTTATTTAGATTTAATGAAGTGTACCAATTAAATAATATTTAATTGGAATTGAATTGATATTGATTTTTGGGTTTATCGTGAGCAGTGTTTTAAATAACACTTGTTCTTTAACCCGATAATTAATGAATGTGATTTGGGTTTGTCGTGAATGGTGTCTTCACTAACACTGTTCTTGAACCCAGTTGAGAAAAGATTAAATCTTTTTATTTAGATTTAATGAAGTGTACCAATTAAATAATATTTAATTGGAATTGAATTGATATTGATTTTTGGGTTTATCGTGAACAGTGTTTTAAATAACACTTGTTCTTTAACCCGATAATTAATGAATGTGATTTGGGTTTGTCGTGAATGGTGTCTCCACTAACACTGTTCTTGAACCCAGTTGAGAAAAGATTAAATCTTTTTATTTAGATTTAATGAAGTGTACCAATTAAATGATATTTAATTGGAATTGAATGGATATTGATTTTTGGGTTTATCGTGAACAGTGTTTTAAATAACACTTGTTCTTTAACCCGATAATTAATGGGATGTGACTTTGGGTTTATCGTGAACCGTGTTTTAAATGACACTGATTCTTTAACCCAGTCACAGATTAAAACTAAGTGGAGTTTTAATGAATCTTTAATTAGATTGAAAAGATCGAGAATGGAGTATCACCAGTTTTGCTCCAGGCGATAGTTAAATCTTTAATTAGATTTGAACGTGAAATTTAGAAACTAACTGTCGGTTAGCTAAGTAGAATGGTTTTCTGGATATTGATCTGATGTTGGTTTCGGCCTTCGGGGTTAATATTTGGGGAATTATTCTCTTGATTAATTTACGGTTAATGACTAATGAGTTGGAATGAGGCGTATGTTGTGTTTGTGTAACACTTTTATAATATATACGCGAGTTATTCGGAAAGACCGGGTTTATCCCATTCTGAATAACTGATACGACGATAAGTCGAAGATGAAGACGATGGTCGAAGACCGGAGGTCTTCACGTCGTTTGGGTGATAACTGATGATCTTGATTGGGCTGTACACCCAAGAAGATGGAAACAGTTAGTGATCGTCCAGACGTACTTGGAGATCGATGGATATGCGGGGTACTAGGTGCCTCCGGTTTCGTTCAGACCCAGAACGGACTTGTAAATGGACTGTGTGTCTGACATCGGATTTCATTCTGTGTGACTGATATCGGTTGCATAGGATGGTTTGCCTGTGTGGCATGCTAAGATGCAAATGATCAAGGCTTCTGTTGAAAAGCAAAGTCTTGTGGTGATGATCAAAGCAAGGCCTTTGTGGCATAGCTTTGTGTAACGTTGATTCGCGAGTTTCACACCCGGTATGAACCAAAAACGGGAGAGGACGTCAGGGAGGGCATGCGTTTCTTCCTAGCTAGAAGTGGCGTCAGTGGTTTTACACGCCCTGACGAGTTTGACTTATGTGGTTGTTGCTGTTGCGAGGCGCCTCGGATTGATCGGTCGTTCTCGAACCGATGGAGTCATTTAGTGGCTCATTTACGCCCCAAAGGGCGGGGGAACGCATGTTCAGGCATTTTAATCCACTCCGTGTGGACCGGCCCTGACGATCCAAGGGTCGATGCGCTCTGACCCTGTGGCTCGGGCTAGGCAGTCACGAAAACGGTTGAGGACTATCTTTTGCCTCGGTTCATAGACGGAAATCCAATTTCCAAATACGTGACATTTGCGGTTTTATTTGTAAACCTATATATGGCGACATGATATATGGTACCCATGCCGCCTATGATTGATACTTATGATTTGAAGTGTTTTATACACTATGCACTTATAATAATATCAAGTGGTTTGTTTTAAAACGTATCAAGCATTCTTTGGCTGTTATAAGGGAAAACCCTATCCTCGACTGTGTTGCATTGTGTGATGGGACCTGGGTCTTATAACAGCTTCATCTTTCTTTATTTAGCATTGCGCTGTTTGTTTTATGCACTGGTATTCTTGGGAGGAAACCCGTTCCGTGTTATACGGCGTGGTCCCTTGATTTACCTAACTTTGAAAATAAAGATTAATAACTGTTTTAGTTCTCACACCAGTCACATGACTGACCTGGAGTTTATTGTTTTAACCTAAACTCTGGGTGCCCCTATTTTGACACGGGCAGCTAGTAGTTTTGGTTTTGCAGATTTATATTCACAGGATCCTGGTTTACAGCTGGAACGATATCCGGAAAGCTTTGTATCCGTATATCTACTTCTAGTTGTGTATTGTATTATTTTCCGCTGCTGTGTATTTAAATGTAATTTAAATCTCTGATATTTCTGTGTAATATTCATTTATACTCTGTATATTCTTGTAATCTGATGCATTGTTGTAATATACAGTGAAATGTTCTTTTATATGCGTTCTGTTGTGGTTTGTTCTCGAACTATCCGACGCTTTCCTTTACGGGGAAGTTACGGGTCTTCACAGTTGGTATCAGAGCTTTGGTTTACAAAGCTCGGAGAACAAGGCACATTAGAACCATACGAAAGAATTCATCAGATATTGGATTAGCAATATCCAATGGGAATGACTCGTTAGAGATAGGATCAGTAGTATCCTAGAACGAGTGTGAAGAGTATATTTTTCAAATGAAAACAAATTTGTTTTGAAAATCTAAATCAACTATTCGTATTTGATTATTTATTTTATATTGATTAGGACAATTCAGTATATAAAGAATTTGCATATACGCCTTGCAAACGTATATTCAAAATTTTAATATACTGGATAGATATAGAATTACCCTCTAATCGCCCGGAGATGATTTTGATGATGGAGCTCCATCATTAGAATTTATATTCGAGTGACGAACGTGTAATATCTATATATCTCCTATTGACTGGTGTGAGAACCAAAATTAGATAGGGCCTATTGTTGTGATTTGGTATCAAAAACATGATTTTTGTATATGTATCAAAATTATGAATTTGAGACTCTAATTCACTAATTGATTGATGTTTGTGTTGTTTGTTTATTTTGTTTGATAATTTTGAACCATTATGCCTAATTGAATCAAATATTGAACTATATTGAAAATTGGTCGCGTTTGCTTGCATATACATATATATCATTGAACAGGTCATAGCAAGGAGGCTAGAGCAGAGAATAAAATTTGTTTGCCCGACAAATAGGTACATGTTTACTACATAATTTCCTGTTTTGTTTGGGTGATGATGATTTTGTGGGCCTATTGGCTAGCCGCTTGGCTTTTTCTTTTTCTTTTTGAGATCTGAAGGACCGGGGAAGCTATTTGAAATTCCCCGATGCTCCCGGTGCAGGGGAGGTTATGGCGAAATTTTTCAAAAATTTAGGGTGTTAGCCAAATTTTTGAGATTTTGAAAATTCTCAGAAACTAAAGAGTTGGAGAATGGAAGCCAGATCGAATATAGTGTTGAATAATCAAACCACTTTCGACTTTGTTCCTTTTCGGGGACGAAAAGTTTTAAGTGGGGGAGATTGTAACAACCCGGAAAATCTGGGCCAGTTTAAAAATTTTATTTTGGCAATTTTAGCGAATTTTGATTATTTAAAATGAATTATTTTAAATAATATCGACGAGAAAATTTATTTAGAATATAATTCGAACGTATATATTATACGCGTCGTCGTTAGAATATAAATATTTATATATAATTATAAATAGAATTGAAAATGGCGCGGTAGTTCGATAATTCGATTTCAAACTTCAATTGAATGTACCGGGTGCAAAACAATCCGGATTTTAGTGAAACCAAAAATAATGGGATCTAATTGTGAATATCTTTCCAACGAATCCGAAAAATCAAGATTTCATATCGGGAATCAAAAGATATGTCTAGTTGAAAATTCTGAATAGTCGCTATGGAATTCAGGCCCTTAAAAATGGACATTTTGCAAACGACCTCGGATTCCGACGAATCCAGTTTTGTTGGGTCCGGGATGTGAAGTTATTGCTAGGTTTCAAATTTCATAATTTTTCGAATCAATATGTGAGCGTGGCAAAGGAAAACGCGTTTGACCAGTTTCAGTTGATTTTAATCGACTGGAAATTGGCCATTTTTCAAACGGTCTCGGAATTCGACGAAACTAGTTTTATTAGGACCGTATCGTCACTACGAAGCTAGAAAATATTTTTCTGCCATTTTTAGAATTCGTATGTGACCCCGGTAATTTGAAATGTACGTTTAAAATTCAATATAGTGATTTAAATGTAAATTAAACGGAAACGGATTCAAATGGTCAAATCAGCTTGCGATATATATCCCATTGTGTTCGAAATGGGGGTAAAACGCTATAGACGACAGGCGGTGGACCTCGTTTCGAGGTCATATGTAAAAGTACCTTTTTAGTAATTAAATAATTAAAAAAAAAAAAAAAAATTCCTCTCTCCTCCCTTTTATCTATCTGGCACCCCCCCCTCTTTTTATAATCGAATCAGAAAAAAAAATAAATAAAAAAAAAAAAAAAGAAGAAGGGAAAAGGGGCATCGCGCCCCACCAGATGTCGCCGCCGCCGCGCCTAGGCTGCGCAGCCACCACAGCCGCCCCGCCCTCCTCTTCTTCCCCCTCCCTTCTTCCTCTCCGCCGAACCCGCATCGAACCCCACGCCCTCGCGATAACCCGATAGCCCCAGACCCCGAGCCCTAGCCGCACCCCTCCCCTCCGACCACCCCAGCCCAAGCCGCACCCCTCCCCCGACGTCGGCTGCGACCCCGCAAGGACCCCCCCCTATCGAATACAGTAAGTTTTTTTCTTTATTTTATTTTTATTTTTTTTTATTTTTTTCGATTTTAGAGAAACTGGTTTTGATTAGAAAAAAAAAAAGAAACTGACTTTGAAGTTTTAAAAGAAACTGATTTATTTTAATTAAGGGTTTAATTCTGTTTTTTTTTAAAAGAATTTAAAACTGTAATTTTTATAAAAGAATTTAAAACTGTAATTTTTATAAAAGTAATTTAAAACTGTAATTTTTATAAAAGATTTTAAAACTGTAATTTTTATAAAAGATTTTAAAACTGAAATTTTTAGAAAAGATTTTAAAACTGAAAACATATTTATTTTAAACATAAAACTTGTTTATTTTAATTTAAAAAGCTATGATTTTTATATGTAGAGAATAAAAAGATTAGATTTTTATTTTATATATGAAGCGATAGAGAAGGTTGAACTTTTCATATGAAGTGATATAGAGGTAGAAATTCGATTTTTAAATATATGAAGTAATAAAAATATGATTTTTATATTTTTAAAGAATTAAAAATATGATCTTTATATTTTTAAAATATTAAAAATATAGTCTTTACTATATAGATAATGTCAAAATCTAATCTTTGCCTAGTAGGAACTATAAAAATCAAATCTTTATTTTTGAAAAAGGTAAAATCTTTATAGTTAAAAAGGCGAGATTTTTATATATTGAATAACGATAGAAAAATGGAATTTTTATATATTGAACTTCGTATTGAACTTCGATAGAAAAATATGATTTTTATATATGGAATAGCGAAGTAAAAAATTCGATTTTTACATATGTAGTGGCTACGGGCAACGAAGAGGACAAAAAGGCGAAACGACGAAGACTTCTGCAAATGAAGTGCCGTGGAGCTTGGATAGCTTTATGTGAGAACTTCTCACCTTTCAATTTTATTTCTAGTTATATATATATATACTAGGATGCAGACGGTGCTTAGTAGCACCCGACACAATCGTCCACAGACCATGGACTTGTTTGTTTGGCTGTTTGGTTATTGATTGTGATATTGGTTTGAATGTGGTTTGTGGTGTGAAAAATCGAATCGATAAATTGGTTAGGATTAGACGTGCGCCGTTATAAGGCGAAGGAGTAAGGCTAGGTTAGACCCTTACTCCAAATTTTGTGGTTTGCATAATGAGAGTGAATTCGATTGATGTGTGAATGGCGTGGGCCTTCACTAGACCGGGGATTAGGCTAGGCCTTGTCCCGTTTCTAGTATCGTGCCGTTATGCCGCCGAAATTTTCTAAAATATGTTAGAAAAATAAAAATATCATTTTATTTAAAGAATGAACTGAATAGAAATTCATATGTTGGAATAAAAGGTTTTATCGTTAAAAATATAATTTTTAACGTGAATATGAATCTAGTGAAAGTGAATAAATAAATATTCATTTACAAACCAGATGGTTTGTTTATGTACACTTATTTGAATGACATTGATTGGGACGATAAATTTTACACATCGCCCAACAGCACAAATAAAATATGTGTTTGATTGTTTGAAACCCCACACGGGTGTTGGGATGAAATTTGAAGTTCACTCATCCTGATTGATTAAATATGTCGATCGATTGATTGACAGGCTGTTATAAGCGTTAGATATCTATATTTGATGCTTATACAGTGTAGTGCACTTTGGTTGATGGTTGATTATTTTCAATGCTATTATATACATGTGTTGTATGAAAATCCATATAATTAATTTTATATGGTAATTGATTGGGCCTCATTCCAGTTTTGAAAAAGAAATATTTGAAATAGAATATTTGAAAATAAAGGAACATATGAAGCCGTGTTGATTAGATTGACGCCATTTTGACGTGAACGATATTTATATCGATTTTGAAAACGATTTCGAAATGAATTGAATTGAAAACGATTTCGAAATGAATTGAATTGAAAACGAATTCAAAATGGATTGAAAACGATTTCGAAATGAATTGAATTGAAAACGAATTCAAAATGAATTGAAAACGATTTCGAAATGAATTGAATTGAAAACGAATTCAAAATGAATTGAAAACGATTTCGAAATGAATTGAATTGAAAACGAATTCAAAATGGATTGAAAACGATTTCGAAATGAATTGAATTGAAAACGAATTCAAAATGGATTGAAAACGATTTCAAAATGAATTGAATTGAAAACGAATTCAAAATGGATTGAAAACGATTTCGAAATGAATTGAATTGAAAACGAATTCAAAATGAATTGAAAACGATTTCGAAATGAATTGAATTGAAAACGAATTCAAAATGAATTGAAAACGATTTCGAAATGAATTGAATTGAAAACGAATTCAAAATGGATTGAAAACGATTTCGAAATGAATTGAATTGAAAACGAATTCAAAATGGATTGAAAACGATTTCGAAATGAATTGAATTGAAAACGAATTCAAAATGGATTGAAAACGATTTCGAAATGAATTGAATTGAAAACGAATTCAAAATGAATTGAAAACGATTTCGAAATGAATTGAATTGAAAACGAATTCAAAATGAATTGAAAACGATTTCGAAATGAATTGAATTGAAAACGAATTCAAAATGGATTGAAAACGATTTCGAAATGAATTGAATTGAAAACGAATTCAAAATGAATTGAAAACGATTTCGAAATAAATTGAATTGAAAACGAATTCAAAATGGATTGAAAACGATTTCGAAATGAATTGAATTGAAAACGAATTCAAATGGAATTGAAAGCGAATTGAAATGAATTCAAATTGAATTGAAATTCGAATTGAATAGAAATGAATTTTAAAACGAATTTATAAAGAAGAATTCAATTTTGGCTTTGAATGGAAATAGAAGTTGAAATAGGTTTTGAAACGATTTTAAAACTATTTATATAATTCGTTTTGAATAGGAATCGACGAAATATATATTATATATATTATATATATAATATAATGGCCTGAATAGAACGCGCCGCGCCGCGGCAGTTCGCGAATTTCGACCATTGACTTCGAATGGACATTACGGGAGATCCGACCGTCGGATTCTCCTAAAACCGGAACCGTTGGGTTCGTATCGAAAAGAGCTTTCTAATGAATGTTAGAAATTTGAAATCTAACGGTTGGATTTGGAATTATGTCCAAATCAAATTCGAGAAAGGTCGCTGTAAGTGCAGTTCGATGGCCATTGATGGAAATCGACTGTACGGGCCTTGATAAAATTATTAAAAATAGTAATAATTTGTGTAAAATCATTAGAAATGATTTAGAAAGAATTGGGATGAAAAACTCCCTATTTGAAAAGATAAAAATAGATTTTTATCGAATTGAACTAGTTTTGAACTAGAATTATAATTCTATTTATTTTTAAATAAATAAATTGAATTCGAAAAGGGTTTTAAAAATAACCAAAATTTCCAATGATTGCATTGGAATGGATTTGAATCGAAATTGTCTTCGGAATATTTCGATGTTGGATTTCGTGATTATACAGGTGTTGTTATGGAAATTTGAAAGATATATATATTTATATCGTTATTTCCAATACGACATTTGTTAGTCGTAGAATTCGATATTGAATATAAGCTGATATATTTTCTATTCAGAGCCTTGTATTGAATATCGAATGTGATTTGGGTTTGTCGTGAATGGTGTCTTCACTAACACTGTTCTTGAACCCAGTTGAGAAAAGATTAAATCTTTTTATTTAGATTTAATGAAGTGTACCAATTAAATAATATTTAATTGGAATTGAATTGATATTGATTTTTGGGTTTATCGTGAGCAGTGTTTTAAATAACACTTGTTCTTTAACCCGATAATTAATGAATGTGATTTGGGTTTGTCGTGAATGGTGTCTTCACTAACACTGTTCTTGAACCCAGTTGAGAAAAGATTAAATCTTTTTATTTAGATTTAATGAAGTGTACCAATTAAATAATATTTAATTGGAATTGAATTGATATTGATTTTTGGGTTTATCGTGAACAGTGTTTTAAATAACACTTGTTCTTTAACCCGATAATTAATGAATGTGATTTGGGTTTGTCGTGAATGGTGTCTCCACTAACACTGTTCTTGAACCCAGTTGAGAAAAGATTAAATCTTTTTATTTAGATTTAATGAAGTGTACCAATTAAATGATATTTAATTGGAATTGAATGGATATTGATTTTTGGGTTTATCGTGAACAGTGTTTTAAATAACACTTGTTCTTTAACCCGATAATTAATGGGATGTGACTTTGGGTTTATCGTGAACCGTGTTTTAAATGACACTGATTCTTTAACCCAGTCACAGATTAAAACTAAGTGGAGTTTTAATGAATCTTTAATTAGATTGAAAAGATCGAGAATGGAGTATCACCAGTTTTGCTCCAGGCGATAGTTAAATCTTTAATTAGATTTGAACGTGAAATTTAGAAACTAACTGTCGGTTAGCTAAGTAGAATGGTTTTCTGGATATTGATCTGATGTTGGTTTCGGCCTTCGGGGTTAATATTTGGGGAATTATTCTCTTGATTAATTTACGGTTAATGACTAATGAGTTGGAATGAGGCGTATGTTGTGTTTGTGTAACACTTTTATAATATATACGCGAGTTATTCGGAAAGACCGGGTTTATCCCATTCTGAATAACTGATACGACGATAAGTCGAAGATGAAGACGATGGTCGAAGACCGGAGGTCTTCACGTCGTTTGGGTGATAACTGATGATCTTGATTGGGCTGTACACCCAAGAAGATGGAAACAGTTAGTGATCGTCCAGACGTACTTGGAGATCGATGGATATGCGGGGTACTAGGTGCCTCCGGTTTCGTTCAGACCCAGAACGGACTTGTAAATGGACTGTGTGTCTGACATCGGATTTCATTCTGTGTGACTGATATCGGTTGCATAGGATGGTTTGCCTGTGTGGCATGCTAAGATGCAAATGATCAAGGCTTCTGTTGAAAAGCAAAGTCTTGTGGTGATGATCAAAGCAAGGCCTTTGTGGCATAGCTTTGTGTAACGTTGATTCGCGAGTTTCACACCCGGTATGAACCAAAAACGGGAGAGGACGTCAGGGAGGGCATGCGTTTCTTCCTAGCTAGAAGTGGCGTCAGTGGTTTTACACGCCCTGACGAGTTTGACTTATGTGGTTGTTGCTGTTGCGAGGCGCCTCGGATTGATCGGTCGTTCTCGAACCGATGGAGTCATTTAGTGGCTCATTTACGCCCCAAAGGGCGGGGGAACGCATGTTCAGGCATTTTAATCCACTCCGTGTGGACCGGCCCTGACGATCCAAGGGTCGATGCGCTCTGACCCTGTGGCTCGGGCTAGGCAGTCACGAAAACGGTTGAGGACTATCTTTTGCCTCGGTTCATAGACGGAAATCCAATTTCCAAATACGTGACATTTGCGGTTTTATTTGTAAACCTATATATGGCGACATGATATATGGTACCCATGCCGCCTATGATTGATACTTATGATTTGAAGTGTTTTATACACTATGCACTTATAATAATATCAAGTGGTTTGTTTTAAAACGTATCAAGCATTCTTTGGCTGTTATAAGGGAAAACCCTATCCTCGACTGTGTTGCATTGTGTGATGGGACCTGGGTCTTATAACAGCTTCATCTTTCTTTATTTAGCATTGCGCTGTTTGTTTTATGCACTGGTATTCTTGGGAGGAAACCCGTTCCGTGTTATACGGCGTGGTCCCTTGATTTACCTAACTTTGAAAATAAAGATTAATAACTGTTTTAGTTCTCACACCAGTCACATGACTGACCTGGAGTTTATTGTTTTAACCTAAACTCTGGGTGCCCCTATTTTGACACGGGCAGCTAGTAGTTTTGGTTTTGCAGATTTATATTCACAGGATCCTGGTTTACAGCTGGAACGATATCCGGAAAGCTTTGTATCCGTATATCTACTTCTAGTTGTGTATTGTATTATTTTCCGCTGCTGTGTATTTAAATGTAATTTAAATCTCTGATATTTCTGTGTAATATTCATTTATACTCTGTATATTCTTGTAATCTGATGCATTGTTGTAATATACAGTGAAATGTTCTTTTATATGCGTTCTGTTGTGGTTTGTTCTCGAACTATCCGACGCTTTCCTTTACGGGGAAGTTACGGGTCTTCACATTATATATTGTATCCTTTCTCCTCAAATTCAATTCATCCATCAAAAATACCGATATCCAATTTTTAAGCCTCCTGTTACATTATTTTTGGTCAAAACTTACAATCACTTTCGTGGGATCTAAACTCATTTTATGCCCAATTAAAAATTATTAATTTAATTTAATTTAATTGCTTATCAAATTAATATATTTATAACTATTATTAATTTGCAGTAATATTTATTTTTAAATTATATTCAAAATTCAAAATTTACATTTCATAAATATTAATTAATTTATAATAATTATAAACTAATTAAATCATTATGGTTTATAAATAATTCATCATTTCACCTGTATGACCCTTATGGGTAAATTCATTCAGCAATTAACATGGAACTACTCGAATTTAGTGTTCACACATCAATTAGCTGGTAGTGTGACATTTTAGCCAAATTTATAGCTCACTTAGTTTTAGGTAATAGTTCAGTTTTACATTATTAAGCACTAACCGGCTGTAGTATTTATATCCACCAAGTATCTTTTTCAAAACTATATCACACTGAACTTATTTAATTTGGTAATGGTGAAAATTTAAATATCATCCATAATCAACTCTATATTCCAAACGTAAAGTCCCTAAGTCAATAAAAACAATTATTATTAGCTAAATAGCTTTGTCTGGAGTTTCTTACTTTGAGTGGACTATGAAAGTAACCTCAATTGAGGAGATGATTCTCCCTTAAATAGTGCTTCACTTAGTACTTCCATTCAATCCAAAAAGAGCACTCGATGGATATCACGCCATGAATTGACTATAATTAAAGCAGATCTTTTATGTTGAAGATCAACAGTATTCGTAAGTCGAAAGAACTGTGTTAATCAGTTATATTTATATTTTCAGATTGACATTAATTATGTCAACCATTAGAAAACTAAAAGTGAGTCATTCCATCATTATCCAACAACATCAATGCATAACATCTAGGTTCCCTAATAGTCATATTGAAGATCAACAGTATTCTCAAGTTGAGAGAACTGTGTTAATTAGTTATATTGATATTTTCAGTTTAACATTAGTTATGTCAACCATTGGGAAACTATCAAGTGATTCATTCCATAATTATTCAACAACATCACTGCCTAACATTTGGATAGACGTATGTTAGTAAGAGCAAGTATATTTAGTCTCGATGTACCTTGGCCAGGAACATTTAAAATGGTGTATATATATTCAACATGATAAATTATTCACGTTTACAATATTTTTTAACTACTATCACAATATATACCATTTATGGATTATCTATAAATGCAAATTTAGTTGAGCTAATTAATTATTATAACATATTACAACAAATATATTATAGAAAGAGATACCTTTATTTTGAACAAGAATGATCGACGAGTTTGGTATATGCAACATATTATATAGTTAGCCATAGCATATTGTTAACTCTATCAGGGGTTACCAGAGAATACACGGATATTCATAAACAATTGAATTGATCCCTCAAAACAACCCTTACCCTTATATTTATTTGTGAAGGTTGGTGAGAATTATTCCACCGTGTTCATGGCCATGTTCCTCTCGTCCAGAAGAAGAATTTTCTCAAAAGATCATGGTCAAGTCAGCAGTTACCATAAATTGGCACCAGTTTATAGGCAAGGGGTCTATACCGATCCATAAATTTGCATCATGAATCTTTTCGATGGTCTCGCGTTAATGCGACCTGTTAATAACTTCATATTTTCTATCCTGATTGTTTTGCTAAAAGTGTAATAACCGGAAATCTAAGCCAATTTAAAATTTTTATTTTGGCAATTTTGATGAATTTTGAATATTTAAAATGAATTATTTTAATTAATAACGACGGAAAATATATTTTCAATGAAGTTAAAACAAATAAATTTATTTTAATTATATAACGAGCCTGAAATGGCGCAGTAGTTCGAAAATTCGATTTCAAATTTCAAATGAATGTACAGGATTCAAAATAAACCGGATTTTAGCGAAACAAAAAATATTTGAATCTATTTGAGAATATCTTTCCAAAGAATCCGAAAGTTTGAAATTTCATAGCGGGAATCAAAAGTTACATTCAGTTGAAAATTCAGAATAGTCGTTATGGAATTCTGGCCCTTAAAAATGGAAATTTTGCAAGCGACCTCGATTTTCGACGAAACCACTTTTGTTGGATCCGGGATGTAGAATTATTACTAGATTCCAAAATTCATAATTTTCCGAATCAATTTGTTAGCGTAGCGAAGTAAAACGTGTTTTGACAGTTTTAGTCAGTTTTGATCGACCAGAAAATGGCCATTTTTCAAACGGTCTTAGAAGTTGACAAAATTAGTTTTGTTAGGACCGTATCGTCAATACAAAGCTAGAAAATATTTTTTGGGAATTTTTAGAGTCCGTATGTGGCCCCGGTAAATTGAAATGTGCGTTCAAAATCAATATATAGATTTATATTTTGATGGAAACTGATCGTAACAGCCGAATTGGCTTACCGGACATATCCCATTGTGTTCGGAATGGGGGTAATTAGCTAGGGGGGATAGTCGGTGGATTCATTCTGGGGTTGGAAATAAAAAGTTGCTTTTTATAGGAAATTAAATTAAATTAATTAATATATTTATACTTTCATATACCCCCCTCCATCTTTCCCTCTCCTTCACTATCTTCTACTCTCAGATCAATTAAAGAAAAAAAAGGCAGAATGCTGTCGCGTTCGATCCACCGCCGCCAGGCGCAGTCGCGCCCCCTCTTCCTCCGGCGGCCGCTCCCTCATCTCCGGCCATCACCCCCTACCCCAGCGACGCTTACCCTTCTCCAATCGACGAAGCCCCCATGCCCTAATTTCACAAAACAGACCACCTCCGACCAACTGGGCCCCACTCCGGCCACCCCCGACGCCATGCACCCTTACCTGACGGCGATTGCGCCACCAGCAACCCCCCTCCACGCCTCCCTCCTCTCTTCTTCCCCCTTCTTCCAATTCGAGTCAAACGCCCTCCTCCCTCTTCGTACAACACTGTGAGTTCTTTTATTTTTGTTTATCTTTATTTATTTTAATGTAATTAGATTAAAAAGAAAATAAAAGTCAGTTTTTATATATGATAACAAGGTAAAGATTAGATCTTTGAAAGGATAAAGGTTTGCTTTTTTTTAATATTAGTAGAGTATTAAAAATATGATTTTTATATTAGTAGAGTATTAAAAATATGATTTTTATATTATATAGATAATAAAAATATGGTTTTTATATAATAGAGAATATGTAATGACCCGGGTTTTTGTCGACCTTGGTTATCCGATATACAACACATATCGAACATCCAAGGATCGAAAATACCGGTCATTAATGAAAGAAATTAGAGGGTAAGGATAGATAAGATAGAAACTTAGAATAGAAGAAGAAGAAGAAAACAACATCAGAGTAACACGAATCTCACAGTGGAATGAATAACATATAATATATGTAACATAACTTTGAAATATACATCTGTACTTGAATATACATCATTATCAAAGTACAACACTTACAACATAGCGGAAATAACTATAGTTATATGATCCTGAAGCCTCCTTCTCTAGCTCTTCAAGCATCTGTAAATCCTGACTACTTAACTACCTGTACAAAATTGGGCACCCAAGAGTTTAGGGAAAACAAAACAAAATAAACTCCAGGTCAGTCATGGGACTGGTATGAGTAAAACAGTTTAAAACAGTTCGAACAAGTAAACGATATCTCATAAGACCACGCCGTATAACGGAACGGGTTTTTCCCTTATGAGAATCCAAACAAATCTTTATATCAAAACTCTTTTGATATTATAATAATGTCTATCAACCACAATAATAATATTCATCTAGCAGAACGCTTTCATCTAACGTTCTACATATATAGTATACAATCAAAACCGCAGGCACGTATTGGGTAATGGATTTCCAACTATGACAAGGTATGGAACCACCTTCCGCTAGTGTACCACTGGAAAGGAATACACTGGGTTCAACAAGAACATCTTGCAACCCGGCCACACATGACCGACCACTCATTTTGCTTGAGTGTATCAAATGTATATCACTAACGGTTGGGATCAGCAACCGTTTTCCCGAATGGGACAACATCGACAATAGATTTTTAGAAGTAAATGAAACTCTAGATCAGATGATTATACACCCTACTTCGGAGCGACCGACTTAGCCATGCTGCCTGCCCGATTTCTGTCATTTACCGGATGTGAGGCTAGAAGCTACGCTTTATCATCACACCAGATTCACTTCGAATGCCACATCGTCAAATCCATCAAATCACCGATTGACGTCCTCAACAATACATTATGTGTTAGCTAAAAGAAGTTTCCTTCTCCGCTTCCACTCTTGGTATGGTTGGAGAAATCAATATACGTGATCGTCTGGAAATACTCTGTCAGACATCCGTCCATACAAGTCATCCAGGAACAAGATGAACCGAAGGTACTATTCAGTATATCCATCTTAGGCACTGTTATCTAAGACTTATACAATAGCCCTTGCACTTTACTCCATCTTCAATTTTCTTTGGCATATATGATTCGCAGCGCTTATGCCAATACAGAGTGGTTCTTTGGATAATAATCCAACCGGTCTCTCCATATTAACAACGTTAAAATGGTCAAAACTTTGATAGTCTGTGATTTAACTATCAAAGAAAAACACGTGTGCAAACAACGATATTATTTCCAAATGGAAATTCTATCAATCAATCATCAATCATATATATATATATATATATTCATATTTCCTTATTTCCTATGTTTAGAAAATATACGTTAACACAGGAAAACATTTCCATAACTTATTTACGTATCACTATTTTTTTCCACAACTATCAGTCCCTAACTGTAAACTAGTATGAGAACAATTCTTTAAGTATAAACCTCGAAGGTCGAAACCAACATCAGATCGATACTCAGAAAACTATTCAACTTAACTAATCCCTAGTCAGTTTCTAATCTTGTTTAACTCTATTTCTTTTAACTATGTTCGATTAACTTCTTTTGAGTAACTATGTTCAATTGACTCCTTTCAAATAACTATATTCAATTGACTCCTATTTGATGACTCTATTCGATAACTCTAATCGACTAACTCTTTTCTATCTCGTTAATTTCCTTTTATAATCCTATTTATTTTCCTAATAATATTCCTTTATTATATTTATTTATCAACTAAATATTCCTTTATTCTATTTATTTATCAACTAAATATTCCTTTATTCTATTTATTTATTTTCTACGTAAATATATTTCTTTATACTTCTTTTTACTTCTTAAATAAATATCATTTTACACTTCTATTTACTTGCTAAGTAAATAATCGTTTTATAAAATTCTTTGATTTTATAATTATTCCCTTTCTAAATATCTCCTATTTATAAATATTCCAGTTTATAAATATTTTATTTTCAATATCACTTTGAAAATTCCCTTATCAACATTTCGGTATGTTATGGTATTCAACATATCAAATCACGATGATCAATATCGTCCAAACACATATAATTGACAACAGATTATATATCACATCATATATCACAATATATGAAAAACAGTAAAATAAATGTTGAGGAATCCAGTTGGGTTCCTCTAACCTGTTTTCCTGCATTATAGATGTTACACAATAAAATCAACACCACTTTCAGTTCCATATGATATATTCTGTTAAACAGAATTAATATAGAAATTCAACTAACTGACTAGCAGTTCAATCAAACAGTCAACACACAGTCAATCAGCCAATATTTACCAGTTCTAAAAATACAACATGAAATTATAAACTGTTCAGGGTTAGTGAGATTTACTCACTTTTGCAGTTCATCGTTAAAGAATGATAAACTGTTATTTGATTTGAATCAAACACTTTATTTCGCCATAAATTCAAACGAGCTCCACTCCACTCCCAGTCAGTTCCATTGGGTAGTGTCCGTCCATACGATCCTGTTGGATCTTGCTTCGCTGAATTTGGTCAACGTATGACAATGTTATATAATTTAGAAGTTTAAACTTATTTAAAAATAAAACAAAAGTTTTGATTTATTTTAAATGGTTATTGGGCTTTACCCTTTACAATAGGGCCCATGAACCCCTTTGAAAACCCGACCGCAACTTCTATTTCTTCCTCCTCCCATCAATAACAAATAGCTCGGACACTTCCTAGAGGATCCGACTGCTTCCAACCGTAACCCACCATTTGACCGCCTCTTTGACTGCCATTTCCCACTGCTCCGGCCACCAACCTTCGCCACGCCTCCACCATCCAATTCGCCATCACAATCTGCACACCACTGTCACCTCCGTTCCATGCTCGCACCCCACTTGTAGACCTCGACCTGCTGCTTCCCTCATGGAACACATTCGGACCTTCCATAAAACCAACGCAAACCTCATGAAACGCTGCTACTTCTCAGTGCGATTCCGGCTGCTTCACCCTTCAGATCTTCATCACCACCGTTCGGATCAGAGAACTCGACACCCATTTGAGATTCGCAGTAGAGAAGTTTGGGTATATCGGTTTCACAAGTTATAGTGAAGAGATGGCGTTGGGATCAAATTTTCAAGTTGCGGGTTTTCAATTTTTTTTTGCTCACTGTTTTGCTTTTTGGAAAACCAACGAGACAAATGGAAAAGCTTCAATATTTATACAAGAGGGTACTTAGCTGTTAAGGAGTACTGAATAGTACGTGGTAGGTTTTTCCGCCTTTTGCTTTTGACGTACGTGGTAGGTTTTTCCACCTTTTGCTTTTGATATACGTGGTAGGTTTTCACCCTTTTGCTTTTGACGTTGAAAGTACTAAATAGTAGTATGGTAGGTGGTAGGTTTTTTCCCACCTTTTTGCTTGTGATGTTGAAAAGGGTAGCTATTGGTCTACATGAGTAGTCTTAGCGTACACCACGTGTTAAAGAATTTCCTTCCTTTACAACTGTTGTTAACAGAAGTAAACATACCGTTGTGATGGACAATGTGTCAGGATCCCAAAAATATAAAAATATCGGTAGGTTGACTCATATTTTGAAACCCCAAAATCGCTGATTAAGGGTGCACAATACTCCAAATAAAAAGTTACTTATTTAATTAATTAAAAATTACAATAAAATTCTAAAAATTAAATTATCACTCTGTCTCAAAAGAACCTTGTCTAAATTCAAACTCGATCTCTACTTATATCGAATAAACCGTTACGGTCGATAAACAATTCTATAGCGACTATTTTAAAAATTAATTTGGACATATCTCAAAATCTACACGACGAAATCCTGATTTTTATTTTCCACTAGAAAGATATACTCCACCAGCTCCGTACGTTTCTTGTTTCACGGAAATCCGATTTAAAACAAACTCTGTACATTCAGTTGAAGTTCAAATCGCCAAATAGCGAACTGCAGCGCCATTTCGAGCTTGATTTTAATTATAATATAACTCTACGTTCAAACTGTTGTTTATATACTATATTCGTTATTCAAATTCAATTCCAAGCTGAATTAAATATCACAGATGATCCGGTTCACACTATATCATCATTTCAGCCAATTCTGATTATTTCAGAATTAAATATATTATTTATTTATTATTTTAATTAAATATTCCCAGCTATTTAATTAAACCACCATTTAATTCACTATATCACTATTTATATAATTAAATAAATTAATTATAATACCTCTGCAAATGCGGGTCATTACAGAATATAAAAATATGATTTTTATATGAGTGGCGATATAAAAATATAATTCTTATTATGAAGTTAGCGTGATAAAAATATGATCTTTATTATATGAACACCGCTATAAAAATAGAATTTTTATCTATATAGTAGCGGTATAAAAATAGAATTTTTATCTATATAGTAGCGGAATAAAAATGTGATTTTTATATACATAGCAACAATATAAAGATGCGATTTTTATATATGTAGTGAATACGGACAATGAAAGTGACAAAAGGAAACATGGCGAAGATTCCTACATATGAAGAGTCATGGCATTTGGTTTAGCTAGTCGGTGAGAACTTCTCACTTTTAATTTGTTTTCTAGTTGAAATATATATTAGGATGCAGACGGTGCTTAGCAACATCAGACACCCGTCGTCCACAGACCATGGATGACTTGTTTGTTTGATTGCTGTGTTGTGAAATTTGACTATTGATTATGATGTGTAAAATATATATTCAAGTGTTGAAATAAAATATATATTCATGTGTTGAAGTAAAATAAATATTCATTTACAAATCGAATGATTTGTTTATATACATCGATTTAACTGATATAGATTGGGACGATAAATTTTACACATCACCCAACTGCACAAATAAAATCTGTGTTTGTTGATCTGAAACCCCACACGGGTATTGGAATGATATTTGATGTACAGTAATCCTGATTGTTTAGTTGTATGTCAATCGATGGGTTGACAGACTGTGTAAGCATTGATTATTTATATTTAGTGCTTATGCAGTTGTGTGGTGCACTCTGAATGATGGTTGATGATTTATCATTGCTATTATATACATGTGTTGTATAGTATCCATATAAATAACATTATATGGTAATTGAGTGGATCTCATTCCAATTTACAAAATAAAGTATATATTCATATGTTAAAGTGAAATAAATATTCATTTACAAATCGAACGATTTGTTTATGTACACCGATTTGACCGATATAGATTGGGATGAAAAATTTTACACATCGCCCAACTGCACAAATAAAATCTGTGTTTGTTGATTTGAAACCCCGCACGGGTATTGGGATGATATTTGACGTACACTAATCCTGATTGTTTAGTTGTATGTCAATCGATGGGTTGACAGACCGTGTAAGCGTTAATTATTTATATTTAATGCTTATGCAGTTATGTGGTGCACTCTGGATAATGGTTGATGATTTATCATTGCTATTATATACATGTGTTGTATAGAATCCTTATAAATAACATTATATGGTAATTGATTGGGTCTCACTTTAATTTAGAAGATAAAATATATATTCATGTGTTGAATAAAAGAAAATTCATGTGTTGAATAAAATATATATTCATGTGTTGAATAAAAAAAAATTCATGTGTTGAATAAAATATATATTCATGTGTTGAATAAAAAGAATATTCATGTATTGAATAAAAGAAAATTCATGTGTTGAATAAAATATATATTCATGTGTTGAATAAAATATATATTCATGTGTTGAATAAAAGAAAATTCATGTGTTGAATAAAATATATATTCATGTGTTGAATAAAAGAAAATTCATGTGTTGAAAACATATATTCATGTGTTGAATAGAATAACGAAGTTATTGAAATATATAAAGCCATGTTGATTAGATATGCGCCATTTTGACGTGAACGATATATATATCGATTTTATTCATTTTTATAATGAATATCGAAAAGGAATTGATATCAAAATCTAATATTTTGAAAATATTATCATTTGTATATCGATGATGTGGAATATTCAATCTTGATTCGAAATTGAATATGAAGTTGAAATCGTTTCGAAAACGAATTTAAAACGATTTATAAAATACATTTTTAAAAGGAAATCGACGAAATATATGTAATATATATATATATTAAATGGCCTGAATAGAACGCGCCGCGCCGCGGCAGATCGCAAATTTCGACCATTGACTTCGAATGGATATTACGGGAGATCCGACCGTCGGATTCTCCTAAAACCGGAACCATTGGGTTCGTACCGAAAAGAGATTTCTAACGAATATTAGAGATTTGAAATCTAACGGTTGGATGTGGAATTATGTCCAAATCAAATATGGAAAAGGTCACTATAAGTGCTGTTCGATGGCCATTGATGGAATTCGACTGTACAGGCCTTGATAAAATTATTAAAAATAGTAATAATTTGTGTAAAATCATAAGAAATGATTTTTGAAGATGAAAAATTCCAAATTTTGAAAAGATAAAAATAGATTTTTATCGAAATGAACTAGTTTTGAACTAGAATTATATTCCCATTTATTTTTAAAATAAATAAAGTGGATTTGGAATGGTTTTAAAATAACTAGAATTTCCAATATATAAAGTGGAAATGGATTTGAATCGAAATTGTCTTTGGAATATTTCGATGTTGGATTTCGTGATTATACAGATATTGTTATGGAAATTTGAAAGATATATTTATATCGTTTTTCCAATACAATATTTGTAAACTCAGCTGAAAAAAAGATTAAATCTTTTTATTTAGATTTAATGAAGTGTACCAATTAAATGGGATTTAATTGAAATTGGATTAGAATGTGATTTTGGGTTTATCGTGAACCGTGTTTTAAATGACATTGGTTCTTTAACCCAGTTAAAGACAAGATATGATTTCCCAAGTTAAACAATCATTAATATTGATTTTTGGGAAGATTAAATCAAAGTGGAGTTTTAATGAATCTTTAATTAGATTGAAATGATCGAGAATGGAGTATCACCAGTTTTGCTCCAAAGCGATAGTTAAATCTTTAATTAGATTTGAACGTGAAACGTTAAGTGAATTTACCGATAACACCGTGGTGTTAGATATGAAGTATTACCAGTTTTGTTCATGCAATGAATAGGTTGGGATTGGGAAATTTAACAAGTGATTACTTTGGTATGGTTCGCTAATCCCGACTAATTTGAATTGATATTCAAAAGAAGATTAAAGAATAAATATAAAGAATTTATCTTTGATAAAATTAATTGGAACCTTTCCTAAGGTATAAGAATATTTGAATAAAAGAATATTCTGAATTGGAATGAGGCGTATGTTGTGTTTGTGTAACACTTGTTTATTATATACACGAGTTATTCAAAAAGACTGGGTTTATCCCATTCTGAATAACTGATTCGACGATGTGTCGAGGATGAAGACGGTGGTCGAAGACCAGAGGTCTTCACATCGTTTGGGTGATTACTGATGATCTCGATTGGGCTGTACACCCAAGAGGAGGGAATCAGTTGGTGATCGTCCAGACGTACTTGGAGATCGATGGATATGCGAGGAATAAGGTTCCTCCGGTTTCGTTCAGATCCAGAACGAACTTGTATGGACTGTGTGTCTGACATTGGATTTTTCTCTGTGTTGATTGATCTCTATTAAATATACATCTGCCTGGTGAAGGGGAATTCATTCCCTTACTTCACCCTTCTCTGAGACGTATGGGATCAGAGGTTGTATATCGGTAGACATCAGTCGCATGGTGTGAATTGCTTGTGTGGCATGCCTAAGTGGCAATTGATCAAGGCTTCTGTTGAAAAGCAAAGTCTTGTGGTTGATGATCAAAGCACCGCCTGTGTGGTATAGCTTTGTGTAACGTTGATTCGCGAGCCTCACACCCCGGTTATGAACCAGAAACGGGAGAGGACATCAGTGAGGGCATGTGTTTCCTTCTAGCTAGGGTGGTGTCAGTGACCTACCAGCCCTGACATTTATATTATTTTCACCTGTGTGGTTGTTGGATTGCGAAGCGCCTCAGATATATCTGTGACTATGTGGAGCCGATGGAGTCATTTGGCTCATTTACGCCCCAAAGGGTGGGGAAATGCAGTGTTCAGGCATTTTAATCCACATCGGTGGACCGGCCCTGACGATCCAAGGGCTCACCTGTGTCTGGGTCCTGAGGCTCGGGCTAGAGAGTCTCGAATCGGTGAGGACTATCTTTTGCCTCGGTTTACAGATGGAAATCCAATTTCCAAATACGACATCGTGCGGTTTTGATTGTATACCTATATATGGCGACATAGTGGTATGGGGCACTTATGCCGTCTATGATTGATACTTATGATTGAAATTGTTTTAACACTATACACTTATAGTAATAACAAAACATGAAATTTAGCGTATCAAGCATTCTTTGGCTACTATAAGGTAAAAACCTTATCCTCCAGCTTGCGTTGCATTGTGTGATGGGACCTGGGTCTTATAATAGCTTCATTGTTCTTTATTTAGCATTGCGCTATTGTTTTATGCACTGGTATTCTAGGGAGGAAACCCGTTCCATGTTATACGGCGTGGTCCCTTGATTTACCTAACTTTAAAATAAAGATTAATAACTGTTTTAGTTCTCACACCAGTCACATGATAGACCTGGAGTTTATTGTTTTAACCTAAACTCTGGGTGCCCTTATTTTGACACGGGCAGCTAGTAGTTTTGGTTTTGCAGATTTATATTCACTGGAACTTGTTTTACAGCTGGAATGATATCCGGAAAGCTCTGTATCCGCATATCTCTTTCAGTTGTGTATTGTACTATTTTTTCGCTGCAGTATTGTATTTAAATCTCTGATATTTATCGAATGTGTAATATTTATTCATACTCTGTATATTCTTGTATTCTGATGGAATTGTTATAATAAGAAATGAAATGTTCTTCTGTTTGCGTTACGATGTGGCTTGTTCTCAATACAATCCGCGATTTCCCATAAGGGGGATTTCGAGTCGTTACATCATGGTATCAGAGCTTTGGTTTACAGAGCTCGGAGAACAAGACAAGTTAGAACCAAATGAAAGAATTCATCAGAGATTGGATTAGTAATATCCAATGAGAATGACTCATTAGAGATGGGATCGATAGTATCCTAGAACGAGTGTGAAGAGTATTTTTTTAAATTGAAAACAATTTTTGTTTTGAAAATTTGAACTTTATTATTCGTATTTGAATATTTATTTGTATTGAATTTGGACATTCCAATATATAAAGATTTTGCATATACGTCTGATCCACGTGTATTCGAAGTTTTAATATACTGGATAGATATAGAATCACTCTCTAGTCGCCCGGAGATGGTTCTAATGATCGCTATAGTACATACATCATCATAATTTATATTCGAGTTTCGAAAGTGGGATATTTATATATTTCCAATTAACTGGTGTGAGACCCAAAACTTGATAGGGCTTATTGTTGTGATTTTTGACTATATATCAAAATTTTGAATTTGAAATGATAATCAACTAATTGATTGCTGACTGTGTTGTTTGATTATTGGTTGATTAATTAAAATTTGAACCATATAACCAAATTGAACCAAATAGTGAGTTGTATTGAAAATTTGTCGCATTTGCATACATATACATGTACTTACATTGAACAGGTCATAGCAAGGAGGCTAGAGAAGAGGAATAAAATTGTTTGCCCGACAAATAGGTACATGTTTATTGTATTTCTTGGGTATTTGATGATTTTATGAGCCAATTGGCTAGTCGCTTGGCTGTTTCTTTTTCTTTTTCGATTGGTGAGGGCCATGGAAGACTATTTGAAATATCCCAAAGCTCCCAGTGTTGGGGAGATTATGGCGATTTTTTTTGAAAATTTAGGGTGTTAGCCAAATTTTTGAAAAATTTGAAAAGTTCTTAGAAACTGAAAAGTTAAAGAACTTAAGCCGTAAAGAAAATAACGGAGGTTGAGTTGATTAGTTAAACAACTTTCAGCTTCGTTCCTTTTCGGGGACGAAAAGTTTTAAGTTGGTGAGATTGTAATAACCCGGAAATCTGAGCCAATTTAAAATTTTTATTTTGGCAATTTTGATGAATTTTGAATATTTAAAATGAATTATTTCAAATAATAATGACGGAAAATATATTTTCGACGAAGTTAAAACGAATAAATTTATTTTAGTTATATAACGAGCCTGAAATGGCGCGGTAGTTCAAAAATTCGATTTCAAATTTCAAATGAATGTACAGGATTCAAATTAAACCGGATTTTAAAGAAACAAAAAAATATTTGAATCTATTTGAGAATATCTTCACAATGAATCCGAAAAATTGAAATTTCATAGCGGGAATCAAAAGTTACGTTCAGTTGAAAATTTATTATAGTCGCTATGGAATTCTGGCCCTTAAAAATGGAAATTTTGCAAATGACCTCGGTTTTCGATGAAACCACTTTTGTTGGATATGGGATGTAGAATTATTGCCGGATTCTAAAGTTCATAATTTTCCGAATCAATTTGTGAGCGTGTCGAAGTAAAACGTATTTTGACAATTTCAGTCAGTTTCGATCGACCAGAAAATGGCCATTTTTCAAACGGTCTTAGAATTTGAAAAAATTAGTTTTGTTAGGACCGTATCGTCAATACAAAGCTAGAAAATATTTTTTGGGAATTTTTAGAGTCCGTATGTGGCTCCGGTAAATTGAAATGTGCGTTCAAAATCAATATATAGATTTATATTTTGATTTTGAAGGAAACTGATCATAACAACCGAATTGGCTTACCGGACATATCCTATTGTGTTCGGAATGGGGGTAATTAGCTAGGGGTGACAGTCGGTGGGTTCAGTTTGGGGTTGGAAATAAAAAGTTGCTTTTTATAGGAAATTAAATTAAATAAATTAATATATTTATATTTTCATATACCCCCCTCCATCTTTCCCTCTCCTTCACTATCTTCCACGCTCAGATAAATTAAAGAAAAAAAAGGCAGAACGTTGTCGCGTTCGATCCATTGCCGCCAGGCGCAATCGTGCCCCCTCTTCCTCCGGCGGCCACTCCCCCATCTCCGGCCATCACCCCCCCAGCGACGCTCCCCCACTTCTCCAATCGACGAAGCCCCCATGCCCTAATTTCACAAAACAGACCACCTTCGGCCAACTGGGCCCCACGCCGGCCACCCTCGATGCCATGCACCCCCACCTGACGGCTATTGCGCCACCAGCAACCCCCCTCCGCGCCTCCCTCCTCTCTTCTTCCCCCGTCTTCCAATTCGAGTCAAACACCCTCCTCCCTCTTCGTACAACACTGTGAGTTCTTTTATTTTTGTTTTTGTCTTTATTTATTTTAATGTAATTAGATTAAAAAGAAAATAAAAGTCAGTTTTTATATATGATAACAAGGTAAAGATTCGATCTTTGAAAGGATAAAGGTTTGATTTTTTATATATATTAGTAGAGTATTAAAAATATGATTTTTATATTAGTAGAGTTTTAAAATATGATTTTTATATTATAGAGATAATAAAAATATGGTTTTTATATAATAGAGAATATAAAAATGTGATTTTTATATGATTGGCGATATAAAAATATAATTTTTATTATGAATTTAGCGTGATAAAAATATGATCTTTATTATATGAACACCGCTATAAAAATAGAATTTTTATCTATATAGTAGCGCTATAAAAATAGAATTTTTATCTATATAGTAGCGGTATAAAAATAGAATTTTTATCTATATAGTAGAGGTATAAAAATAGAATTTTTATCTATATAGTAGCAGTATAAAAATGTGATTTTTATATACGTAGCAACAATATAAAGATGCGATTTTTATATATGTAGTGAATACAGACAACGAAAGTGATAAAAGGAAACACGACGAAGATTCCTACATATGAAGAGTCGTGGCATTTGGTTTAGCTAGTCGGTGAGAACTTCTCACTTTTAATTTGTTTTCTAGTTGAAATATATATATTAGGATGCAGACGGTGCTTAGCAGCACCCGACACCCGTCGTCCACAAACCATGGATGACTGTTTGTTAGATTGCTGTATTGTGAAATTTGACAGTTGATTGTGATGTGCAAAATATATATTCATGTGTTGAAATAAAATATATATTCATGTGTTGAAGTAAAATAAATATTCATTTACAAATCGAACGATTTGTTTATGTACACCGATTTGACTGATATAGATTGGGACGATAAATTTTACACATCGCCCAACTGCACGAATAAAATATGTGTTTGTTGATTTGAAACCCCACACGGGTATTGGGATGATATTTGACGTACACTAATCCTGATTGTTTAGTTGTAAGTCAATCGATGGGTTGACAGACTTTGTAAGCGTTAATTATTTATATATAATGCTTATGCAGTTGTGTGGTGCACTCTAGATGATGGTTGATGATTTATCATTGCTATTATATACATATGTTGTATAGAATCCATATAAATAACATTATATGGTAATTGAGTGGGTCTCATTCCAATTTATCATGTGTTGAAGTAAAATAAATATTCATTTACAAATCGAACGATTTGTTTATGTACACCGATTTGACTGATATAGATTTGGACGATAAATTTTACACATCGCCCAACTGCACAAATAAAATATGTGCTTCTTGATTTGAAAACCCACACGGGTATTGGGATGATATTTGACGTACACTAATCCTGATTGTTTAGTTGTTTGTCAATCGATGGGTTGACAGACCGTGTAAGCGTTAATTATTTATATTTAATGCTTATGCAGTTGTGTGGTGCACTCTAGATGATGGTTGATGATTTATCATTGCTATTGTATGCATGGGTTGTATAGAATCTATATAAATAACATTATATGGTAATTGAGTGGGTCTCATTCCAATTTAGAAGATAAAATATATATTCATGTGTTGAATAAAAGAAAATTCATGTGTTGAATAAAATATATATTCATGTGTTGAGTAAAAGAAAATTCATGTGTCGAATAAAATATATATTCATGTGTTGAATAAAAGAAAATTCATGTATTGAATAAAATATATATTCATGTGTTGAATAAAAAGAATATTCATGTGTTGAATAAAAGAAAATTCGTGTGTTGAATAAAATGTATATTCATGTGTTGAATAAAAGAAAATTCATGTGTTGAATAAAATATATATTCATGTGTTGAATAAAAGAAAATTCATGTGTTGAAAATATATATTCATGTGTTGAATAGAATAACGAAGTTATTGAAATATATAAAGCCGTGTTGATTAGATATGCGCCATTTTGACATGAGCGATATCTATATCGATTTTATTCATTTTTATAATGAATATCGAAAAGGAATTGATTTCAAAATCTAATATTTTGAAAATATTATCATTTGTATATCAATGATGTGGAATATTCAATTTTGATTCGAAATTGAATATGAAGTTGAAATCGTTTCGAAAACGAATTTAAAACGATTTATAAAATACGCTTTTAAAAGGAAATCGACGAAATATATATAATATATATATTATATATATTAAATGACCTGAATAGAATGCACCGCGCCGCGGCAATTCGCGAATTTCGACCATTGACTTCGAATGGTTACTACGGGAGATCCGACCATCGGATTCTCCTAAAACCGGAACCGTTGGGTTCGTATCGAAAAGAGCTTTCTAAAGAATATTAGAGATTTGAAATCTAATAGTTGGATTTGGAATTATGTCCAAATCAAATTTGGAAAAGGTCGCTATAAGTGCAGTTCGATGGCTGTTGATGGAATTCGACAGTACGGGCCTTGATAAAATTATTAAAAATAGTAATAATTTGTGTAAAATCATAAGAAATGATTTGTGAAGAATTGAGATGAAAAATTCCAAATTTGAAAAGATAAAAATAGATTTTTATCGAAATGAACTAGTTTTGAACTAAAATTATAATCCCATTTATTTTTAAAATAAATAAAGTGGATTTGAAATGGTTTTGAACATAACCAGAATTTCCAATATATAAAGTGGAAATGGATTTGAATCGAAATTGTCTTTGGAATATTTCGATGTTGGATTTCATGATTATACAGATATTATAATGGAAATTTGAAAGATATATTTATATCATTATTTCCAATACGATAGTTGTTGGTTGTAGAATTTGATATTGAATATAAGCCGATATATTTTCTATTCAGAGCCTTGGATTTAATACCAAATGGGATTTGGGTTTATCGTGAATGGTGTCTTCATTAACACTGTTCTTAAACTCAGTTGAAAAAAAGATTAAATCTTTTTATTTAGATTTAATGAAGTGTACCAATTAAATGGGATTTAATTGGAATTGGATTAGAATGTGATTTTGGGTTTATCGTGAACCGTGTTTTAAATGACATTGGTTCTTTAACCCAGTTAAACACAGGATATGATTTCCTAAGTTAAACAATCATTAATATTGATTTTGGGAAGATTAAAACTAAGTGGAGTTTTAATGAATCTTTAATTAGATTTAAATGATCGAGAATGGAGTATCACCAGTTTTGCTCCAAAGCGATAGTTAAATCTTTAATTAGATTTGAACGTGAAACGATAAGTGAATTTACCGATAACAACGTGGTGTTAGATATGAAGTATTACCAGTTTTACTTCATGCGATGAATAGGTTGGGATTGGGAAATTTAAAAAGTGATTACCTCGGTGTGGTTCGCTTATCTCGACTAATTTGAATTGATATTCAAAAGAAGATTAAAGAATAAATATAAAGAATTTATCTTTGATAAAATTAATGGGAACCTTTCCTAAGGTATAATAATATTTGAATAAAAGAATATTCTGAATTGGAATGAGGCGTATGTTGTGTTTGTGTAACACTTGTTTATTATATACGCGAGTTATTCAGAAAGACCGGGTTTATCCCGTTCTGAATAACTAATTCGACGATGTGTCAAGGATGAAGACGGTGGTCGACCGGAGGTCTTCACATCGTTTGGGTGATTACTGATGATCTTGATTGGACTGTACACCCAAGAGGAGGGAATCAGTTGGTGATCGTCCAGACGTACTTAGAGATCGATGGATATGCAAGGAATAAGGTTCCTCCAGTTTCGTTCTGACCCAGAACGAACTTGTATGGACTGTGTGTCTGACATTGGATTTTGCTCTGTTTTGATTGATCTCTATTAAATATACATCTTCCTGGTGAAGGGGAATTCATTCCCTTACTTCATCCTTCTCTGAGATGTATGGGATCAGAGGTTGTATATCGATAGACATCAGTCGCATGGTGTGAATTGCCTGTGTGGCATTCCTAAGTGGCAATTGATCAAGGCTTCTGTTGAAAAGCAAAGTCTTGTGGTTGATGATCAAAGCACCGCCTGTGTGGTATAGCTTTGTGTAACGTTGATTCGCGAGCCTCACACCCCGCTTATGAACCAGAAACGGGAGAGGACATCAGTGAGGGCATGTGTTTCCTTCTAGCTAGGGTGGTGTCAGTGACCTACCAGCCCTGACATTTATATTATTTTCACCTGTGTGGTTGTTGGATTGCGAAGCGCCTCAGATATATCTGTGACTATGTGGAGCCGATGGAGTCATTTGGCTCATTTACGCCCCAAAGGGTGGGGAAATGCAGTGTTCAGGCATTTTAATCCACATCGGTGGACCGGCCCTGACGATCCAAGGGCTCACCTGTGTCTGGGTCCTGAGGCTCGGGCTAGAGAGTCTCGAATCGGTGAGGACTATCTTTTGCCTCGGTTTACAGATGGAAATCCAATTTCCAAATACGACATCGTGCGGTTTTGATTGTATACCTATATAGGGCGACATAGTGGTATGGGGCACTTATGTCGTCTATGATTGATACTTATGATTGAAATTGTTTTAACACTATACACTTATAGTAATAACAAAACATGAAATTTAGCGTATCAAGCATTCTTTGGCTACTATAAGGTAAAAACCTTATCCTCCAGCTTGCGTTGCATTGTGTGATGGGACCTGGGTCTTATAATAGCTTCATTGTTCTTTATTTAGCATTGCGCTATTGTTTTATGCACTGGTATTCTAGGGAGGAAACCCGTTCCATGTTATACGGCGTGGTCCCTTGATTTACCTAACTTTAAAATAAAGATTAATAACTGTTTTAGTTCTCACACTAGTCACATGACAGACCTGGAGTTTATTGTTTTAACCTAAACTCTGGGTGCCCTTATTTTGACACGGGCAGCTAGTAGTTTTGGTTTTGCAGATTTATATTCATAGGAACTTGGTTTACAGCTGGAATGATATCCGGAAAGCTCTGTATCCGTATATCTCTTTCAGTTGTGTATTGTATTATTTTTCCGTTGCAGTAATGAAACACCCCACCTCCGTTAGGGTCACTCTCAAAGGGAATGCCCTAATTTTTGGTGGAGGTTTATAAGTATAAGCCACAGATATACAAGACAGATATAAGAACACATATTTTTGAACAGCGGAAAACAACAACTTTTATTTCAACATAATACGTGTTCACAAACCATGTCATAATTTGTCTTACAATACTTCCAAAATCATAACTGTCTTGATTACATTATTTAAAGAAGCATAAAGAAAACATAAATAAACTGCAAAAGTCCCCTAATTGCCGTCCAAAGCCATAGTCCAAAACGGAAAAGATCCAAGCAATACATTCTTTCTCTTCAAGCTGGATGTGAAAACTGGTCAAGCTGCGGTATTCCCTCCTTGAGAACCTGGGTGGGGGGGGGGGGGAAACGAAAGAAAAAGAGGCGAAAGGAAAAGGGTCAGTCATAAAGACTGAGTAAGTCCTAGTGACTTTCAGTGTAAAAACGGTTAAAACAACATGTCATGTATGAACTGGAACTAAACTCAAGAAGGGTGTCAAGGTGGACAAGATAGACTAAGGTGATCATGATAAGTCAAGACAAGTCAAATAAAGCATCACATGTTCAAGATTCGTTGCATCGACTGTACTAGTATACTAAGCCCATGTCACGAGTTAATCACGAAATAAATCCCACGGCCCAATATCGTGAAACGACCCTGAAACGGGGTCTGACCCAAGTACGGGGTCCTACGGAGCGCTTATCTAGTCGATCGGCTCCCTACAAGTTCTAGCTCGTCAAGTGTCCGTATCATACGGCTAATCACGAATGTAGTCACCTGTGCTGGGTCCACCTTCGGGTGTATCAGCCCTAGGGTGTCAACCCCTGACACAATTCAAGATGCACAGATAAATCTACGGATACCCAGTGTCTGCCCCGAAATACGTGCACGACCGTAGTCCACCGAACCTACACTGGCGTACCCCACTGCCGTCGTTCACCTCTTACAATCAGCCCAGTAATCGTGCCCCACCCGGCCTAGCCCCAGGGTACCTTGATACATCTAGAGGGTTACTGCTGAAAAGGGTTGTGTCTAGGGTTTCGCCTAACAGATTAGGTCATGTAATTCGTGACCTAACCCGCCTAACCGATTAAGTCATGTAATTCGTGACTTAATCCTCTTCCAGTCTAGTCATGTCAAGAGGGTTAAGTATGTCGTTTAAATTCGCGACTTAACCCGCCTACGTGTCATGTCAAGTTGGCTAAGTGTTGTCGTTTCAAGTTCATGACTTAGCCCTACAAATCGTGTTCAAGTTGGTTAAGTTGTCTTTTCATGTTCATGACTTAACCCTAATTGGCATTAATTGATTCGTTAATGCACCGAACCACTCACATTGAATCCTATTGTTCGTAGCCACTGGATTTACCGGGCGGTTCCGGGCAGGTTTACGCTACGAACTCAACCCAACCTCGGGTTTCAAGCGCGATATGACCAACTACCTACATTGGATCCTATTGTTTGTAGCAACTGGATTTGCCGGGCGGTTCCGGGCAGATTTACACTAAAAACTCAACCCAACCTCGAGTTGGCCACTTTCTTGTTTTCTAAAGTCATGCCCATGTTCTTATCAGATTCGTGCTATTTCCATAGCATGTTCATATGTCAACTTCGTGCCCAACTAAGGCATGTTTTTCAAGTCAAGTTATGGCATGTTCAAGTCAAGTTTTCGTACCATATTTCATGTTCTACTTATGCCAAATTTCACGGTTTATGATTATAATCAATTCAAGTTTTTCCTGTTCTACCCAATCGTATCCCCAACGTATATAAACGTACTTCGTTCAGAAGCATAAAAAATTCAAGAGATAAAGGGGAATAACACCAAATATGTGATAGGCATATGTGACAATTCCAACATCACTTGCATAATAAACAGGCTATAACATATCACATGGTTTCAATACTAGCATGATGATAACTTGGCATAGTAATGGTTCCAACTTAGTTTAACATGATGATTTCAACTTTACATCATAGGCATAATAATCATTGCGGGCATAATAATAATTTTATTACAAACATGAAACATTAAAGGCATGGTAATCCTAATAGGCATAGTGGATTCCAATTTAGCATTTTTAACATAATGATTCTCATCTAGCATTATAAACATAATGATTCCAACTTTTCATCATAACCTAGCAATTCCCAATTTGTCATTAACATGATAGGTATATTAACATCACAAGCATAGTTCCATCAACATCATAGACATGGTTTAATTAGCATCATAGGCATGGTTTAATCAACATAAAGATTTCAATAAACATAGTGATTCCATGGACATGTATTAGTCCAACTTACCATACAATTAAGCCCAAGTGATTCATAACAACATCAAAATCATGATAAGATTAACTTGCAACGTTGACATAGCAATATTCCCAAATTATGATTCAAAGTTGAACAATATAAACATGGATTAATAATAGTTCCTAAATCCGGTTTCAATTCATGGCATGTCCACGTTATTTTAGCGTTTTTGCCTAAAAAGTGACATAGAACTTACAATATGAAGCGAATAATCCAAATAAAAATCCCAAATCAAATAGCCCCAAATTCGTTGTCTAAAGCGTCGTAGTTGTTGTAGCTTCTAGTTGTAGCCTTCAAGAATCGTCCTTCGTCTTCTATAATTTTGTTCTTTATATTTTTTTTATTTAGAGCTCTAGGTTTAATGGTGACGGCATGAGGCTAAAATGAAATAGTATGATTTAGGCTAGGTCTTAGGGTCGTTTTATAGTGTTTGCGAGTTGATTAGGACCGTCGATGGAGCTTGTTTTAATAATAGCCGTTCATTTGAAGGAGAGACCAACCAGGAGCTGACACCTAGCCCTAGTGACAAGGCAAGGCTTAGAAAATCGACCAAACACAGACCAAGCCAGCCGGGGTGGGCTGGGTTCGACCTGGTCAGGGGCCAGGTCGACACCCCAGTCGACACCGTGTCGACTTGGCAGTCGACACGGGTGACCCAGGTCGACTGCCCAGTCGACCTGGCTAGCCCCAGGTCGACTGCCAAGTCGACCTGGGTGCCTTGGGCGGGAATTTTCCCGCCCTGGCCAATTGGGCCCGATTTTGAATTTTAAATTAGTTTTCTGAGCTGTTTTGGTCTGTTTGAATTTTAAACTGAATTCTGAAACTTCCGGAGGCCATATCTTCTTCATACGGAGTCCGTTTTACGCAAACTCGGACTTTATCTCAAGCAGAATTCCGAGACGAACGCAATGGCGTATCCCGTTTCCCTTAATTCTTTGATTTGAAATTAGTTATACTTTAATTTGTGAATTCCACTGTTATAGAATACACGGGGTGTTACAAGTAATGTATTTAAATCTCTGATATTTATCGAATGTGTAATATTTATTCATACTATGTATATTCTTGTATTCTAATGGAATTGTTGTAATAAGAATGAAATGTTCTTCTGTTTGCGTTCCGATGTGGCTTGTTCTCAGTACAATCCGTGATTTCCCATAAGGGGGATTTCGGTCGTTACAAAAAGCTTGTTTCTAGATGAATTGCTTGGATTGGTGGTGGAATTGAGCATCTAACTTTAAATGCATAAGAACGAAGCTAGAAAGAAAATGACATTGACATGCGATCGATCCACATAAGCTTGTAATAGGTTGCAATCACCATGCCTTGGAAGTAGAGGGGACGTAAAGTGATTTTGAAGAAATTGGAGGGATCAATAATGATCCCATCATGGATCAAGTTTAATCCATTACTTGGATAGTTTAATGATGTTGAGTGCCTACTTGTTGATGCAATAAGCGTTGGTTTCCCCTTCGATGCTAGTTGCAATATTTTGGGCTTGTAACCTCGTTGTACTTAGCTTCTTTGAATTGTTTGTTATCTTTAATGGATTCTTTCCCCTGATAACTATCAAGTTTAGCCAGTCATATTAGCCTAAACAGGGCTTGCTCAAAAGGCCAGATATAATATGCATTCCTCTTCTTATCTCATACAAGAATGATGTAGATCTAAGAGGTCTAAGAAGTCTATCATGACCAACATTTTTCTTCGGCCTAATCTCTAAGATATGTTTATTTACCTAATTAATATACATGTCATTCGATTAAATTATAAGGCGGCAGGCGAATTTTAAGTCTCCTTCCACGCTCGTTTCATGGCCAAAAGCAAAAATAATACTTCTCCTTCTCATTCACGACTCTCATCTACTCGGTCTAACTGAGTTTTCTTTGCCGTTGTCTCCGTTCATAGTCTTCCCTGCCATTTTATTCAAATCAAGATTCGTTCAATGCTCCTTGTACAACCATGTACCTGCTTCAGGAACTATCACAAATTGTTGGATCTGTTGATCAATATGCTTCTCCGTTATCTGGTACGCCAACGCCCAATTATTCTTCCCTTTCACCTATGATTGATGCTTCCAAAAATGCTGGAATTTGGGTACTTGATGAATTAGCTTCAGCGTTGATTTAGATAATAGCAGTAATAAATTGGGTGTAGATGGAAGCATTAATCTAATGGACTGTACTACCATTTCTTCTCCACACCAATGCATGAATGGTGTTTGTGATATAGCCAGTGTGCCTGGAAATACTCCTGCGGCTACTTCAATGTTTTTGCCCGCTACACTGCCTAAAGTGTATGAACATAGGCCTGACTTTGTCGACCTTTCAGATCTAGTGGTTGTTGTTAACGCTAGTGCAGATTGTGCTGTTCTAGATAATAACTTGGCTGCACTTAATAGGGACGAGCCAGAATGGGTTTCACTTTTTAATTCGCTATCAAATTTGTTGGATCTTACATTCTGAATTCCTTTAACATTGAGGTAATAGATGGAGCTAGTGATTGTCGACTAATGTTATTCAAGGTGCAGTTATCCACTGGGTTAAGCATTTAGTTGGTTTTTTCTTAGATGTCATGACACCATACAATGAGGTCCGTTTGTAGTGTCTAAGGGTTTGGAAACCTAAAGGAAAATTACATGTACAATACTACAAATCCTTGTTCTACTTTCACTTCTCAAATAAGGAAGACCGTCTCAAAACATTAGAAACAAGGCCTCTCATAATTGAAGGAAATTTTTTTATTATCACTCCTTAGGGTCTTGGCATTGATAAGGTCAGAGAGAAAGTTTTTCTATTCCTATTTAGGCCGCTTTTGCAAACATTGGGTCAGTTCTACAACCTTTAATTGGTCTAAATTTGCTTGCTAATCTCACTGGAGAATTCAAATTTTTGATATTGTGACCAAGGTACAAAATAAAATCTCCTGTTTGCTTGTGCTTTAATTGAAATTTCCCCAACTAAGCTTTTTCCTTTGAAGCTTAAAGTCAGAATAATTGATGGGATTGAAGTGGAAGTGAACATACAATATAAATGGAAACTAGATATATGCATTACCTGCCAAGAATTTGGTCATACTTCTTCCGTCTACACTAATGGCTCGGTGCCTTTTGCCTCCAAACCCCCACTCTCTAGGATGAACTTAAACTGGACTCCTAAGGTTCCTTTGCATGTGGAAACCACTACTACTACAATTATTGACCCAATAGATGATATTATTGCTCCTATGGTTGCCTCGACAGTGCCAATTCCCGTTGTAGAGCCATGTTCCAATCCTACGGTCAATCGTGATAATCAAATTATTTTCTAGGAACCTGGTGGAAAACCATGGATTCACATTGTGTCTGAGATGAGGTATGATTCAGTAACTAATAGATTCCATAAGTTCGTAGGAAAGGATGGAGAATCTTGGCATCTAAGGTATTATATAGAAGGTGAAGGTTTATCTTTGTTGACAGGTGGGGAAGATGAACAATGCATCTGGTCTGTGATTTAGCAATCCTTTTGGGTTAGGAATTCTTATACATCATTCTCTCGAGATGTTATGATCTGCTTATTGCATCGTATTTCACTACCTTTAGGCATGTCAGATGCCTTGGTACAGATGCTGACATCTATAATGACAAGGGAGACTAGTTGTCTCATGTTAGCAGTTTAGGCATGTTAGTCTAACTTTCGTATTTCATTTTGATTTATTGTATAGTGGTCTGGCCATTATAAAAATCAGTTGATAGTAGTTAGACAAACTGTCTAACCCTTGTACTTTCATGTAGTTGTTACTAATTGTAATAAAAAGTTTACGGAGCACTATAAAAATCGATCGGCCTTGCCAAAATTATATATGTCATTTATCGTAAACCATATCCATTAATTATCATTTTATATATATGCACTACGTCGATTTATATATATTTAATATACACAATATCTAGCCTTTTTCATTTATAATTGTAACGACTAGGTATAATTCGATGCCCGAATTCTGACCATAATACATCAAACCTGTACTATTTGCCAAAACTCAATTATCGAACACACCAGACGGTTATTAGAAAGAAATTAGTCGGTGAGACAAGAAAGAAAGAAATATTATAATAGAAGAAATAAGAAGAAGAAACATGTCAGAATCAGAGTTTCACATCGCAGTGGAACAAAATATAATATAGAAATAAATCTTTATTGAGAGCTTGAAATAAATACTTACCATCACCAGAGTACATCAATACATCTGGAGAGTTATGATAATCTGTCCTCATATACAAAACATAACGTAATAAATACTAATACGTCTAAACTCCTCTAGCACGTCTTCTGAACTTCGTAATATCCAATGACCTGAACCTGTAAAACCCAGTCTAACATGAGCATTACAAACGCCGGATCAGTCTGGTGAACCAGAGTGAGAAAACTCGCTAAGTTTACAAGCAACATCCAACTTGATTTTTTTTGTTAAAATTTCTTTTCGAAAGAAAGGATAATCGTAGATCAAATATGCACATAAATACGGATGACTTTTACCTTACGATAACCCAAAATGATTCTTCTGAAATCATATCTATTCTGATATTATAATAATGTCTAAATACAAATAAATAACAATCTAGCAAAATGCTTACATCTCACGCTATATATATAGCGTATATATATAGTATACAATCAAAACCGCGAGCTCTTATTGGAGAAGGGATTCTAATTGGCAAGGTATGGGAGCACCTTTCGATAGGGTTCAACAAGAACATCTTGCAACCTAGCTAAGTATGACCGACCATTCATTTCGCTTGAATGTTCCGAGTGTATTGTCACCTTATGGCTTTTTGTCGCGACCACCGTAGTTCCCGGGAGATACAGAAATGAAAAGAAGTAACAAATATAAATATTCTCTGGATGTGACAATACACCCAAATGGGAGTGACCCACATAGCCATGCGACCTACCCGATTTTATACTATTTCCAATTGATGAGGCTTGAGGTTTAAATCTTCTTTTAGAACTCTGACCATCATTCACTTTTGAATCCCACATCGTCCATACATGTCATCCAGGAACAGGATGAACCGAAGGTACCCTCCTACCACATCTTAGGAATCACCCTACAGATCAGTAGCGAGTAGTCCTTGTAACCCTTAGACTCCAACCACGATAGAACGCAGTATATCTGTAACAACCCAGAATTTCTGAACCAGTTTAATTTTTTTTATTTTAGCTATTTTAATGGATTTTGAATATTTAAAATGATTTATTTTGAATAATAACGATTTAAAATTTATTTAAATCGAAGTTAGAATGTATAAATTTATTTTAATTATAAAACTAGTTGAAATGGCGCAGTAGTTTGAAAATTCGATTTTAAATTTCAATTGAATATATAGAATTCAATATAAATCGGATTTCAGTAAAACAATAAATGTTGGAATCTATTTAACTATATCTTTCTAATGAATGAGAAAAACTGAGATTTCACTTTAAAATAGTCGCTATAGAATTTATATATATTTTAATATAAAATATAGCCCTTAAAAATAGCCATTTTGCAAACGACCTCCGTTTTCGACGAAACTACTTTTGTTGGATCCGGAATACCAAATTATTGTTAGGTTTAAAATTTCATAATTTTTGGAATTAATATGTGAGTGCAGTGAATTTAAATATGTTTTGTCAATTCAGTTTGAATTTAATCGACTGAAAAAGGACCATTTTTCAAACGGCCTTCAAATTTGATAAAATCAGTTTTGTTAGCACCGTATCATCAAAACATATCTAGATTTATTTTTCTGTAATTTTTGGAGTCAGTTTGTGGCCCCGGTAAATTAAAATGTACGTTTAAATTCAATATATATTGATTTTTATTTTAGTTTAATGAAAGACTGATCGAAATAGTTGTATTGGCATATGAAACATATCCCATTGTGTCCGAAATGGGGGTATTTAGTTAGGAATGGTAGTCGTTGGGTTTGATTTGGAGATCGAATGAATAAACTCACTTTTTCGAATTTAATAATTAAATTATATTACATATATACGTCAAACTTAGTCAAAACCCTTACATTCTTCAAACCCGCGGTCAACCTTTCTCCTGGAGTTGCCATTTTCTTTAATGGCCTAAAACCTCCAAAATGAACTCGATAATTATTTCAAATTCTTCAAGAATTTGATCAAATCTCTAAAACAAATATGGTAAAGTTTTCTTCAAGCTTTAAATTGGTATGAGGATGATTGAAAATAAGGGGGTGGTTCGCGAGATTTCGGAGTTCAAACGTGCGGTGTTCGAGCTCGATTTCCGAACTTCATAAGTGTGCGAGTTGGCCTGAACTCTGGGTGCTAGTGGAGAAAGGGAGCGGCTCGATGGTGGTGGCTTCTGATCGGCATTCTGTGCCCTAAGGTGACGTGTGAAATTGTAGAAGTCGGGGCAGTTTTTCTCATGTCCTAGAAGATGAAGACGACGACTAAAAAAATGTAATTAGGGGAAAGGAAATTATTTAATTCTTCTAATTAGTGTAATTAATTAAGTAATTAAAGTTATTAAAGTTTAAAATCTTGTAACTTATTCAAACAGAGATGAAATTACATGATTCAAATTGCATTGGAATCGTGGTGAAAAATACTACACCAAGGAACTGACCAGAACCAAAACGGAGCAAATTTGTATTTGAGGCGAATTTAAATTCAAACAGAATGAAATCACCATTTCAAGACTGATGGAGTGGAAATGAATGTGAGAACTCTCTCACTCAAATCATTTACATTATGTTATTATATCATAGATTGTAAATGGGGATTAGTAGCTCTTACCACTACTTTTTGCAAACCATGGTTAATTTGTGTGTTATGGTTGTGATTGGATGATATTGATTGGGATTTGATGATTGATTGTTGTGTATGGCGCGAGCCAGTATCAGGAGAGGGATAATGCTAGACATTATTCCGGTTCTACAAATAGCGTTGTTATAATAATAAAATTTTCTGAAATAAAATGAATAAAATTGTCATTCTATGGAATAATTAATTATTGGGTAAAAATATTATTTTTAACAAATATATACAATATATAAAATTACCATGAAATGAAATTGGAATAAATATTCATTTACAAGTCGGACGTCTTGTTTATGTACACATACTTAACTGATATTGATTGGGACGATAAATTTAACACATCACCCAAATGAAGAAATAATAATCAGTATTTGTTGGTTGAAACCCCACACGGGTATTGGGATGATATTTGACGTACACTAATCCGAATATTTAGTTGTATGTAAATCGATGGGTTGACAGGCTGTGATGAGCGTTATTATTTATTTTAATGCTTATACAGTTGTAAATTGCACTCTGGGTGATGTCTGAATGGTTAATGATTATTTATCATTATCGTTGAATATATGCGATGTATGAAATCTATATAACTAAAATTATATGGTAATTGATTGAGTAGCATTCCGATTCAGAAATAACGAATATTTTAAAATAACGAATATTTTAAAATAACGAATACTTAAAATAATATTCAGTGAATAATCAAAATATGATTTTGATGTCTGATTTTGGATGGACACAAAAATATACAAAAATATGAAGTCGGGTTAAGTATAAAAACATTATTTTTAAACCGAACAGGTTTATCGTTCGATTTTATTCATTTTAAAATAATATCGAAAAGAACTAATTTCCAAATTTGATATTTTGAAAATATTATCATTTTAATATTGTAATGATATGGAATATTCAATTTTGATTTAAAATTGAAAATGAAGTTAATATCGATTTAAAATGAATTAATAAATATTTTATAATATACGTTTTAAATGGAAATCGACGATATATATATATATATATATATATATATATATATATATATATATATATATATATAATGGCTTGAGCAGAACGTGCCGCGCAGCGTTAGTTCGCAAATTTCAACCATTAACTTCAAATTGATGTAACGGGAGATCTAACCGTCAGATTCTCCTAAAACCGGAACCATTCGGTTCATATCAAAAAGAGCTTTCTAATGAATATAAGATATTTAAATTTGAACGGTAGATTTAAAAATATGTCCAAATCATTTTTAGAAAAGGTTGCCATGGATGCAGTTCGGTGGCCGTTATTGGAAACCGACTATAAGGGCCTTATAAAAATTACTAAAAATATGGTAAAATTATGTAAAATCATAATAAATGATTTGAAAAGATTTTGGATGAAAAATTCCATATTTGAAAGGGTAAAATATATTTTTATTTAAATGAACTAGTTATTAACTAGAATAATAGTCCAATATTTTAAATTAACAAATTGGATTGAAAAGGGGGTTTTAAGTAACCAGAATTTTCCAACTAATAAATTAGAATGGATTTGGAATGGAAATTATCTTCAAAATATTTCGGTATTGGATTCCGTGATTATACGGATATTGTGGAGGAATTAGGAAGATACAAATATCGTTATTCCCAATACGATATCCATTGGTTTCAAAATTTGATATTGAATATGAGCCGATATAATTTCTATTCAGAGCCGTTTATTTAATATCAAATTGGACTTTGGGTTTGTCACGAATGGTGTCTTTACTAACACCGTTCTTAATCTCCATTGAGAAAAGAACAAATGTAACAACCCGGATTTTCAAAACCAATTAAATTTTTTTTATTTTGGCAATTTTAATGAATTTTGGATATCTAAAATGATTTATTTTAAATAATAACGATTAAAAATTTATTTAAGTCAAAATTTAAACGAATAAATTTATTTTAATTATAAAACGAGCTAGAAATAGCGCGGTAGTTTGAAAATTCAATTTCAAATTTCAAATGAATGTACAAAACTCAAAATAAATCGGATTTCAGTAAAACCAGAAATATTGGAATTTATTTAACTATATCTTACCAATGAATGTGAAAAATCCAGTTTTCATAATAGGAATTAAAAGTTATGTCCGGTTTAAAATTCAAAATAGTCGCTATTTAATTTATATATATTTTATATAATATATAGCTCTTAAAAATAGCCATTTTGCAAACGACCTCTGTTTTCAACAAAACCACTTTTTTGGATCCGGAATGTAAAATTATTGTTATATTCCAATTTTTAGAATTTTTGGAATAAATATGTAAGCGTGGTGAGTTTAAACGCGTTTGGCAATTTCAGTTTGAATTTAATCAATTGGAAAATGTCCATTTTTCAAATGGTCTCCAAATTCGACGAAATTAGTTTTGTTAGAAAGTAGCTATATTTAATTTTTTTGGAATTTTTGGAGTCAGTATATGGCCCCGGTAAATTAAATTGCACGTTGGAATCAATTTTGAACGTTATATTAATTTACATTTTAATTTTAATGAAAACTGATCGAAACAGTCGAATTGGCTTATGGGACATATCCCATTGTATACGGAATAAGGGTAATTAGTTGGAGACGACAGTCGGTGGGTTTGATTTGGAGTTCGAATTAAAAGTTACTTTATGGAATTTAAAATAAAATAAATATATATTATTATAGAAGGTCAACCTTCCTTTTACTCTCTCTCACCGTTCGTTCAAAAAAGAAAGAAAGAGAAAAACGTAACCTCCAAAACCCGATCCCCTTTCAACAGCCCGTCGACCCCCCTTTTTCGCCATCGTCGGACGTCGCCGCCCTACTCCCTCAACGTCGCGCCTCTCTTATCTCTCCTCCGCAGCCATTAACCCCAAATCCACCCAAACTGTGAGCCCTAGCCGTTGTTGGCCACCTCCGACCGCCGTCGGCAAACCGAGCCACCTCCCTACCCTCCAGTACCCCTGCGCCAGCCTCTGCCTCCCCTAGCTCCAGTTCGACATCCGAAAGTGGAAAAATAGTAAGTCTTTATTTTTAATTTATTTTAAATAATTAGCTTATTTAAATTAAAAAGTATTGATTTTAAATTAGTTTTGTTTTATAATAACATTGATTAAAAATTTGATTTTTATAATGTAGATTTGAATTAAAAATCTGATTTTTATAATGTAGATTTGAATTAAAAATCTAATTTTTATAATGTAGATTTGAATTAAAAATTTGATTTTTATAATGTAGATTTGAATTAAAAATATGATTTTTATAATATAGCTTTGAGTTAAAAAGGTGATTTTTAAATTAAATACCGTTGTTTAAAAATATAATTTTTATATATTATAGCATAAAATAAAAAAAATGATTTTTAAATAAATATCATAGGTTTAATAATCAATTTTTATATACTATGGCATTGAATAAAAATATGATTTTTATATATGTAGTAGCGTAATAAAAATATGATTTACATATATATAATAATTGAAATAAAAATGTGATTTTTATATATATTAACATAGAATAAAAATAGGATTTTTAATATATGTAAAGCGGTTTAAAAATGAAATTTTTAATATATATAACAATGAATAAAAATCTGATTTATATATATATAGCATTGTATTAAAAATGTGATTTTTAATATAAACTGGGTGAAATGGATTACGTTGGAATCACGGTGAAGAATACAATGCGCTGGAGCAAATCCAAAAACCATCCAATAAGGACTGACGGAGTAGAAACCAAAGGTGAGAACTCCTTCTCACTCGATTTATTTTACAGTTAAATATATACTAGGATGCAAACGGGACTTAGTGACCCCCGACACTATTTATTGTAAACCATGTTGTTTAATTTGGATTGTATTGTGGAAATTTGGATGTTGATTGTAAAGCTGGTTTTGGATTGATTGTGAATTGATTGGAATTGGTTTACGTATGGCGCGAGCCAGTATTAGGTGAGGGATAAGGCTAGAGCTTATTCCGGTTTTAATATCACGTCATTATGTTGCTGAAATTTTTCTAAAATGTGTTAGAAAAAATAATAACTAGTTAAAAATATTATTTTTAACATATATATGAGATATATAAAATGGCAATATTATGGAATAAATACTAGTTCACTAAAAAAATTATTTTTAGTTTATAACGACGATGAATAAAATTATTTAGGCGTTGTATAGAATTTTATTAGAAAAATTATAATATTCAATATATTTATTGGATAGTTAAAAATAAGCTTACACATCCATTTACAAGTCGGACGACTTGTTTATGCTCGCCTATTTTTGTGATCTCGATTGGGACGATAATTTTTTACACATCGCCCAAGTGCACAAATGATAATTATTATTTGATGGTTGAAACCCCACACGGGTATTGGGATGATATTTGGCGTACATTAATCCCAATTGTTTAGTTGTATGTCAATCGATTGGTTGACAGACTGTTGTAAGCATTAATTATTTATGTTCAATGCTTATGCAATTGTGTAATGTACTTTGGATGATGGTTGATTGTGTATAATTATTATTGCGTACATGTGTGTATGAAATCCATATAAATAAATTATATGGTAATTGATTGGGTCTGATTCCAATTCAAAAGGAACGAATATTTTAAAATAAGGAAATATTTTAAAATAAGGAATATTTTAAAATAATATTTGGTAAAGGATTAAAATATGAATTGGATGTCCGATTTTGGATAGGCACGAAAATATTGAAATGTGTGAAGCCGTATTGATTAGATTTGCTCCATTTTAACGCGAATGATATTTATATCGATTTCATTCATTATTTAAAATGAATATCGAAAATGAAATGGTTTCAAAATCCAATATTTTGAAAATATTATAAAGATAAGGAGTGTTCAATTTTGATTTAAAATTGAAATGAAAGTGGGAATCATTTTAAAACGAATTTATAAATGATTTATAAAATACATTTTAAATAGAAATCGATGAAATATATATAATATATATTATATATATTTAATGGCCTGAATAGAAAGCGCCGCGCCATGACCGTTCGCGAATCTCGACCATTGACTTCGAATTGATATTACGGGAGATCCGACCATCGGATTATCCTAAAAATGGAACCATTGGGTTCGTATCGAAAAGAGATTTCCAATGAATATAAGAGATTTGAAATCTAACGGTTGGATTTGGAATTATGTCCAAATTAAATTTGGAAAAGGTCGTTGTAAGTGCAGTTCGATAACCGTTTATGGAAATCGACTAAAAGGGCCTTAATAAAATTATTAAAAATATTAATAATTTGTGTAAAATCATAATAAATGATTTGGAAAGAATTTGGAAGAAAAATTCCATGTTTGTAAAGATAAAAATATATTTTTATCAAAATGAACTAGTTATTAACTAGATTAGAAATCCAATAATTTTTAAATAAAATAAATTGGATTTGTGAATGGTTTTAATATAATGAGAAATTTCAAATGAACAAAATGGAACGGATTTGGAATGGAAATAATCTTCGGAATATTTCGATATTGGATTCCGTGATTATACGGATATTGTTATGGAAATTTGGAAGATATATTTAAATCGTTATTTCCAATACGATATTTGTTGGTTTGAAAATTTGATATTGAATATAAGCCGATATAATTTCTATTCAGAGCCTTGTATTTAATATCAAATGATATTTTGGGTTTGTTGTGAATGGTGTCTTCAGTAACACTGTTCTTAAACCCAGTTGAGAAAAGAATAAATCTTTTAATTGAGATTTCGAGAAGTATGCCAATACTACTTAATTGGAATTGAATTAAGAATTGGATTTTTAGGTTTATCGTGAACAGTGTTTTAAATAACACTTGTTCTTTAACCCGATTAACAGTGAAATGTGATTTGGAATTTATAAATCTTTTTATTAAGATTTAATGGGAATTTTCCAAGGTAAAGTTTTCCAATTTAATAAAATAAATTGGGATTGAATGGAATTCAATTTGGTAATAATCGAAGTGCGCTTCTATGGAGGAAGACTGTTAATATATATGGGATTTAAAAGGCTTTGTTGTTATTCCATTAATATTATTAGTCGGATACGGAAATTTATATCGATTATATATTGATTTTTTCTTCTGTGAAGATTCCATAATTAATGGAATGTGATTTTGGGTTTATTGTGAACCGTGTTTTAAATGACATTGGTTCTTTAACCCAGTTAAAGACAGGAATACATGTCTAACATTGTATTTCAAACTGTATTGTTGATCTCTGCTAAATATATATCTGTTTGGTGGCGGAGAATTTATTCTCTGGCTTAACACCTTTCTCTGAGATGTACGAGCTTAAAGGTTATATATCGGTAGAAATCAGTGGTATGGTGCAAATTGTCAATGCAACATGTTTGATTTCCCAAAATTAAATAATCATTAATAATGATTTTTGCGAAGATTAAAACTAAGTAGAGTTTTAAATGAATCTTTAATTAGATTGAAATGAGAATGTGATAATTTAAATTATCGAATTCGGGAAATGATCGAGAATGGAGTACCACCAGTTTTACTCTAGGCGATAGTTAAATCTTTAATTAGATTTGAGCATGAAATGGTAATTAATTTTACCGATAACACCATGGTGTTAGATATGGAGTATTACCAGCTTTGCTCCATGGGATGAATAGGTTGGCGTTTGGATAAACCTTAATTTGGTTTGAATTGAAATCCAAAGGAAGATTAAGGTATAAATTTAAAAGAATTTATATTTGATAAAATTAATGGGAACCTTTCCCAAAAGATATGAATATTTGAATAAAAGAATATTCAGAATTGGAATGAGGCATTTGTTGTGTTTTTATAGCACTTGATTTTAAGATACGTAAAGTATTCGGAAAAGCCGAGTTTATACCCATTCTAAATAATTGATTCGACGATAAGTCAACGATGAAGATTGTGGTTGAAGACCGGAGGTCTTCACATCATTTTGATGATTACTGATGTCTTGATAGGGCTGTACCCACAAGACAAGGTAATAAGTGGTGGTCGTCCAGACGTACTTGGAGATCGACCAGATATGCAAGGACCTCTCTCCTGTATTGGACATATGGGACGAGGAATAAGGTGCCTCCGGTTTCGTTTAGACACAGAACGAACTAGTAAATGGATGTGTGTCTAACATTGGATTTTATTCTATGTTGATTGATCTCTATTAAATAAATATCTGTTTGGTGGTGGAGAATTTATTCTCTTGCTTAACACCCTTCTCTGAGACATACGAGCTTAGAGGTTATATATCGATAGACATCAATTGCATGGCGTGAATTGTCAGTGTGGCATGCTGAGATGCAAGTAGTCAAAGGTTCTGTTGAAAAGCAGAGTCTTGTGGTTGATGATCAAAGCACGGCTTTAAATAGCATAACTCTGTGTATAACATTAATTTGCAAACCTCACACCTCGGTATGAGTCAAAAACGAGATAAGGGACCCAAGGAGTGCACGACATTTCCTTCTAGCTATGGGTGATGTCATGGTATGGAGCCCAGACATTTATTATATTTTTACCTATGTGGATGATGGATAGCAAGGCGCCTCAGATATATCGGTTACTACAAAGTCGATGGATAGGCCCTACAGGACCGGGAAACGTGCGGTTAGGAATTGCCAATCCACTAACGTAAGTGTGGACCGACCTTGGAGGATCCAAGGGTCCACTACGGGGAACCCTGAGGCATTTGCTAGAGTGTCTCGAAGCCGGCAAGGAGTTCATCCCTTGCCTCGACTGATGACGGAAATCCAATTTTCAATACGACATCATGCGGTTTTAGTTGCAAAACTAGTATGGCGATATAGTAGCATGGGATACTGTGTCGTCTATGATTGATACATTTATATTTGAAGTTGTTTTGACACTATACATTTACAGTAATATCAAAATGATTTGTTTTAAACGTATCAAGCATGTTTGGCTATTATAAGGTAAAACTCTATCCTGCGGCTTGCGTTGCATTGTGTGATGGGACCTAAGTCTTACAATAGCTTCATTTTTCGAAAAACCATTACTCTGTTTGTTATATGCACTGGTATTCTTGGAAGGAAACCTGTTCCGTGTTATACGGGGTAGTCCCTTGATTTACTAAATTTTTAAAGTAAAGTTTTAAATAACTGTTTTAGTTATCACACCAGTCCCATGACTGACCTGGAGTTTATTGTTTTAACCTAAACTCTGTGTGCCCCTATTTTCCACACGGGCAGCTAGTAGTTTTGGTTTTGCAGATTTATTTTTACAGGATCTTGGTTTATAGCTGGAGCTATATTCGAAAAGCTCTGTATCCGTGTATTTCTTTCAGTTGTGTTATGTATTATTTTTCCGCTACTTTGTAATTTGAATTTCTGATATTTATCAAATGTATATTATTTATTCATACTCTATTATATTCTTGTACTCTGATGTAATTGTTGTAATAAGTAACGAAATGTTTTTCTGTTTGCGTTCTAATTTGTCATTTCATCGTGGTATCACATCTTTGGTTTATAGAGCTCGAGAACAAGACATATTAGAGCCAAACAAAAGAATTCATCAGGGATTGGATTAGTAATATCCAATAAGAATGACTCATTAGAGATGGGATTAGTAGTATCCTAGAATGAGTTTCAAGGAGTGTTATTTTTGAAATTAAAATGAAAATAAATTTTGTTTTGAAAATTTAAACCTTATTATACATGTTTGAGTATTTTAAATTGATTTTGGACAATCGGGTGTATAGAGATTTTAATATACGTCTAATTCATCTGTATTTGAAGTCTTAAGTATACTAGATGGATTTAGAACCACATTGTAGTCGCTCGGAGATAATTCTGATGATTGACGCATCATCATCAGCATTTATTTTTGAGTTTCGAAAGTGGGATATATATATATTTTCAATTGACTGGTGTGAGAACCAAAACATAGTTAGAATTTATTGTTGTGATTTGGCACTAAAAATATGATTTTTGACTATGTATTAAAGTTATGTGTTTGAAAAACTAATCAACTAATTGATTGCTAGTTGTGATGTTTGGCTATTAGTTTAACTAATAAAAATATTGGAATGATAATTAATTTAACCAATAAGAGAAAGAAAGGTAAATTTAGCCAAGCTAAATCGAATACTGAATTGAATTGAAAATTTATTGAAATTGGATATATGTACAGTGTGAACAGGTCTTATCATGGAAGCTAAGAAGAGGAATACAATTGTATGCCCGACAAATAGGTACATATTTACTGTATTTCTTGGGGTTTGATGATTTTGTGAGCCGATTGGCTAGCCGCTTGGCTTTTCTCTTTTTCTTTTGGATTGGTGAGGGCTCTGTGAGGCTAGTTGTAGTTTTAATGGTCTCCCCGTGTAAAGGAGGTTATAGCGAAATTTTTCGAAAATTTAGGGTGTTAACCAAATTTTTGAAAAATTAGAAATTCCTTAGAAACTGAAAAGTTGAAGAATGAAAGCCAAAATGAAAGTTGAATTGGTTAGTTAAACGACTTCCAACTCCGTTCCTTTTCGAGGATGAAAAGATTTTAAGTGGGAGAGATTGTAACAACCCGGATTTTCAGAACCAATTTACAATTTTTATTTTGGCAATTTTAATGGATTTTGGATATTTAAAATGATTTATTTTAAATAATAACAACTAAAAATTTATTTAAATCGAAGTTAGAACGAATAAATTTATTTTAATTACAAAACGAGCTTGAAATGGCGTGGTAGTTTGAAAATTCGATTTCAAATTTCAAATGAATGTACAGAATTCAAAATAAATCGGAATTCAGTAAAACTAGAAATATTGGAATCAATTTAATTGTATCTTCTTAACGAATGTGAAAAATCTAGATTTCATAATGGGAATTAAAATTTATGTCCAGTTTAAAATTCAAAATAGTCGCTATGGAATTTATATATATTTTATATATATTTTATATAATATATAGCCCTTATAAATAGTCATTTTGCAAACGACCTCCGTTTTCGATGAAACCACTTTTATTGGATCTGAAATGTCAAATTATTGTTATATTCCAATTGCCAGAATTTTTGGAATTAATATGTGAGCGTGGTGAGTTTAAACGCATTTGGCAATTTCTGTTTGAATTTAATCAACTGGAAATAACCATTTTTCAAAAGGTCTCCAAATTCGATGAAATTAGTTTTGTTAGGGCCGTATCGTCAAAACATAGCTATATTTTTTTGAATTTTTGGAGTCAGTATGTGACCCTGGTAAATTAAAATGTACGTTAAAATCAATTTTGAACGTTATTTTAATTTTAACAAAAAATGATTGAAACAGTCGAATTGGCTTACGGGACATATCCCATTGTGTTCGGAATGGGGTAATTAGCTAGGGATGACAGTCGGTGGGTTCGATTTGGAGTTCGAATTAAAAATTACTTTTTGGAATTTAAAATAAAATAAATATATATTATTATAGAAGGTCAACCCTCCTTTTACTCTGTCTCTCACCGTTCGTTCAAAAAAAACCGTAACCTAGAAAACCCGATCCCCTTTCAGCAGCTCGTCGCCCCACTTTTTTTCCATCGCCGGATGACGCCCCCCCCTCAACATCGCGCCTCCCCCTCCGATTCCCCCTCCCCCTCTGCGTCTCTTCTCTTTCCTCCGCAGCCATTAACCCCAAATCCACCCAAAACGCGAGCCCTAGTCGCCGTTGGCCACCTCTGACCGCCGCTGGCCAACCAAGCCATACCCTCGACCTCCAGACCCCCTGCGCCAGCTCCGCCTCCCTAGCTCCAGTTTGACGTTCGGAAGTGGAAAGACAATAAGTTTTTATTTTTAATTTATTTTGAATAATTAGCTTAATTTAATTAAAAAGCATTGATTTTAAATCAGTTTTTTTTATAATGCATTGATCAAAACTCTGATTTTTATAATGTAGATTTGAATTAAAAATATGATTTTTATACTGTAGATTTGAATTAAAAATCTGATTTTTAAAATGTAGATTTGAATCAAAATCTGATTTTTTAATGTAGATTTGAATTAAAAATCTGATTTTTATAAAGAAGATTTGAATTAAAAATCTGATTTTTATAATGTAGATTTGAATTAAAAATATGATTTTTATAATATAGCTTTGAGTTAAAAAGGTGATTTTTAAATTAAATACCATGGTTTAAAAATATGATTTTTATATATTATAGCATAGAATTAAAAAAAATATGATTTTTATATAAATATCATAGTTATAAGAATCAATTTTTATATATTATGGCATTGAATAAAAATATGATTTTTATATATGTAGTAGCGTAATAAAAATATGATTTATATATATATAATAATTGAAATAAAAATGTGATTTTTATATATATTAACATAGAATAAAAATAGAATTTTTAATATATGTAAAGCGGTTTAAAAATGAAATTTTTAATATATATAACAATGAATAAAAATATGATATATATATATAACATTGTATTAAAAATGTGATTTTTAAATATATGAAGCATTATTAAAAATGTGATTTTTAATATTAACTGCGTGAAACAGATTACGTTGGAATCACGGTGAAGAATACAACGCGTTGGAGCAAATCCAAAAACTGTCCAATAAGGATTGACGAAGTAGAAACCAAAGGTAAGAACTCCTTCTCACTCAATTTATTTTACAATTAAATATATACTAGGATGCAGACGGGGCTTAGTAGCCCCCGATACTATTTATTGTACAAACCATGTTGTTTGATTTGGATTGTATTATGGAAATTTAGATGTTGATTGTAAAATTGGTTGTGGATTGATTGTGGATTGATTGGAATTGGTTTTTGTATGGCGCGAGCCAGTATTAGGCGAGTGATAAGGCTAGACCTTGTTCCGATTTTAATATCGCGCCGTTATGCTACCGGAATTTTTCTAAAATCTGTTAGAAAAATTAATAGCAAGTTGAAAATATTATTTTTAACATATATATGAGATATATAAAATGGCTATGTTATGGAATAAATACTAGTTCGCTAAAAATTTTATTTTTAGTTTATAACGACGATGAATAAAATTATTTAGGCACTGTATAAAATTTTATAAGCAAAGTTATAAAATTCTATATATTTATTAGATAATTAAAAATAAGTTTACATATCCATTTACAAGTCGGACGACTTGTTTATGCTCGCCTATTTTTGTGATATCAATTGGGACGATAATTTTTTTACACATCGCCCAAGTGCACAAATAATAATTATTATTTGATGGTTGAAACCCCACATGGGTATTGGGATGATATTTGGCGTACACTAATCCCAATTGTTTAGTTGTATGTCAATCGATTGGCTGACAGACTGTTGTAAGCGTTAATTATTTATATTTAATGCTTATGCAGTTGTGTAATGCACTCTGGATGATGGTTGATTGTGTATAATTATTGTTGCGTACATGTGTGTATGAAATCCATATAAACGAATTATATAGTAATTGATTGGGTCTGATTCCAATTCAAAAGGAACGAATATTTTAAAATAAGGAAATATTTTTTAATAAGGAATATTTTAAAATAATATTCAGTAAAGGATTAAAATATGAATTGGATGTCCAATTTTGGATGGGCACGAAAATATTGAAATGTGTGAAGCCGTGTTGATTAGATTTGCGCCATTTTAACGCAAATGATATTTATATCGATTTTATTTATTTTTATAATGAATATCGAAAATGAAATGATTTCAAAATCCAATATTTTGAAAATATTATCATTTAAATATTATAATGATAAGGAGTATTCTATTTTGATTTAAAATTGAAATGAAAGTGGGAATCGTTTTAAAACGAATTTATAAACGATTTATAAAATACGTTTTAAATAGAAATCGATGGAATATATATAATATATATTTAATGGCCTGAATAGAACGCGCCGTGCCACGACCGTTCGTGATTCTCGACCATTGACTTCGAATTGATATTATGGGAGATCTGACCGTCGGATTCTCCTAAAACTGGAACTGTTGGGTTCGTATCGAAAAGAGCTTTCCAAGAATATAAGAGATTTGAAATCTAAAGGTTGGATTTGGAATTATGTCCAAACCAAATTTGGAAAAGTCGATGTAAGTGTAGTTCGATGACCGTTTATGAAGATCGACTGAAAGGGCCTTAATAAAATTATTAAAAATATTAATAATTTGTGTAAAATCATAATAAATGATTTGGAAAGAACTTGGATGAAAAATTCCACGTTTGTTAAGATAAAAATATTTTTTTATCAAAATGAACTAGTTATTAACTAGATTTGAAATCCAATATTTTTTAAATAAAATAAATTGGATTTGTGAACGGTTTTAATATAACCTGAAATTTCCAGCGAACAAATTGGAATGGAAATAATCTTTGGAATATTTCGATATTGGATTCCGTGATTATGCAGATATTGTTATGGAAATTTGGAAGATATATTTATATCGTTATTTCCAATACGATATTTATTAATTTCAGAATTTGATATTGAATATAAGCCGATATAATTTCTATTCATAGCCTTGTATTTAATATCAAGTGAGATTTTGGGTTTGTCGTGAATGGTGTCTTCGGTAACACTGTTCTTAGACCCAGTTGAGAAAAGAATAAATCTTTTAATTGAGATTTAGAGAAGCTTACCAATTAATTAATATTTAATTGGAACTGAATTAAGAATTGGATTTTTGGGTTTATCGAGAGCGGTGTTTTAAACGACACTTGTTCTTTAACCCGATTAACAGTGAAATGTGATTTGGAATTTATAAATCTTTTTATTAAGATTTAATGGGAATTTTCCAAGGTAAAGTTTTCCAAATTAATAAAATAAATTGGTATTGAATGGAATTCGATTTGGTAATAATCGAAGTGAGCTTCTGTAGAGGAAGGCTGTTAAAATATATAGAATTTAAAAGGCTTTGTCGTTATTCCATTTATATTATTAGTTGGATACGGAAATTGATATCGATTATACATTGATATGTTTTTCCGTGAAGGTTCCATAATTAATGGAATGTGATTTTGGGTTTATCGTGAACCGTGTTTTAAATGACATTGGTTCTTTAACCCAGTTAAAGACAGATTACATATCTAACAAAGTATTTTGAACTGTATTGTTGATCTCTACTAAATATATATCTGTTTGGCGGCGGAGAATTTATTCTCTTTCTTTACATCCTTCTCTGAGACGTACGAGCTTAGAGGTTATATATCGGTAGAAATCAGTGGTATGGTGTAGATTGTCGATGCGACATGTTTGATTTCCCAAAGTTAAATAATCATTAATACTGATTTTTAGGAAGATTAAAACTATGTGGAATTTTAAATGAATCTTTAATTAGATTGAAATGAGAATGTGATAATTTAAATTATCAAGTTTGGGAAATGATTGAGAATGGAGTACCACCAGTTTTACTCCAGGCGATAGTTAAATCTTTAATTAGATTTGAGTGTGAAATGGTAATTAATTTTACCGATAACACCGTGGTATTAGATATGGAGTATTACCATCTTTGCTCCATGGAATGAATAGTTAAAGGATAGGGAAATATAACAAATGATTACTTCGGTAAGGTGCGCTAATGCCGACTAGGTGGGATAAACCTTAATTTGGTTTGAATTGAGATCCAAAGGAAGATTAAAGTATAAATTTAAAGAATTTGTATGTGATTAAACTAACGGGAACCTTTCCCAAAATATATGAATATTTGAATAAAAGAATATTCAGAATTGGAATGAGGCGTATGTTGTGTTTTTATAGCACTTGATTTTAAGATACGTAAATTATTCGGAAAGGCCGGATTTATACCCATTTGAATAATTGATTCGACGATAAGTCGACGATGAAGATGGTGGTTGAAGACCGGAGGTCTTCATATCATTTGGATGATTACTAATGTCTTGATTGGGCTGTACACCCAAGACAAGGTAATAAGTGGTGATCGTCCAGACGTACTTGGAGATCGACCAGATATGTGAGGACCTCTCTCCTGTATTGGACATATGGGATGAGGAATAAGGTGCCTCCGATTTCGTTCATACCCAGAACAAACTAGTAAACAGATGTGTGTCTGACATTGGATTTTATTCTATGTTGATTGATCTCTATTAAATATATATATCTATTTGGTGGAGGATAATTTATTCTCTTTCTTAACACCCTTCCCTGAGACGTACGAGCTTAGAGGTTATATATCGATAGATATCAGTTGCATGGCGTGAATTGTCATTGTGGCATGCTGAGATGCAAGTGATCAAGGCTTCTGTTGAAAAGTAGGCTCTTGTGGTTGATGATCAAAGCACAGCTTCAAATAGCATAGCTTTGTATATAGCGTTAATTCGCAAGCTTCTCACCTCGGTATGAGTCAAAAACGGGATAAGGGACCCAAGGAGTGCACGACATTTCCTTCTAGCTATGGGTGGTGTCATGGTATAGAGTTCATACATTTATTATATTTTGACCTATGTGGATGATGGATAGCGAGGCGCCTCAGATATATCGGTTACTACGGAGCCGATGGATAGGTCCTATAGGACTGGGAAATGTGTGTTCAAGAATTGCCAATCCACTAACGTAAGTTTGGACCGACTTTAGAGGATCCAAGGGTTCACTGCGGGGAACCCTGAGGCATTTTCTAGAGTGTCTCAAAGCCGGCGAGGAGTACATCCCTTGCCTCGACTCATGATGGAAATCCAATTTCCAACACGACATCGTGTGGTTTTATTTGCAAAACTAGTATGGCGACATAGTAGCATGGGATACTATGTCGTCTATGATTGATACATTTATATTTGAAGTTGTATTGACACTATACATTTATAATAATATCAAAATGATTTGTTTTAAACGTATCAAGCATGTTTGGCTATTATAAGGTAAAACCCTATCCTCGGCTTGCGTTGCATTGTGTGATGGGACTTGAGTCTTATAATATCTTCATTTTTCGAAAAATCATTGCGTTGTTTGTTATATGCACTGGTATTCTTGGGAGGAAACCCGTTCCGTGTTATACTGCGTGGTCCCTTGATTTACTAAAATTTTAAAGTAAAGTTTTAAATAACTGTTTTAGTTCTCACACTAGTCCCATGACTGACCTGGAGTTTATTATTTTAAACGAAACTCTGGGTGCCCCTATTTTCCACATGGGCAGCTAGTAGTTTTGGTTTTGCAAATTTATTTTTACAGGATCCTAGTTTACAACTGGAGCAATATTCGGAAAGATCTGTATCCGTGTATTTCTTTTAGTTGTGTTATGTATTATTTCTCCACTGCTTTGTAATTTGAATTTCTGATATTTATCAAATGTATATTATTTATTCAAACTCTATTATATTATTATACTCTGATGTAATTGTTGTAATAAGCAATGAAATGTTTTTCTGTTTGCATTCTGATTTGTTGTTTCATCAAATCTTTTAATTAAGATTTAGAGAAGTTTGCCAATTAATTAATAATAAATTGGATTTGAATGGAATTCGATTAGGGAATAATCAAGATGAGCTTCTTTGAATGAAGACCGTTATTATATATGGAATTTAAAAGACTTTGGCACTATTCCATTTATATTATTAGTCTGATACGGGAATTTATATCGACTATACAGTGTTATGATTTATATGTAGATTCCATTTTGATGGAAGGATTTTGGGTTTATCGTGAACGATGTTTTAAAGGACCTTCGTTCTTAACCCAGTTAAAGTCAGGATTTATTTCCTAAAGTTGAATAATCATTAAGTAATGATTTTTGGAGATCAAAACAAAGCGGAATTTTAATGAATCTTTAATTAGATTGAAAAGTTAATGTGGTAATTAAATTTTCCAAATTTGAGAAGTAATCGAGAATGGAATACCACTAGTTTTACCCCATGCGATAGTTAAATCTTTAATTAGATTTGAACATGAAATGGTAATTAAATTAATTTTACCGATAACACCGTGGGTGTAAGATATGGAGACTACTAGTTTTGTTCCATGGGATAAATAGGTTGGGATTGGAAAGATAAATAAATGGTTACTTCGATAAGGCTCGATAATCCTGATTAGTTAATAAAATCTCTTGAAAATGATATCCAAAGAAAAATTAAAGGGAAAATTTAAAAGAATTTATCTTTGATAAAATTGACAGGAACTTTTCCCTAAAGATGTGAATATTTAAATAAAAGAATATTCTGAATTGGAATGAGGCATATGATGTGTATTTATAGCACTTGATTAGAAGATACGCAAGTTATTCGGAAAGACCGAATTTAATCCATTCTGAATAATTGATACGACGATTGAAAGTCGACGATGAAGACGGTGGTTGAAGAATGGAAATCTTCACATCATTTGGATGATTACTGATTTCATGATTGGGATGTACACCCAAGACAAGGTAATAAGTGGCGATCATCCAAACATACTTGGAGATCGACCGGATATGCGAGGGCCTCTCTCCTATATTGGACAAATAGGATGAGGAAAAAGGTGCCGCCGGTTTCGTTCAGACTCAGAACGGACTTGAAAATGGATAGTTTGTCTGCCATTGTATTTCTTTGTACTGTATTCGTTGATCTCTGCTAAATATATATCTTTTTGGTGGTGGAGAATTTATTCTCTTGCTTAGCACCCTTCTCTGAGATGTACGAGCTTAGAGGTTATATATTGGTGGAAATCAGTGGTACGGTATGGATTGACAGTGTGGCATGCTGAGATGCAAATGGTCAAGACTTTTGTTGAAAAGCAAAGCCTTGCGGTTGATGATCAAAGCACAACTTTAGTTAGCATAGCTTTGTGTAGCATTAATTCGCGAGCTTCATACCCCGGTATAAACCAAAAACGGGATGAGGACTTCAGGGAAATGGATATATGTTAGTTTCTAGCTACGAGTAACGTCATGGTATGGAGCCCAGACTGTTTACTTATGTCGATGTTGGAAAACTTTATTGATGGAAAGCTCGGATTTGATACTAGAACTGACTAAAAGGTTCTAGATGGTCGACGTGACTGACCATTTTGGAAGTTCGATAGAACTGGCTAACATATAGTTTATGGTATTGCCAATCATCGACGGATGACCAGCCCTATCTCTAACATAGGGTTCACAACGGGGGATCCAAAAACATTACTAGTGTGTCTCAAGTCAGTAAGGAGGATGATCGCTTGCCTTGGTTCACAGATGGAACTCATTTTTCAATACGTGATTTTACGATTTAGTTGTAAACCTTTATGACGACGTAATATAATAGTACCTACGCCGCCTATGATTGATACATTTATATTTAAAGTTGATTTCTTCACTTGTAGTAATAATAAAATTTGAAATTTCGCGTATCAAGCATATTTGGCTATTATAAGGGAAAACACTATCCTCGACTGCGTTCATTGTGTGATGGGACCTGAGTCTTATATTAGCTTCATTTTTCTGTTTAGCATTGCGTTGTTTGTTTTATGCACTGGTATTCATTAGGGATAAACCTGTTCCGTGTTATATGGCATGGCCACGTGATTTACCTAGCTTTAAAATAAAAACTAATAACTGTTTTAGTCCTCACACCAGTCCCATGACTGACTCAAAGTTTATTGTTTTAACCTTAACTCTAGGAGCCCATACTTCCACACAGGCAGCTAGTAGTTTTGGTTTTCGCAGATACTTCTTTTCCCAGGATCATGGATTACAGCTAGAGCTATATTCCAAAAGCTTTGTATCCGTATATCTCTTTCAGTTGTGGTTGTAGATGATTTCTGCTGTATATTAAATTTATGTATATATTTTTCCGCTATTATGTAATTAAATCTCTAATATTTTCCTGTTGTAAATTATTTGAACTCTAATATATTCTTCTTGTACGCTGATGCAAATTGTTGTAATAACAATGAAATGTTCTATTGTTTGTGTCTGATGCATCGTGTTCTCATAGCAATTCAGAGTCTTCCGTCTCCTCGGGGATCGGGGACGTCTGGTTTGTCACAGTTGGTATCAGAGCTTTGGTTTACAGAGCTCAAGAACAAGGCACATTAGAACCAAACGCAAGAATTCATCAGAGATAAGATTAGTAATGTCCTATAAGAATAACTCATTAGAGATAGGATCAGTAGCATCCTAGAATGTTTCTAAAGAGTATTATTTATAAAAAAAATGAATTTAATTTTAAAAATTATATTTTATTATACATATTTGAGTATTTTATTTTATATTGATTTTGGACTATCGAGTACATAAAGATTTTGCATATACGCTTGGCTAGCGTACATACCAAGCCTCAAATATACTGGATAGATATAGAATCACACTCTAGTCGCCTGGGGATGATCCTGGTAATTGTGATCACATTATCAGTATCTATGTTCGAGTTTCGAAAGTGGGTTTTTATATATTTCCAACTGACTGGTGTGAGAACCGAAAACTTAGTAAGGGTTTATGTTGTGATTCGGCATAAAAATGTGATTTTTAGGTATATAAAAGTTATATATTTGAGTAGCTAATCCATTAATTGATTGCTGGTTGTGATGTGTGATTATTAGTTTGATTAATTAAAATATTGGACTGATAAAACCAGTAAAAGAATGAATGATAAGTAAAGCCAAATCAAATCAGATATTGAATTAAATTTAAAATTGATTGGAATTGCTTGCATATACAGGTATATATATATTTGTTGGATAGGTTATGGATTTATTGTTGAGTAGAGAATAAATTTGCATGCCCGACAAATAGGTACACCTTAATGAGTTGATTGCGCAATTTTATTTATTATATCAACTCCTGTGAATGAAATTGGATGCGTTTTGATGGTTGTTCTGTGTGAGATTATAAACCACGCCATAGGATAAGAACAAATAAATTATGCACTACACCGCATGTCATACTTCATGAAAACATCATATCATATCATATTCCATATAAGCATTTGGTGCTTATATGACGAGGTTTGGATTACCATACGGGCGAGATGCTTGTATGGCAAGGGATGAATTACAGGTTGAATAGAAGACTGATTATGGACTTAGTTAAGGAATACATGTAGCGGTGCTTGGGGCAGGATTTAATGAAAACCCTACACAGGTCTGGAGATGACAAAAATTCACATCTCTCTTGTTTTTAATTAAGGCACATGGATTATTTATTTTCCAACACTAGGCAAGGTATGAGATTATGATTTTTTTAAACGTCTCCCTTGAGCAGTCACAAAAATTGTGTATGCTTTTTATTGATTTATAGGGTGCCTAATACGACCCAATAAGTTTTTCAAATCCTCCCCATACAAAGGAGGTTATGGCAAAAAAAATCGAAAATTTAGGGTGTTAGCCAAATTTTTGAGAAATTAGAAGATTCTCAGAAACTGAAAAGTTGAAGAATGAAAGCCAGAATGAAAGTTGAGTTGGTTGGTTAAACAACTTTCAGCTCCGTTCCTTTTCGAGGATGAAAAGATTTTAAGTAGGGGAGATTGTAACAACCCGAAATTTCTGAACCAATTTAAATTTTTTATTTTAGCTATTTAGTGGATTATGAATATTTAAAATGATTTATTTTAAATAATAATTATTTTAAATTTATTTAAATCGAAGTTAGAACATATAAATTTATTTTAATTATAAAACGAGTTTGAGATGGCGTGGTAATTTGAAAATTCGATTTTCAATTTCAATTGAATACACAGAATTCAATGTAAATCGAATTTCAGTAAAATAAGAAACGTTGGAATCTATTTAACTATATATTTCTAACGAATGTCAAAAATTGAGATTTCACTTCATAAATTGAAAGTTATGTCCAGTTTGAACTTTAAAATAGTGGCTATGGAATATAAATATAAATATATATATATATAATATAACCCTTAAAAATAGCCATTTTGCAAACGACCTCCGTTTTCAACGAAACCACTTTTGTTGGTTCTGGAATGCCAAATTATTGTTAAATTTAAAATTTCATAACTTTTGGAATTAATATGTGAGTGCAGTGAAATTAAATGTGTTTTGTCAATTTAGTTTGAATTTAATCAACTGGAAAAGGGCCATTTTTCAAACAACTTCCAAATTCGACGAAATTAGTTTTGTTAGGACCGTATCATCAAAACATAGCTAGATTTATTTTTTTGTAATTTTTGGAGTCAGTTTGCGGCCCCGGTAAATTAAAATGTATGTTTAAATTCAATATATATTGATTTATATTTTAATTTAATGAAAAACTGATCGAAACAGTCGAATTGGCTTACAAAACATATCCCTTGTGTCCGAAATGGGGGTATTTAATTAGGAACGATAGTCGTTGGGTTTTATTTGGAGATCGAATGAATAAACTCACTTTTTCGAATTTAATAATATTAAATTATATTATATATAAGTCAAACTCGGTCAAATCCCTTACTTTCTTCAAACCCGCGGTCAACCTTTCTCCTGGAGCCGCCGTTCTCTTTAATGGCCTAAAACCTCCAAAATGAATTTGATAATTATTTCAAATTCATCAAGAATTAGATCATATCTCTAAAATAAATATGGTAGAGTTTTCTTCAAGCTTTAAATTGGTATGAGGGTGATCGAAAATAAGGGGGTAGTTCGCGAGATTTCGGAGTTCAAATGTGCGGTGTTCGAGCTTGATTTCCAAGCTCCAGAATCGTGCGAGTTGGCTCGAACTCTGGGCGCCAGTGGAGGAAGGAAGCGGCTCGAGTTGGTGGCTTCTGATCGGCGGTCTGTGCCCTAAGGTGACGCGTGAAATTGAAGAAGTTGGGGCAGTTTTTCTCATGTCTTGGAAAATGAAGACGACGGCTAAAAAAATGTAATTAGGGGAAAGGAAATTATTTAATTCTTCTAATTAGTGTAATTAATTAAGTAAATAAAGTTATTAAAGTTTAAAATCTTGTAACTTGTTCAAACAGAGACGAAATTGCATGATTCAAATTGCGTTGGAATCGCGGTGAAAAAATACTACACCATGGAACTGACCGGAACCAAAACGCAGCAAATTTGGATTTGAGGCGAATTTAAATTCAAACAAAATGAAATCATCATTTCAAGACTGATAGAGTGGAAATGAATGTGAGAACCCTCTCACTCAAATCATTTACATTATGTTATTATATTATACGTTGTAAATGGGGCTTAGTAGCTCCTGTCGCTATGTTTGGTTGACTAGTGTGTTATGATTGGATGATATTGATTGGGATTTGATGATTGATTGTTGTGTATGGCATGAGCCAGTGTCAGGAGAGGGATAATGCTAGACATTATCCCGGTTCTACAAATAGCACCGTTGTAATGGCAAAATTTTCTGAAATAAAATGAATAAAATTGTCATTCTATGGAATAATTAATTATTGGGTAAAAATATTATTTTTAAAAAAATATATACGATATATAAAATTATCATGAAATAAAATTGGAATAAATATTCATTTACAAGTCGAACGGCTTGTTTATGTACACTTATTTAACTGATAATGATTGGGACAATACATTTTACACATCACCCAAATGCACAAATAATAATCAGTATTTGTTGGTTGAAACCCCACACGGATATTGGGATGATATTTGACATACACTAATCCCAATATTTAGTTGTATGTCAATCGATGGATTGATAGGCTATGATGAGAGTTATTTATTTATTTATTTTAAGATAGGCTATGATGAGCGTTATTTATTTATTTTAACGCTTATACAGTTGTAAATTGCACTCTGGATGATGTATGAATGGTTAATGATTATTTATCATTATTGTTGAATACATGCGATGTACGAGATCCATATAACTGAAATTATATGGTAGTTGATTTAGTCGCATTCCGTTTCAGAAATAACGAATATTTTAAAATAATATTCAGTGAATAATCAAAATATGATTTTGATGTCCGATTTTGGATGGACACGAAGATATATAAAATATGAAGTCAGGTTAAATGTAGAAACACTATTTTTAACCCAAACGGGTTTATCGTTCGATTTTATTCATTTTAAAATAATATCGAAAAGAATTGATTTCCAAATCTGATATTTTGAAAATATTACCATTCTAATATTATAATGACATGGAATATTCAATTTGATTTAAAACTGAAAATGAAGTTAAAATTGATTTAAATTGAATTTATAAATATTTTATGTGACGACCCCAAACACCGTAATGACGGTGGCAAGGGTAATCTTTGGAATATAACACATAAACAGATAATAGCAAAGCAGAATTAAATAAATACACCAGATAAAGAACAAATAATACACTGGGTAAATGTAATCATCAGAGTTACACAGTATACAGGATCATACTTAGTACAAATACAGTTCAGCTATACATAAATGTCTACAGCGGAAAACAAACATAATATGTACAATAGGAGCTGAACAACATAAAAAGAGATAAATGATAGAATCCATCTTCAGCTCCTGTTATCCAGAAAGAGCCTGCTAAAACCTGAATACAAGGCTGCTCATGTAGAAATAAGGGCACCCGAGTTTGCAAGTGAAACAAACTACAAGCCAGTCTTGGGACTGGTATGAGAAATCTTCTTAACACATTATATAATTGGGCTAATCACTGGACCACGCCACTATCACGGAACGGGTTTATCCCATTGGATTGCCAGTGCTTTAAAACAAATAAATCTTTTAAACATCGCAATGCTTTTCATAAAAATGAAGCCATTATAAGACTCAGTTCCCATCACACAATGCAACGCAAACCGGAGGATAGAGTTTTACCTTATAATGGCCAAAATATGCTTGATACGAATAAAACAAAAGAATTTGATATTATTACTAGTGTTTATATGTTTCAAAAGCAATTTCGAATCATAACTATCAATCATAGACGACATGAGCGTCCCATGCCACTATGTCGCTATATATAGGTTTACAATCAAAACTGCATGGTGTCGTATTTGGAAATTGGATTTCCGTCATGAATCAAGGCAAAAGTTAGCCCTTACCGACTTCGAGACTGTCTAGCCCGAGCCTTAGGATCAGAACGCATCAACCCTTTGGATCGTCAGGGCCGGTCCACCGATGTGGATTATTATGCCTGAACACTACGTTTCCCCACCCTTTGGGGCGTAAATGAGCCAACGAATGACTCCATCGGTCCCGGATCGACCGATATATCCGAGGCGCCTGGCAACAGCAACAACCACATAGGTGAAAATAATATAAATGTCAGCCAGTTCAAGCACTGACACCACCTCTAGCTAGAAGGAAACGCATGCCCTCCTTGATTTCCTCTCCCGTTTCTGGTTCATACCGGGGTGTGAGGCTCACGAATTCACGTTATACACAAAGCTATGACACACAGGCGGTGCTTTGATCATCAACCACAAGACTTTGCTTTTCAATATAAGCCCTGATCACTGCCTCTTAGCATGCCACATAGGCAATTCACACCATGCAACTGATGGCTATCAATCACACAGAATGAATTCCAATGTCAGACACACAGTCCATTTGCAAGTCCGTTCTGGGTTTGAACGAAACCAGAGGCACTGTATACCTCGCATTCCCATCGATCTCCACGTACGTCTGGACGATCACCACTCATTATCCATATTTCGGGATGCCTCCCAATCAGGACATCAGTTACCATCCAAACGAGGTGAAGATCTCCAGTCTTCGACCACCGTCTTCATCTTCGATTTCTTATCGTCGATTCAGTTATTCAGAATGGGATAAACCCGGTCTTTCTGAGCAACTTGCGTATATAATAGACAAGTGCTACACAAACACAACATACGCATCATTCCAATTCATCAGTCACTAACCGTAAATCAATAAGAGAACGATTTCCCAAATATTAACCCCGAAGGCCGAAACCAACATCAGATCAAAACCCAGGAAATCATTCGACTTAGCTAACCTTCAGTTAGTTTCTAAATTTCACATTACATATTGTTTATAATATTTTATAACGATTTATCGCTATTTTATTCATTTATTTATAGCCAATTCATTCAAACGACGCTTCGGGCCATAACGCGACCGTGGCGCTGTTTTTCTTTAGATTTGATTTACACATATCTGAAAATCTAACCGTTGGATCTTCACAAATTTTTTATCATTAGAAAGATCTTTTCAAAATGAATTCAACGGTTCCAGTTTTGGGAAAATCTGACGGTCGGATCTCCCGGTACACTCGTTTGAAGTTTCGATTTCAAAATACGAACTGCAGCGTCGTTATTTGATTCAACTTAATTATATTCATATATATATATATATATATATATATATATAATCGATTCTGGCGCTATTTTTCTTCAGATTTGAATTAAACTTTCCAGACAATCCAACCGTTGGATCTTTACAAAATTGGTGTCGTTGGAAAGATATTTCCAAAGCGAACCCAACGGTTTCGATTTCGGGAAAATCCGATGGACGGATCTCCCGCACCAATCGTTTGAAATCACGGTTTCAAAACACGAACTACAGCTTCGTTATTCGATATATTTTAATTATATTTATATATATATATAAATATGATCGATTCTTCAATTTCAAAAACATATCATTTTCATACATTTGATAAAAATGATATTTTTATCCAACAGACATTTATTTCGACACTTCACCATTTTCAACAATTCATGTATATAGTAGAAATGTGATTTTTATTGTAAAGCGATTTATTTCAAAACACGACTATTTTATATAGTTCATATAGGTGATAAAAATATGATTTTTATTATAAAACAATTTATTTCAAAACACGACTATTTTATATAGTTCATATAGATGATAAAAATAGGATTTTTATTATAAAACAATTTATTTAAAAACACGAATACCATTCAACACATGAATTTCTATTCAACGAATGAATTTCTATTCAACACATGAAGGTTTTCTATAGTTCGTATATATATAATAAAAATGTTATTTTTATTGTTAAAACAATTTATTTAAAACACGAATACCATTCAACACATGAATTTCTATTCAACGAATGAATTTCTATTCAACACATGAAGGTTTTCTATTCAACACACGAATATAGTTTCAACACATGAAAATAATTCTAACACATAAATATTATTCAAAATTTCGGCAGCATAACGGTAGAGTGGTTAAAACCGGGGCCGTCCCTAGTACGGCTCCTCGCTCTACCTTAAAGCCTCGCAGCTTTTGACAATGGGGATTTCATGCCTCTAGTTCGCATGCAGGCGGCATGTATATTTTTTTTTCTTTCCACAAACTAGTCCTATGTGGTTTCAACCAAATAATTCTCAACCACAAACGGGTATTTTTCAACCACAATCAATCAATTTCAACCACAAACAATTATAATCAACCATTCCCTATCAACCAAATTTCACACCAATCACAACCAATAAATATCGTCCATGGTTTGTGGACGAGGGGCGTATATATATATAAGCATTTCACTTCTATTTCGACACATATATAATTTTTACAACGCATATATAACTTATATATCGAACGTACAACTTACACAACGCTTATACAAGAGGTGTAAAACGCTTTTATAACTCATACATCGACTATATAATTTATACATCGTCGTTTCCCATAACGTTTATAATTCAGAAATCTCACATTGGGTTCCACTCCAACAAAAATAGAAGAAGGCTCAGAAAAATATGCGGTCTCTTCTAGAATGTAGAAGACGTCCAAACGAGTCCACTGTCTCCTGTTTCACTGAATTTCGTCAAGAAACAAAAAAGATATGATTTTTACAGTGAAATCAAAAACCGTAGCGCTTTAAAGTGCTATAATATATAAAATAGTTTTAACTGCCGTTACCTCCTATTTTGATTCAAAACTAGGTCTCGATCTTACTTCCAAACCATGTAGTATTACCGCGATCGAAGAACACCACGATGGAGAGCAAGGAGGGGCGCACCTACGCCAGAAGTGGGGCCCCTTGCGATAGCTTCTAGCGGCGGCGGCGGAGCTCCAATGTTCGGAACTTTAGGCGCCCGATTCTCGAGGAGGACACGACGAGGAGGGGCGCAACCACCTTGGATTTGAAGATCGACGGAAGGGCTAAAAATTTCTCTACTGGATGGGGGTTTAATTCTGCGCGTCGAAGGACAAAAAGAGAAGAGAAGGAAGGAGCTGCAGGCGCCGTCGGGTTTCAAAGAGGGGAGCAGGTTTCAGAGAAGAAGACGGGGAGAGAGAAAGTGAATAAGCCAATGGGAATTTTCCATTTGTTTATATATTTTTAAATTTCGAAAATACCCTCTTTCACACACAAGCCCCAATCCATACCCAACGACTATCGTCCCTAGCTAAATACCCCCATTCCGAACACAATGGGATATGTTTCGTAGGCCCATTCGAATATTTCAGTTAGTTTTCCTTCAAATTAAAATATAAAACATTCAATATTTAATTTGAACGTACATTTCAATTTGTCGGGGCCCCATACTGATTCTAAAAATTCCCGAAAAATAAATCTAGCTATGTTTTGATGATACAGTCCCAACAAAACTGGTTTCGTCGAATTCTGAGACCGTTTGAAAAATGTCCCTTTTTTGGTCGATCCAATTTAACAGAAATCGATCAAACACATTTTCCTTTGCCACGCTCACATACTAGCTTAACAAATTATGAAATTTGAAACTAGCAATAATTTGACATTCCGGGTCCAACAAAAGTGGTTTCGTCGAATTCCGAGGTCGTTTGCAAAATGGCCATTTTCACGGGCTATATAAACTCTATAGCGACCTTTCTGAAAATTCCTTTGGCCATAACTTTTGCTTCCTGCTATGAAACTTTGATTTTTCAGATTCGTTAGAAAGATATTCACTAACAGATTTAAATATTTTTGGTTTCACTCAAATCCGTTTTGTTTTGCACCCGGTACAGTCAGTCAAAGTTTGAAATGAAAATTTGAAACTACCACGCCATTTCAGGCCTTGTTTATAATCAGAATTAATTATATTTATTTTCAAACATCGATTCAAACTCACTTTTCATCGTTATTATTTAAAATATCTATTTTAAATATTTAAAATCCACTAAAATAGCCAATTTAAAAATTTTAAATTGGTTCAGATTTTCCGGGTCGTTACTATCTCCCCGACTTAAAACTTTTCGTCCCCAAAAAGGAACAAAGTCGAAAGTGGTTTGATTAATCAACTCTACTTCCAATCTAGCTTCCATTCTCCAACTTTTCAGTTTCTGAGAATTTTCAAATTCTTCAAAAATTTGGCTAACACCCGGAATTTTCGAAAAATTTCGCAATAACCTCCTTTGTACGGGGAGGGGTTTGGAAATTTATTGGGCCGTATTAGGTACCCAATAAATCCTATAAAGCACACATATTTATAGTGATATATTCTGGTGTTTACAGGGGAGCGTGTATAGATAATAACTCCAGAGAATAAATTCTCGTCACCCTGTCCAAGCCTGAGGGAGTGTGTATTTTTAATTGCTCTAGAGAATAAATTCTCGTCACCTCGTCCCGTGTGGGAAATAAATAACCCATGTGCGGTATTTAATAACTAGAGAGACGTGATTATTGTCAACTCCAGACCCGTGTGGTTTTTTTTATTAATCTGGCAACTTATCGTTACAATTTTATATGGTCCATATCAGTCATCAGTTCAACCTGTAATATATAGTCATCGCCATACAAGCCTCTCGCTCATATGGTAAATCTTCCACCTCGTCACACAAGCTCTAACTGCTTATGTGGTATATGATGAAGTATGCCTATCTTCGAGAAGTATGCCATGTAGTGTAGTTCAAAATTAATTGATACTATCCTATGGCGACGTTTATCATTACACACAGAACAACCAGAACTCCGCATCCAATGACATTCACAGGAGTTGATATAATATTAAAATTGCGCATCCAACTCATTAAGGTTTACCTATTTGTCGGGCACACAAATAAAATCTTTACTCAACAGCTAATCCATTTACCTGTTCAAACATATATAATGCACATGTATATAGATTTCTATCTATTTTTAAATCAGTTCAATGTGTGATTTAATCGAATAAATTCTACCATTCATTCTCTTATTGATTAAATTAACTATCGTTCTAATAATTTAATTAATCAAACCTACTATCACACAACACAAACAACAATCAATTTGTTTTTAACTTTTCAAAAATATACTAATCGATTCATATATTCAAAAAATTATATTTCTAAAACCAGACTATATATATATATAATCACAAATACGTTATTTATAAACATATAACTCTCAACTCGTTCTGGGCATTTCTGACCCCATCTCTAAGGAGTTATTCTGATTCTACTATACTCGTACTAGGATATCACTGATCCTATCTGTATTGAGTTACCCGTCCTAGAACACTACTGGTTCTATCTCTGATGAGTTCGTTAATGTATTATATACCAGAGCTAAGCTTAACCAAAGCTCTGATACCACGTTGTGACGACCCCAAACCCTGTAATGACGGTGGCAAGGGTAATCTTTGGTATATAACACATAAACAGATAACAGCAGAGCAGAATTACATAAATACACCAGATAAAGAACAAATAATACACTGGGTAAATGTAATCATCAGAGTTACACAGTATGCAGGATCATACTTATTACAAATACAGTTTAGCTATACATAAATGTCTACAGTGGAAAATAAACATAATATGTACAATAGGAGCTGAACAGCATAAAAAGAGATAAATGATAGAATCCATCTTCAGCTCCAGTTATCCAGAAAGAGCCTGCTAAAACTTGAATACAAGGCTGCCCGTGTAGAAATAAGGGCACCCGAGTTTGCAAGTGAAACAAACTACGAGTCAGTCTTGGGACTGCTATGAGAAATCTACTTAACACATTATATAATTTGGCTAATCACTGGACCACGCCACTTTCGCAGAACGGGTTTACCCCATTGGATTGCCAGTGCTTTAAAACAAATAAATCTTTTAAACATCGCAATGCTTTTCATAAAAATGAAGCCATTATAAGACTCAGTTCCCATCACACAATGCAACGCAAACCGGAGGATAGAGTTTTACCTTATAATGGCCAAAATATGCTTGATACGAATAAAACAAAAGAATTTGATATTATTGCTAGTGTTTATATGTTTCAAAAGCAATTTCGAATCATAACTATCAACCATAGACGACATGAGCGTCCCATGCCACTATGTCGCCAAATATAGGTTTACAATCAAAACCGCACGGTGTCGTATTTGGAAATTGGATTTCCGTCATGAACCAAGGCAATAGATAGTCCTTACCGACATCGAGACTGTCTAGCCCGAGCCTCAGGATCAGAACGCATCAACCCTTTGGATCGTCAGGGTCGGTCCACCGATGTGGATTATTATGCTTGAACACTACGTTTCCCCGCCCTTTGGGGGTAAATGAGCCAACGAATGACTCCATCGGTCCCGGATCGACCGATATATCCGAGGCGGGTTGCAACAACAACAACCACATAGGTGAAAATAATATAAATGTCGGCCAGTTCAAGCACTGACAACACCTCTAGCTAGAAGGAAACGCATGCCCTCCCTATGTCCTCTCCCGTTTCTGGTTCATACCGGGGTGTGAGGCTCGCGAATTCACGTTATACACAAAGCTATGCCACACAGGCGGTGCTTTGATCATCAACCAGACTTTGCTTTTCAACAGAAGCCCTGATCACTGCCTCTTAGCATGCCACACAGGTAATTCACACCATGCAACTGATGGCTATCAATCACACAATGAATTCCAATGTTAGACAAACAGTCCATTTGCATGTCCGTTCTGGGTCTGAACGAAACCGGAGGCACTATATACCTCGCATTCCCATCGATCTCCACGTACGTCTGGACGATCACCACTCATTATCCATATTTCGGGATGCCTCCCAATCAGGACATCAGTTACCATACAAACGAGGTGAATATCTCCGGTCTTCGACCACCGTCTTCATCTTCGATTTCTTATCATCGATTCAGTTATTCAGAATGGGATAAACCCGGTGTAACAACCCGTATTTTCAATAACCTGTTATAACGTAAATCAAGGCAGAATTTAATTTATAAATCTGAATCAAGGGAAACGGGCTATGCCATTGCGTTCGTCTCGGAAAAATACGCGAAATAGAGTCCGAGTTTTCGAAAATCGGAGTCCGTATGACCCGATTAAGGCCCAATGAAGTTTTCAGAAATTTCCAAGTTAAAAACAGATTTGGATTTCAAGTTCAAATTTCGAATTTCGGGCCTGGACCAAGTCGACAGGCCTGTCGACTTGGCAGTCGACTTGGTTGGACCCAAGTCGACAGCCCTGTCGACTTGGCTGTCGACTTGGTTCAGCCGGGCAGTTTTGCCTGGTGCACCATTTTGGGGTTTTGGTTAGGTTTTGGGGCCAGATTCGGTTTTAAGGGATGAGATTGGAATTAGGGTTTAATCCTAAGGTTGAAACTAATCCTAATCTCTATAAATAAGCCCCTAACCTAACCCTAAATCATCATTATTCAACCCTACAACTAAACTATGGCAAAATTATTCCTCTCATGGCCTCCACTCTCTTCATAAAATTTCTAAGTTATTTCTATGAGAGATTTTCCATGCATACAAGTGTTTTCAAGCTTGTATGAGTGTCATTAGCTTGCATTCAAGTCAAGTTTCCATATTTACATCATAAAGCAAGGGTTTTGATCATTTTGGCTCAAGGGTTTTTCTATTGGAGCTTGCATTTTGGGTTTATTTGATTGCATAAGGGCTTTGTCTCAATCTATATATATTTTTGTGTCTTCATAAGCATTGTAAGCCCTTTTACCTTCTTTTTAAACTCTAAAGTTAATGAATGATGCAAGTTGTGTTTGATCATTATGATATGCAAGTTTATCATGTTATGTTATGCAAGTATGCCATGTTATGATATGCAAGTTTACCATGTTATGCTATGCAAGTTTGCCATGTTATGATATGCAAGTTTATCATGTTATGTTATGTTATGCAAGTTTGCCATGTTATGATATGAAAGTTTATCATGTTATGTTATGCAAGTTTGCTATGTTATGATATGCCAGTTTGCCATATGATTTGCAAGTTATGTTATGCAAGTTTGGGTTGATCATTTTGCTCATGTTATCATGTTATGCAAGCTTATCTTGGGTTTATGAGCTTAAAGCTTCAAGTTTTATGCTAAAGGTTGCATTTGGGCAACATGTAAGTTATCATATCCCTTATGATAACTTGCATGTGAGGCTAAATGCGAACTTATGGCAACTTCTACATGTCATTTATCACCATGTATCACTTATATGCTAAGTTTGGTTTTATGCATACTTTTGAGGCCTAATGATGCAATATACAAGTATATGAACATATGTACATTTCATATGCCACCATGTTAAACTTGTGGCTTCAACACCATTTGTCATCTTTATGCCAAGTTCCCTCTTTCTATCCTTTATGCGCTATTGCGATTATGTAAGCGATGGGATTGTGTTTGGGATTGGGTAAACTTAAAAGACATGAAAACATAAGATTGGGAATTTACCTATTAAGTTAGGTCTACCCATTGGGAATTTACCTATTAAGTTAGGTCTACCCAAATTCTTGAAAACTTGTAATATGTTTTGGAAACATGATGGACATGACACTTAGAAAATATAAGTGTGACCAACTCGAGGTTGGGTTGAGTTTGTAGCGTAAAACTACCTGGAACCGACCGGCTTAACTAGTTGCTACAAACAATAGGACCCAATGTGAGAAGTTGGTCATGTTGTACCTTGAACCCGAGGTTAGACTAAGTTGTGGTGTAAAGCTACCCGGACCCGCCCGGCTTAACTAGTAACCACAACAAGGTCTAATGTGAGAGGTTAAGGCACATTAAATTAGTTAATGCCTCATGATTAGGGTTAAGTCATGGTCCACTTAATACTTAACCAATTTGGGCTTGGTGGATTAATCGGGGTTAAGTCGTGAACCCATCGTTACACTTAACCAAGTTAATCCATGATTAGTAAAAGGGTTAAACCGTACTTAACCCACTAGAAAATCCTAGCAATGGGGGTCCACTCCAGCAGTAATCCCAAGTTTGTATCATTAAGACCCTAGGGACTAGGCTAGGGTGGGGCACGATTACTGGACTGGTATAAGTGACCAAAACGACGGTCGAGTGGTACGCCGATGTAGTTCCGGACGGACTATGGTCGTGCACGTAGTCCGTATTTGGAGAAGTCAAGCATGGGTACCAGTAGATCGAGACTGTGCACTTATGTTTATGGTGTCCAGGGGTTTACACCCTAGGGCTTGATACACCCGAAGGTGGACCCAGCACAGTCCGACTACAATTATGTTTGGGCCGTATTGACACCAACACGTGACGAGTTAGGCTTAGGGAGCCGATCGATTAGACCGTTTGGTTGGACCTCGTATTAGGGTCATTTCATGTTATTGGGTCAAAGCTTGGGCCAAGGGATCATAATTGTTTATTCAAGTCATGTTAGTTTTCTAGTACACCTGTGGTGCAAAACCTTAAACCTGCTTATGCGATGAAACCTTTATCTACCTTGTTAGTTAATCATCATGCTAGTATGTTGTTATCCTTATGTTCATCCCTGCTTCTCATGCTAATTAACTTTATCAGTTTACATTGATTGTAGTAGGGCTTACTCAGTCTTTTTGACTGACCTGTTTTTCTTTCGCCTCTTTTCTTCCGTTTCCCCCCCCCCAGGTTCTCAGGGTGGGAATATTGGAGCTTAGCTTGGATTTCTGATCGCTTGCTTGTGGGATTTTAGCTCATGTACGGTCTTGACATGAAGCTAGCTATGGTTATCACTTATTTTGGGGATAGTACTTATGTATTTCAGTTTTTCAGTGATGTTGTTTTTATCTAGACTTGTGTATTTGGAAAGTTGACATTATGTTGTAACAAACTTGTTTTGAAATAGTTTGAAATCTTCCGCTGTTTTACTTATCTTATTTACTCTGTTTACATATATACATATGTTCTTGTTCTGCCTTGATATATCATTATGCATGTTTACCCGGTACAAACGCCCCTCCAAAGTCAGAGTGCTTGCAAGAGCCACCCTGGCGGAGGTGGGGTGTTACATTTTGGTATCAGAGCATATGGTTTACGAGAAGGAACAAAAAGGTTTTTAAAACTTTTGGAAAACTATTTTCAAAACCAAGTATAAAGTATTTTCCAAAGAAAAGTCTAGTTTATTTTAAAGGCTATTCCCCAAAAAGCCATTAGCAAAAAAATTCCTTCGTTTTTCTCCATTCTGAATCTATCTTTTTTCTTCGTTTTCAGTATGGCCGATAACTTTGCTATTCCGGAGGGAGTTGTGATGACCCGAAAATCCGCAACATCGGAGTTGACTATATACATCATACGTCCAACCCAAATATCACGAAAATACGAGACATTTTTTTTTTAGAAGAAAGAGGTAGAAGAAGAACAGAAATAACAACACAGAATCTCACATCGCAGCGGAACAAAATATAATATATCACATCTTTGAAATACAAAATCTTAACTGTATATCATACACTTATCAGAGTACAACACTTACAACATAACGGAACAACTATAACTGGATAACGCTGAAGCCTCCTGCTCCAAGCTCCTTTAGATATATCTGAAAAATCCTGAACTACTTGACTGCCCGTACAAATTTAGGCACCCAAGAGTTTAGGTAGAACAAAACAAAATAAACTCCGGGTCAGTCATGGGACTGGTATGAGTAAACAGTTTAAACAGTTTCAGAAAAACTAAATGATATCTCATAAGACCACGCCGCATAACGGAACGGGTTTTTCCCTTATGAGAATCCAAACACTTGATTTATCTTTATATCAAAACTCTTTTGATATTATAATAATGTCTAAATCAAGTAGATAACAATCTAGTGGAACGTTTGCATCTCACGTCCCACATATATAATATATAATCAAAACCGCAAGCACGTATTGGGTAATGGATTTCCAACTATGACAAGGTATGGAATCACCTTCCGCTGGTATATCTCTAGAGGAGAATACACCGAGTTCAACAAGAACATCTTGCAACTCAGCCACACATGACCGACCACTCATTTCGCTTGAGTGTATCGAATGTATATCACCAACGATTGGGATCAGCAACCGTTTCCCGAATGGGTCAGCATCGACAATAGATTTTTAGAAGTAAATGAAACTCTAGATCAGGTGATTATACACCCTAATAGGTGCGACCTACATAGCCATGCTGCTTGCCCGATTTCTGTCATTTACCGGATGATGAGGCTAGAAGCTACGCTTTATCATCACACCAGATTCACTTCGAATGCCACATCGTCAAATCCATCAAATCACCGATTGACGTCTACAACAATACATTATGTGTTAGCTAAAAGAAGTTTCCTTCTCCGCTTCCACTCTTGGTACGGTTGAAGAAATCAATGTACGTGATCGTCTGGAAATACTCTGTCAGACATTCATCCATACAAGTCACCCAGGAACAGGATGAACTGAAGGCACTATTTCTATTAATAGAAAAAGTCCTTGCACTCTACTCCGTCTTCGATTATCTTTATATAATCTGATTCACACGCTACTGCCAATATGGAGTGGTTCTTCGGATAATAATCCAACCGGTCTCTCCATATCAACAACGATGGTCAAAACTTCGATAGTTTGTGATTTAACTATCGAATAAAAACAAGTGTTTCGATAGTCGATGATTTAACTATCGAATAAAACAAGTGTTCATCCAAACCTCCAACAATCACTGAGCCTTTAATTAATATTTCATTAATTAAATCATTTCTCTATTTCTTTATCAATATTTGTTAACCAAATATTTTCAATAACCATATTGGCCTTATACGTTCTTTGGAAAACATTTCCATATATCGTCTTCCTTTATTTTCTATACTAGGAAATATTCGTTACTCTATTTCCAAGCTTTGCACATATTTGGGTTAAAACAGATGTTGTGTAAAACATCGTTACGACAACCCAAATACAATATTTAACTAATTCTTATTCCACATTGATCTTCGAGCCTGAATCTTGCTACTTATCGATATATCATGAAATCAACCAAGTTGGGGTATAATTACCTCTCAGACCTTGACTGAATAACATTTAACGTCAAAACAGACAAGACTACTTACTCGAATAATCAATACCATACAACTGATTATTCATCTTTAAACACAGATATATTTTCTCTTTCTACTTCTACGAGATTTTATTCTTATACTTCCCTTTTTGATTATACTATTCTATTTCTAAGTTCGTCTCCTTATCGACTTCTATATATTTTGATACGTTGATTTCTAACTATCAAATTATCTTAAAAATATTCTATCTCCTTAAATTCCCGGAAAAATTCGCCATAACCTCCTTTGTACCGGGAGCATCGGGAAATTTCAAATAGCTTTCCCGGTCCTTCTTATCTCAAAAAGAAAAAGAAAAAGCCAAGCGGCTTGCCGATACGGCGCATAAAATCTCATATGGAAATTAAATACGTACCTTTTTGTCGGGCATTCTATTTATTTCACTTCTATACTTTATTCCATACCTGTCCCCTGTATGTCTATACCTGTCCAATCTATTTTAACTATACCAATCGTTTTAACTCAATTTGTTAATTAAATCTGTTACTTAACTTTTCAGTCTATTTCACCTTCATATTTGAACATGACATGTTCAAATATATTTTAACTGCATATTAACAAATTCTAATTATGCTTATACTCTCGTTTCCTTATCGACTTCTCTATTCAAATTCCAATTCAATTCTATTTGAATTCTCTTTATTTAAAACTTCATTTGAATTCCATTTTCAAATTCTATAGTTTAAAGTCCATTCGAATTCTATATTCAAATTCTATAGTTAAAGTCCATTTGAATTTCTATATTCAAATCGTTAGTTTAAAGTCCATTTGAATTTCTATATTCAAATTCTATAGTTAAAGTCCATTTGAATTCTATATTCAAATCGTTTAAAGTGCATTTGAATTTCTATATTCAAATCTATAGTTTAAAGTGCATTTGAATTTCTATATTCAAATCGTTAGTTTAAAGTGCATTTGAATTTCTATATTCAAATCTATAGTTTAAAGTGCATTTGAATTTCTATATTCAAATCGTTAGTTTAAAGTGCATTTGAATTTCTATATTCAAATCGTTAGTTTAAAGTGCATTTGAATTTCTATATTCAAATCTATAGTTTAAAGTGCATTTGAATTTCTATATTCAAATCTATAGTTTAAAGTGCATTTGAATTTCTATATTCAAATCGTTAGTTTAAAGTGCATTTGAATTTCTATATTCAAATTGTTTAAAGTCCATTTGAATTCTATGCATTATTTATAAACAACGTTTATAACTTCAATTCAAATCCCACCTTTCCATTTATAAACAACGTTTATAAATTCAATTCAAATCCCATATTTTCATTTATAAACAACGTTTATAAATTCGATACTCGTTTTATATTCAAAACAAGTAAATATTTCCTATAGTTCATTAAAAATTCAAATCCTATTTAAAAAAAATAGAATTTCCTTTTTAAATTTCAAATACCCTTTCGATATTTTTATGAATCCATATTCAAACCCCAGGGATATTTTAAACAATCAATCAACCCATTTTCAATCATTTGATTGTTAACACATCATATATAAATATATATGAAATCAAACAAACAACAAACAGATAATATATTTTTGAGGAATCCAGTTGGATTCCTCCAACCTGTTTTCCTGCATCCACAGATGTTAGTCAACATAGTAATACCCATCCTGCTTCGAGGCAGGATATCGCGGTATAAAAGGTCATCCACTAATCATAGCGTGGGGCGTATAGGGTAATCATCCGCTATGGTACCGCGGGCATCCGCTAATGAGACTGCGGGAATCCAACCAATCAATCAACCCAATATATATATATAATAGTCCTAAATAACTAATATATATTTTAAATCAACCAAACAATATTCAAACAAGCATAGCAATTATTTTTAACACTAGAAATAATTCTAATTAAAAGGTGAGTGAGATTTACTCACCGTGATATTTTTATTTGCTGAATATCTAGTAAATTTCCAATGAATCCACTTGAATCATCTTTTATTTTGCACCTTTTAATCCATGTTAGATCTTATTTCCATTGATCGAACTACTGACCTCGACCCAGTTTCACGCACCCAGATTCCATTTAAAACATCACAACTCCATTTAAAAAAATCTGATACTGCCCAAATCTCAAGCTTCAGCAGCACTGTTTGCACCCCTCCAATCCTATCGCAATCCGCCTCGGGCCATCGAATGTCTCCCTGAAACCGAAATGACCTGCCTCCCATATATTGCGAACTTCACACTTCACTGTATTCGGCAGTGGAAGCATCGGCTTCCCTTATCAACGCACCTTCGAACTACTCCTTGTCATTGAGTCAGTGCAAGTCGCACTACTCCAGTAGCAATCGAATTCATTTATCTCCATTCGAGTATTGATTTGAATGCATCGGCTTCTTCCCTAGCTCATCGCGGTTTGCTTTCTCATCTCGAGATCATCATCGCAACCTTCAATTTGTCGGAACTCCCTTCGCACAAACTAAGAACCTCGAACTACCCCCAAATTCCAACGCTAGCAAAAGCTAGGTCGTCGCTTCCTTTGCCCTTGCCAGAGACCACATCGCACCCCCAAAATCTTCACGTCTTCAATCTCCTTCATGACTTCGTCGCTCCTGGCTTTGAGCTCGAGGTGCGTGCTCGCGAGATGAAGAAGCACGATGGCCCAGGTAACCGGAATGAGTGGATTCAATTCTGAAGTGGACTGATTTCGATTTTTAATTCTGTTCGAATAGAAAAGGGGAAGGGTCGGCTTGTGATTATAAAGGAACGAGGGAGTGGTTTAAAGTGAAATGCGTGGCCAATTTTACTCCTTCTTGTTTTGTTCTGGTCCACAAAATTAGATATTTATGTTTTATTTTGATTTCTTTCTGAACCGGTGTCCCTTTATTAAAATACTCCTTGACTGCGAACTCCTTTCTGAACCCAACGACTGTCAATTCTAAGGTAATACCCCTATTCCGGACACACTGGGATATGTTACAAGGTCCAATTTGATCATCTGTAGTTGATTTTTATTTAAATTGATATAAATTACATGTCCAACCATTAAATTCTTCGATAATATTATCGTTCTAATTTAAACTGGAGTTTGTACTGATCTTCTGGACTGTTTCTAATTCAGTTTCAACTATCGAACTGAATTATTTTTCGTATTACGATGATTTAATATTTTGATATTAAATCGAAACTGATTATTAAATTAATAACTTAATATAAATATTCATTAAATTTATCAGATTAATATTTAAAACCGTATTAAATATTTAAATTTAACCGACGAAATATCCGGGTCATTACATTCTTCCCCACTTAAAATAATTTCGTCCTCGAAATTGCTAAGGTAGAAAGTGATACTAACCTATTTATCTTTTCAAAACTTATTTATGTTGACATTTCAAACTTCCCTATGTAACTCTCTTTCGAATAAATCCTTATTCGATAACTCCTCCCTCTCGAATAACTATATTCAATAATCTCTCTTTCGAATAACTAGATTCGAAAACCTTTCTTCGAAGAAACTATATTCGATTTACTGTATTCAATCTACTCTTATCCATTAACTCTATTGGATTTAACTCTTTTCGATTAACTCCATCGAATAATTAAATTCGATAACTCCTTCGAATAACCAATATTCGATAAATCCTTTCGAATGAACAATATTCGATTTAACTCCATTCGCTTGACTCTAGATCGCAGCGATCACAATGGTTACGCCTGATTCCTCCAGGAAACATCCGACCGCCCTAGGCTATCTGCAGCCCTGCGAATTACGCTAGCAGTCGTACGAAATGGCAACTTATCCTGAGTAACTATGGTTTAATAACTCTATCTCAATAACTATATTCGATCAACTTTAATTGAATAACTAACATTCAATTAAATCCTAATTCGATTAACTATGTTCAATTAACTTTATCTGGTTAACTCTTTCTCTAATCGATTTATTCTAACTCTAATCGATTATTTCTAACTCTATTCGACTTCTCCTGTTCGAATAACTCCTATTCGATAGCGTTTATTTATTTATAAAGATTTACTTTTAGTAACGGTTCTTCACTTTATAAATGTTCTCTTTAATAACGTTACTTCACCTATACAGGTGTTGGGTACCCCTTCTATTTGAAACTATCGGTGTTAAAAACCAATATCTCTTCTCTATATAAGTTCAGACTTATATATTCCATTTTTTTGAATGATAAATATTTAATTTATAAACTGTTATTTATGAATTAATCTTTTCTATTTATCTGTTAAAAACAGATTTCCATTTTCTATTCATCTTCTAATATTCATTTGATTAAATTCTATTTATTTAACAAATAAATATCTCATCTATAACATTCTATTTATTTACTATGAATAAATATTTCCATTTAATCTATTTGTAAATGTTTTTCACAAATATTTCTCCTTCTATTTGTTTGCACATAACTTCCTTTGTATTTGCTTTTACAAATATATTTCCTTTATATTTGTTTTACAAATATATTTTCTTTTAACTCTTTTGGTTTTTCCTTTATTCACACCCAATTCATATTTCATTCACATTGATTTTACTCAACTTATCCATTTCGATCTATTTAACTTACTTAAGTTAAATTCAATTTCAATCGTTCAAATTCCCATTAACTAGTTGTTAATTAACCATTTTGCCGATTTCACCCTTTTTATTTGAATATAACTTGTTCAAATATATGTCAACTTAATTATAAACTAATCTAATTATAATTTCAACTTGAGTTATATATTCGATTTCGAATATAAATTCTCAATCTCTTTCACTTATCCAAAAACCCAATTTCGATTCAAATTTCCTTTAACTAATTATTTTCCCATTTAGTTAATTCTATACAATAATCAGAAATATGATCATTGTTTCCCAAATCATTTTATCTACTTCACTTGAGTTCACATTCATTTTATAACTCAAGTCTATATTTTTCTCATGGCCATTCGGATTTTATTTACTTTAAAAAATCCTTTTACTTATATATATAAACCATTGTGGTTTTTAATGGTTCTTGGCGCTGCTTTTCAAAAAAATTGATTTTGACATAACTCAAAATCTATACGACGAAATCCAGATTTTTCTCTTTCATTAGAAAACTATTATTCAACCGGTCCCGACGATTCTTGTTTCAAAGAATTCCGACTTAATTTGAGTCCTGTATACTCGATTGAAGTTCGAGTCGCCAATTTACGAACTGCCGTGCTATGGCGAGCTCGTTTTAATTATATTTAAAAATATAAACGTTTTAACTTTGTTTATAATAAATTCAACTCCATTCTGATATATTTTTAATATATATCCAATCCATTCCAACATAATATTCCCGGTCTATTTCTCTTCAAATATTCAAGTCCTCAACATCTACAATATTCAAATTCCATTTGAATTTCTTTATTCAAACTCTATATTTGAATTTCCTTCTATTCAATTTCTATTTGAATTTCTTCTATTCAAATTCATTTGAATTCCTTATCTTCAAATTCTATTTGAAATCCTTTATCGTGAATTTTTATTTGAAATCCTTTATTCAAAACCCATTTCAAATCCCTTATTCAAATTCCATTTGAAATCCTTTGAATTCAATTTCTATTTAAATTCCTTTGTTAAATTTCTATTTGAAATCCTTCGAATTTAAATTCTATTTTAACTCCTTTTGAATTCAAATTCTATTTCAAACTTTATATTTTCTTTGAATTCTAATATTCAACCTCCACTTTATATTCTCTTTGAAATTCTATTTAACCATTTTCCATTTGAATTCTAATATTCAAATCTTTATTTGACTTTCCTTTATTCAAATCCATTTGAATTCCTTTGAATTCAAATTCCATTTCAATTTTTCTCATAAATTTCTATTTGAATTATATATATATTCAAATTACTTTATTTTCTATTTGAAATCTATATTTCAATTCCCATTTCAAAATTCCTCTGAAGTTATATAAATATATCCATATATTTATATCTATCTCAAATTCAAAACATCTGAATTTTCAAACAACTTGTTTCTTTTAAACAAATTTCCATCAAAACTTTTCTAAGGCAGCAATTCATCACTTAGAAACTCGAAAATGAACACTGATGATGTTGCGACCATCATCAGAATTATTTCCCAGCCACTGAATGAGTTCAGTGCTATATTTCTTTCAAAACCCATTTAGAAAAATATTTTTCAAACCCCCAGGATTTAAAATTCTGAATTCTGGTTGGAATTCAATTTCAATTTATCTCATTTGTATATTTGATTTCATATACAAATTCTACTGGTTATATATATATATATAACTATTCCTGTTATTTAATCTAATTTGATTATAATCCTAACAATCAACTTAACTATTTAAAAACAATATCGTGTCCAATCTTCTGTTCAAGTGTTTATAAATTCCTATCGACGTCGTGGCGTCCCACGATTCGACCAAAATTTATAATCCACTCAACAGACTAGTCAACACAATATAAAACAGTTTTTATATCAAATAACAAGTACGCTCTCTCGTATATATATATACACTCAACTCATTCTAGGATACTACTGATCCTATCTCTAATGAGCACATTCCAACAAGCCTAGGTATTCGCTCAACCTAAGCTCTGATACCAACTGTGATGACCCGAAAATCCGCAACATCGGAGTTGACTATATACATCATACGTCCAACCCAAATATCACGAAAATACGAGACATTTTTTTTTAGAAGAAAGAGGTAGAAGAAGAACAGAAATAACAACACAGAATCTCACATCGCAGCGGAACAAAATATAATATATCACATCTTTGAAATACAAAATCTTAACTGTATATCATACACTTATCAGAGTACAACACTTACAACATAACGGAACAACTATAACTGGATAACGCTGAAGCCTCCTGCTCCAAGCTCCTTTAGATATATCTGAAAAATCCTGAACTACTTGACTGCCCGTACAAATTTAGGCACCCAAGAGTTTAGGTAGAACAAAACAAAATAAACTCCGGGTCAGTCATGGGACTGGTATGAGTAAACAGTTTAAACAGTTTCAGAAAAACTAAATGATATCTCATAAGACCACGCCGCATAACGGAACGGGTTTTTCCCTTATGAGAATCCAAACACTTGATTTATCTTTATATCAAAACTCTTTTGATATTATAATAATGTCTAAATCAAGTAGATAACAATCTAGTGGAACGTTTGCATCTCACGTCCCACATATATAATATATAATCAAAACCGCAAGCACGTATTGGGTAATGGATTTCCAACTATGACAAGGTATGGAATCACCTTCCGCTGGTATATCTCTAGAGGAGAATACACCGAGTTCAACAAGAACATCTTGCAACTCAGCCACACATGACCGACCACTCATTTCGCTTGAGTGTATCGAATGTATATCACCAACGATTGGGATCAGCAACCGTTTCCCGAATGGGTCAGCATCGACAATAGATTTTTAGAAGTAAATGAAACTCTAGATCAGGTGATTATACACCCTAATAGGTGCGACCTACATAGCCATGCTGCTTGCCCGATTTCTGTCATTTACCGGATGATGAGGCTAGAAGCTACGCTTTATCATCACACCAGATTCACTTCGAATGCCACATCGTCAAATCCATCAAATCACCGATTGACGTCTACAACAATACATTATGTGTTAGCTAAAAGAAGTTTCCTTCTCCGCTTCCACTCTTGGTACGGTTGAAGAAATCAATGTACGTGATCGTCTGGAAATACTCTGTCAGACATTCATCCATACAAGTCACCCAGGAACAGGATGAACTGAAGGCACTATTTCTATTAATAGAAAAAGTCCTTGCACTCTACTCCGTCTTCGATTATCTTTATATAATCTGATTCGCACGCTACTCCCAATATGGAGTGGTTCTTCGGATAATAATCCAACCGGTCTCTCCATATCGACAACGATGGTCAAAACTTCGATAGTTTGTGATTTAACTATCGAATAAAAACAAGTGTTTCGATAGTCGATGATTTAACTATCGAATAAAACAAGTGTTCATCCAAACCTCCAACAATCACTGAGCCTTTAATTAATATTTCATTAATTAAATCATTTCTCTATTTCTTTATCAATATTTGTTAACCAAATATTTTCAATAACCATATTGGCCTTATACGTTCTTTGGAAAACATTTCCATATATCGTCTTCCTTTATTTTCTATACTAGGAAATATTCGTTACTCTATTTCCAAGCTTTGCACATATTTGGGTTAAAACAGATGTTGTGTAAAACATCGTTACGACAACCCAAATACAATATTTAACTAATTCTTATTCCACATTGATCTTCGAGCCTGAATCTTGCTACTTATCGATATATCATGAAATCAACCAAGTTGGGGTATAATTACCTCTCAGACCTTGACTGAATAACATTTAACGTCAAAACAGACAAGACTACTTACTCGAATAATCAATACCATACAACTGATTATTCATCTTTAAACACAGATATATTTTCTCTTTCTACTTCTACGAGATTTTATTCTTATACTTCCCTTTTTGATTATACTATTCTATTTCTAAGTTCGTCTCCTTATCGACTTCTATATATTTTGATACGTTGATTTCTAACTATCAAATTATCTTAAAAATATTCTATCTCCTTAAATTCCCGGAAAAATTCGCCATAACCTCCTTTGTACCGGGAGCATCGGGAAATTTCAAATAGCTTTCCCGGTCCTTCTTATCTCAAAAAGAAAAAGAAAAAGCCAAGCGGCTTGCCGATACGGCGCATAAAATCTCATATGGAAATTAAATACGTACCTTTTTGTCGGGCATTCTATTTATTTCACTTCTATACTTTATTCCATACCTGTCCCCTGTATGTCTATACCTGTCCAATCTATTTTAACTATACCAATCGTTTTAACTCAATTTGTTAATTAAATCTGTTACTTAACTTTTCAGTCTATTTCACCTTCATATTTGAACATGACATGTTCAAATATATTTTAACTGCATATTAACAAATTCTAATTATGCTTATACTCTCGTTTCCTTATCGACTTCTCTATTCAAATTCCAATTCAATTCTATTTGAATTCTCTTTATTTAAAACTTCATTTGAATTCCATTTTCAAATTCTATAGTTTAAAGTCCATTCGAATTCTATATTCAAATTCTATAGTTAAAGTCCATTTGAATTTCTATATTCAAATCGTTAGTTTAAAGTCCATTTGAATTTCTATATTCAAATTCTATAGTTAAAGTCCATTTGAATTCTATATTCAAATCGTTTAAAGTGCATTTGAATTTCTATATTCAAATCTATAGTTTAAAGTGCATTTGAATTTCTATATTCAAATCGTTAGTTTAAAGTGCATTTGAATTTCTATATTCAAATCTATAGTTTAAAGTGCATTTGAATTTCTATATTCAAATCGTTAGTTTAAAGTGCATTTGAATTTCTATATTCAAATCGTTAGTTTAAAGTGCATTTGAATTTCTATATTCAAATCTATAGTTTAAAGTGCATTTGAATTTCTATATTCAAATCTATAGTTTAAAGTGCATTTGAATTTCTATATTCAAATCGTTAGTTTAAAGTGCATTTGAATTTCTATATTCAAATTGGTTAAAGTCCATTTGAATTCTATGCATTATTTATAAACAACGTTTATAACTTCAATTCAAATCCCACCTTTCCATTTATAAACAACGTTTATAAATTCAATTCAAATCCCATATTTTCATTTATAAACAACGTTTATAAATTCGATACTCGTTTTATATTCAAAACAAGTAAATATTTCCTATAGTTCATTAAAAATTCAAATCCTATTTAAAAAAAAATAGAATTTCCTTTTTAAATTTCAAATACCCTTTCGATATTTTTATGAATCCATATTCAAACCCCAGGGATATTTTAAACAATCAATCAACCCATTTTCAATCATTTGATTGTTAACACATCATATATAAATATATATGAAATCAAACAAACAACAAACAGATAATATATTTTTGAGGAATCCAGTTGGATTCCTCCAACCTGTTTTCCTGCATCCACAGATGTTAGTCAACATAGTAATACCCATCCTGCTTCGAGGCAGGATATCGCGGTATAAAAGGTCATCCACTAATCATAGCGTGGGGCGTATAGGGTAATCATCCGCTATGGTACCGCGGGCATCCGCTAATGAGACTGCGGGAATCCAACCAATCAATCAACCCAATATATATATATATATAATAGTCCTAAATAACTAATATATATTTTAAATCAACCAAACAATATTCAAACAAGCATAGCAATTATTTTTAACACTAGAAATAATTCTAATTAAAAGGTGAGTGAGATTTACTCACCGTGATATTTTTATTTGCTGAATATCTGGTAAATTTCCAATGAATCCACTTGAATCATCTTTTATTTTGCACCTTTTAATCCATGTTAGATCTTATTTCCATTGATCGAACTACTGACCTCGACCCAGTTTCACGCACCCAGATTCCATTTAAAACATCACAACTCCATTTAAAAAAATCTGATACTGCCCAAATCTCGAGCTTCAGCAGCACTGTTTGCACCCCTCCAATCCTATCGCAATCCGCCTCGGGCCATCGAATGTCTCCCTGAAACCGAAATGACCTGCCTCCCATATATTGCGAACTTCACACTTCACTGTATTCGGCAGTGGAAGCATCGGCTTCCCTTATCAACGCACCTTCGAACTACTCCTTGTCATTGAGTCAGTGCAAGTCGCACTACTCCAGTAGCAATCGAATTCATTTATCTCCATTCGAGTATTGATTTGAATGCATCGGCTTCTTCCCTAGCTCATCGCGGTTTGCTTTCTCATCTCGAGATCATCATCGCAACCTTCAATTTGTCGGAACTCCCTTCGCACAAACTAAGAACCTCGAACTACCCCCAAATTCCAATGCTAGCAAAAGCTAGGTCGTCGCTTCCTTTGCCCTTGCCAGAGACCACATCGCACCCCCAAAATCTTCACGTCTTCAATCTCCTTCATGACTTCGTCGCTCCTGGCTTTGAGCTCGAGGTGCGTGCTCGCGAGATGAAGAAGCACGATGGCCCAGGTAACCGGAATGAGTGGATTCAATTCTGAAGTGGACTGATTTCGATTTTTAATTCTGTTCGAATAGAAAAGGGGAAGGGTCGGCTTGTGATTATAAAGGAACGAGGGAGTGGTTTAAAGTGAAATGCGTGGCCAATTTTACTCCTTTCTGTTTTGTTCTGGTCCACAAAATTAGATATTTATGTTTTATTTTGATTTCTTTCTGAACCGGTGTCCCTTTATTAAAATACTCCTTGACTGCGAACTCCTTTCTGAACCCAACGACTGTCAATTCTAAGGTAATACCCCTATTCCGGACACACTGGGATATGTTACAAGGTCCAATTTGATCATCTGTAGTTGATTTTTATTTAAATTGATATAAATTACATGTCCAACCATTAAATTCTTCGATAATATTATCGTTCTAATTTAAACTGGAGTTTGTACTGATCTTCTGGACTGTTTCTAATTCAGTTTCAACTATCGAACTGAATTATTTTTCGTATTACGATGATTTAATATTTTGATATTAAATCGAAACTGATTATTAAATTAATAACTTAATATAAATATTCATTAAATTTATCAGATTAATATTTAAAACCGTATTAAATATTTAAATTTAACCGACGAAATATCCGGGTCATTACAGGAGTACACGTACCTGGTTGGTATAGGAGACTTTTGGAGGCTAGGGCGACCGAAGCCGGCCCCGCAAATGTTACTCCTCCTCCGGTGGCTAATGTTTCTCCTCCTCCTCCCATAGCTGATGTTCCTCCTCCCCCTCAACCTCCAAAAGCGGATTTTTCGGAAACTTGTAAGGACTTTAAGACGATGGGTGGCAAGAATTTCATTGGAACGGAGACTTTTGTAGAGGCAAGGAATTGGTTGAAAGAAACCGAAGATCTTTTTGCCTTCTTTGATATAGATGACCGTAGGATGGTTTTATTGGCAGTGTGGTTGCTAAAGGAAGAAGCTGCACGTTGGTGGGTGGTCACCACCGCTACTAGGCCAATTGAGACTTGGGATGACTTTAGGGGAAAGTTTGGACTAAGGTTCCTATCACTGAAGCAAGGGGACATGACTATTAGGGAATACATAGATAAGTTTAATCAACTGGTTCGGGTCGGTTTAGACTTGGTTAACACAGCTCAGAAGAAGGCCTTATACTTTGCTCTAGGATTAAACGAGCCATTACATGGTTTAGCCATGTCTCATATACCCTTGGGGGCAACTTTCGAGAGTTTGGTAAATATGGCCCTACTCAATGAAGAGAATAGGAGTGACAAGAATGAGGTCAAGATGAATGAGTCTCAAAACAAGGAAACAGAGCCCAAAAAGGAAATGAAAAAGAAGGAGGAGAAGTCTGAAGATAAGAAGGAAAAGAAGTGCTTTACGTGTGGAAGCTTGACTCATCTAAACAAGGATTGCAGAAAGAGGAAGGGCACTTGCTTTGACTGTGGAGAAATGGGACACTTCACTAGGGACTGCCCGAAGAAGGGAGGGCCTACGTCGGAAGGAACGGTGAATTCCGGGAAGCAAGGCAAGAACTCCAAAAACCGCAAGAACAAGAGTCAAGGCAATAAGGGGAACAATAGCAAGGGCAATAACGACAAGAGGAAGTGCCATTATTGCGGTTCAGTTGGGCATCTTATTAAGGATTGTAGGAAGAGAAAAAGGAAGAGTGGTGAATGCTTTCATTGTGGTGAGTTTGGACATTTCAGCAAAGATTGCCCGAAGAAGCAAGGGCAAGGTCAGACTCAGTGTGCAAGACCATCTGGAGGGCGAATTCATCCCCTCAACATCGTTCTTCCAGCTCATGATCGAGGTAGTGTTTCTGTTAAAAGTCCTGTTTACATTTATGATTTTCCTGTTCGTACTTTGTATGATTCTGGCGCATCGCATAGTTTATTTCATCTGATCTAGTTGAAAGTTTGCACCTAAGTACTAGTCTAGTTAATGATCCCATGTGTGTTTCAAATCCAATTGGGGTTTCCGCCCATTTGTCTATTATCTACGTGGATTTGAAAATCTCTATCTTTAGTGTAGAGTTCTCGTGTGATGCTTATATTCTCGGTTTCATGGGGTATGGGTTGATTTTGGGCATGGATTGATTGTCCAGTTTTGGAGCCATCCTTGATTTTTGAGCATAGGGTTGTGAGGCTCATGACTCGCCTCGGTAATACCCTAAAATTTCTTGTAACCCTATGGGTCCCGTCACGTTGTGTTATCTTGAATCCCTCAACTCGTCTATCGATAGTTTGCAATCTATGAGGGTGGTCCGAGAATATCCTGATATCTTGGGTGAAGTGAAGGGGTTACCCCTAAACGCGAGATAGATTTTCGCATTTATCTGGTTGATAATGCCAAGCCAGTTACGTGGCCGGTTAGGCACATGGTCCCGCAAGATGAGAGTTAAGAAAGCAAGTCAAGGAGTTGTTTGAGAAGAACTTCATACAATGAAGCATTTCCGAGGAGGGTGCTCTAGTAGTATTCGCTAGTAATGTGGACAGTTCGCTTCGCCCGTATGTTAATTATCGTGAGTAAAACAAGAAGAATAGACAACCATTACCAAGGATCGATGATTTGTTTGATCAGCTTGTAGGAACATATGTTTTCTCTTGATCTTGCTACTGGATTCCATCAGCTCAGAGTAGCTGAGGATAGTATAGACAAAACTGCGTTCAGAACTCCAGATGGATTCTTAGAATGGCTAGTCATGCCATTCGGTTTGACTAATGCACCCGCCTACTTCGTGGACTTGATGAGTAGGGTGCCTAGGGAGTTCCTGAACAAGTTTGTGGTAGTCTTTGTAGATGATATCCTGACTTTCTTAAAGAACGAGGAAGAACATGCTAGACATCTCAAGGAGGTGATGGATGCGCTTAGAGCCCATCAGTTGAAAGCCAAGTCCTCCAAATGTCATTTTGGAGAAAAGAAGTTAGAATTCTTGGGCACATAGTTTCTAAACAAGGCTTAGTGGTGGATCCCGCTAAAGTGGTCGCGGTTCAAGACCAGAAAGCCCCGACGAGGACAATTGAAGTAAGAAGCTTTCTCAGTTTAATTAGTTGGTTAGCGTCCCTTGAGCTTAGACCTACCCTTATGGATCAAGTAGGGACTTCGCAGAAAGAAGACCCGCAGTTAGTCGAGATCATGGACAAGTTGATTAGAGGCAGGATGTTAAGTCACCTCGCCATAGATAACAAGGGATGGCTAAGACGCGATGAGAGAAAGAAGGTTCTTGAAGATGCACATCATCCGAGGAGGTGGCCGAGTTTGTCCTAAGGTGCATGTTGTGCCAACAGGTTAAGGCCGAGTCATAAAAAGCCCGGTGGGCTATTACATCCATTGGAGGTCCCCGCAATGGAAGTAGGAAAGCGTCACGAAGGATTCCGTGGATGGACTGCCTAGATCAAGGAAAGGGAATACGAGCATGTGGGTCATGGTAGGTAGACTCACGAAGAGCGCTCATTTCACTCCGGTAAAGAGCGAAAGGAGTGCATCATAGCTAGCAACGGATTACTTTCAAGAAATAAGGAGGTTGCACGGGGTTCCCTCAAGTATAGTTAGTAACCGCGACTCAATCTTCACTAGCCAGTTTTGGGATAGTCTACGGAAAGTCATGGGCAAGCACTGAATCTAAGTACGGCCTATCATTCGCAGGCGGATGGTTCATTTCGTTCAAGCATGAGTTATAGAAAATCACGTTAGTAAGAGCAATTGGCAACGAGGGTTGGTATTTTCAAGAAAAGTTCTGCTGCATGGAATACTTTATAGTAAGTAAACGAGATCCAGGATTCACTGGTGAATTTTGGGGAGCTTGCATGAAACCATGAGGTCATAGTTATGTTTATGCCAAGAATGATAGAAGAGTAAGTGAAAGAGGAAGACGAGAGGCGACAATGAAATGGGTTCCAACTCATATTGGGAAATAAGAGTTAAGAAGCCAAGAAATCATGAGGTAAAAGACGGTCAAAACATAGTGGAGTCAAGCTCAAGGAAACGTGACTTAGAAGACTGAAGGCTAGATACGCGCATCATATCTCTTTCTAAGAGTATATCCTTGATCCTTGTTTTCCGGTGGAACTTACTTGCATGTTATCTTTTACATATATCCTCTCGGTCCCGTTCTCGATCCCATTTCTGTTGTAAACTCCATAAGGGGTGTGACTCATCGGTTAGTAATACATGTCAAGGTTTAAAGGGGTCCGTTAGGTTGACTAAACCTTTTGGGATTTTATAGAATATGGGTTGGGTTAGGAAGGGATTTCTTGTTATCCAAAAGGAGTATATCTTGCTTATCTTCCCGATCTCTTTGTAGCATATCTTTCTTTTGCTATCTATATCGTGTTAATCTTGTCATGAGAACATTAGGTAGAAACCCTTTGGATGAAACATGTGTTTGAAACATGTTATGCTTGATGTTTGCAAGTGGATACTCGTGGATGCATTATACACATTAGGCACTAGATCGGCTCACACACTCCTCATATTGCATATGCATGAGTGTTTATGCTTATTCATGGATGAAATTTTTTGTGTTATCACATGGATGTTGCATATGGATGTATGTTATGTGCACACATATAGATGTTATACATTATGGTAGGAATTGCATACATATGGATTCATTTCACTAACATAATTTGCATTGATGATATTTGCATTAGATAAGTACATATACACACACCTTTGCATATGTTCATACAACATTTAGAGTCTTGTAAGGACAATGATTGCTCGTGGATGATGTTTGGAGTAGATGGATGTTGGATGGTAGGATACGTTCTTCCTAACTTGAAGATTTCGGGGACGAAATCCTTTAAGGAGGGGAGAATGTAACAACCCGTATTTTCAATAACCTGTTATAACGTAAATCGAGGCAGAATTTTATTTATAAATCTGAATCAAGGGAAACGGTCTATTCCATTGCGTTCGTCTCGGAAAAATACGCGAAATAGAGTCCGAGTTTTCGAAAATCGGAGTCCGTATGACCCGATTAAGGCCCAATGAAGTTTTCAGAAATTTCCAAGTTAAAAACAGATTTGGATTTCAAGTTCAAATTTCGAATTTCGGGCCTGGACCAAGTCGACAGGCCTGTCGACTTGGCAGTCGACTTGGTTGGACCCAAGTCGACAGCCCTGTCGACTTGGCTGTCGACTTGGTTCAGCCGGGCAGTTTTGCCTGGTGCACCATTTTGGGGTTTTGGTTAGGTTTTGGGGCCAGATTCGGTTTTAAGGGATGAGATTGGAATTAGGGTTTAATCCTAAGGTTGAAACTAATCCTAATCTCTATAAATAAGCCCCTAACCTAACCCTAAATCATCATTATTCAACCCTACAACTAAACTATGGCAAAATTATTCCTCTCATGGCCTCCACTCTCTTCATAAAATTTCTAAGTTATTTCTATGAGAGATTTTCCATGCATACAAGTGTTTTCAAGCTTGTATGAGTGTCATTAGCTTGCATTCAAGTCAAGTTTCCATATTTACATCATAAAGCAAGGGTTTTGATCATTTTGGCTCAAGGGTTTTTGTATTGGAGCTTGCATTTTGGGTTTATTTGATTGCATAAGGGCTTTGTCTCAATCTATATATATTTTTGTGTCTTCATAAGCATTGTAAGCCTTTTACCTTCTTTTTAAACTCTAAAGTTAATGAATGATGCAAGTTGTGTTTGATCATTATGATATGCAAGTTTATCATGTTATGTTATGCAAGTATGCCATGTTATGATATGCAAGTTTACCATGTTATGCTATGCAAGTTTGCCATGTTATGATATGCAAGTTTATCATGTTATGTTATGCAAGTTTGCCATGTTATGATATGCAAGTTTATCATGTTATGTTATGCAAGTTTGCTATGTTATGATATGCCAGTTTGCCATATGATATGCAAGTTATGTTATGCAAGTTTGGGTTGATCATTTTGCTCATGTTATCATGTTATGCAAGCTTATCTTGGGTTTATGAGCTTAAAGCTTCAAGCTTTATGCTAAAGGTTGCATTTGGGCAACATGTAAGTTATCATATCCCTTATGATAACTTGCATGTGAGGCTAAATGCGAACTTATGGCAACTTCTACATGTCATTTATCACCATGTATCACTTATATGCTAAGTTTGGTTTTATGCATACTTTTGAGGCCTAATGATGCAATATGCAAGTATATGAACATATGTACATTTCATATGCCACCATGTTAAACTTGTGGCTTCAACACCATTTGTCATCTTTATGCCAAGTTCCCTCTTTCTATCCTTTATGCGCTATTGCGATTATGTAAGCGATGGGATTGCGTTTGGGGTTGGGTAAACTTAAAAGACATGAAAACATAAGATTGGGAATTTACCTATTAAGTTAGGTCTACCCATTGGGAATTTACCTATTAAGTTAGGTCTACCCAAATTCTTGAAAACTTGTAATATGTTTTGGAAACATGATGGACATGACACTTAGAAAATATAAGTGTGACCAACTCGAGGTTGGGTTGAGTTTGTAGCGTAAAACTACCCGGAACCGACCAGCTTAACTAGTTGCTACAAACAATAGGACCCAATGTGAGAAGTTGGTCATGTTGTACCTTGAACCCGAGGTTAGACCAAGTTGTGGTGTAAAGCTACCCGGACCCGCCCGGCTTAACTAGTAACCACAACAAGGTCTAATGTGAGAGGTTAAGGCACATTAAATTAGTTAATGCCTCATGATTAGGGTTAAGTCATGGTCCACTTAATACTTAACCAATTTGGGATTGGTGGATTAATCGGGGTTAAGTCGTGAACCCATCGTTACACTTAACCAAGTTAATCCATGATTAGTAAAAGGGTTAAACCGTACTTAACCCACTAGAAAATCCTAGCAATGGGGGTCCACTCCAGCAGTAATCCCAAGTTTGTATCATTAAGACCCTAGGGACTAGGCTAGGGTGGGGCACGATTACTGGACTGGTATAAGTGACCAAAACGACGGTCGAGTGGTACGCCGATGTAGTTCCGGACGGACTATGGTCGTGCACGTAGTCCGTATTTGGAGAAGTCAAGCATGGGTACCAGTAGATCGAGACTGTGCACTTATGTTTATGGTGTCCAGGGGTTTACACCCTAGGGCTTGATACACCCGAAGGTGGACCCAGCACAATCCGACTACAATTATGTTTGGGCCGTATTGACACCAACACGTGACGAGTTAGGCTTAGGGAGCCGATCGATTAGACCGTTTGGTTGGACCTCGTATTAGGGTCATTTCATGTTATTGGGTCAAAGCTTGGGCCAAGGGATCAATACTTGTTTATTCAAGTCATGTTAGTTTGCTAGTACACCTGTGGTGCAAAACCTTAAACCTGATTATGCGATGACACCTTTATCTACCTTGTTAGTTAATCATCATGCTAGTATGTTGTTATCCTTATGTTCATCCCTACTTCTCATGCCAGTTAACTTTATCAGTTTACATTGATTGTAGTAGGGCTTACTCAGTCTTTTTGATTGACCTGATTTTCTTTCGCCTCTTTTCTTCCGTCCCCCCCCCCAGGTTCTCAGGGTGGGAATATTGGAGCTTAGCTTGGATTTCTGATCGCTTGCTTGTGGGATTTTAGCTCATGTACGGTCTTGACATGAAGCTAGCTATGGTTATCACTTATTTTGGGGATAGTACTTATGTATTTCAGTTTTTCAGTGATGTTGTTTTTATCTAGACTTGTGTATTTGGAAAGTTGACATTATGTTGTACCAGACTTGTTTTGAAATAGTTTGAAATCTTCCGCTGTTTTACTTATCTTATTTACTCTGTTTACATATATACATATGTTCTTGTTCTGCCTTGATATATCATTATGCATGTTTACCCGGTACAAACGCCCCTCCAAAGTCAGAGTGCTTGCAAGAGCCACCTTGGCGGAGGTGGGGTGTTACACCCGATCTTTCTGAGCAACTTGCGTAAATAATAGACAAGTGCTACACAAACACAACATACGCATCATTCCAATTCATCAGTCACTAACCGTAAATCAGTAAGAGAACGATTTCCCAAATATTAACCCCGAAGGCCGAAACCAACATCAGATCAAAACTCAGGAAACCATTCGACTTTGCTAACCTTCAGTTAGTTTCTAAATTTCACATTTCATATCATTTATAATATTTTATAACGATTTATCTCTATTTTTATTCATTTATTTATAGCCAATTCATTCAAATGATGCTTTGGGCCATTACGCGACCGTGGCGCTGTTTTTCTTCAGATTTGATTTACACATATCTGAAAATCTAACCGTTGGATCTTCACAAATTTTATATCATTAGAAAGATCTTTTCAAAACGAATCCATCAGTTCCAGTTTTGGTAAAATCCGACGGTCGGATCTCCCGGTACACTCGTTTGAAGTTTCGATTTTAAAATACGAACTGCAGCATCGTTATTCGATTCAATTTAATTATATTCATATATATATATATAATCGATTATGGCGCTGTTTTTCTTCGGATTTGAATTAAACATTCCATACAATCCAGCCGTTGGATCTTTACAAAGTTTGTGTCGTTGGAAAGATATTTCCAAAGCGAACCCAACGGTTTCGGTTTCGGGAAAATCCGATGGTCGGATCTCCCGCACTAATCGTTTGAAATCACGGTTTCAAAACACGAACTGCAGCTTCGTTATTCGATATATTTTAATTATATATATATATATATAAATATAATCGATTCTTCGATTTCAAAACCATATCCTTTTCATACATTTGATAAAAATGATATTTTTATCCAATAGACATTTATTTCGACACTTCACCATTTTCAACAATTCATGTATATAGTAGAAATGTGATTTTTATTGTAAAACGATTTATTTCAAAACACGACTATTTTATATAGTTCATATAGGTGATAAAAATATGATTTTTATTATAAAACAATTTATTTCAAAACACGACTATTTTATATAGTTCATATAGATGATAAAAATAGGATTTTTATTATAAAACAATTTATTTCAAAACATGAATACCATTCCACACATGAATTTCTATTCAACGAATGAATTTCTATTCAACACATGAAGGTTTTCTATAGTTCGTATATATATAATAAAAATGTTATTTTTATTGTTAAAACAATTTATTTAAAACACGAATACCATTCAACACATGAATTTCTATTCAACACATGAAGGTTTTCTATTCAACACACGAATATAGTTTCAACACATGAAAATAATTCTAACACATGAATATTATTCAAAATTTCGGCAGCATAATGGCAGGGTGGTTAAAACCGGGGTCGTCCCTTGTACGGCTCCTCTCTCTACCTTAAAGCCTCATAGCTTTTGACAATGAGGATTTCATGTATCTAGTTCGCACGTAGGCGGCATGTATATTTTTTTTCATTTCCACAAACTAATCCTATGTGGTTTCAACCAAATAATTCTCAACCACAAACGGGTATTTTTCAACCACAATCAATCAATTTCAACCACAAACAATTATAATCAACCATTCCCTATCAACCAATTTTCACACCAATCACAACCAATAAATATCGTCCATGGTTTATGGACGAGGGGCGTGTATATATATATATATATATATATATATATAAGCATTTCACTTCTATTTCTCAACACATATAATTTTTACAACGCATATATAACTTATATATCGAACGTACAACATATACAACGCTTATACAAGAGGTGTACAATGCTTATATAACTCATACATCGACTATGTAATTTGTACATCGTCGTTTCCCATATCGTTTATAATTTAGAAATCTCACATTGGGTTCCACTCCACCAAAAATAGAAGAAGGCTCAGAAAAATATGCGGTCTCTTCTAGAATGTAGAAGATGTCCACACGAGTCCACTGTCTCTTATTTCACTGAATTTCGTCAAGAAACGAAAAAGATATGATTTTTACAGTGAAATCAAAAACCATAGCGCTTTAAATTGCTATAATATATAAAATAGTTTTAACTGCCGTTACCTCCTATTTTGATTCAAAACTAGGTCTCGATCTTACTTCCAAACCGTGTAGTATTACCGCGATCAGAGAACACCACGATGGAGAGCAAGGAGAGGCGCACCTACGCCAGAAGTGGGGCCCCTTGCGATGGCTTCTAGCGGCGGCGGCGGAGCTCCAAAGTTCGGAACTTCAGGTGCCCGATTCTCAAGGAGGATACGACGAGGAGGGGCGCAACCACCTTGGATTTGAAGATCGAGGGAAGGGCTACAAATTTCTCTACTGGAGGGGGTTTAATTCTGCGCGTGGAAGGAGAAAAAGAGAAGAGAAGGAAGGAGCTGCAGGCGCCGTCGGGTTTCAAAGAGGGGAGCGGGTTTCAGGGAAGAAGACGGGGAGAGAGAAAGTGAATAAGCCAATGGGAATTTTCCATTTATTTATATATTTTTAAATTTCGAAAATACCCTCTTTCACACACAAGCCACAATCCAGACCCAATGACTGTCGTTCCTAGCTAAATACCCCCATTTCGAACACAATGTGATATGTTTCGTAGGCCCATTCGAATGTTTCAGTCAGTTTTCCTTCAAATTAAAATATAAAACATTCAATATTTAATTTGAACGTACATTTCAATTTGCTGGGGCCACATACTGATTCTAAAAATTCCCGAAAAATAAATCTAGCTATTTTTGATGATACGGTCCCAACAAAACTAGTTTCATCGAATTCTGAGACCGTTTGAAAAATGGCCCTTTTTTGGTCGATCCAATTTAACAGAAATCGACCAAACACATTTTCCTTTTCCATGCTCACATACTAGCTTCAAAAATTATATAATTTGAAACTAGCAATAATTTGACATTCCGGATCCAACAAAAGTGGTTTCATCGAATTCCGAGGTCATTTGCAAAATGGCCATTTTCACGGGCTATATAAACTCTATAACGACCTTTCTGAAAATTCATTTGGCCATAACTTTTGCTTCCCGCAATAATACTTCGATTTTTCAGATTCGTTAGAAAGATATTCACTAACAGATTTAAATATTTTTGGTTTCACTCAAATCCGTTTTGTTTTGCACCCGGTACAGTCAGTCAAAGTTTGAAATGAAAATTTGAAACTGCCGCGCCATTTCAGGCCTTGTTTATAATTAGAATTAATTATATTTATTTTCAAACATCGATTCAAACTCACTTTTCATCGTTATTATTTAAAATATTTATTCAAATATTTAAAATCCACTAAAATAGCCAATTTAAAAATTTTAAATTGGTTCAGATTTTCCGGGTCGTTACATTTTATAAAATACATTTTAAATGGAAATCAATGATATATATTATATACATATATAATGGCTTGAACAGAACGCGCCGCACAGCGGCCGTTCGCGAATTTCAACCATTAACTTTAAATTGATGTAACGGGAGATCCGACCATCAATTCTCCTAAAACCAGAACCGTTGGGTTTGTATCGAAAGGAGATTTACAATGAATATAAGAGATTTGAATTTGAATGGTTAGATTTAAAAATATGTCCAAACCAATTTCAGAAAAGGTTGTATGGATGCAGTTCGGTGGGCGTTATTGAAAGCCACTGTAAGGGCCTTATAAAAATTATTAAAAATATGGTAAAATTATGTAAAATCATAATAAATGATTTGGAAAGATTTTGGATGAAAAATTCCATACTTGAAAGGATAAAATATATTTTTATCTAAATGAACTAGTTATTAACTAGAATAATAATCCAATGTTTTTAAATAAATAAATTGGATTGAAAAAGTGGTTTTAAAATAACCAGAATTTTCCAACTGATTAATTGGAATAGAAATTATCTTCGGAATATTTCAATATTGGATTCCATGTCTATACGGATATTGTGGAGGAATTTGGAAGATACAGATATCGTTATTCCCAATACGATATCCGTTGGTTTCAAAATTTGATATTGAATATGAGCCGATATAATTTCTATTCCGAGCCTTATATTTAATATTAAATTGGATTTTAGGTTTGCCGTGAATGGTGTCTTTACTAATACCGTTCTCAAACCCCATTGAGAAAAGAACAAATATTTTAGTTAAGATTTAGAAAAGTTACCAATTAATTAATATTAAATTGGAATTGAATGGAATTCAATTTGGTAATAATCGAGATGAGCTTTTGTGAATGAAGACCGTTACTACATATGGAATTTAAAAAGCTTTGCCACTATTCAATTTATATTATCAGCCTGATACGAGAATTTATATCGATTATACACTGTTATGATTTCCGTGTAGATTCCATTTTGATGGAAGGATTTTGGGTTTATTGTGAACGATGTATTAAAGGACATTCGTTCTTAACCCAGTTCAAGATAGGATTTATTTCCTAAAGTGTAGATTCCATTTTGATGGAAGGATTTTGGGTTTATTGTGAACGATGTATTAAAGGACATTCGTTCTTAACCCAGTTCAAGACAGGATTTATTTCCTAAATTTGAATAATCATTAAATAATGATATTGGGAGATTAAAACTAAGCGGAGTTTTAATAAATCTTTAATTAGATTGAAAAGTTAATTTTGTAATTAAATTTGCCAAATTTGAGAAGTGATCGAGAGTGGAGTACCACCAGTTTTACTCCAGGCGATAGTTAAATCTTTAATTAGATTTGAACGTGAAATAGTAATTAATTTTACCGATAACACAGTGGGTGTTAGATATGGAGTACTACCGGTTTTGCTCTATAGGATAAATAGGTTGGGATTGGAAAGATAAATAAATTGTTACTTCGGTAAGGCTCCATAATCCCGACTAGTTAATAAAATCTCTTGAAAATGATATCCAAAGTAAAAATTAAAGGGAAAATTTAAAAGAATTTATCATTGATAAAATTAACGGGAACCTTTCCCTAAAGATGTGGATATTTGAATTAAAAAAATATTTTGAATTGGAATGAGGCGTATGATGTGTTTTTATTGCACTTGATTATAAGATATGCAAGTTATTCGGAAAGACCAGGTTTAACCCATTCTGAATAATTCATACGATGATTGAAAGTCAACGATGAAGATGATGGTTGAAGACCAGAGATCTTCACATCGTTTGGATGATTGCTGATGTCTTGATTAGGATGTTCACATAAGTCAAGGTAATAAGTGGTGATCGTCCAGACGTACTTGGAGATCGACCGGATATGCTAGGGCCTCTCTCCTGTATTAGACAGATGGGATGAGGAATAAGGTGCCTCCGGTTACGTTCAGACCCAAAATGGACTTGCGAATGGATGGTATGTCTGACATTGTATTTATTTGTACTTGTAATATCCCATATTTTTTGGCTATTTAAATTGGAATATTTAAATCTGTTTTATATATTATATTGGAAATATAATGGATTTTATATCAAATTTATTTTATAAAGTGGAGTTCGTATATATATAATTTATATTAATATAAAATGAGCTCAAAACAACATGGTAGTTCGTAATATCGAATTTTGAACTTCAATTGAGCGTACAAGATCCGATATAAGTCAGATTTCTATGAAACAAGAACCTCTTGAATCCATGTGATTATATTTTTCAAATAAAAGAGAAAAATCAAGATCTTATTGTATAAATTATAAAATATGTCCAAATCAAATTTTTGAATAGTCGCTATGAAATTCGTTTACAAAGTATAACGTTTATTTATAAAATATAGGAATTTTATTATGAAATTAATATCGATTTAATCCGGAATTTTCAATATTTGAAACCAGTTCTATTGTACATAGAATATTAAATATTGCACAATTTTTAAATTTTGTTTCAATTAGGACTCGTATGTGCTAGTACGAACTATAACACCGAGCGTTATACGCTATTAAATAGTTAGTCGCTATCGTAGAAAAAAATTGGTCGTCGCCTCAAAAAAAATATAGTAGGTCACTTCTTAATGATATTGAACTATCACCGCTGCACTTATTTTCAATGTTTCAGCAACCATGCTCACTTGTCTTAAACACTCCAACTTCTTATGGATACAGTAATTTATTTCATCTCAGCACATGCAACAAATTAAAACAAATCCGTACATCTGACCATGCTGTTGAACTATTGATTTCGAAACCCAACATGTATTTGCTTGTACTGTTCAAATCTCATAAAATCAACAGCCCATGCTCTCATTTTTGAAAAGCTCAACCCTATCGTTTTCAAGCTTTAAAGTCTCACCTGCCAACCATTTGCGATCTGAGCATTTAAAACATTTTGGCTATGTGGCACTGGCATCTTTGACCCTGAGAAATATATAATAATATAAAATATAAACTAAATACTAATAGAAGTATATGTCTGCTTCTTCCCTTATAAATACCCTGCGCCTCACTCCGATTAAAACAGGAGACCTACCTCATAGAGTATGGAACAACGTTAAGCTTACCCCTACCCTCTACTGTACAATGAAAGAATATTAATCTTATCTTCATTTCTCTTGTGTGTGTGTATATATATACATATATATGTGTGTGTGTGTGTGCCCTCTTCCATCTCTTTACGTAGAAACACAAAACCAAATAGCCGACCCCCAACGAAATCAAAACCCAAGCTTAAAATAAAATCCATTATAGCAACTCGAGAGGCATTTACAGGCGAGAGGGTACTCCGGAATTCTTGAGACTTGTGCTGGCAGCTGAGTAGAGAGAGGCGCTCGAGGCACCCTCCTCTGATGCTCATCCGGTCAACCCATGAGGGTGCAACATTGATGAAGGGCGTTGCAGCGATGAGGTGGAGGTTGGATATCAAGGTTCAAAGAAACACAATAGTATGAATGACTAATGCATGTTGAATGGAATAAATGGGTACTGTGTGGTGTACGTTTTTTCGAACAAGACACAGATCAGAAGAAGAGAATGTATGGGTTATAACTGGAAAACAAAAGTACTGTCTCTAGTTTATTTTAATGACTAGGCAGTAGGGGAACAATTTCATAAATATTTAGAAATGGGAAAAGAAGTATATATGGAGTGGGTTTTTCATGGAGTAGTTTGGCATTTCAATAGAGAACGAAAAGAGAGAGAGAGTTTGCACGAGGGAGAGTACTGTGGGGTATTGACTATGGCCGTGAATGTGGAAGATTAAAACAAACTGTAGAAGTTTGAATGGGCTTTTAGCTTGGAGAAGAAAGGATGCCACATGTGACAAGAATTGTTGGAGCGAGCTTCGACAGTTTGGCAAATTGATTTTGAAGAATGAAAGATTCAAGTAAATCAAGAAAGGAAAGGGAGCTTAGCCCCTTGATTAACCAAGATTAACTTGTATATTCTTATAAAACCTGTTCGAATGATATGATCACAAATGGTTTCGTGAATTTGGGCTAAATACATGGATAGGTGTTTATACAGGTAAATGAGGGATTAGTGTAATTTTGAAATTACAAATATACCATTTGATATCACAAAATGATACTAACATTTGAATATAACATATTTGATCAGTTCGTTCTTATCATAAGCGACTTAGGACCAGGATATAATTTGATAATAAACTATTTCAACACTCTTACCGTAAGTTAAAACGTTAATGTTTGGAGCGATGTATAAACAATTTGGAACCATCGAAACTCTCATTCTTATCATAAGTGTGGTATAAGTTGAACCTTTGAAGAAATAATTATACAGCGTTAAAAACGGTGGTCAAGATAGGTAATGTGGTAATTGGTTTAAGTTAATGGCGAAAGTTAAATTATAAACTCTTTAAATCAATTCAATTTTGTATTGGTTACAACTCGTCTGTTCGTGAACAGAGTTGCATGAAACCAGATCCGATGGAATCGTAGAGACGAAGACTACACGCACAAGATGAGTTAGAATGATTTGGAGCTGATGGGATTTTTATATAATTTCAAACGCTCGTTTGAAATCATAGAAATCAACCAAAAATCGTCAACCAAAATAAAATGGTGAGTTAACTCTCACACCATCTGGAATATTATGATGTGCTAAATTTATTTAAAATTGGATGATTGGATGCTTATTGTTTATGAATGAATGTCGACGTTTACATTAACGTCATATTAGATGATTGGTTGAATATTATACCGTATGTTATTATAAAATGTTATTATAATCTGTGATGCAGGGAAGGACAGGTTGGAGGGATCCAACCGGATTCCTTAAATAAATTGTATGTTATTTAACCTTCATATTTATTTATATGAACCGTTCACCCACAAATAATGTTATATCCTATTTCGATGTTGATTGTTGATTGTTGATCATTGATTTTAGATTCAACGATCATTGTGTTTTAATTAATAAGAAGTATTGATTAGGTGATTGGCAGTGAATGACCTAAATCTATATTTTTAGGCATTGATTTATCGTTCAAGAATTGATAGAGTTCAAAGTTATAAATCTTTTTTATATATAACAAAATAGGAGTTTATTTTTATAAGTTATTTAAAATAAACGTAGTATAAAAACAATTATATTTATAATTGTATTTACCAAGGAATTATTAAGCAATATATTCTTATATTTATCATAAGAAAGGGAGGACGTAAATTTACCAAAAGCTGAAAATCAGAAATAATTGTTCAAGGGAACAATTAAGCGAGTTAGATTAATTATATTTGTTATTTATTTAATAAGACGAATTGAAGGAATTAGCTAGCAAGTTAACAATGTTTTTAAGTTGACTTAGTTAACTATTCCAATTGGGAGTGTTATTGTAAAATGTTATTTAATAGGAATTGTTTTAAAAAATAATTGTTAAATGTAACGAATACTCTTATTAGTTAATTAATATTTGATTACCTGTGTTCTGAAGTGATTATCGAATCGTTTAAAAGAAATTGATTGTTCTATTTTAGTTAATAGTAAAAGAAACTATTTTTATTAGTTGGTTATTATTTTAATAACCAAGGCAATGACTTTTAATTTAGAATTTGTTTAAAGATAATCAAGTGCAATAAGTTAATGATGGGAAAGAGTTGTTTAAAGGGATGTATAACCCAAATATACAAACAAGGTTTGTTAATGAAAATTTAAAGCTATGCGATGAATGTAAAAGAAATAAAAGGAATTTACAAGTATGAAATTAGGGTTATAAAACCATAGTTAAGCGAAATAGAATTAATACAGTATTAATGTTATCAGGTTTGGAGTTATAAACTTCTATCTATCTTGAGATTAGAACGTTGTCGATCGAGGTCTGAGAAGTAATTAGAAAATCCCAACTTGAACGATTTCACTATTATTGAGAGATGGTATTAGTTCGTAACGGCAGAGGAAGTAAAAGAGATTTTGTGATTTATTTCCAGATTAAAGGAAATATAAAAAGAGATTTTTAAAGAATATTTTCAATATGAGGAATATAAATGAACTGATGAGATAGTGATATTTGTAAAGTGATATAAAAGAGGATTTTAGAAATATGCCAAGCGAGAATTTGTATGAGCAAGAGTTTAAAGTTAAAATATATCGTTATGGTTATGTTATAACAATACGTCGCTCGACGTTATTTGACACAGATCAGATTTGTTGATTATCTATACTGGTTATAGAATTGAAGATTATATTTTCGAGATAATGAGAATTAAAGAAGTTTTGTGAAATATAACAATGTATAGAACAAAGGAAATAATGAGGTGAGTTTTGAAGGTGGTTATGCCAAAAAGAAAGATAAATGTTGAACATGTTTTCAATTAATGGAACAAAAGAGTTTTATTGAAAGAAATTATAGAATCAATTTAAAAATCGGTATATTGGTTTTGAATGAATAGTTTGAAATGAAAAGGACCTGAGTTGCCAAAGTACTTGTGACAACAAGGAATCTCGCTCGATCCGAATCAGTCGCTAAACCGACCCAGACCATTCGAAACGCCTGATTGTTTTGAGAACACGACAAAATAGAACACAGACGGGAGAACATTTCATTGTATATTACAACAATTCCATCAGAATACAAGAATATACAGAGTATGAATAAATATTATACAGAAATATCAGAGATTTAAATTACATTTAAATACATCGCAGCGGAAATAATATAAAACACAACTGAAGGAGATATACGGATACAAAGCTTTTCGGATATCATTCTAACTGTAAACCAGATCCTGTGAATATAAATCTGTAAAACCAAAACTACTAGCTGCCCGTGTCGAAAATAAGGGCACCCAGAGTTTAGGTTAAAACAATAAACTCCAGGTCAGTCATGTGACTGGTGTGAGAACTAAAACAGTTATTAATCTTTATTTTTAAAGTAAGGTAAATCAAGGACCACACCGTATAACACGGAACGGGTTTCCTCCCAAGAATACCAGTGCATAAAACAAACAGCGCAATGCTAAATAAAGAAAAATGAAGCTATTATAAGACCCAGGTCCTATCACACAATGCAACGCAAGCCGGGGGATAGGGTTTTTACCATATAATAGCCAAGAATGCTTGATACGTTTGAAACAAATCTTTTGATACTATAATAAGTGTATAGTGCATAAAACAACTTCAAATCATAAGTATCAATCATAGACGGCATAAGCGCCCCATCCCACTATGTCGCCATACTCGGTTCTTCAATTAAAACCGCAAAGTCACGTATTTGAAAATTGGATTTCCATCTATGAACCGAGGCCAGGGATCGTCCTCTACCGATTCGAGACGCTCTAGCCCGTGTCTCAGGAACAGCCGCAACTGCCCCTTGGATCGTCAGGGCCGGTCCACCGACGTGGATTATTATGCCTGAACAATACGTCTCCCCGCCCTTTGGGGCGTCAAGGAGCCAACAAATGACTCCATCGAAGCCGGATCGTCCGATCAAGCCGAGGCGCCTCGCAACAGCAACAACCACATATGTCAAACTCGTCAGGGCGTGTAAAACCACTGACGCCACTTCTAACTAGAAGGAAACGCATGCCCTCCCTGATGTCCTCTCCCGTTTCTGGTTCACAACCGGGGTGTGAGGCTCGCGAATTCACGTTACACAAAGCTATGCCACATAGGCTGTGCTTTGATCATCCACCACAAGACTCTGCTTTTCAACAGAATCCTTGATCATATTTCCAATTAGGCATGCCACACAGGCAATTCACTCCATGCGTTTGATATCCATCGATATATAACCCCTGAGCTCGTAGGTCTCAGAGAAGGGCGTTAAGCAAGGGAATAAATTCTCCGCCGCCAAACAGATATATATTTAATAGAAATCAACCACACAGACTAAAATCCAATGTCAGACACACAGTCCATTTACAAGTTCGTTCTGGGTCTGAACGAAACCGGAGGCACCTAGTACCCCGCACATCCATCGATCTCCAAGTACGTCTGGACGATCACCAACTGTTTCCATCTTCTTGGGTGTACGACCCAATCAAGATCATCAGTAATTATCCAAACGACGTGAAGACCTCCGGTCTTCAACCACCGTCTTCACCTTCGACTTATCGTCGTATCAGTTATTTAGAATGGGATAAACCCGGTCTTTCTGAATAACTCGCGTATATAATAAATACGTGTTACACAAACACAACATACGCCTCATTCCAATTCAGAATATTCTTTTATTCAAATATTCTTATACTTTGGGAAAGGTTCTCATTAATTTTATCAAAGATAAATTCTTTAATCTTCTTTGCATATCAATTCAAACTAGTCTGGATTGGCGAACCACACCGAAGTAATCATTTATTTTATTTCCCAATCCCAACCTATTCACCCCATGAAGTAAAACTGGTCATACTTTATATCTAACACCACAGTGTTATCGGTAAATTCAATTACCATTTCCCGTTCAAATCTAATTAAAGATTTAACCATCGCCTGGAGTAAAATTGGTGATACTCCATTCTCGATCTTTTCAATCTAATTAAAGATTCATTAAAACTCCACTTAGTTTTAATCTTTAACTGGGTTAAAGAATCAGTGTCATTTAAAACACGACCCACAATAAACCCAAAATCACATTCATTAATTATCGGGTTAAAGAACAAGTGTTATTTAAAACACTGTTCACGATAAACCCAAAAATCAATACCAATTCAATTTCAATTAAATATCATTTAATTGGTACACTTCATTAAATCTAAATAAAAAGATTTAATCTTTTTCTCAACTGGGCTTAAGAACAGTGTTAATGAAGACACTATTCATGACAAACCCAAATCACATTTGATATTAAATACAAGGCTCTGAATAGAAAATATACCGGCTTATATTCAATATCAAATTCTACGACTAACAAATATCGTATTGGAAATAATGATATAAATATATCTTTCAAATTTCCATAACAATATCTGTATAATCACGAAATCCAACATCGAAATGATCCAAAGACAATTTCGATTCAAATCCATCCCAATTCAATTATTGGAAATCTTGGTCACTTTTAAAACCCTTTCAAATCAAATTTATTTATTTAAAAAAAAATAGAATTTTAATTCTAGTTCAAATCTAGTTCATTTCGATAAAAATCTATTTTTATCTTTTCAAATATGGAGTTTTCATACCAATTTTTTCCAAATCATTTCTTATGATTTCACACAAATTATTATTACTTTTAATAATTTTATCAAGGCCCGTATAGTCGATTTCCATCAACGGCCATCGAACTGCACTTACAACGACCTTTTCCAAATTTGATTTGGACATAATTCCAAATCCAACCGTTAGATTTCAAATTTCTAATATTCGTTAGAAAGCTCTTTTCGATACGAACCCAACGGTTTCGGTATTAGGAGGATCCGACGGTCGAATCTCCCGCAATATCCGTCCGAAGTCAATGGTCGAAATTCGCGAACTGCCGTGGCGCGGCGCGTTCTATTCAGGCCATTATATTATATATATATATATATAATATATAATATATACTTCGTCGATTTCAATTCAAAACGTGCTTCATAAATCGTTTTAAATTCATTTTCAAAACGGTTTCAACTTCATATTCGATTTCAAATCAAAATTGAATATTCCAATATAAATTCGTTTTAAATTCATTTCAAATCGATTTCAATTCAAATTGATTTCTAATTCAATTTCAGTTCATTTTCAATTCAATTCAATTTCAATTCGAATTCATTTATATTCAATTTCAATTCGAATTCATTTATATTCAATTTCAATTCGAATTCATTTATATTCAATTTCAATTCGAATTCATTTCTATTCAATTTAATTCGAATTTCAGTTCTTTTCAAAATATCAGATTTTGAAATCACTTTCAATATTCATTATAAAATGAATAAAATCGATATAAATATCGTTCACGTCAAAATGGCGTCAATCTAATCAACACGGCTTCATTTATTTTTTATTTTCAAATATTCTATTTCAAATATTTCTATTTCAAATATTTCTATTTCAAATATGGAATGAGGCCCAATCAATTATCATATAATGTTAATTATATGGATTTTATACAATACATGTATACAATAACAACGATGAATAATCAACCATCATCCAAAGTGCATTCTACACTGTATAAGCATCAAATATAGATATTCAACGCTTATAACCGTCTGTCAATCAATCGATCGACATACAACTAACTATTGGGATTAGTGTATGTCATATATCACCCCCAATACCCGTGTGGGGTTTTCAAACAATCAAACACAGATTTTATTTGTGCAGTTGGGCGATGTGTAAAATTTATCGTCCTAATCAATATCGATCAAATGTGTGTATATAAACAAATCGTCCGATCTGTTTATTTTTTTTTCATTTCATATACACATTAAAAATTCTATTTTTAACTATAAAATATTTTCAACTATATAAATATTTTATTTCATTTCACATCACATCACACAATCAACTACACATCAAAATCAAACAAACAAGCATACAAGCCGTCCATAATCTGTGGACGACGGGTGTCGGGTGCTACTAAACATCGTCTGCATCCTAGTGTATATTTATATAACTAGAAAATAAAATCAAAAGTGAGAAGTTCTCACTGATTAGCTAATCCAATCCCACGGCTCTTCTTATGTAGAAATCTTCGTTGTTCTTGCCACTTGTCAATTTTCACTGCCCGTATTCTATACATATATAAAAATCACATTTTTACTTCGCTATTCACTATATAAAAATTGAATTTTTACTTTGCTATTCAATATATAAAAATCGAATTTTTACTTTGCTATTCAATATATAAAAATCGAATTTTTACTTTGTTATTCAATATATAAAAATCGCGTTTTTTACTTTGCTATTCGATATATAAAAATCGAATTTTTACTTTGCTATTCAATATATAAAAATCGAATTTTTACTTTGCTATTCGATATATAAAAATCAAATTTTTATTCTTTCTACTATATAAAGATCGTATTTTTACAATGATTTCATACAGATAAAGATTATATTTTTAATTCCTTAAAACCGCATCTTTACATATATATATATATATATATATATTTATGTAAAATCAATAAAACATTTCATAAAGTCAATGAAGCATTTTATATATAAAAAATCAAATTGCAGAAAGGGGAAAAACTCACGTCGGTTTCCGGCTTCAGAATTTCGTGGGTGGAGGCGGCAACCTAGAGAGGCGCAGGCGGGTGCGGAGCCTGAGCTCGCGGCAACTGGAGATGGGCATCGGTCTTCAAGTGGCGGCATCGGATATTGAAAGGAGGGGAGGGATGCGTGAGGGGGGGTCAGAGCTGAAGGGGGGGTGCGCATCTCAGCAGGAGGGGGGTGCGCGGCTCAACAGGAAAGGGGGGTGCGCGGCTCAGCAGGAAGGGGGGTGGGGTGCGCGGCTCAGCAGGAAGGGGCGGGGGGGTAAATCGCGGCACCACCGGCGCCTGGCGGGGTCGCGATTGATTAGTTTTTTTTTCCTCTTGGTTGACTGTAATGAACGGGGGGAGGGGCTGAGAGGGTAAGGGGATAAAGAGAGAAGGTTTTTTTTATTTATGTATTTTAAATTTCAAAAAGATACTTTAAAATACGAACTCGAAATGAGACCCACCGACTGTCGTCCATAGCTAATTACCCCCATTCCAAATACATTGGGATATGTATCGCAGGCTGATTCGACTGTTTCGGTCAGTTTTCGTCAAAATCAAAATATAACTCTATATATTGAATTCGAACGCACATTTTAATTTACTGGGGTCACATACTAGCTCGAAAAATTCCAGAAAAATATTTTCTAGCTTCGTATTGACGATACGGTCCTAACAAAACTAGTTTCGTGGAATTCTGGGACCGTTTGAAAAATTGCCATTTTCCAGTCGATTAAAATCAACTGAAACCGGTCAAACACGTTTTCCTTTGCCACGCTCACATATTGATTCGAAACATTATGAAATTTGAAACCTAGCATTAATTTAACATCACGGATCCAACAAAAGTGGTTTCGTCGAAATCCGAGGTCGTTTGCAAAAATTCCATTTTTAAGGGCCTGAATTTCATAGCGACTATTCAGAATTTTCAACTGGACATAAATTTTGATTCCCGCTACGAAATCTTGATTTTACGGATTCGTTGGAAAGATATTCCCTATTAGATTCCAATATTTTTGGTTTCACTAAAATCCGGTTTATTTTGCACCCGGTATGTTCAATTGAAATTTGAAATCGAATTATCGAACTACCGCGCCATTTTCAATTCCTTTTATATATATAAATAATTATTTATATTCTAACGATGATCTATATAATATATACGTTCGAATTCTATTCAAAATAAATTTCTCGTCGTTATTATTTAAAATAATTCATTTTAAATAATTAAAATTCGCTAAAATTACCAAAATAAAATTTTTAAACTGGCCCAGATTTCCGGGTTATTACAATCTCCCCCACTTAAAACTTTTCGTCCCCGAAAAGGAACAAAGCTGAAAGTTGTTTCACAAATCAACTCAACTTCCAGTGTTTTCACTACGGCTTAAGTTCTTCAACTTTTCAGTTTCTAAGAACTTTTCAAATTTTTCAAAAATTTGGCTAACACCCTAAATTTTCGAAAAATTTCGCTATAACCTCCCCTGCACCGGGAGCACCGGGAAAATCCCGAAATTTCCATATAGGCCCTCTGATCTCAAAAAGAAAAAGAAAAAGCCAAGCGGCTAGCCAATCAGCTCATAAAATCATCATCACCCAAACAAAACAGTAAATTATGGTAAACATGTACCTATTTGTCGGGCAAACAAATTTTATTCTTCTGCTCTAGCCTCCTTGCTATGACCTGTTCAATATAAGTACATGTATATGCAAGCAAATGCGACCAAATTTCAATACAATTCACTTTTTGGTCAAATTGGCTAAAGGTTCAACATTTAATTAATCAAACTATAATCAACCGACACAATCAGCAATCAATTAGTTGATTAGCATTTCAAATTCATAACTTTGATATATAGTCAAAAATCACATTTTTGGTGCCAAATCACAACAATAAACCCTATCTAATTTTGGTTCTCACACCAGTCAATAGGAAATATATAAATATCACACCTTCGAAACTCGAACACAAATACTGATGATGTCGCGACATCACCAGAATTATCCCCGAGCGACTACAGTGCGATTTTATATCTACCCACTATATTAAAACTTTGAATACCCGTGGATCAGACGTATATGCAAAATCTTTATATACTGGATTGTCCAAATAAATATAAATAAATAATCAAATACGAATAATTGATTTAAATTTTCAAAACAAAAATTGTTTTCATTTTTAAAAATATACTCTTCACACTCATTCTAGGATACTACTGATCCCATCTCTAACGAGTCATTCCCATTGGATATTACTAATCCAATTTCTGATGAATTCTTTCGTATGGTTCTAATGTGTCTTGTTCTCTGAGATTTGTAAACCAAAGCTCTGATACCAACTGTGACAAAAAGGAATCTCGCTCGATCCGAATCAGTCGCTAAACCGAGCCAGACCGTTCGAAACGCCTGATTGTTTTGAGAACACGACAAAATAGAACGCAGACGGGAGAACATTTCATTGTATATTACAACAATTCCATCAGAATACAAGAATATACAGAGTACGAATAAATATTACATAGAAATATCAGAGATTTAAATTACATTTAAATACATCGCAGCGGAAATAATACAAAACACAACTGAAGGAGATATACGGATACAAAGCTTTCCAGATATTATTCCAGCTGTAAACCAGGATCCTGTGAATAAAATCTGCAAAACCAAAACTACTAGCTGCCCGTGTCGAAAATAAGGGCACCCAGAGTTTAGGTTAAAACAATAAACTCCAAGTCAGTCATGTGACTGGTGTGAGAACTAAAACAGTTACTAAACTTTATTTTTAAAGTTAGGTAAATCAAGGACCACGCCGTATAACACGGAACGAGTTTCCTCCCAAGAATACCAGTGCATAAAACTAACAACGCAATGCTAAATAAAGAAAAATGAAGCTATTATATGACCCAGGTCCTATCACACAATGCAACGCAAGCCGGGGGATAGGGTTTTTACCTTATAATAGCCAAGAATGCCTGATACGTTTAAAACAAATCTTTTGATACTATAATAAGTGTATAGTGCATAAAACAACTTCAAATCATAAGTATCAATCATAGACGGCATAAGCGCCCCATCCCACTATGTCGCCATACTAGGTTCTACAATTAAAACCACAAAGTCACGTATTTGAAAATTGGATTTCCATCTATGAACCGAGGCCAGGGATCGTCCTCTACCGATTCGAGACGCTCTAGCCCGTGTCTCAGGAACAGCCGCAACTGCCCCTTGGATCGTCAGGGCCGGTCCACCGATGTGGATTATTATGCCTGAACAATATGTCTCCCCGCCCTTTGGGGCGTCAATGAGCCAACAAATGACTCCATCGGAGCCGGATCGTCCGATTAAACCGAGGCGCCTCGCAACAACAACAACCACATAAGTCAAACTCGTCAGGGCATGTAAAACCACTGACGCCACTTCTAACTAGAAGGAAACGCATGTCCTCCCTGATGTCCTCTCCCGTTTCTGGTTCATAACCGGGGTGTGAGGCTCGCTAATTCACGTTACACAAAGCTATGACACACAGGCCGTGCTTTGATCATCCACCACAAGACTCTGCTTTTCAACAGAAGCCTTGATCATATTGCCACTTAGGCATGCCACACAGGCAATTCACTCCATGCATTTGATATCCATCGATATATAACCCCTGAGCTCGTACGTCTCAGAGAACGGCGTTAAGCAAGGGAATAAATTCTCCGCCGCCAAACAGATATATATTTAATAGAAATCAACCACACGGACTAAAATCCAATGTCAGACACACAGTCCATTTACAAGTTCGTTCTGGGTCTGAACGAAACCGGAGGCACCTAGTACCCCGCACATCCATCGATCTCCAAGTACGTCTAGACGATCACCAACTGTTTCCATCTTCTTGGGTGTACGACCCAATCAAGATCATCAGTAATTATTCAAACGACGTGAAGACCTCCGGTCTTCAACCACCGTCTTCACCTTCGACTTATCGTCGTATCAGTTATTCAGAATGGGATAAACCCGGTCTTTCTGAATAACTCGCGTATATAATAAATACTTGTTACACAAACACAACATACGCCTCATTCCAATTCAGAATATTCTTTTATTCAAATATTCTTATACTTTGGGAAAGGTTCTCATTAATTTTATCAAAGATAAATTCTTTACTCTTATTCTTTAATCTTCTTTGAATATCAATTCAAACTAGTCGGGATTGGCGAACCACACCGAAGTAATCATTTATTTTATTTCCCAATCCCAACCTATTCACCCCATGAAGTAAAACTGGTCATACTTCATATCTAACACCACGGTGTTATCGGTAAATTCAATTACCATTTCCCGTTCAAATCTAATTAAAGATTTAACTATCGCCTGGAGTAAATTTAGTGATACTCCATTCTCGATCTTTTCAATCTAATTAAAGATTCATTAAAACTCCACTTAGTTTTAATCTTTAACTGGGTTAAAGAATTAGTGTCATTTAAAACACGACCCACAATAAACCCAAAATCACATTCATTAATTATCGGGTTAAAGAACAAGTGTTATTTAAAACACTGTTCACGATAAACCCAAAAATCAATACCAATTCAATTTCAATTAAATATCATTTAATTGGTACACTTCATTAAATCTAAATAAAACGATTTAATCTTTTTCTCAACTGGGCTTAAGAATAGTGTTAATGAAGACACTATTCATGACAAACCCAAATCACATTTGATATTAAATACAAGGCTCCGAATAGCAAATATACCGGCTTATATTCAATATCAAATTCTACGACTAACAAATATCGTATTGGAAATAACGATATAAATATATCTTTCAAATTTCCATAACAATATCTGTATAATCACGAAATCCAACATCGAAATGATCCAAAGACAATTTCGATTCAAATCCATCCCAATTCAATTATTGGAAATCCTGGTCACTTTAAAACCCTTTCAAATCAAATTTATTTATTTAAAAATAAATAGAATTTTAATTCTAGTTCAAATCTAGTTCATTTCGATAAAAATCTATTTTTATCTTTTCAAATATGGAGTTTTTTATCCCAATTTTTCCCAAATCATTTCTTATGATTTTACACAAATTATTACTATTTTTAATAATTTTATCAAGGCCCGTACAGTCGATTTCCATCAACGGCCATCGAACTGCACTTACAGCGACCTTTTCCAAATTTGATTTGGACATAATTCCAAATCCAACCGTTTGATTTCAAATTTCTAATATTCGTTAGAAAGCTCTTTTTGATACGAACCCAACGGTTCCGGTTTTAGGAGGATCCGACGGTCGGATCCCCCGCAATATCCGTCCGAAGTCAATGGTCGAAATTCGCGAACTGCCGCGGCGCGGCGCGTTCTATTCAGGCCATTATATTATATATATAATATATACTTCGTCGATTTCAATTCAAAACGTGCTTCATAAGTCGTTTTAAATTCATTTTCAAAACAGTTTCAACTTCATATTCAATTTCAAATCAAAATTGAATATTCCAATATAAATTCGTTTTAAATTCATTTCAAATCGATTTCAATTCAAATTGATTTCTAATTCAATTTCAGTTCGTTTTCAATACAATTCGAATTCATTTATATTCAATTTCAATTCGAATTCATTTATATTCAATTTCAATTCGAATTCATTTCTATTCAATTTAATTCGAATTTCAGTTCTTTTCAAAATATCAGATTTTGAAATCACTTTCAATATTCATCATAAAATGAATAAAATCGATATAAATATCGTTCACGTCAAAATGGCGTCAATCTAATCAACACGGCTTCATATATTTTTTATTTTCAAATATTCTATTTCAAATATTTCTATTTCAAATATTTCTATTTCAAATATTTCTATTTCAAATATTTCTTTTTCAAATATGGAATAAGGCCCAATCAATTACCATATAATGTTAATTATATGGATTTTTTACAACACATGTATACAATAACAACGATGAATAATCAACCATCATCCAAAGTGCATTCTACACTGTATAAGCATCAAATATAGATATTCAACGCTTATAACCATCTGTCAATCAATCGATGGACATACAACTAACTATTGGGATTAGTGTATGTCATATATCACCCCAATACCCGTGTGGGATTTTCAAACAATCAAACACAGATTTTATTTGTGCAGTTGGGCGATGTGTAAAACTTATCGTCCCAATCAATATCGATCAAATGTGTGTATATAAACAAATCGTCCGATCTGTTTATTTTTATTTCATTTCATATACACGTTAAAAATTATACTTTTTACTATAAAATATTTTCAACTATATAAATATTTTATTTCATTTCACATCACATCACACAATCAACTACACATCAAAATCAAACAAACAAGCATACAAGCCGTCCATGGTCTGTGGACGACGCGTGTCGGGTGCTACTAAACACCGTCTGCATCCTAGTATATATTTATATAACTAGAAAATAAAATCAAAAGTGAGAAGTTCTCACTGATTAGCTAATCCAATCCCACGGCTCTTCTTATGTAGAAATCTTCGCCGTTCTTGCCTCTTGTCAATTTTCACTGCCCGTATTCTCTACATATATAAAAATCACATTTTTACTTCGCTATTCAATATATAAAAATCGAATTTTTACTTTGCTATTCAATATATAAAAATCGAATTTTTACTTTGCTATTCAATATATAAAAATTGAATTTTTACTTTGCTATTCAATATATAAAAATCGCGTTTTTTACTTTGCTATTCGATATATAAAAATTGAATTTTTACTTTGCTATTCGATATATAAAAATCGAATTTTTTACTTTGCTATTCGATATATAAAAATCGAATTTTTATTCTGCTTCGATATATAAAAATCAAATTTTTATTCTTTCTACTATATAAAGATCGTATTTTTACAATGATTTCATACAAATAAAGATTATATTTTTAATTCCTTAAAACCGCATCTTTACATATATATATATATATATAATTAAATCAATAAAACATTTCATAAAGTCAATGTAGCATTTTATATAAAAAAAATCAAATTGCAGAAAGGGGAAAAACTCACGTCGGTTTCCGGCTTTAGAATTTCGTGGGTGGAGGCGGCAACCTAGGGAGGCGCAGGCGGGTGCGGAGCCTGAGCTCGCGGCAACTGGAGATGGGCGTCGGTCTTCAAGTGGCGGCATCGGATATTGAAAGGAGGGTAGGGATGCGCGTGGGGGGGGGGGGTCGGAGCTGAAGGGGGGGTGCGCGGCTCAGCAGGAGGGGGTGCGCGGCTCAGCAGGAAAGGGGGGTGCGCTGCTCAGCCGGAGGGGGGTGCGTGGCTCAGCAGGAGGGGGGTAACTCGCGGCGCCGCTGGCGCCTGGGGGGGCGATCGCGATTGATTAGGTTTTTTTCTCTTGGTTGACTGTAATGAACGGGGGGGCCTGAGAGGGTAAGGGGATAAAGAGAGAAGGTTTTTATTTATTTATTTATTTTAAATTTCAAAAAGGTACTTTAAAAGGCGAACTCGAAATGAGACCCACCGACTGTCGTCCATAGCTAAATACCCCCATTCCGAACACATTGGGATATGTATCGCAGCTGATTCGACTGTTTCGATCGGTTTTCGTCAAAATCAAAATATAACTCTATATATTGAATTCGAACGCACTTTTTAATTTATTGGGGTCACATACTGGCTCGAAAAATATTTTCTAACTTCGTATTGACGATACGGTCCTAACAAAACTAGTTTCGTCGAATTCTGAGACCGGTTGAAAAGTGGCCATTTTCCAGTCGATTAAAATCAACTTAAACTGGTCAAACACGTTTTCCTTTGCCACGCTCACATATTGATTCGAAACATTATGAAATTTGAAACCTAGCATTAATTTAACATCATGGATCCAACAAAAGTGGTTTCGTCGAAATCCGAGGTCATTTGCAAAAATTCCATTTTTAAGGGCCTGAATTTCATAGCGACTATTCAGAATTTTCAACTGGACATAACTTTTGATTCCCACTATGAAATCTTGATTTTCCGGATTCGTTGGAAAGATATTCCCTATTAGATTCCAATATTTTTGGTTTCACTAAAATCCGGTTTATTTTGCACCCAGTATGTTCAATTGAAATTTGAAATCGAATTATTGAACTACCGCGCCATTTTCAATTCCTTTTATATATATAAATAATTATTTATATTCTAACGACGATCTATATAATATATACGTTCGAATTCTATTCAAAATAAATTTCTCGTCGTTATTATTTAAAATAATTCATTTTAAATAATCAAAATTCGCTAAAATTGCCAAAATAAAATTTTTAAACTGGCCCAGATTTTCGGGTTATTACAGTACTGATCGATATTGTTTGAGTTGATAGTTAAAACACCAAACTATCAACGAGATATTATTGTACCTTTTGATGAGTTAGTTTGAAGGGACTGGGATGGGGACTAGACCTAAAAACACTTTGAAACCAACTATGCGCTCATGATTAACATGTAGTTGTATAAAGATGGAGCAGTGAAGACCGTTGATCTTCATGAATGGAAGAACTACTCGTTCGATATCTCTAGGTCGCTCCCAGAGATATTTTGACTTGTGATTCTGTCGGGATTGAAATTTTTGGATTGCAGGGAATTATCGTTACTGATCCTTAGGGGTGATTCCCATATAGGATGCGGTAGGAGGGTGCCATCGATTCATCCTGTTCCTGGATGACTTGAATGGACGAATGTCTGACAAAGTATTTCTTAAGAATCATGTATGTTGATTTTTTCAAATACATCAAGTTTGGTGGCGGAGAAATACTATTGCTTAACACCTAGAGTATATTTGAGGACGTCAATTAGTGATTTGGCAGATCTGACGATGTGGCATTCGAAGTGAATGAAGATGTGCTAATCTGAAAAGATAAACGTGACCTTAAGCCTCATTAACCGGGAATGGCATAAAATCGGGTAGGCAGCATGGCTATGTGGGTCACACCCATTAAAAGGGTATATCATTACCTGATCTGGAGAAATTAAATGCCTTCGGTTATCCCTTTTTATTTCTATGCTATCAGTTCGGTTAGCTGGCCCCCAACCGTGGTAATAATATATTCGGTACTCTCAAGAGAAATGACGGGTTGATTATGTGTAGCTGGGTTGCAAGACGTTCTTGTTGAACCCCAATGTATTCATCTTCGGATGTACATTATCGGAAAGGTGGTCCCATACCTTGCTAGGAAATCCATTCTCCAATATGAGCCCGCGGTTTTGATTGTATACTATATATGTAGAGCGTGAGATGCAAGCGTTCTGCTAGTTTATTATTTATTTGTGGTTTGATAGACGTTATTATAATATCAGAAATAATATTGATTTCAAAAATGTTTTGGGTTATAGTAAGGTAAAAACCGTCTGTATTTATGTGTGGGCTAGTGTTACTATTACCCTTTTCTCTAAAAAAGGATTTTCAAAGTTAAACAAGTTGTTTGTGCTGCGAATTTATCACTAAAAGTATTCCAGACTGATCTAGGTGAATTTTGCTTTGCTTCAAATGTGCTAGGGTCAGACCAAGTATATTTCCAGGTTTGGTTTCGCTTGAAGTTTCAAGAGCTGTAATCAGGAGGCTTCACCGTTAGTTTTTAGAGTTATTTCCCGCTGTGACAGATATATGTTGTACTCTGATGATTGGTATGTATATACAGTTCTTTTTGTAAAGAGATTTGATATATTGTATATATTCGTTCTGTTGTGAGATTCTAATATGTTCTCCTTTTCTTCTATTCTAACACTTCTTTCTTTCTAATTCTTACCCTCTAACTTCTTTCTATTAACAGTCTGGGTTTTCGATACTTGGATTTTTAGCAAGTAATACAGGATTATGTATTATTGTTGAAATTCAAGCGTCGAATTTTCCAGGCCGTAACAGTTGGTATCAGAGCATATGGTTTAGTGATAACATTGGCTCTGTGGCATAACTCAATAGAGATAGGGTTAGTAACACCTAGATTGAGTTTGAGTGTATATACGAGAAAACATATAAATTTTATATGAAAAATGTTTTGTATTGTGTTGATTGATCGGTTCAAGTGTTGGGAAACCATATTGAATTGGCAATTGTCACAATATTGTTTTATAAAAAGGGTAAATAAAATAAGTTGCCCAAATTCTATTTTTATAGAAAAGGGAAAATAATTTTCTATATTATAGTAATATTGGTTGTTTGGTTGGTTTGATTGATTAGATTGAAATTCAAATAGAATTATGATATGAAACGAGCTGAATGAGAAAAAATCAATTAGTCTATTGAATTATGGTGAAATTGAAACTTAACCTGGTTAAGTAGAATAAATTGAATAAAATAATTTTGGAAATTGGAAATCGAATGGATAATAATGGAAATCAATCGGGTATTAATCGATTGATGTTAGTGTATGTTAAACCAAAGTGAATAAAGACCAGTAAGTATCAATATTGAATATAATTCAAATGCCTTGGTTATTTGTTATTTGGATATTGGATTTGTCGAATGAAATTCATCAAACGAGTCATTAAAGAAGTCGAATGAATTGAAACTAAAACCCTTGTATAATGAATTGGGAATAAAATCAGTTATGAAATGAACTGAAATATTTAACCCAGATTGTTATTTGCATTTTAAGTGGAGTTAAGTGCAGAATCCTGAAGGCTGTGGAGATGATTTGGTTATACAAATTGGAAGGAGTTGGAAGATCAATTCTTGATTTGCTTCGTAATCATAAATTGAATTGCATGACTAACAGGAAAATCTTAATATATTGATGGGAGTGTTTGATTTTACCCCTGAGTTGGGTAGCCGCTTGGCTTTCTTTTTCTTTTATTGAAGTTAAGACCTAGAGTGACAGTTGTGGTTGGACCGATTGAGCCATGCAAAGGAGGTGCTGGCAAAATTTTCAAAAATCTTTAAGAGTTTGAATTTAATTTGGTAATAATTCAAAATTAATTAATATAAAATAATTGGGTTCGGAGCATTCTTCTTAACTTGTAATTTCGGAGATGAAATTCTTTTAAGGGGGGAAGAATGTAACGTCCCAAATTTTTCGGCTATTTAAATTGGAATATTTAAATCTGTTTTGTATATTATATTGGTAATATAATGGATTTTATATCAAATTTATTTTATAAAATGGAGTTTGTATGTATATAATCCATATTATATATAAAATGAGCTCGAAACGACGCGGTAGTTCGTAATATTGAATTTTGAACTTCAATTAAATGTACAAGATCCGATATAAGTCGGATTCCTATGAAACAAGAACCGCTTGAATCCATGTAATTATATTTTTCTAATAAAAGAGAAAAATCGAGATTTTATCGTATAAATTGTAAAATATGTCCAAATCAAATTTTTGAATAGTCGTTATGAAATTCGTTAGTAAAGTATAACGTTTATTTATAAAATATAAAAAATTTAGTATGAAATTAATATCGTTTTAATCCAGAATTTTCAATATTTGAAACCAGTTCTATTTTATATAGAATATTAAATTATTGCACGACTTTTAAATTTTGTTTCAATCAGGACTCGTATGTGCTAGTACGAACCATAACACCTAGCGTTATGTGCTATAAAATCGTTAGTCGCTTTCGTAGAAAAAAATCGTCCGTCTCCTCAAAATAAAATATTGCCTCAAAAATAAAATATAGTAGGTCATTCTTATTGATATTGAACTATCACTGCCACACATTATTTTCAATGTTTCAGCAACCATGCTCACTCGTTTTAAACACTCCAGCTGCACATGGATACAGTAATTTATTTCATCTCAGCACATGCAACAAATTAAAACAAATCAGTACATCTGACCAAGCCTCTGAACTGTTGATCTCGAAACCAAACATGTATTTGCTCGTACTATTCAAATCTTAGGAAACCAACGAGCCCTTGCTCTCATTTTTGAAAAGCTCAACCCTATCGTTTTTAAGCTTTAAAGTCTCACCTGCCAACCAAGTGCGATCTGAGCAGTTTAAACATTTCGGCTATGTTGCACTGGCATCTTTGACCCTGATAAATATATATATTATAAAATATAAACTAAATATTAATAGAAGTATATGTCTGCTTCTTCCCTTATAAATACCTTGCACCTCACTCCGATTAAAACAGCATACCTACCTCGTAGAGTATGGAACAACGTTAAGCTTACCACTACCCTGTACTGTACAATGAAAGAACATGAATCTTATCTTCATTTCTCTTGTGTATATATATTCGTGCCCTCTTCCATCTCTTTACGCAGAAACACAAAACCAAATAGCCAACCTCCGATCGAAATCAAAACCCAAGCTTCAAAAGAAAATTATATATATATATATATAAACTCAATTATAGCAACTCGAGAGGCATTTACAAGCGAGAGGGTACTCTGGAATTCTTGAGACTTGAGTCGGCAGTTGTGTGGAGAGAGGCATTCGAGGCACCCTCCTTTGATGGTCGTCCATTCAACCCATGAGGGTGCAACATCGATGAAGGGCGTTGCAACGATGAGGTGGAGGGTGGATATCAAGGTTCAAAGAAACACAATTGTACGAATGACTAAGGCATGCTGAATGGAATAAATGGGTTCTGTGTGGTGGATGTTCTTTTCGAACGAGACGAGGATCAGAAGAGGAGAATGCATGGATTATAACTGGAAAACAGAAGTACTGTTTCGAGTTTATTATAATGACTGGGCAGTAGGGGAACAGAAGCATGAATATTTAGAAACGGGAAAAGAAGTATATATGTATTGGTTTTTCATGGAGCGGTTTGGCATTTCAACAGAGAACGAGAAGAGAGTGAGAGTTTGTGCGAGGGAGAGTACTGTGCGGTTTTGACTGTGGACATAAATGTGGAAGATTAAAACAGACTATAGAAGTTTGAATGGGCTTTTAGCCTGGGGAAGTAAGGATGTCGCGTGTGACAAGAATTGTTGGAGCGAGCTTCGACAGTTTGGAAAATTGATTGTGATGAACGGAAGATTCAAGTAAATCACGAAAGGAAGGGGAGCTTAGCCCTTTGATTAAAGAAATTAACAAACGTATTAGACGATTCATTAAATCTAGATTAACTTATATGTTCTTATAAAACCTATTCGAATGATAAGATCACATATGGTTTCGTGAATTTGGGCTAAATAATGGATAGTAGTTTATAAAGGTAAACCAAGGATTAATGTAATTTTGAAATCACAAATATACCACTTGATATCAGAAATGATACTAACATTTGGATAAAACGTATTTGATCAGTTCGTTCTTATCATAAGTTACTTAGGACCAGGATATAATTTGATAATAAACGGTTTCAACACTCTTCCCGTAAGTTAAAATGTTAATGTTTGGAGCGATGTCTAAACAATTTGGAACCATCGGAAATCTCATTCTTATCATAAGTGTGGTATAAGTTGAATCTTTGAAGAAATAATTATATAGCGTTAAAACGATGATCAACATAGGTAATGTGGTAATTGGTTTTAATTAATGGAGGATGTTAAATTAAAAACTCTTTGTATCGATTCAATTTTGTATTGGTTACAACTCGTTCGTGAATAGAGTTGCATGAAACCAGATCCGATGGAATCGTAGAGACGAAGACTACACGCACAAGATGAGTCAGAATGATTTGAAGCTGATGCGATTTCTATATAATTTCAAATGCTCGTTTGAAATCATAGAAATCAACCGGAAATCGTCAACCAAAATAAAATGGTGAGTTAACTCTCACACCTTCTGAAATATTATGATGTGCTAAATTCATTTAAAATTGGATGATTGGATGCCTGTTGTTTATGAATGATTGTCGATATTTACATTAACGTCTTATTGGTTGATTGGTTGAATATTATACCATATGTTAGTATACACTGTTATTATAATCTGTGATGCAGGGAAGGATAGGTTGGAGGGATCCAACCGGATTCCTCAAATAAATTGTATGTTATTTAATTTTCATATTTATTTATATGAACCGTTCACCTGCAAATAATGTTATATCCTATTTCGATGTTGATCGTTGATTTTAGATTCAACGATCGTTGTGTTTTAATCAATAAGCAGTATTGATTAGGTGATTGGCAGTGAATGACCTAATTCTATATTTTTAGACATTGATTCGTCGTTCGACGAATTGACAGAGTTCAAAGTTATAAATCTTTTTATTATATAAAAAAATCGGAGTTTATTTTTATATGTTATTTATAATAAATGTAGTACAAATACAATTATATTTATAATCGTATTTCCCAAAGAATTATTAAGCGATATATTCTTATGTTTATCATAAGAAAGGGAGGACGTAAATTTACCAAAAGCTGAAAATTAGAAATAATTGTTCAAGGGAACAATTAAGTGAGTTAGATTAATTATATTTGTTATTTATTTAACAAGAGGAATTGAAAGGAATTAGGTAGCGATTTAACAATGTTTTTAAGTTGACTTTGTTAACTGTTCCAATTGGGAATGTTATTTTAAAATGTTATTTAATAGGAATTGTTTTAACAAATAATTGTTAATTATAACAAATACTCTTATAAGTTAATTAATTTTTAATTAACTATGTTCTGAAGTGATTATCGAATCGTTTAAAAGAAATTGACCGTTCTATTTTAGTTAATAGTAAAAGAAACTATTTTTATTAGTTATTTATTATTTTAATAATTAAGGCGATGGCTTTTAATTTAGAATTTGTTTAAAGATAATCAAGTGTAATAAGTTAATGATGGGAAAGAGTTGTTTAAAGGGATGTATAACCCAAATATACAAACAAGGTTTGTTAATGAAAATTTAAAGTTATGCGATGAATGTAAAAGAAATAAAAGGAATTTACAAGTATGAAATTAGGGTTATAAAACCATAGTTAAGCGAAATAGAATTAATACGGTATTAATGTTATCGGGTTTGGAGTTATAAACTTCTTTCTATCTTAGATATAAACGTTGTCGACCAAGGTCTAAGAGGTAATTAGAATACCCCAACTTGAATGATTTCACTATTATCGAGAGATGGTATTAGTTTTTAACGACAGAGGAAGTAAAAGATTTGTGATTTATTTCCAGATTAAAGGAAATATAAAAAGAGATTTTCAAAGAATATTTTCAATGTGAGGATAATAAATGGACTAATGAGGTAGCGATATTTGTAAAATGATATAAAAGGGGATTTTAGAAATACGCCAAGCGATAATTTATATGAGCAAGAGTTTAAAGTTAAAATATATTGTTATGGTTATATTATAAGAATACGTCGCTCAACGTTATTTGGCACAGATCAGATTTGTTGATTATCTATACTGGTTATAGAATTGAAGATGATAATTTCAAGATAATGAGAATAAAAGAAGTTTTGTGAAATATAACCATGTATAGAACAAAGGAAATAACGAGGTGAGTTTTCAAGATGGTTATGCCAAAAAGAAAGATAAATGTTGAACATGTTTTCAATTAACGGAACAAAAGAGTTTTGTTGAAAGAAATTATAGAATCGATTTAAAAATCGATATATTGGTCTTGAATGAATAGTTTGAAATGAAAAGTGAAACACCCCACCTTCATTAAGGTCACTCACAAAGGGAATGCCTTAAGTTTGGTGGAGGGTTATAGGTACAAGACACATAAAATTTTACAAGATAGATAAGTATAAGCAGCGGAATTCAAATCATTTATTGAATGTGTGGTTCAATACAAAAGCATTACATCAAATTGTCTCAAAATAACTTCCAAAACATTACACCATAATTTCTGTCTTGATTATTAAATAAAGAAGCATAAATCATAAATAAAACTGCATAAATCCCCAAGTGTCGTATCCAAAAGCCATAGCCAATGAAAGAGAGTCCCAATCATACATCTACTTTCTTGAAGCTTGCAAAGATTCTGATTAAGCTGGAGTATTCCCTCCCTGTGGACCTAGGGGGAAATGGAAGAAAAGAAGACAAAAGAAAATGGGTCAGACAATAAGTCTGGTAAGTTTAGTGATTACTAGTATTTAAACAAGGAAAGGGATCATGACAGTAATAAAGGAACATAGGACAATACCCTAATATAAGATAAGAGGAACATGTGATCGCACTCATTACTATAGTCTCTGCACCTACCTAACCATTGGTTCAACCATCCCTACGTGTTTATAACAAACGATCCTCTTATGATCGGCTCCTACTCGCATGCATTCATGTCCTGTGTCATTCGGCCCTGCTTGACTGTAGCTACCTGTGCTGGTCCCACCATGGGGTGTATCAGTCCCTCTGGTGGCAACCCGACACGATTCAAGATGCACAGTGTACACTACTGATGCCCAATGCCTGATTTTTCTACTCCGGAGTATGTGCACGCCCATACTCCGTCGGAACCTACACTGGCCTACCAACCACCGACGTTTTGACCGCTTATAATTCAGCCCAGTAATCGTGCCCCACCCCGCCTAGTTTCTGGGTACCATGATACATCTATGTGGGTTACTGCTGAAATGGGTCCCCGTTACTAGGGTTTTCTAATCAACATATTTATTTGGTTAAGTGTCCAAGTTTACCTAATCCCACCCATTCGTTTAGTTAACATGTTGAATCGGTTAAGTGTTTCCCTAATTGACTTAACCCTCCCAAACCTGACTTAGCTTTAATTTATTAAAGCACCAACCACTCACATTAGACAGGTCTTGTTGTGGTCACTGGATGTGCCGGTCAGTTCTGGGCAGGTTTACACCACAACTCATTCTAACCTCGGGTTCTTTTTGGGCTTGATGCACTAACCACCCACATTAGACAGGTCTTATTGTGCTCACTGGATATGCCGGTCGGTTCCGGGCAGATTTACACCACAACTCAGTCTAACCTCGGGTTAGGCATATTCGTCTTTTCTAAAATTCATATTTTTCTATATGTGTCAAATTTCTTTATGTAGATTAAACTTAATTTAATCATGCCATAATTATCATTTGATTATGCTCAAAATAAATGGTATATCAAATATACCATTTAATGAACAAATCTATGCCATGAATTTTCATATTTCCCATCGCTACCCCCGTGGAACATACGCATGAATATCACAAAATGTTGGGCTAGCAAATTAGCCCGAACCCATAAACAAAAAGGGGTAATAAACAAGGAATATGAAATAAACATAAAATAGCATACATTTCAACTTGTCATGTGTAACTTGGCATAGAGGTATCATTAACTTTAATTAAATGGGTAAAGGTGAACTTGTGACTAAGTTGGGTCTAATGGTCATGTAAACTTGACAAAGGTCTAGCATGGAAGTTTAACATATAATCATAGTTTCTACCCACAATTTAGCATATAATCTTATGTATGTCAAAACATAAGAAAGCTATTATAATCATTTTTTATCACAATTTAGCATGATGTTAAAAACATAAGAGGACTATAATTCCACTTTTACAACATAATTAGATTCAACCTAACATGAATACACATGAGTGTTGATCTAACATATAAGCATGTGTTTTAGATCACAAACTTGTAAATAACCACCGATTTATAGCATGACATGTTTTACCATTTAATTGGCAAAATAAGTCCATTACCAAAATCATAATAGATTTTAATAACATACAATATGTTCATCACCACAAGCATATAGACATGATTAATATACAACATGTTCATCGCCACAAGCATACAGACATGAAATATATAACATATTCATCGCCAAAAGCTTATAGACATGATTAATTACAACGATACTTTAAGATAAACGAGAATCAAATCTTATGTATAAGCATCATTCTATATCCCAATTACAACATGTCATGATTCAATCGAAAGAATGTTTATATCTACGTAATAACCAACTTACAAACTAAAAGGAATTCTTGCGTTTTGAAATCTGAATTCTGAAATTGGAGATGCGCGCCTTTGATGAAGATCGTTGAATTAGACTCATTTTAATTTGATTTTAGATGTAAGCTTTTAACTCGTCTTTGAATTGAAAACGATGACGGCTACTCCAAGTTCTCTACTGACGGCATTTCAGTTCTAGGATTATTTTTCTGTGTGTTTTTAGGTTGAGCATTGAGTTGTTTATATAGAATTTCAGTTTAATTATAGTCGTCAGATGAACCTAGGGTTAACCACAGCCACTCAGACCAGATCAGCACCATCCAGAAACCCTAGTGACTCGGCATCAAGTCATCAGTCGTTCAAAATTCACATCTGGTCGGGGGCCAGGTCAACCCTCAGGTCGACCTTTAGGAGGGAGGTCGACACTAGGGTCGATCCCCTGGTTGACCTGCCTGGGCGGGAATTTTCCCGCCCAGCCCGCTTCTGACTTCTGTTTGAATTTGAATTCGTTTTTCGAGTTGTTTGGATTTATTTGAGTTTTCTGGAAACTTCTGACAGCCATAACTTCTTCATACGAAGTCCAATTTACGCAAACTCGGACTCTATCTCAACCAGAATTCCAAGACGAACACAATGGCGTAACCCGTTTCCCTTAATTCTCACATTTTAAATTAAGTATTCTAGGATTCATTATTATAACGTTAATAGAAAGTATGGGGTGTTACATTCTCCCCTCCTTTTAGGATTTCATCCCCGAAATCTTCAAGTCGAGAAGAATTTATATCCTACCATCCAATCACCCATCTACTCAACCATCAAACACAGGCATCCATTGTCCTTAAAAGATTTCTAATGCTTCATGATCACATGCATTGTGTGTGTATATGTCCTTATCTAATGCAAAATCAAGCGGTCCACTGATTCATTTGACCTCCTTAATGCAAATTATGCCAGTGCCATGAGTCCATTATGTATGCAATTTTTCCTACTCAAAATTTCCAACATGAGTGCACAACTATTCATACAAATGCAACGTCCATATGCTAACACATCAAGTTTCAATCCATATACAATTACATATATGCATATGCAATATGAAACTGACTGAGCCGATCTAATACCTAATGTGTGTGTATATGCATCCACGAGCAACCACTTGCAACCATCAATTATAACATGTTTCAATTACATGTTTACATCCAAATGGGTTCCTACCTAAGGTTAAAGGATAGGATCGAGGAGATATACCTAAAAAGATAGATACGAGCATAAACTTGAGGAAAAATAGATTAAAGATGTACCCTCAAAAAGAAAAGGGTAGGTTGCGCGTATTCTGCCCTCAGTTTCCCAAGTCGCATCTTCCTCGTTGTCGCTCCATTGAACTTTGACGAGCTTAACTTCACAGTTGCATAGCTTTTTGACCTCTGTTCCCAAGAAACGGGTTGGAACTCTCCTCACAGTTGCTTCTCGTTCAACTTCAACTTCTTCTAGCATACTTGGTTCTACCACTTCTGCAGATTCGTGTAAGCATTTCCGCAGGTGAGAGACATGAAAGACATTATGAACCCCGGCCAACCTTTCGGGGAGCTGTACCCTATAAGCCATCTTTCCAATCTTCTCGATGATGGGGAATGGCCCTACAAATCTTGGTGCTAACTTTCCTGCGGACCCAAAGCGAACGACGTTCCTCAAAAGAGATACTTTAAGGAACACCTTGTCTCCAACTTCGAACTCAAGGTCAGTTCTTCTTTTGTCTGTGTAGGACTTCTGCCTATCTTGGGCAGTCTTCATTCTTCTTTGTATTAAGTCTACATTCTATGAAGTTTCTCTGATCATGTCTGGCCCAAGTATGAGCTTGTCTGTGGACTCCTACCAGCAAGTTGGTGACCTGCACGGTCTTCCATATAAAGCTTCGAAAGGTGCCATGCCTATGGTGGCTTGGTAGTTATTGTTGTAAGCAAATTCCACCAAAGGTAGATGATCCTCCCATGTACCTCCGAAGTCAAGAATGCATAGTCTCAAGAGGTCTTCTAATACTCTGTTGACTCTTTCCGTCTGGCCATCGGTTTGAGGGTGATAGGCCGTGCTTAAACATAACTGTGTGCCTACAGCCTCTTGTAAACTCTTCCAAAACTCGCTTGTGAAGATAGGGTCTCGATCACTCACTATGCTGGAGGGTATCCCATGGAGTCAAACTATCTCCTTAAGATATATGGATGCTAGAGATGAGGCAGTCCTTCTACTCTTGACAGGTATAAAGTGGGCGCTTTTTGTGAGCCTGTCCACTATTACCCAAATGTTGGTATTGTCCCTTCTTGACCTAGGAAACCCATCTATAAAGTCCATCAAGATGCTATCCCATTTCCACTGTGGGACGTCTAGAGGATGGAGCAGACTTCCAGGCTTCTTCTGCTCCACCTTGACTTGTTGGCATATTAAACACTTAGAAACAAATTCAGCTACGTCTTGCTTCATGCCATTCCAAAAGAAAACTCTTTTGATGTCTTTATACATTTTATCTCCGCCTGGGTGTATGGTAAATTTGGAATGGTGTGCCTCTTCTAGAACCGCCTTTACCAAATCCCTTACTTGTGGGTACATAGTCTTCCTTCTCGTCTCAACCAGCCCTTGGAATCAATGGAGTATCTATTGAGGTGACTGGAAGTCTCACCCCTAATTAACTTGTCCATCACATCGGCTAGTTGAGGGTCTTCTCTTTGCGCAGCTCCGATTAAGTCTAATAGAGTTGGTCGCACTTCTAACGTTGCTAGCAAGCCAGGTACAAAGTCAGTGGACAGTCTGAAGTTAAAGCTTGCTATGAACTCCAAGCTTTGCCTTTCCACAAAGAGAGGGCTTAAGGCCGACTTCTTTCTACTCAAGGCGTCTGCTACTGCATTGCCCTTGCCAGGAGTGTAGGAAATCTCAAAATCATACGAGGCAAGAAAATCCATCCATCTTTGTTGCCTCAAGTTGAGATCTTTCTGCGAGAGTAAATATTTCAATGATTTATGGTCAGTATATAGTTCAAATTTCTCACCTAGGAGATAATGGCGCCAAGACGTAAGCGCAAAAATGATGGCTGCCAACTCTAGGTCGTGGGTTGGATAGTTTTTCTCATGTACTTTCAACTGTCTTCCACCATAAGCCACTACCTTCCCTTCTTGCATCAGAACAGCGCCTAGTCCCGTTCTGCATGCATCTGTGTATACTGTAAACATCTTGCTTCCATCAGGCAATGTCAGAACTGGGGCTGTTTTTAGAGCCCTTTTCAAACGTTGGAAAGCAATGTCGCAATCCAAATCCCAATTGAAAGCTAGGTTCTTCTTTGTCAATCTTGTTAGTGGAGCTGAGATTTTTGCAAAATCTTTGATAAACTTTCGATAAAAGCTTGCTAGCCCAAGAAAGCTTCGGACTTTGGTTGCTTTTCGAGGAACCTTCCAATCTTGCACAACAACCACTTTCGCGGGATCCACAGCTAACCCCTCTTTTGACACCACGTGTCCAAGGAACCTAACTTATTCTCTCCAGAAATGGCATTTGGATAATTTTTCCTTCAACTAATGTGCACGTAGAGTATCCATGACTTCTTTTAGGTGCTGAGCATGCCCTTCCTCACTTTTTGAGAAGATCAAAATATCATCCACGAAGACCACTACAAACTTATTAAGGAACTCCCTGAACCCCCTGCTCATCAAATCAACGAAGTAAGAGGGTGCATTTGTCAAGCCGAAGGGCATGACAAGCCACTCGAAGAAACCATCTGGAATTCTGAACGCGGTCTTATCAATGCTGTCTTCAACCACCCTTAGCTGATGAAACCCGGTAGCTAAATCTAATTGGGAGAAAACCGATCCGCCTACAAGCTGATCGAACAAATCATCTATTTTTGGGAGTGGGTGTCTATTCTTCTTGGTCAGCTTGTTTAGCTCCCTATAATCAACGTACAGGCGAAGAGAACCATCATCTTTGGTCGCGAACACTACTGGAGCACCCCATTCAGAAATACTCCGTCTTATGAACCCCTTTTCAAGCAGCTCTTTGATTTGCTTGCTGAGCTCTTTTCTCTCCCTTGGGGCCATGTGCCTAACGGGCAAAGCAACGGACTTTCCATTATCAACAAGGTATATGCGAAAGTCTATCTCCCGCTTTAGAGGTAAGCCCTTTACCTCTTCAAACACATCCGAGTATTCACGGACTACCCTTACAGACTGCAAGTTCTCAACGGCCGCATCAAGAGATTCTAGATAAATAAGCGTGACAGAGTTCATGGGATTACAAGAAATTTCGAGAGTGTTACCGAGGCGAGTCATAAGTCTAACCACTCTCTTTTCACAATCGAGGACGACACCATTACTGGATAGCCAGTCCATGCCTAGAATCAACCCATAGCCCGTGAAGCCCAAAACAAAGGCATTACATTTACACCCAATGCTTAGTATAGATAATTTCAAATCCAAACAAACCATTGACAAATAAGCTGAGCCCCCAATTGGATTTGAAACAACCAAGGGATCCTCTACTATACTGGTGTCTAAGTGCAGAGATTCCACTAAAGCAGTAAATATAAAAGAGTGTGATGCGCCAGAATCAAGTAGTGTACAAACAGGATGATAAAAAAGATAGACTAAACTTTCGACAGAAATATTTCTACCTCGTTCTTGCGGAGGTGCCATGAGAGCGTGAACTTTTCCTCCAGAAGAAGGTCCAACTCCCTGCCCTTGCTTCTTTGGGCAAGCCCTTGCTATGTGTCATGTCTCGCCATAGTGGAAACAACCACCCATCTTCCTTTTCTTCTTCTTGCAGTCTTTGATCAGATGTCCAGGAATGCCACAAAAATTACACTTTCTCTTTTCATGGGGTTTGTTGTTCTTCCCGCCTTTCTTTGAATCATCCTTCTTGTTTTGCAACCCTTCCCCCTACTTATCTTGAGGCACTTCCGCTTATGCCTCACTCTTGCCCTTGTCTTCCTCATGTAAGAGTGCCATGTCCACTAACCTCTCGTAAGTAGCCCCCATAGGTATATGGGTCATAGCCAAGCTGTGAAGTGGCTCATTCAATCCTTTGACAAAACGGAGAGCCTTCTTATGATGAGTATTCACTAAGTCCAATCCGAATCGGGCCAGCTGATTGAATAGATTGACGTACTCCTTGACCGTCATACTTCCTTGCTTAAGAGATAAGAACTTTTCCAGCTGTAGACTTCGCTCAGCTTGTGAGAAGAATTTCATCGCAAACCTTATTCTGAAATGCATTCATGTTTCAACAGGTCTCTCAGTGTTAGTGACTTCCCACCAATAGGAAGCTTCGTCTTTGAGCAACCATACAGCCAGCTGCATCTTCTGCCTATCGTCCACCTCGAAGATAACGAACAAATCCTCAGTTTCTTTGAGCCAGTTCCTAGCTTCTATGAATGATTCAGTTCCCTTGAAATCCTTTCCAGCCATGTCCCTAATGTCCCTACAAATCTTTGAGAAAGCATTTGCATGAGGAGGAGGAGGAGCTACTGCAGCTGGAGGAGGAGGAGGAGGAATATCTGCTGGGCCTGCGTCGTTGGCCCTAGCCTCTGAGTACCTCCTGAACCAACCAGGTATCGGCACACCTTCTGGAAGGTTAAGATTCCCAGACATGCTGAAACGAAATAGACAAGATTCAAAATAAAGGATAGAATGATAGGACATATGGCTTTGGGGGATTATGCCTTTAAAATAAAATAACACTTTTTCTTGTAAAATGCTTTTTTATATTTCTTTTGAAAATAGTTTTTCAAAAATTCTTATCTGATCTGGTAAACCTTTTGCTCTGATACCAAGTGAAACACCCCACCTCCGTTAAGGTCACTCACAAAGGGAATGCCTTAAGTTTGGTGGAGGGTTATAGGTACAAGACACAGAAAATTTTACAAGACAGATAAGTATAAGCAGCGGAATTCAAATCATTTATTGAATACGTGGTTTAATACAAAAGCATTACATCAAATTGTCTCAAAATAATTGCCAAAACATTACACCATGATTTCTGTCTTGATTATTAAATAAAGAAGCATAAATCATAAATAAAACTGCATAAATCCCCAAGTGTCATATCCGAAAGCCATAGCCAATGAAAGAGAGTCCCAATCATACATCTACTTTCTTGAAGCTTGCAAAGAGTCTGATTAAGCTGGAGTATTCCCTCCCTGTGGACCGGGGGGGAAACGGAAGAAAAGAAGACAAAAGAAAACGGGTCAGACAATAAGTCTAGTAAGTTCAGTGATTACTAGTATTTAAACAAGGAAAGGGATCATGACAGTAATAACGGAACATAGAACAATACCCTAATATAAGATAAGAGGAACATGTGATTGCACCAAATACTATAGTCTCTGCACCTACCTAACAATTGGTTCAACTAGCCCCACGTGTTTATAACAAACGATCTTACGATCGACTCCTACTCGCATGCATTCATGTCCTGTGTCATTCGGCCCCGCTTGACTGTAGCTACCTGTGCTGGTCCCACCATGGGGTGTATCAATCCCTATGGTGGCAACCAGACACGATTCAAGATGAACAGTGTACACTACTGATGCCCAGTGCCTGATTTTTCCACTCCGGAGTACGTGCACGCCCATACTCCGTCGGAACCTACATTGGCCCACCAACCGCCGACGTTTTGACCGTTTATAATTCAGCCCAGTAAATGTGCCCCACCCTTCCTAGTTTCAGGGTACCATGATACATCTATGTGGGTTACTGCTGAAATGGGTCCCCGTTACTAGGGTTTTCTAATCAACATGTTTATTTGGTTAAGTGCCCAAGTTTACCTAACCCCACCCATTCGTTTATTTAACATGTTGAATCGGTTAAGTGTTTTCCCTAATTGACTTAACCCTACCAATCCTGACTTAGCTTTAATTTATTAAAGCACTAACCACTCACATTAGACAGGTCTTGTTGTGGTCACTGGATGTGCCGGTCGGTTCCGGGCAGGTTTACACCACAACTCAGTCTAACCTCGGGTTCTTTTTGGGCTTGATGCACTAACCACCCACATTAGACAGGTCTTGTTGTGGTCACTGGATATGCTGGTCGGACCCATTCGTTTAGTTAACATGTTGAATCGGTTAAGTGTTTCCCTAATTGACTTAACCCTACCAATCCTGACTTAGCTTTAATTTATTAAAGCACCAACCACTCACATTAGACAGATCTTGTTGTGGTCACTGGATGTGTCGGTCGGTTTCGGGCAGGTTTACCCCACAACTCAGTCTAACCTCGGGTTCTTTTTGGGCTTGATGCGCTAACCACCCACATTAGAAAGGTCTTGTTGTGGTCACTGGATATGCTGGTCGTGCGGTTCCGGGAAGATTTACACCACAACTCAGTCTAAACTCGGGTTAGGCTTATTCGTCTTTTCTAAAATTCATATTTTTCTATATATGTCAAATTTCTTTATGTAGATTAAACTTAATTTAATCATGCCATAATTATCCTTTGATTATGCTCAACATAAATGGTATATCAAATATACCATTTAATGAACAAATTTATGCCATGAATTTTCATATTTCCCATCTCTACCCCCGTGAAACGTACGCATGAATCTCACAAAATGTTGGACTAGCAAATTAGCCCAAACTCATAAACAAAAAGGGGTAATAAACAAGGAACATGAAATAAACATAAAATAGCATACATTTGAACTTGTCATGTTTAACTTGGCATAGAGGTATCATTAACTTTAATTAAATGGGTAAAGGTGAACTTGTGACTAAGTTGGGTCTAATGGTCATGTAAACTTGACAAAGGTCTAGCATGGAAGTTTAACATATAATCACAGTTTTTACCCATAACTTAGCATATAATATTACGTATGTCAAAACATAAGAAAGCTATTATAATCATTTTTTATCACAATTTAGCATGATGTTAAAAACATAAGAGGACTATAATTCCACTTTTACAACATAATTAGCTTCAACCTAACATGAATATACATGAGTGTTGATCTAACATATAAGCGTGTTTTAGATCACAAACTTGCAAATAACCATCGATTTATAGCATGACATGTTTTACCATTTAATTGGCAAAATAAATCCATTACACAAATCATAATAGATTTTAATAACATACAATATGTTCATCACCACAAGCATATAGACATGATTAATATACAACATATTCATCGCCACAAGCATATAGACATGAAATATACAACATATTCATCGCCATAATCATATAGACATGATTAATTACAATGATACTTTAAGATAAACGAGAATCAAATCTTATACATAAGCATCATTTTATATCCCAATTAAAAAATGTCACAATTCAATCGAAAGAATGTTTAAATCAACGTAATAACCAACTTACAAATTAAAAGGAATTCTTGCGTTCGGAAATCTGAATTCTGAAATTGGAGATGCGCGCCTTTGATGAAGATCGTTGAATTAGACTCATTTTAATTTGATTTTAGATGTAAGCTTTTAACTCGCCTTTGAATTGAAAACGGTGACGGCTACTCCAAGTTCTATACTGACGGCATTTCAGTTCTAGGATTATTTTTCTGTGTGTTTTTAGGTTAAGCATTGAGTTATTTATATAGAATTTCAGTTTAATTATAGCCGTCAGATGAACCTAGGGTTAATCACAGCCCCTCAGACCAGATTAGGACCATCCAGAAACCTAATGACTCAGCATCAAGTCATCAGTCGTTCAAAATTCAGATCTGGCCGGGGGCCAGGTCGACCCTAAGGTCGACCCCCAGGTTGACCTCTAGGGGGGAGGTCAACACTAGGGTCGACCCCTTAGTCGACCTGCCTGGGCGGGAATTTTCCCGCCCAGCCCGCTTCTGACTTCTGTTTGAATTTGAATTCGTTTTTTGAGCTATTTGAATTTATTTGAGTTTTCTGGAAACTTCTGACACCTATAACTGCTTCATACGAAGCCCAATTTACACAAACTCGGACTCTCTCTCAATCAGAATTCCGAGACGAACACAATGGCATAACCTGTTTCCCTTAATTCTCACATTTTAAATTAAGTATTCTAGGATTCGTTATTATAACATTAATAGAATGTACGGGGTGTTACAAAAAGGACCTGAGCTGCCAAAGTATAGATCGATATTGTTTGAGTTGATAGTTAAAACACCAAACTATCAACGAGATACTATTGGACCTTTTAACGAGTTAGTTCGAAAAGACCGGGATGGGGACTAGACCCAAAACCACTTCGAAACTAACTATGCGCTTATGACTAACGTGCATGTGTATAAAATGGAGCAGTGAACCCAGCTGATCTTCATAAATGGAAGAACTGCTCGTTGGATATCTCTAGGTCACTCCCGGAGATATTTTGACTTGTGATTCTATCGGAATTGAAATCTTCAAATTACAAGGACTTATCGCTATTGATCCTTAGGGGTGATTCCCGTATAGGATGCGGTAGGAGGGTGCCTTCGGTTCATCCTGTTCCTGGATGACTTGCATGGACGAACGTCTGACAAAGTAGAATAATGTACGTTGATTTTTTACAAATATATCAAGTCTGGTGGTGGAGAAATTCTCTTGCTTAACACCTAGAGTACATTTGTAGACGTCAATTAGTGATTTGGCGGATCTGACGATGTGGCATTCAAAGTGAATGGAAATGTGCTAATATAAAAAGATAAATGTGACCTCAAGCCTCATCAACAGGGAATGGCACAAAATCGGGTAGGCAGCATGGCTATGTGGATCGCACCCATTAAAATGGTATATCATTACCTGATCTGGGGAAATTAAATGCCTTCGGTTGTCCCTTTTTATTTCTATACTATCAGTTCGGTCTGGTGGCCCCCAATAGTGCTAATGATATATTCGGTACTCTCAAGAGAAATGAGGGGCCGGTTATGTGTAGCCGAGTTGCAAGAAATTCTTGTTGAACCCCAACGTATTCATCTTCGGAGGTACATTATCGGAAAGGTGGTCCCATACCTTGCTAGGAAATCCATTCTCCAATAAGAGCCCGCGGTTTTGATTGTATACTATATATGTAGAGCATGAGATGCAAGCGTTCTGCTATATTATTATTTATTTGTGGTTTGATAAACATTATTATAATATCAGAAAAGATATTGATTTCAAAAATGTTTTGGGTTATGGTAAGGTAAAAACAGTCCGTGTTTATGTATGGGCTGGTCTTAGTACTATTAACCTTTTCTCTAAAAAAGGATTTTCAAAGTTAAACAAGTTGTTTGTGTTGTGAATTTATCACTGGAAATATTCCAACTGATCCGGGTGAATTTTGCTTTGCTTCAAATGTGCTCGGGTCAGACCGGGTATATTTCCAGGTTAGAGAGTTATTTCTCGCTGTGACAGACATATGTTGTACTTTGATGATTGGTATGTATATACAGTTTTTTTTGTAAAGAGATTTGATATATTGTATTTATTCGTTCCGCTGTGAGATTCTAATGTGTTCTCCTTTTCTTCTATTCTAACACTTCTTTCTTTCTAATTCTCACCCTCTAACTTCTTTTTATTAACAGTCTGGGTTTTTGGTACTTGGATTTTTAGCAAACAATACAGGATTATGTATTATTGTTAAAAATTCGAGCGTCGAATTTTCTGGGCCATTATAGTACTTTATTCATTGATCTCTACTAAATATATATCTGTTTGGTGGTGGATAATTTATTCTCTTGGTTAACACCCTTCTCTGAGACGTACGAGCTTAGAGGTTATATATTGGTGGAAATCAGTGGTACGGTATGAATTGACAGTGTGGCATGCTGAGATTCAAATGATCAAGGCTTTTGTTGAAAAGCAGAGTCTTGTGGTTGATGATCAAAGCAAAGCTTTAATTAGTATAGCTTTTGTGTAGCATTAATTCACGAGGTTCACACCTTGGTATGAACCAAAAACGGGATGAGTACTTCAGGGAAATGGACATATGTTAGTTTCTAGCTACGAGTAACGTCATGGTATGGAGCCCAGACTATTTACTTATGTGGATGTTGGAAAACTCTATTGACGAAAAGTAAGGTACCTCGGATTTGATACTAGAACTGACCAAAAGGTTCTAGATGGTCGACGTGGCTGACCATTTTGGAGGTTCAATAGAACCAGCTAACATATAGTTTATGGTATTGCCAATCATCGACGGATGACCGGCCCTGTCGCTAACCTAGGGTTCACTACAGGAGATCTTGAGACATTGCTAGTGTGTCTCGAATTGGTTAGGACGATCTCTTTCCTTGGTTCATAGATGGAAACCCAATTTCCAATACGCGATTTTATGATTTAGTTGTAAACCTATACAGCAATGTAATATATACCTGCGCCGCCTATGATTGAAACATTTATATTTGAAGTTGATTTCTTCACTTATAGTAATAATAAAAGACGAAATTTCGTGTATCAAGCATATTTGGCTATTATAAGGGAAAACTCTATCCTCGACTACATTTATTGTGTGATGGGACCTGATTCTTATAATAGCTTCATTTTTCTGTTTAGCATTGCACTGTTGTTTTATGCACTGGTATTCATGGGGGATAAACCCATTCCGTGTTATATGGCATGGTCCCGTTATTTACCTAACTTTAAAATAAAACTAATTACTGTTTTAGTTCTCACACCAGTCCCATGACTGACTAGGAGTTTATTGTTTTAACCTAAACTCTGGGTGCCTATATTTCCACATGGGTAGCTAGTGGTTTTGGTTTTCACGGTTACTTCTTTTCCTAGGATCCTGGATTATAGCTGGAGCTATATTCGGAAAGCTTTGTATCCGTATATCTCTTTCAGTTGTGGTTGTAGAAGATTTACGCTGTACATTATATTTATGTATATATTTTTCCGCCGTTATGTAATTAAATCTCTGATATTTTTCTACTGTAAATTATTTGAACTCTGATATATTCTTGTACTCTGATGCAAATTATTCTAATAACAATGAAATGTATTACTATTTGTGTCTGATGCATCGGGTTCTCAAAGCAATCCAGACTCTTCTGTCTCCTTGGGGATCGAGGAAGTCTGGGTTATCACAATATCTCAAGGGGCCAACCGGAGATTTTAAGTAGTCCTCTAGTTTTATGAAGATCTACGGTCTTCAAATGCTCCATCTCGATCATCGTCTGATATCTTCCTTGATTACGTATTTGCTGGTTGGAATGGTTTCAAATATAAATTCGATCCCGACCTTTTCGTACCAACAATGGATAATTGGCCAGGTATGATAGTCGGTTATTTAACTATCAAATAAACAAACATTCATCCATAAAAATAAAATAAATTTACTGGTTCAGTATCCAGCATCACTTGGCCTCTTTAATAATTAACGAATGGTTTATTTAAACTTCTATATCTTCAGTACTAGGATAACATTTCACTTTTCTTATTTAATATAAGAATATTCAATTATCATCTCACTTCTATTTTATTAGTTCCTCGCTGTGAATTGGTAAGTGAATAAATCTCTCAGTATCAACCCCGAAGGCCGAAACCAACATCAGATTGACACCTCGAAAGTTACTCAACTCAACCAACGTACAATAGGTTCGGATTTAATTAAAAACTACATCCGATTCCTTCTGACACTAGGTATATATTTTACAACATTATAATTAAACCTTGATTCAAATATAAATCAAATATTATAAAAACTTCATTAAAAACTTACTTCAAAACTATTCTAATTATATCTTAATAAAATTCCAACTCTTGTTTTAAAATGCACGCTTTAGGATCGAATCCTTATAACTTATCTCGGCAAACCATTTTAATTCAATTCGGGTTCCCGCTTCGATTCCCATTTCATAAACCTTTAATTTCATTTCATAAATCGTTTCAAAGTTTATAACTTTATTAACTTGTTTCCATAACTGAAATCATTTACGTTACTTTCAAATAAACTTGGTTTGAAATATCTTCGTCCAATCTTAGATTTTATGAAATATAAATAAATAGAATTTCAAGGAGAATTTTACTTAAACCTACTTATATATTATTGTTAATATAAATTTTCTTAAAACTCATTTAAATAGTAATAGGGTTTTTAAGACCTTATACACTTCCATTTTTAGTTCTTGATTATCACTTTGATTGTTATTAAATAAACAATAATCAAATCCTAATATTTTAAAAATGATTTACCATATCATTAACAATTCAGATTAAATTTATTTATAGCAATTTAATAATAAATTCCCATTTAAGCAGTTGATTTATCTAACTTAGCCTAGCTAATTCGTTAATCCATTCCAACTTGTCCTTCCACTTTAAATTAATTAATAATATAATTAATTTAATTAATCTCACTTACTTTGATTATTAATAAATAGTAATCAATCCCAATATAATCCCACTTTAATTGTTTACCAATAAACAAATAATTCTAGTTATTACTCGCTAGGTAAATTTCCGCTCGTTTGCTTTTAAAATCTTATTAAAATAAGAATTTACTTCATAAAAACCATTTAATATTTTATGAACTTAAATAATAAATAATAAAGATTAATCTTCTTTTTTAAATAAACTTTATTTCAAAATAATAGATTTCAAAACTATCTTCAATTATAAAATAAACTTTATAACTTCATTTCTGTTGATCCACTTGACAGTAAATCAATATTCACAAACTGAATTATTTTTAGGCCATTTGCCATCACTTACTCAACCAATATTGTCCATTGGTTAATAATAAACAAAAGTCGAATTTAGATTCAACAATCTGTGATTAGAACAATCATCCAATCAGACTTAAACAATTCATATAATTGTTATATGAAAATAAACAATAAATTTGAGGAATCCAATTGGATCCCTCCAACATATTTTCCCTGCATCCAAATACGTTACTTTAAATAAAACAATCCATTCAATAATATATTATATGTTAAAATAAACATAAAGAATCAATTCAACTGATAACGGTCAATTAAGAATAATAATCCAAGCATCCAATGTAATCTAATAAACATAACCAACAAAGTAAGTTACCCCGTTTGGAAATAATCGTTAAAAATAACGATTGGTTTTGATAAAATTAAAAAAACATTTAATTTAAATTAGTTATGTAAAGATATTTGGCATATGTTTAAACAATCATCAAATTATCCAACCATTAGCAAACATAGCACACAAACATTAAACCCGACTTATATTAAATATAAGTGGGACAACTGAGTGAGTTAAACTCACCTTTGGTTTCCATTCATCGTTTAAACGGCTCGACTCTAATTAAATTAAACTGGCATTTAATTTAATTAAAAATCCCAGTTGCTTCCATCATCGTCCGTTCCAGCACTACAATGAAGTGCTCGCTGATACTGTCCCAACGTCTCCGATCTTGCCAAATTCTGATAATAATAAGAACGTCACAAAACTTTTACGTATTGGTTTTAAACTAAATCTTTACTATATTAATTTATTTTATATGTACACATACATATAATCGGGAAACGGTTAGGCAGTCTTCAACTTAAATCATCATATTATCATTAATTTGGTCATGTTTAATATATATACGGTTAGACATATAAATTTGCTTATGTAAGTAGGTAGATTTAATAAGATACAATTATGCATATCTATATATGGAATACATATTGCACAATATTGCCTTCTCACTTGTTCGATACCATACACTGCACATTTTTTCCTCCCCCCTCCCCCCTTCATTCTGTCCAAACATCAGCCCTTCCCTTTTTTCCTTTTTAATATATATTGCTTTCAAAAGGCTTAAAGCCTTATCCCCCTTCCTAGGCTTGTTCGTTCCCCACCTTCTGCATTTTTCAATCCCATCCGCTACTAACGTTTTTTTAATAAAAGGCCCAGCGCACGGCAAATAATATGACCCACCCGCTTTTAACGTGTACAATATCATCTTCATCCCTAGATTTTGCTCCTCCTATTTCCTGTTTTGAAAACCGCTTCATTCACACCTTCTCTAACCACCACACGTCCATGTCAATGGAGCACCATCACATGTTCGACCTCCCATCCAGAATCTCCACTGCCTGACCTTCCCCTCCGACCACCCCTGGGCCCATCAACGCCAGCCTACGTACCAACAGCAAAGCAAACCCCATCATAAGCCAAACTCCGACCCCACTTCGCCAGTAGTAGCCGCTCCAACATCCTGGCCCCACTGCGAATCCAATGCCACCACCACGAATGACCTCCCCACTGTAGTAAAAACTGGGATAGCTAATATCACCAGTTTCCCCGAAAAACTTGTGTATGATTGTACGAGCTCCTCTTCACTACAGGAACTTAAACGCGAACAGAAATTGTGGGTCAATCCCTTTAAACTGCATGACGAACTCAAGCATGCATGTATCAATTTATAAATATTTGTGGATTATTTCCACCTTTTTTATGTCTCTTATTGCTTTTGGTTAATATTAATGGTTGAAAATGTTGTTTTGGTTTTCTGGGTACACGAAAGCAAGGAATTGGATAACTATATATACATGACTATGGGAGGAAATGCATGATGTCTTTCCTACCTTCGCGTAGCTATGCGGTTAGATGTGTAGAGTTGCAGGCTGTAGTGTCTTGTTCATTCAAGTAGAAAGAAGTTGGTAGCTTTCTTTTTGGTTTCAGAATGTAGGCTTAGCTGTTTGAAAAGAAGCAGCAAAGTGTAGGTTGTCTTCGGTGCAGTATGTTTTCAATAGGATCGAATGAAAGAAAAATAGGCATGTTTAACAGAAAGGAAAAGGTGTAAGCTCGAGAAATTATTAATAGGCGCAGTGCTAAAATTTGAAAAAGAAAATACAAGGCTGTGTTTCCATTTTTGATGGGAGATAGAACGAACGTAGGTAGGTAGACTAATATTAACATAGGTAGGCCACTATATTTTTATTAAGGTTGTTTAACTATTAAGTTATATAATATATTATTTGTGCACTTTGGTGTATAGCTAATAAACTCGTACCGCTATTTATGCCACGGTTAAATATACGCACCGCCAAATATCAACTCCTAAACTAGACAAAAATAAATATACTGATATGGCTTGACGTTGCGGTCCAATGAAATTAATTTCGTTAAAAACAGACTCTGTTTGCCCAGTGACATTATTTTAATTTCAATATATTGATCGGTTCACATTTAATTTGAACGTACTAAAAAAACAACTCCAATTGGCTCCAACTAGAAATCTAGTGATAACTAGTCGTACGTATCCTAATAAAATTCGTTTCATTGAAAACGGTGGCTGTTTGAAAAACGGCTATTTCTAAGGATTATATAATATCGATAAAATATAATTAAATCCCAAAACAACATAATTTATTAATAACTAAATTATTTTTATTGTATATACCCAAATTGTAACAACTCGGAAAATCAGAACCAATTTAAAATTTTATTTTAAGAAAATTTTGTTAGAAAATGCGTCAGAATTTTAAAAAAATCCATTTTTAAATTAAATTATTGAATTAAAATGATTTTTATATAAATTTTATGATGTTATTAATGAATGATTTCAAATTTATTTCTAATAAACAATTTGTAATTAGATAAATGGTGATTTATAACAATTGAATTGTTTATGAATAATTGCATGAACGAATACTTAAAATAGTTAATTTTGATTTGACTCCGCAAATCAATTTATGATTTTAAGTTTGAATTAGGATTTGAACGTAGAGATTTGTACTTGAATTTCTAATTTGTTTAATTTAATTTGTGTTGAAAGATTGAATTAAATTTTAATATTAAATGATTAAATCTGTATTTTAATTTAAAATTTGTTGATTGTAAGATTGCATTTATTAGTGGAAAGCTTAAATCCTAAGATTTAAATGTTAATTGACATAACTCATGTAAGCGCTCGTTTAAAGCATATTCTAAATATACAAAGAGGAAAAAAATAACTTTAAAATATTTCCTCAACTAATATAGATGCCCAGAAGTGAATGCTTCCTGGAAGTCTATTGTTTCCAAATTCTATTATTCAAGAGGAGAATTTATTCTTGGAAATGGTGGTAGTTGGGATAATAGATTATCGTATTTCTGGAAGTCCGTTTTGAATTATTTTGACTTTTTTAATATAGGATGTAAAGTATTAGTTCATTCAGGAAACCTTACCTATTTTTGGCACGATGCTTGGATATCTAGAGTGCCGCTAAAAATTGAATTTAGTAATCTCTTTAATATTAGTAGATTTAAGAATGCCTTAATTAAGGATGTTTACATAGCTGAATTAGACCCTCCGTGGGAATTCTCCTTTGACAATATTCTGGAGGAAGATTTATTAAGACAATTGGCCTTACTTAAAGCCAAGTTAGCATTATACCATGTGGACGTAAATAGAGATTCTATTAGCTGGGGTATGGATAAGAGCTTAGTTTACACTGTTAATTCTATGTATAGTTTTATAAATTTCTCTGGTGTTTCATTATACCCCTTTAAATTCCTATGGAAAACTAATTCAACACCTAAAGCAAAGTTTCTAATGTGGTTGATTGTTCACAAGAAGCTTAATACGATTGAGTTGTTAAAAAAGAAAAATGTTTTTTTTGATATAAAATGTTGTTTTTGTAATACGGGAGAGGAGGTGGTAGATCATTTGTTTTTCTCTTGCTATTTTACCTTTTCTATTTTCAATATGATTATTAGGATTTTTACTTTTGATTGTTTTAATTCCTTTAGTAGTTGTATTGATTATTGGAATTGTTATAGATTAAGATACAATGCCAGACAGAAATACATATTAGATTCTTTAGTAATATTCATAAGTTGGTTCATTTGGGTTGAGAGGAATCAGAGAATCTTTCATTCAATCTCTGCATCTAAGGATAATTTAATCATTAACATAGTAAATTTCTGCTTGTCTTGGATGTCCAATTCGCACTATAAACTATTTGGTAAATTGCAATTTGGGCGCTTTTTGTCAAAGGTAAGATCTAATCTGAGTTTATTCATTTATGTTAATAACTTTTTTAGTTGTAATAGACTGCGTCTGGGATGCTAATTTCTGTTTCGGGTGGATATTCTTCTCTTGTTCGTTTGTTTCTTAAGTCTTTCTCTTTGTACATATATATATGGTTATATGTCTATATATATATATATATTTATATATATATACACATATTATATGGGCATATACTCATATATATATGTGTAAGTTACTGATAATTTTGCTTTAGTTTTTTCAGATTACAGGTTGTAGATGAAACTGTGGAGCTGTTGGAATTGCTGTTTGGATTGACCTTTTTGTGTTGCTTTGGGTATATTAGTATATGTGGAGTAGGGATGTTTGTATTTTTAGTGTTTTGATTCATCATTTGTTATGCTCATAGATTGTTATATGTATGGGAATAGATATACTTCTTATCGGGTGGTGGCCTTGCCGGAATTCGATAATGAAGTATGATGGGTGGTGGCCTTACCGGAACTCATCTATCTATTATCCTATACATTACTATGTGAGTCTATCGTGCCGAGTCTGTATTGGATATTTTGTATTACTTCATTTATATTATATATATGTGTGCTCTCTTCCTATAGGAAGATCACACATCTTTTGCTCAAAAAAAAAATATTTCCTAAACTAGATGTAAATAGCAAGGATGTTATCCTTAAATTCCAGCAATCTTTTGACTACATGCCAAGGAAATAAATGCCTTAGGAACTTTATTAAAATTTATTAATTTATATTGTAATATTGATTGAAAATAATGTCTAGGTTCTAAATAAATTCTGACATATATATATATATATATATATATGTATGTATGTATATATATATGTATGTATGTATGTATATATATATATATTTGGCTATCCTCTTAAATATTTCCCCTGTCAATTAAAAATATAACTTTTAGGAATTCAAAACGTGGATTACATGTTCAAACCTTCATTAATTAGTTAATTCCGAAATGTGAATAGTTGCATCCATTTTTAATGTTCTCCTCTATTTGTTATTTCTTTAATAACTACATCATTCCTCTCCATCAAGATTGACGCGTTCATTTTATTTGTCCTCTCCTTTATATTTACCATGTTTCCTTCTTCTCCTCTTATTTTCTTTTCCATTTCTACCTTACGCAACTTCTCCTTTATTATAGAGTAACGCTTTCCCATTCAATTATTTTTAGAGACAATAAATCATGCATTAACTACATTCCCATTTTCTCTTTTCTTATGTTTTCTTCTGAACCTTTGAATAGGAAATAATCATTAAATAGATTAACACCTCACCCCTATCAGTTAATTTAATTTCTTTGTAACATACAACATATGGATAAACGGTCTTTTTTTTTGAAATAAAAGAAGTAAATAGTATTATTAATATATAAATACCCTAATATACTTGACCCTAATTCCCCATATAGTAGCCGCCGCCCTTTTAAACAAATCAATGGCCACCTTCTTCAATAATTCGATCTCGCTTTTCTTCCAATCCTATCAATGAATTTCGAAAATTATAAAGGCAAAATCGAAGAACTTCACGAGACCGACAAATCCAACAGTTGTGTTTGATTTTCAATTGCCAAATCGTGAGAATTTAGAGCATGAACGTGCTCCGTTCGAATGCATTTATCCACGTAAGGGTGGACGAGTTGGGAACCGTGCTAGGAGATGGTGGCTTCTGCGTAGGTGAACGACGTTGAGGCTTCAGATCGGTGGCTACAGTATGGAACTGACCAGAAGGATTTTGGAGCTAGTTGATATTTTGATCAAATTAAACATCATTAATTTGATTAAAATAATCATTTTAATCGATTTCTGAAACCGATCAAGGTGAGAACTCTCTCACTAAATTCTCTTGTACAATTATTTATTTTATATAAACTGCCATGATTTTTATCAGTATTTAACCGTCACAAATATTTGTTCGCTAAAAATATTATCTTTAGCTTATATGTGAGATCTCTTATTTAAATTAAAATTAATCGTTATTGCATTGAGAAATTTATTTATATACGCTGTAAAAAATTCATATTGGTGTTGTACGAGATTTGAATTGGTTGATTTTGGTTGTGACGATATATAGGATTGAATTAGGTAAAGAAAATTGTTAGAATTGTTCATAAAATAAAAATATTCTTTTTATTGTATATATAATCATGAAAATTGCTAGAATTGTTTGTGCAATGAAAATTGTTTGAATTGTTTGTACAATAAAAATATTCTTTTTATTGTATATATAATCATGAAATTTTTTAGAATTGTTGTTTTACAATAAAAATATTCTTTTTATTGCACATGTTAATGATAGAATTGTTTTACATTAAAATATTCTTTTTATTGTAAATGTTAATGATAGAGCTATTTTACAATAAAAATATTCTTTTTATTGTACATGTTAATGATAGAATTTTTATACAATAAAATATTCTTTTATTGTATATGTTAATCATAAAAATTTGTTGTATGAATAAAATTCTTTTTTTATACATATGAAACATAGGAATTGTTGTATAAAAAAATTCTCTTTTTTATTTTTACATATGAAGCATAGGAATTGTTGTATAAATTAAATTCTCTTTTTATTTGTCATATGAAGCATAGAGAATGGTAGACAATAAAATTTTCTTTTTATTTGTCATATGAAACATAGAAAATGGTAAACAATAAAATTCTCTTTTTATTTGTCATATGTGTTGGATCTAGATTAACCCTAGAGGAGGGGTGAATAGGGTTTATCATAGTTTTTCGCTGAGTTAAAAATCTGACGGGATATTAAAAAATAAACAGGTCACAGAATGCAACAAAAATAAAAAAGTAGAAAGGAAATAACACAGAGAGATACCCAGCTTAGGCAAAACCCTGCCTACTGCTACATTCCTAAGGTTTCTACTAGGTGATAGAACAGATCCCGCTTACAAGACAATGTAAACTCACACTCCCTGCTCCTGTACTAACCCTACGCTCAAAACCCTTGACTGGTCTAATCCTCAAGATCAGATTTCCCCTTATTACAACACCGTAGCCAGTAAACCCTAGATTTTACAGACTCTAGTAAACTGCCAGTTAACACCCTAACTGGTTTCCCCTAGTTTTTACAGACCCTGGAACTGTTCAAATCGTTTTACAAAAAAAACAAATTTAAGAACAACAAAATTTAAAATAAAACCCTAGCCTTTATAAAGGAAAAATTAATCTCCCCTTTGTAACTTGACTTGGCCAATCCACTTCACAAATCGTTGTGCCCCTTCTTGTCTTTGTCCCGATCGTATTCTCTTCTAAATATTAGAAATGGTGGCAGGAGATTGGGAAATTTTAGGGTTTCATCAAATCCCCTAAATCGAATCGTGATTAAATTGCTTATGCTTCGAAAGATCTCTGAAGCTTGAATTGCGTTGATCCTCGTTGTCACGATTTGGGGTTGCTCTTCCTCTCGATCGAAATCTTCAGAAAATTTGTGAGTGGATTTGATTTTTAATTTCTCTACTCTTTGAATTTAGTTATGATGGATTTTGATACGCTCTGCGATGATGAAAGCGGTGTATAAATAGGGCTAATTAAACCCTAACAATCTCTAATTTCAATTGAATTGGCTTGCTTGATTTTGCTCGATTTCCTCTTTTGAAAATGTTATTCTCGTTTTTTTTTAAAAAAACTTTCTTGATATACATGAACGAATCTGGATATTAAATAGCCCCTTGTGTGAATGATTCTTGACGGTTGTCTTGATTTGAATCCGAGAATATTTCTTCCTATTGCTAGAATGTTACCTTGCGTGATTTCCTCTTTTGCCTTGAATAAAAAAATGAATTGCTTTGCTTTGAAAAACATATGAGAATTTTTGGTCTTTGAAAAGGACATTTGCATTTCAGGAAACAAATCTCGAAATTGATTTTGATGAATATTTGGAAAGATTTAAAACTGCTTTCTTACCACTAGTTAATTTGCACATAAAATCTGGAAACCAATTATATTTGCCAAAAATCATTTCCTGATCGATCCCATATATGTTACTGTGATTGCCAATACAGAATCCAGCAAGGCTTTTAAAACATTCCTCAATAAACAAAATTACTTGAAAACTTATTGTGGCACTGGCACTTCATCACTGCTGCTTTGTGTTCCACATGTATGTGGATTTTCACTTGTTGAGTTGCACACATGCTTTACTACTGTGTGCAACAAATCATGAACCATGTATGAATTGTAGTTCCATGTATCACTAAGCTTCATTTTAGTTGTGTTGCCACTTCTTCACATTAAAACTGAATTTTGCAAACTGCTGCCTTACTTCTCATGTTGGCTACACCACCTTGGTTGTATATGCTGAACCAACATTGATACATGATCACATAGTTGTTGCTGAGCTATATAGTTGTACATCACCATCCATGCCATCTAGCTTCACCATCTATGCTTATGCTCATCCATGTAAATGAACTGTCACTTTAAGTAGTTTGTGTTGATCCCATGTACCATCTTGTTGCACCATTCATATGATGTGTCATCAATACATGATGCTCCGTAGTTTAATCATACTGCATATCCATGTTTGTGTATGAGCTTCAATGCATTGATCTTGCATCTTTGTCCAGTCATGATAGAGCATGTTTTATGCACTGTCTCTTGAACTTGTTGAGCCTGTGCTTGGCCTTGCTTAGAAACTGTTTACTATATTTATAACTTGTTGCAAGCCTTGCACTGCTTGTTTTTACCCTGGCATGTGCTTTCATTCATGTGAACTGTAAGTTGTGTACCATGTGTACATTATCACCATCCATTATTGTTGCATCATTGTATATTGCACACTTGTGTTCACCCATGCTTTACCATTGTTGTTCTGATATGCCACCATACATGTTTGTGCGCATGTTACATTCCCATGCAGTCTTTCCAAAACTTATCTCGCTTGTACATGTATGCTTCTGTCCTATCTTGGCAGACCTGTCTTCATATTTGCCTTGTCCATTTTGAGTTGATTTTCATTCATCTTGCTGCTCCATTTATGTTTTTGAGTTGCCTCGACCATATTACTATTGTTACACAAAGTTGAGATGGTCCGCCTACTCCTCAGTTGCACACTGGATTGGTGAGGCAGTGCACATGTGTATATATATACGCGTGTGTATGCAGCCATTCAGAAAATACTCTTGTCCCTGCACTGAAATATTTTGTATATACACTGACTGCCTTGTGGTATTTATAGTGTATCACTGTGAATATCACAAGCTATCTAGACATAGACTGATGGATTAATAAATCAGGTCGAGTCATGAAAAATGATGAGAAACATACCAGAAAACTGAGGCAAATAAAAAAAATTAAAATTAAAATTATATCTGCAAGAGTTTAAAATTATTTGTGTTCTAGATATTGTGTGTCTGTATCTGTATATGAGAGGTGTAGATGACTGGACTGACTGAAGGCTGTGAAGACAGAAGATAGAAGAAAACAGAGTGTCAGTGTGTGTCTGTATATATGGAATGTAAAATGAGTGAAAAGACTGTATAATCGAGTGTCAGAGTGAATGTCTGTATAATTGAGTGTGAGTGTTGTAGAGAGGAACTATGTACTGAAATTGAATGTATTGAAATGTGTATTAGTGATGTATATGCAAATAGTGGAGTTGTAAATCTGTACTATTTAAATATTGAAATAAAATATTATATTCAAATAAAATACTGTGTGAATGTTTAAATTTATGTACAGTTGTATTTTATTTAAATAGAAATATTATATTCCTGTCTGTTGTGAAGTATACCAGTACAGTTACAAACACATTTAATAAGAAAATATATTTGGTTGTAATCATCAAACAAAAATCATATAATTGTGTATACAACAACGCTATATAAAACAGTCTCCCCCTTTTGATGATGACAAACAAATATTAAGATTTTGAATCCAATAAATGTGTTTAAGAATGAAGAATTGAACTCCCCCTATTTGAAAGCTCCCCCTACAATAGAAACTCCCCTTATAATTGTGCATGAGTGAAATGGATGAATAATAATGAATTTTCGAAAGTAAAAATATTTATAAAATATTCACTCATAAATCAAAATCTCAACCCATTCTCCCTATTTTGTTATCATCAAAAGGATTCAGAATTTAAAATATAGATGAAAAATGACTAACAAATATAATATCAGCTTAAGAGGAAGAACGGTCATCATAAATCTCAGTCAGTCAAACAAAAATCATAATAAACTGAGAATAGGTGGAACATTTCACATTGTAGAGAATGATGGATTTACGATGAAATTTATATATAATGGAGAGCGTTCAAAAGTATATATTTCCTATTATTTTCAAAAGAATTTTATAAAATTGAAGCACAAAAACAGTGATGAAATTGGAATATAATTATAAATTCAATTTAAGTGATAAAATCGAATAATCTCAAATCCCAATAGCTATCAATCAACAAATCATAATACGTCATAAGATTTCAACACATTTCACAAATAGAAGATGGATTGATAGGCTGGTTTTTATACACAAAGGAAAATTTCAGATAAATTTCAATTTATTCAAATTTTTTTTTTTAATTTAAGAGCACACTGACCATGCATAACTAGATCTTGGATTTTTAAATGAGATCAGTTGCAGCTTAAATATAAGTAATCTCATAACGATGCATAACCAGAGCTTAGATTTTTAAATGAGGTTAGAGAAACACTTATGAATATTATATTTTTATTATTTTCAGCTCCAAAATGAAAAAATTCTCAGCATATAAAACCAATATGGATGATAGAAATGTGATAGGTACAGAAATGGTTTGTGAAATAAATTTCTAAATTAATCATATTATGAAATATGATCAACTGTACCGGAATCGTTGAAAATTTTCAATTATCACTAATTCTGAATAATAACATAGTCCCATTTCTATCACAAATATTTCCACTGTTTATTCAGAAAGATTTTAAAACATATTAACTCTCCACATTAATATAAAATTATCATGGATGGCAGAGTGATGATAGATAAAGGAGATGGTCGTAAAATAATTGCCAATTCAAAGATACTATAATAAACGTTCAACCATCATGAAAAATTTAAATAAAATCTCCTCTTGGTGTGAAAGATACTGCAGTCATAATTCATCACAATTTCAAAATCTGATAATAATTTTGATGAATTATAAATACAGTTCGGCTTGGTTATTGATTTCAATTTCCAAATGAATAATCAATAAATAATTTTAAAATTGAAAATCGATTACAAGAGGGAAATGAAAGATCTATACGAGACATGAGAGATTAAAAATATATATAGCTAAAACAAATTCAGCAGTTCTAAACTGATACCACTTGATGTCTCTATTAATGAGGATTGTAACAAGACACTGGAGACAAACAAGGATATCACAGACAAAAGAATTTTAAGCACAAAGCCTAAATAGACAAGACTAACAAATCAGGCAGTTTTATCAGAGCAGCAAATAGTTCTTCTCAAAATAAGCAGTCACTTAAAGCATTTTCACAATAGTATCAGAGCAGAACAAAATTAGTTTCAAAACACACTTGTCAAGACATTTCTGATGGTCACATAATATGGTTCATGATCCAAGATTGAAAATATAGTTTATTTTAAATCATTTGAAGGAATATGAAAATATCATGATTCAATGAATCAATCACACCAAATTATAAATTTCAGATTCGAGATGTGTGTGTAATTCAAGAAATCAATAATTTCAAATGATTTTCAAAAAATGAATATTTAAATCAAATAATCATGAAATGACAGTAAGTTTCAAGGATGAGATTTTTTTTAAAGATTTTTCAACAAATTTTTCTAACAATCACACAGGAAAATTTTCAAATTAATTACATCAAGAGTGAGTAATATTTCATGATCCAAAAATAATGGTTTATTCGAAATCACTTGAACAAATGTAAATCATAAGATACAATGAATCAATCACACAAGATTAATAATATCAGTTTTGAGAGGTGTGTGAGATTCAAAATATCAAAAATTTCAAATGATCTCAAATAAACAAATGTATAAACCAGATGATCATGAATAATAGTGAATTTCAAGATGTAAGCAATGATTCAAGACATTTCAAAATATCCAAGCCAATCTGAAAATCAATGAAATTTTCACAACTAAGAAGTAGTAGTGTGATGTAATGAGTATAATATTTCATGCTTTTTTAAATTGATTTAGAAGAAACTCAAAACAGCAGAGGTATGTGAAATTCCCTTAAACTTTCAGGTCTTCAAAAATTTAGAATTCTTATTAAAAGTGTTCAAGATATGACAAGAATACATCAACACTGTTATGAGTTCAGAAAACAGAAAATAAACCTCAAAAACAATTACAGAAATTAACAAGTCTAAACTCAAGATCTGGAAGTGATTAAAAACATCAGAGTTTTATTCAAATGAAGCAGATTTCCAGAGAAATATGAATTTTGCAATTGGAAGTTAATAAAGTCCAAGAAGTTACAATGATATGACAGCAACAAATCAAAACAAAAAATAGAAGGGGTAGAAGAAGAAATAAACAAAGGAAAAATAAAACAGAAATTATTTACAAAGATGAGTCTAGAGATCATACCTGAAATCAGTGTAAACCAGAATCTCTAACCCATCAGATGTGGCTAAGGAACTGTGAATGAGTCTGTAATATGTAGCAGTTTGAATCCAGTTTTTCTTTAGCAATGCAGTTCCTCAGCCTCCTTCAGTACCTAACTGTTAAGAGGATTGAGTGGTCTAACAAAAGCAGTAAAACCACTCACAGTTGTGTTCACATCTTTCGGTACCCAAACCTGTTTGTATAACAATCCATTCGAATCTACTTTCGTACCTTTGGGAACCTAGATCTGTTTGAATTTAACAAGGTCCGAATTATTTTCTTTCGGGATCCAAGATTGTTCAAATGGTTTGTTATAAAACAAATTAACATCTCGTTTGTGATTCAAAAATCTTTTAGAGTTTAAATTTTTAGAACGACTCTTTCCAAAGAAATTTGAGGGATTTTTAAAATCACACGAATTCAAATTTTCAAAAAAATTTGTTTTCCCAAAACCAAGACCTCGTTTATATCCAACTAAAAACTTGTTCTGTAACAGCATATTCAACGATTTTTCCCTATTAGAAAATTATCCAAAGTTGATTCTAATCGTTGAATTTTGGATTTAAGATCTGAATTTTATTTTATCAAATTTGAACAACGATTAATGTTGATCTTTCTCCTTTCAGTATCATTTTGTTTCAAAAACAAATTTTCGTTTTTAAGAAGTTCGATTTTGATCTTGGACTCAAAGATTATAGATTCAAATTTAATTTGTTTTTCAAATTCAAGTTTCTTGAAATTTTCAATCTCTTTTTCCAACTGATTTAAAATCAAATCACTTTTCAACAAGCTTTCTTTTTCGGTATGTTTGGAATTTTTGATGGCCTTAACATTATTAAATTCTTTTTGCAAAGAATTGTTTGTACCTTTTAACTCAATCTCATTATCTTTTAAAATAAGAATTTCTTCTTCGAGCTTTTGAATCTTTTTATTGAGATGAACGAGATCAGTTTTCAATTTCAAACAATTTTCACAATCAGAATTTTCTAATTTTATGACTTTCGTAAATTTTGATTCCAAACAGTTAATTTTGCTATTCAACTTGTGATTTTTAGATTTTAAAGATTTGTGTTTACGATGGAGTTTATCAATGATTTTTGTTAAATTAGTACACATATAAATCAAATCTTCATATGAGAAGCTTTCAATCTCATTGTTTGTTGAGTCTCCATCGTCTGATCTACTTGAATCTTCATTTGTTTCTTCTCCCGAGCATAGATCTGAATCTGAATTGATCATTTTAGGTTTTGAGTTGCTGTTGTCAATTTGTCCATACTTCATATTGAGAGTATTCCAGATTTCCTGCGCAGTTAAACAATGGGTGATAAGGCTATATTGAACATCATCAATATAAGAGTATAAGATGTGAATAGCACAAGAATTAAAACCAATATCATTTCTACTAACCATATCATATCCATTAATAGCAGTATCCCAACATTTAATATCAACATATTTTAAATATAACTCCATTTCTAATTTCCAATTTAAAAAATCTATACCATTAAAAATGTTTGGAATGTGGCTGGACTGACTCTCAAAGGGCTGACAACTAGGATCCATGATTTACTCTAGAGTTAACAGAATACCTGCTCTGATACCACTTGTTGATCTAGATTAACCCTAGAGGGGGGTGAATAGGGTTTATCATAATTTTTCGCTGAGTTAAAAATTTGACGGGATATTAAAAAATAAACAGGTCACAGAATGCAGTAGAAATAAAAAAGCAGAAAGGAAATATCACACAGAAATACCCAGCTTCGGCAAAACCCTGCCTACTGTTGCATTTCTAAGGTTTCTACTAGGTGATAGAACAGATCCCGCTTACAAGACCACGTGAACTCGTACTCCCTGCTCCTGTACTAACCCTACGCTCAAAACCCTAGACTGATCTAAGCCCGTAGATCAGATTTCCCCTGGTTACAACCCCATAACCAGTAAGCCCTAGATTTTACAGACTCTAGTAAACTGCCAGTTAACACCTTAACTGGTTTCCCCAAGATTTTACAAACTCTAGAACTGTTCAAATCATTTTACAAAAAAACAAATTTAAAAAAAAAAACCCTAGCCTTTGTAAAGGAAAAATTAATCTCCCCTTTGTAACTTGACTTGGCCAGCCCACTTCATAAATTAGTTGCGCCCCTTCTTTTCTTTGTCCCAATCATATTCTCTTCTTGATATTAGAAATGGAGGCAGGCGATAGAGAAATTCTAGGGTTTCTTCAAATCCACCAAATCAAATCGTGATTAAATTTCTTGATGCTTTGAAAGATCTCTGAAGCTTGAATTGCATTAATCCTCTTAGTCACGATTTGGGGTTGTTCTTTCTCTCGATAAGAATCTTCAGAAAATTTGTGAGTGAATTTGATTTTTAATTTCACTGCTCTTTGAATTCAGTTGTGATGGATTTCGATACACTCTGCCAATGATGAAAGTAGTGTATAAATGGGGCTAATTGAACCCTAATAATCTCTGATTTCGATTGAATTGGCTTGCTCTGATTTTGCTCGATTTCCTCTTTTAAAATGGTATTCTCGTTTTTTTTTAAAACTTGCTTGATATACATGAACGAATCTGGATATTAAATAGCCCCTTGTGTGAATGAATCTTGACTGTTGTCTTGATTTGAATCTGAGAATATTTCTTCTTATTGTTGGAATGTTACCTTGCGTGATTTCCTCTTTTGCCTTGAAAAAAAATGAATTGCTCTGCTTTCAAAAACATATGTGAATTTCTGGTCTTTGAAAACAACATTTGCATTTCAGGAAACAAATCTCGAAATTGATTTTGATGAATATTTGGAAAGATTTAAAACTTCTTTCTTGCCACAAGTTAATTTGCTCAAAAAATCTGGAAACCAATGATACTTGCCAAAAAACATTTCCTGATTGATCCCATATAGTTACTGTGATTACCAAAACAGAATCCAGCAAGGCATTTAAAATTTTCCTCAATAAATAAAATTACTTGAAAACTTGTTATGGCACTGGCACTTCATCACTGTTGCTTTGTGTTCCACCTGTATGTGGGTTTTCACTTGTTGAGCTGCACACATGCTTTACTACTTTGTGCAACAAATCATGAACCATGTATGAATTGTAGTTCCATGTATCACTAAACTTCATTTCAATTATGTTGCCACTTATTCACCTTGAAAACTGAATTTCGCAAACTGCTGCCTTCTCATGTTGGCTACACCACCTTGGTTGTATATGCTGAACCAACATTGATGCATGATCACATAATTATTGCAGAGCTATATAGTTATACATCACCATCCATGCCATCTAGCTTCACCATCTATGCTTATGCTCATCCATGTAAATGAACTGTCACTTTAAGCTAGTTTGTGTTGATCCCATGTACCATCTTGTTGCACCATTCATATGTTGTGTCATGAATACATGTTGGTCCATAGTTTAGTCATACTATATATCCATGTTAGTGTATGAGCTTCAATGCATTGATCTTGCATGTTTGTCCAGTCATGATAGAGCCTGTTTTATGCATTGTCTCTTGAACTTGTTGAGCTTGTGCTTGGCTTTGCTTAAGAACAGTTTACTTGTTTACTATATTGAAAACTTGTTGCATGCCTTGCACTACTTGTTTTTACTCTGGCATGTGCTTGCATTCATGTGAACTGTAAGTTATTCACCATGTGTACATTATCACCATCCATTGATGTTGCATCATTGTATATTGCACACTTGTGTTCACCCATGCTTCACCATTGCTGTTCTGATCTTCCACCATACATGTTTGTGTGCATGTTACATTCCCATGCAGTCTTGCCAAAACTTATCTCACTTGTACATGTATGCTTCTGTCCTATCTTGGCAGACCTGTCTTCATATTTTCATTATCCATTTTGAGTTGATTTGCATTCATCATGCTACTCCATTTATGTTTTTGAGTTGCCTCGACCATATTAATATTATTGCACTGAGTCGAGATGGTCTATGTGGCTACTCCTCAGTTGCACACTTGATTGGCGAGGTAGTGCACACGTGTATATATATACATGTGCGTATATGCAGCCATTCAAAAAATATTCTTGTCCCTGCACTGAAATATTTTGTATATACACTGACTGCCTTGTGGTATTTACAGTGTATCACTGTGAATATCACAAGCTGTCTAGACACAGATTGACGGATTAATAAATCAGATCGAGTCATGAAAAATGATGAGAAACACACCAGAAAACTGAGGCAAATAAAAAAAATTTAAAATAAAAATTATATCTACAAGAGTTTGAAATTATTTCTGTTTCAGATACTCTGTGTATGTTTCTGTATATGACATGTGTAGATGACTGGACTGACTGAAGGCTGTGAAGACAGAAAACAAAGTGTCAGTGTGTGTCTGTATATATGGAATGTAAAATGAGGGAAAAGACTATATAATCGAATGTCAGAGTGAACGTCTGTATAATTGAATGTGAGTGTTGTAGAGAGGAACTATGTACTGAAATTGAATGTATTGAAATGTGTATCAGTGATGTATGTACAAATAGTGGAGTTGTGAATCTGTACTGTTTAAATATTGAAATAAAATATTCTATTCAAATAAAATACTGTGTGAATATTTAAATTTCTGTACAGTTGTATTTTATTTAAATAGAAATATTATATTCATGTCTGTTGTAAAGTATACCAGTACAGTTACAAAAACATTTAATAATAAAATATATTTGGTTGTTATCATCAAACAAAAATCATATAATTGTGTATACAACAACGTTATATACAACAATATGAAACATAGAAAATGGTAGACAATAAAATTCTCTTTTTATTTGTCATATGAAACATAGAAAATGGTAGACAATAAAATTCTCTTTTTATTTGTCATATGAAGCATAGAAAATGGTAGACAATAAAATTCTCTTTTTATTTGTCATATGAAACGTAGAAAATGGTAGACAATAAAATTCTCTTTTTATTTTTCATATGAAACATAGAAAATGGTAGGCAATAAAATTCTCTTTTTATTTGTCATATGAAACATAGAAAATGGTAGACAATAAAATCTCTTTTTATTATTTGTCATACGAAACATAGAAAGTGGTAGAAAATAAAATTCTCTTTTTATTTGTCATATGAAACACAGAAAATGGTAGACAATAAAATCTCTTTTTTTTATTTGTCATATGAAACATGGAAAATAATCTCTTTTTTTATTTGTCATATGAAACATAGAAAATAGCAAACAATAAAAATCTCTTTTTATTTTATTTGTCATATGAAACATAGAAAATGGTAGAAAATAAAAATCTTTTTTTTATTTGTCATATGAAACATAGAAAATGGTAGACAATAAAAAACTTTTATTTTATTTGTCATATAAAACATAGAAAATGGTAGACAATAAAAATATTCTTTTTATTGTACATATAAATCCTGAAAATTGTTAAAGTTGTTAGACAATAAAAATATTCTTTTTATTTTATATATAAATCATGAAAGTTGTTAAAGTTTGTTATACAATAAAAAAATTCTTTTTACTGTACATGTTTATAATAGAAATGATAGAATTTGTTATAGAATAAAAATATTCTTTTTATTGTAACATGTTAATCATAGAAATTGTTATACAATAAAAATATTCTTTTTATTGTAACATGTTAATCATAGAAATTGTTGTACAATAAAAATATTCTTTTTATTGTAACATGTTAATCATAGAAATTGTTATACAATAAAATATTCCTCTTATTGTAATATGTAAACATAGAATTTGTCAAGAATTGTTATACAATAAAAATATTCTTTTTATTGTACATGTGGAACATAGAAAAATTAGTTATACAATAAAATTACTTTTTTATTGTATATATATGAACCACAGAATTGGACAAAAATTAGTTATACAATAAAAAAAATTATTGTATATACATGAATCATATAATTGGACAAAATTGGTTAGACAATAATTTTGTTTTATGTATATTTAGATTCATTATTAAAAGAATCATGATTAGAAAAAATGTTGAAACATTAAAAATGATACTTTTTAATGTATAGTTACATTCATTATTAAAAGAATCATGGTTAGGGAAAAATGTTGAAACATTAAAAATGATAATTTTTAATGTATATTTAAATCCATTATTAAAAGAATCATGTTAAGGGAAAAATAGTTAAACACTAAAACTAACATTTTTAATAAAATGATTCATTAATAAATTGACATGTTGAAATTGTGTAGAGATTAAAAGGGACATTTTTAATGTTTATATAGTTTCATTAAAGAATGACATTTTACATGTTTATTTAGATAAAAAGGATTACATGTTAAAATAGGATTTATAATCAAAAGTGTTACATTTAACATCTTTGTTTAGATAAGAAGAATTACATGTATTGGTTCATTAAAATGTAATCACTTACATGTTAGCAAAGTAGGAAAATTGTTTATATGTTAATATATGTTTTGTTTGTTGAAAACATCACTTTTAACATGTTAGTGAAATCATCAAACGATTTATATTTATATTTATATATAAATATAAATTAAAATTAAACGAATCGCGCGCAGTAGTTCGCGTTTCGGAATTGTAACTTTAAACAATTATACCAAAAGATCTGACCGTTGTATTTTCGCAAAACTGGAATCGTTAGGTTTGCTTTGTAAAGATCTTTCCAACGATATTAAATTTTGTTAAAATCCAACGGTTAGATTTTGAGAAATGTGTAATTCAAATTTGGATAAAAACAGCGTCCGAGCCACGTAACGACCTGAAGTGTCATTAAATTAAAATGGGCTATTTTTATATAAATAAAAATAGTGATAAATCGTTATAAAAGAATATTAACGATATTAAATGATTTGAATTATATATATTTGAGAATTATTTGAAAAGATCGAGTTCAATCTCATTTCAAATAATTATACGATGATTTAAATCGAAGACGTTGAAGATGGTGGTTGAAGACCAGCGATCTTCACATCGAATGGACAACTACTGATGCCTTTGGTTAGAGTTGTTGCCTTGAAAGGGTTACGGAGGTAGTTGTCCGGACGTACTTGTTGATTGTTCGGAAATGCGAGAACCTCTCTTCCGTATTGGACATACGAGACGAGGAATAAGGTATCTCTGGTTTCGTTCAGACCCAGAACGGACTTGTAAATGGATGTGTGTCTGACATTGGATTTCGTTTTATGTTAATCGATTTCTATTAAATATATATCTGTTTGGGGGTGGAGAATTTATTCTCTTGCTTAACAGCCTTCACTGAGACATACGAGCTTAGAGGTTATATATTGATAGACATCAGTGACATGGCGTGGATTGTCAATATGGCATGCTAAGATGCAAATGATCAAGTCTTTTGTTGAAAAGCAAAGCCTTATGGTTGACGATCAAAGCACAACTTATTTAAGCATAGCTTTGTGTATAGCGTTACTTCGCGAGCCTCACACCCGGTAGGAGCCAAAAATGGGATAAGGGACCCAAGGAGTGCATGTGTTTCTTTCTAGCTAGAAGTGGTGTCATGGTATGGAGCCCTGAGACGACCCCAAACCCCATACTGACGGTGGCAAGGGTAATCCTTGGAATATAACACAGAAACTGATAATAGCAGAACAGAATAAAATAAATACACCAGATAATGCACAATAGAATATACTGGATAAACGAAATCATCAGAGTTACACAGTATATAGGATCATACTTAGTACAAATACAGTTCAGCTATACATAAGTGTCTACAGCGTAAAAACAAACATAATGTACAAAAGGAGCTGAACAACATAAAAAGAGATAAATGATAGAATCCATCTTCAGCTCCAGCTATCCATAATGAGCCAACTAAACCTGAATACAAGGCTGTCCGGGTAGAAAAAGGGGCACCCGAGTTTGAAAGTGAAACAAACTACGAGTCAGCCATGGGACTGGTATGAGAAATCTACTCAACACATTTATAATATGGCTAATCACAGGACCACGCCACTTTCGTGGAACGGTTTTACTCCATTGGATTGCCAGTGCTTTAAAACAAATCTTTCTTTTAAACATCGCAATGCTTTTTAAAAAAATGAAGCCATTATAAGACTCAGTTCCCATCACACAATGAAACGCAAACCGGAGGATAGAGTTTTTACCTTATAACGGCCAAAATATGCTTGATACGAATAAAACAAAAGCAATTTGATATTATTACAAGTGTTTATATGTTTCAAAAACAATTTCAAATCATAACTATCAATCATAGACGGCATTAATGCCCCATACCACTATGTCGCCATATATAGGTATACAATCAAAACCGCACAATCACGTATTTGGAAATTGGATCTCCGTCATGAATCAAGGCAAAAGATAGTCCTTATCGACTTCGTGACTCTCTAGCCCGATCCACAGACAAGGGCGCAGGCAAGCCTTGGAGCGACAGGGCCGGTCCACCGATGTGGATTATTATGCCTAAACAATACGTTTCCCCGCCCTTTGGGGCGTAAACGAGCCAACGAATGACTCCATCGGACCCGGATCGTCCGATCAAACCGAGGCGCCTCGCAACAGCAACAACCACATAAGTCAAACTCGTCAGGGCGTGTAAAACCACTGATGCCACTTCTAACTAGAAAGAAACGCATGCCCTCCCTGAGGTTCTTCTCCCGTTTCTGGCTCATACCGGGGTGTGAGGCTCGCGAATTCACGTTGTACACAAAGCTACGCCACGCAGGCGGTGCTTTGATCATCACCACAAGACTTTTCTTTTCAACAGAAGCCCTGATCACTGCATCTTAGCATGCCACACAGGCAATTCACACCGTGCAACTGATGGCTATCAATCACACAGGATAAATTCCAATGTCAGACACACTGTCCATTTGCAAGTCCGTTCTGGGTCTGAACGAAACCGGAGGCACTATATACCTCGCAAACCCATTGATCATCACGTACGTCTGGACGATCACCACTCATTATCCGTATTTCGGGATGCCTCCCAATAAGGACGTCGGTTACCATCCAAACGAGGTGATTATCTCCGGTCTTCGACCACCGTCTTCATCTTCGATTTCTTATCGTCGATTCAGTTATTCAGAATGGGATAAACCTGGTCTTTCTGAGCAACTCGTGTATATAATAAACAAGTGCAACACTAACATACACACGCATCATTTCAATTCATTAGTCACTAACCGTCAATCAGTAAGAGAACGATTTCCCAAATATTAACCCCGAAGGCCGAAACCAACATCAGATCAACACCCAGGAAACCATTCGACTTAGCCAACCTTCAGTTAATTTCTAAATTTCACATCCATATTGTTTATAATATTTTATAATGATTTATCGCTATTTTTATTTATTTTAAAATAGCCAATTTATTCAAAACGACGCTTCGGGCCATAACGCGACTGTGGCGTTGTTTTTCTTCAGATTTGATTTACACATATCTGAAAATCTAACCGTTGGATCTTCACAAAATTTATTTCATTAGAAAGACCTATCAAAACGTATCCAACGGTTCTAGTTTCGGGAAAATCCGATGGTCGGATCTCCCGGTACAATCGTTTGAAGTTTCGATTTCAAAATACGAATGCAGCGTCGTTATTCGATTATAAATAATTATATATATATATAATCGATTCTGGCGCTGTTTTTCTTCAGATTTGAATTAAACATTCCAGACAATCCAACCGTTGGATTTTTACAAAGTTGGTGCCGTTGGAAAGATATTTCCAAAGTGAACCCAACGGTTGCGATTTCAGGAAAATCTGATGGTCGGATCTCCCGTACTAATCGTTTGAAATCATGGTTTCAAAATACGAACTGCAGATTCGTTATTCGATATATTTCGATTCTATATATATATATATATATATATATATATCAATTCTTCGATTTCAAAACTATATTCTTTCCATACATTTGATAAAAATGATATTTTTATCTAACTGGCTTCTATTTCAACACTTCACTATTTTTACCAATTCATGTATATAATAAAAATGTGATTTTTAATGTAAAACAATTTATTTCAAAACACGACTATTTTATATAGTTAATATAGGTGGTAAAAATAGGATTTTTATTATAAAACAATTTATTTCAAAACAATATTATTTTATACATTTCATATTGATGTTAAAAATGGGATTTTTATTATAAAATAATTTCTTTCAAAATATGAATACCATTCAACACATGAATTTCAATTCAATGAATGAATTTCGATTCAACACATGAAGGTTTTCTATAGTTTGTATATATCGATAAAAAGGTGATTTTTATATTTAAAACACGAATACCATTCAACACATGAATTTCAATTCAACGATTGAATATCGATTCAACACATGAAGGTTTTCTATAGTTTCTATATATAGATAAAAATGTGATTTTTATATTTAAAACACGAATACCATTCAACACATGAATTTCAATTCAACGAATGAATATCGATTCAACACATGAAGGTTTTCTATAGTTTATATATATAGATAAAAATGTGATTTTTATATTTAAAACACGAATACCATTCAACACATGAATTTCTATCCAACGAATGAATATCGACTCAACACATGAAGGTTTTCTATTCAACGAATAAATATAGTTTCAACAAATAAAAATAATTCAAACACATGAATATTGTTCAAAATTTCGGCAGCATAACGGCAGGGTAGTTAAAACCGGGACCGTCCCTAGTACGGCTCCTCGCTCTACCTTAAAACCTCGCGGTTTTTGACAATGGGGAATCATGCATCTAGTTCGCATGCATGCGGCATGTATATATTTTCCATTTCCACAAACTAATCCTATGTGGTTTCAACCAAATATTTCTCAACCACAGATGGGTATTTTTCAACCACAATCAATCAATTCCAACCACAAACAATTCCAATCAACCATTCGCTATCAATCAATTTTCACACCAATCACAACCAATAAATATCGTCCATGGTTTGTGGACGAGGGGCGTGTATATATAGCATTTCACTTCTATTTCAACACATATATAATTTTTACAACGCATATACAACTTATACATCGAACATACAACTTATACAACGCTTATACAAGAGGTGTACAACGCTTATATAACTCATACATCGATCATATAATTTATATATCGTCGTTTTCCATATCGTTTATAAATTAGAAATCTCACATTGGGTTCCACTCCACCAAAAATAGCAGAAGGCTCAGAAAAATATGCGGTCTCTTCTAGAATGTAGAAGACGTCCACACGGTCCCGGAGTCTCTTGTTTCACTGGATTTCGACCACATAGAAAAAAGATATGATTTTTCAAAGTTTGCAACACTTAAAAGTGTAATTTCTAGTTCAAAATAATCAAAGTCGTACCTCTCATAATTGGTTCAAAACTAGGTTTCGATCGAGCTCACAAACCGTTGCACGATACGAAGATCAGGTTGTATGGTGTCGAAGAGGGTGGGAAGGCGCATAGGCGCGTGGTGGTTGGGTGTAGCTCGGTGTGGCCCAGCTAGCGTGGCGGCGGTCCAAAGGCCGGACCTTTGAGAGGTCGATTCGGCTTCGATACGCGACGAGGGGTGGTGAGGCTGCTATGGATTTGAAGCCCTCGAGGAGATCTTCAAAAAGTTGCAAAGGGTCGGGGGTCAACGAGGGACGAGGCGGTCGGAATCGGGGCTGGAAGGTTGGAAGGCTCTTCCGCCTTCGATCGGGGAGAGAGAAAAAAAAATTCCTTTTTTTTTATAAAAAATCTGATTGGCCGGTGGGTTTTAAAAGGGGTTTTCTGACACGACCACCAATCTAAACCCAACGACTGTCGTCCTTAGCGTTTTACCCCTATTCCGAACATAATGGGATATGTTTCGTAGGCCCATTCGACTATTTCAGTCAGTTTTCCTTCAAATTAAAATATATAACATTCAATATTTAATTTGAACGTACATTTCAATTTTCCGGGGCCACATACTAACTCGAAAAATTCCAGAAAAATAAATCTAGCTATGTTTTGACGATACGGTCCCAACAAAACTAGTTTCATCGAATTCTGAGACCGTTTGCAAAAAGGCCCATTTCTGGTCGATCCAATTTACCTGTAATTGACCAAAACACATTTTCCTTTGTCACGCTCACATATTAGCTTCAAAAATTATGAAATTTGAAACCTAGCAATAAATTCACATCTAGGATCCAACAAAAGTGGTTTCGTCGAATTTCGAGGTCGTATGCAAAATGGCCAATTTCACGGGCTATATAAATTCCATAGCGACCTTTCTGAAAATTCATTTGGCCATAACTTTTGCTTTCCGCTATGAAACTTCGATTTTTCAGATTCGTTAGAAAGGTATTCACTAACAAATTTAAATATTTTTGGTTTCACTCAAATCCGCTTTGTTTTGCGCCCGGTACAGCCAGTCAAAGTTTGAATTCAATTTTTGAAACTACAGCGCCTTTTCAGGCCTTGTTTATATTTAGAATTAATTATATTCGTTTTCAAACGTCGATTCAAACTCACTTTTCATTGATATTATTTAAAATATTTATTTTGAATATTTAAAATCCATTATTTTAGCCAATTTAAAAATTTTAAATTGGTTCAGATTTTCCGGGTCGTTACAATCTCCCCCACTTAAAACTTTTCGTCCCCGAAAAGGAACCAAGTCTAAAGTGGTTTGATTAATCAATTCTACGTTCAATCTGGCTTCCATCTCCCAACTTTTCAGTTTCTGAGATTTTTCAAATTCTTCAAAAATTTGGCTAACACCCGGAATTTTCGAAAAATTTCGCCATAACCTCCTTTGTACGGAGAGAGGTTTGGAAATTTATTGGGCCGTATTAGGTACCCAATAAATCCTATAAAGCATACACATATTTATAGTGATATATTCTGGTGTTTACAGGGGAGCGTGTATTGATAATAACTCCAGAGAATAAATTCTCGTCACCCTGTCAAAGCCTGAGGGAGTGTGTATTTTAAATGCTCCAGAGGATAAATCCTCGTCACCTCGTCCCGTGTGGGAAATAAATAGTCCATGTGCCTTATCTAATAACTAGAGAGACGTCGTTATTGTCAACTCCAGACCCGTGTGGGGTTTTTATTAATCTAGCAATTTTATCGTTACAATTTAAATAGTCCATATCAGTCATCAGTTCAACCTGTAAAATATAGTCATCGCCATACAAGCCTCTCGCTCGTATGGTAAATCTTCCACCTCGTCACACAAGCTCCAAATGCTTATGTGGTATATGATGAAGTATGCCTATCTTTGAGAAGTATGCCATGTAATGTAGTTCAAAATTAATTGTTACTATCCTATGGCGACGTTTATTATTACACACAGAATAACCAGCACTCTGCATCCAATGGCATTCACAGGAGTTGATATAATAATATTTCGCATCCAACTCATTAAGGTTTACCTATTTGTCGGGCACGCAAATAAATTCTTTACTCAACAGCTATCCAATTACCTGTTCAAAGCTCAATGTGTGATTTAGTCGAATAAATCCAACCATTCATTCTCTTATTAATTAAATTAACTATCGTTTCAATAATTTAATTAATCAAATCTACTATCACACAACACAAGCAACAATCAAATTGTTTTTAACTTTTCAAAAACATACTAATCAATTTCTATTCTCTTTTAAATCATTCAGACTATAGAATTAAAAATGCACATCCATGGAAATAAAATAACAACCGAGTAGAGAACTAATAGGTAATGCAAAGTATGGTAAATGTACCTTGCACCGGAGTCAATCAGAGATATCTACTCGGCATCTAGGATAGGCTTTCTGAATGCTCTCCTCAGTTTCCCAAGTACAATATCGCGGATCTCCACTCCATTGCACTTTGACTAAGTGAACCTTTTTGTTCCTCAGCTCTTTGGTTCTTTGCCGATAATCTTTAGCGGCTCTCTCCTAACTGCCAATTCTGGAGTGATTTCAATATCCTGTTGAGTTGCTTCTTCTACGATCAAGTCTGGATCATGAACGTGCTTCCGAAGTTGAGATACGTGAAATACATCATGCACTCCAGGCAACCAATCTGGCAATTTAACCCTATAAGCGAGAGTTCCGATCCGTTCCAGAATAGGAAACGGACCAATGAATTTGGGCGCCAACTTCCCAGTTTTACCGAACCGGATAACTCCTCTCATCGGCGATACTTTCAAATACACATAGTCCCCAACCGCAAATGATATATCTCTTCTTATCCTATCGGCATAGCTCTTTTGTCGGCTTTGAGCAGCGAGTAATCGTTTCTTGATAAAATCGACTTTGTCGGCAGCTTCTCGGATCATATCAGGCCCTAACACGAGTCTATTACCGGGTTCGACCCAACAAGCAGGAGATCGGCACGGTCTACCATATAATGCTTCGAATGGCGACATTGTCAGGCTCGCCTGGTAGCTGTTATTATATGAGAATTCAGCCAAATGTAGATGGTCTTCCCATGATCCACCGAAATCTAGAACACAAGCCCACAATAGATCTTCTAAAATACGATTCACCCTCTCAGTCTGACCATCTATCTGAGGATGATAAGCGGTGCTCAAGTTTAGCTTCGCTCCCAGTTCTACTTGAAATGCCTCCCAGAATTTACTAGTAAATATCGTATCTCTATCACTGACTATACTGAGCGGCACTCCGTGTAGTCTAACTATTTCCTTGAAGTATATCCGCGCCAGACTCTGAGCAGTTCTGTTTGATCTGACAGGTATGAAATGGGCGGTCTTCGTGAAGCGATCTACGATCACCCAAATACTTTCATTCCCTTTTCTGGTTCTGGGCAGACCATCAATGAAGTCCATGGAAATATGTTCCCACTTCCACCCTGGAACGTCCAACGGTTGCAACAGTCCAGCCAGTTTCTGTTGGTCGCTCTTGACTAGCTGGCAAGTAGGGCATCGGCTAACATATATTGCAACGTCTCTTTTCATAGCCTTCCACCAGAATGTTCGCTTGAGATCGTTGTACATTTTGGCCACACTAGGATGGATACTCAGCTTGGACTTGTGACACTCGTCTAACACTTCCCTTTTTAGCTCAGGGATGCCAGGAACACAAATCCTTCCTTTCAATCTCAGGATTCCATCGTTATCTATTTGAAAACACGAGGGTTCGCCTTTCTGAATCCTTTTGATCATATCCTTAATAAAGTTATCATCCTTTTGAAGAATAGATATTTTGTCAATCAAGGAAGTCGTGATAATAAAGCTGGCGATCATTTCATTCTTTCGGCTTAACGCATCGGCCACAACATTGGCTTTCCCTAGAGTGTATATAATCTCAAAGTCATATGCTGCAAGAAACTCCAGCCAACGCTGCTGCCTCAGATTCAAGTCCTTCTGGGTGAACAGATACTTCAGCGACTGATGATCTGTAAACAGTTCGAATCTCTCACCCAGAAGATAATGCCTCCAGATTTTCAAAGCGAATACTATAGCCAATAACTCAAGATCATGAGTTACGTAGTTCTTTTCATGTGGCTTCAGCTGACAGCTAGCATAAGCAATCACTTGTCCCCTTTGCATTAACACTGCACCAAGGCCTTCTCTAGAAGCATCTGTCCATACTTTCAAATCCTGATTGCCATCGATGACGGTTAACACTGGAGCAGTTGTTAATCTTAACTTTAGCTCTTCAAAAGCCTCTTCACTCTCTGGAGTCCATTTGAATTTAGAGTGCTTCTTTGTAAGCTTCGTTAAGTGACCAGATATCTTCGAAAAGTTTTTAACGAACTTCCGGTAATAACTAGCCAATCCGAGAAAACCGCGGACTTCAGTAGGGGTACTGGGCTGCTTCCAGTTCTGAATAGCTGTGATTTTACTTGGATCCACAGCAATTCCTTCTTTTGATACGACATGGCCCAGAAATTTTACTTCTTCTTGCCAGAATATGCATTTGGATAGTTTGGCTTTTAATACATTCCTTCTGAGGATTTCCAGAACCTGTTCCAAATGTTTTTCATGTTCGGCCTTTGATTTAGAGAAGATTAGAATATCATCAATAAAAACCAGAACAAATTTATTCAAAACCCCTCTGAACACCCTATTCATCAGATCGACGAAGTAAGCTGGAGCGTTACATAAGCCGAACGACATTACTAACCACTCGTAGAATAAGACGGGACCTCTGAATGCTGTCATTGGAACACACTCTTTGGCAATTCGAAGCTGATGGAAGCCTGTAGCTAGGTCCATCCTTGAAAATACTTGTGCCCAATTCAGACAATCCAATAAATCATCGATTCGCGGCAATGGATATTTGTTCTTTATTGTCTGCTTGTTCAAATCACGATAATCCACACATAGCCGTAGAGTACCGTCAGATTTTGGGACAAACACCACTGCACCCCAATTAGAGAAACTAGGCCTGATCAGACCCTTCCATATGAGCTATCGTGTTTGATTGTCTAATTCCTCTTTCTCTTTCAAGGACATTCTTCAAATAGCGTGAACTACCGGCCTTGCATTCGGAATTAAAGCAATTTTGAAATCAATTTCTCTCTGCGGAGGTAAGCGAACAACTTCTTCAAACACATCCGCATAGTTCTGGACGACAGGAATATCTTTTATGAGGTCGGGAATATTCTCTGTAACTTCAGGGATATCTTCTATTTGGATAGGAGAAACATCCAAAGCTGCCCAGAAGTCCTTTTTATTTGAATTCGGGCCTTCACATGGTATGGTTATATAATTCTCTGATTGGGTCTTTGCCTTAACCACTCTCTCGGCGCATCTAACCTCTGCTTCATATTTAGTTAGCCAATCCAATCCTAGAATAAGATCGAATTCATTAAAATTCATGACGATAGAGATAGTAGGGAATTTATAGCAGGAAAAAGAGACAGTCACCCTACAAACCCAACTGAGACCGATGGAACCCCCGACCGGGTTTTGGACAGTCATTGGTTCTTTAAGCTTCTTCAATTTCAAATCCAACTTCTTGACTGCACCCTTTGCTATAAAGCTTCGTGACGCGCCTGTGTCAAACAGTACTTTAACTGGAATATTTTTGACATTAAGCGTGCCTTCTAAAACATCATACCTTCCCTGACTATCTGAGGGTGCTGAGGTTTCTGCTACTTCATTTAGTTGAACCATTTTGGTCTTTTTCAACATCCAGCAGTCTCTCTTTATATGAACAGTCTTATGACAAAGATTGCACTCTCGGGTCACTTGAAACTTATTCTTGGATTTAGATTCATCCCTTTTTGGTTTCTTTATAGATCGGCAACTTACCGAGAGATGCCCTTTCCTATTGCAGTTACTGCATACAGCTGTCGTTACTGGCTCTTTTTCGGATCTGGCCCTTTTTCGATTGACTTTGGGCTCCTTACTGACTTCAGACATTGTACTGGTCTCAGGATGATCAGTTGCAGACTCAATTTTATTACTAGAGCTGACTTCCTCTTCATACTGTAACATACCTTTCTTGTCTAGATCCTCGTACTGGTAAGCCATGTATATCATTTCAGAAAAAGGGGAGCTTCACGTTCCTCATTACACTGTTCTGATATTTTCTTTGAAGCCCGTTGATAAATCTCAAATTATTCCTCTTCGTATTTTCAATTAAATGAGGGACAAAGTGAGAAAGTTAATTGAATTTCTTATGATATTCGGGAATAGTCATATCCCCTTGTATCAGATAAGAAAATTCATCGCATAGTCGCTCAATCACTTCAGGAGGAGTAAATCTTTCTAGGAAAATCATTTTGAATCTATCCCTGGTGATATCACCTTCTGGATTATCCTTAATAACTGAATCCGACCAGAACAAAGCTTTGTCTTTGAGTGCCCAGGAGGCCAGTAATCTTTTCTGGTCATCCCTCAGCTTTAATCCTTCAAAGATTTTCTCAGCCGAACGAATCCATGCTTGTGTTCTCATAATAGATTCTTCGCCCGAGAAGGGTTTTCCCCCCAGATTTCTATATTTCATAAATAGAGCTTCAATGACCGGGCCAGTATTACTTCTTCTGTTTCTAGCACTCATTTTCTAGTTCTTCTGCAAATGGCAGATCAAGTGTCAGGTCAACAGAAAAGATATTTCAAAATATAGATAAGAATACTTGAATGTAAATGTGTCTATCTAGGTGTAATTTCATTCTGCTTTACTCATACTAGGATATTACCGATCCTATCTGTATAGAGTTACCCGTCCTAGAACACTACTGGTTCTATTTCTGACGAGTTCATTGATATGTTATATTCCAGAACTAAGCTTAACCAAAGCTCTGATACCAAATGAGACGACCCCAAACCTCGTACTGACGGTGGCAAGGGTAATCCTTGGAATATAACACAGAAACTGATAATAGCAGAACAGAATAAAATAAATACACCAGATAATGCATAATAGAATATACTGGATAAACGAAATCATCAGAGTTACACAGTATACAGGATCATACTTAGTACAAATATAGTTCAACTATACATAAATGTCTACAGCGGAAAAACAAACATAATGTACAAAAGGAGCTGAACAGCATAAAAAGAGATAAATGATAGAATCCATATTCAGCTCCAGTTATCTAGAATGAGCCAGCTAAACCTGAATACAAGGCTGCCCGTGTAGAAAAAGGGGCACCCGAGTTTGAAAGTGAAGCAAACTACGAGTCAGTCATGGGACTGGTATGAGAAATCTACTCAACACATTTATAATATGGCTAATCACAGGACCACGCCACTTTCGTGGAACGGTTTTACTCCATTGGATTGCCAGTGCTTTAAAACAAATCTTTCTTTTAAACATCGCAATGCTTTTTAAAAAAATGAAGCCATTATAAGACTCAGTTCCCATCACACAATGCAACGCAAACCCGAGGATAGAGTTTTTACCTTATAACGGCCAAAATATGCTTGATACGAATAAAACAAAAGCAATTTGATATTATTACTAGTGTTTATATGTTTCAAAAACAATTTCAAATCATAACTATCAATCATAGATGGCATTAATGCCCCATACCACTATGTTGCCATATATAGGTATACAATCAAAACCGCACAGTCACGTATTTGGAAATTGGATCTCCGTCATGAACCAAGGCAAAAGATAGACCTTATCGACTTCGTGACTCTCTAGCCTGAGCCACAGGCAAGCGCGCAGGCAAGCCTTGGAGCGACAGGGCCGATCCACCGATGTGGATTATTATGCCTGAACAATACGTTTCCCCGCCCTTTGGGGCGTAAACGAGCCAACGAATGACTCCATCGGACCCGGATCGTCCGATCAAACCGAGGGGCCTCGCAACAGCAACAACCACATAAGTCAAACTCGTTAGGGCGTGTAAAACCACTAACGCCACTTCTAACTAGAAAGAAACGCATGCCCTCCCTGAGGTCCTTCTCCCGTTTCTGGCTCATACCGGGGTGTGAGACTCGCGAATTCACGTTGTACACAAAGCTACGCCACGCAGGCGGTGCTTTGATCATCACCACAAGACTTTGCTTTTCAACAGAAGCCCTGATCACTGCATCTTAGCATGCCACACAAGCAATTCACACCATGCAACTGATGGCTATCAGTCACACAGGATAAATTCCGATGTCAGACACACTGTCCATTTGCAAGTCCGTTCTGGGTCTGAACGAAACCGGAGGCACTATATACCTCGCAAACCCATTGATCACCACATACGTCTGGAGGATCACCACTCATTATTCATATTTCGGGATGCCTCCCAATTAGGACCTCGGTTACCATCCAAACGAGGTGATTATCTCCGGTCTTCGACCACCATCTTCATCTTCGATTTCTTATCGTCGATTCAGTTATTCAGAATGGGATAAACCTGGTCTTTCAAAGCAACTCGCGTATATAATAAACAAGTGCAACACTAACATACACACGCATCATTTCAATTCATTAGTCACTAACCGTCAATCAGTAAGATAACGATTTCCCAAATATTAACCCCGAAGGCCGAAATCAACATCAGATCAACACCCAGGAAACCATTCGACTTAGCCAACCTTCAGTTAATTTCTAAATTTCACATCCATATCGTTTATAATATTTTATAACGATTTATCGCTATTTTTATTTATTTTAAAATAGCCAATTTATTCAAAACGACGCTTCGGGCCATAACGCGACCGTGGCGCTGTTTTTCTTCAGATTTGATTTACACATATCTGAAAATATAACCATTGGATCTTCACAAAATGTATATCATTAGAAAGATCTTTTCAAAACGAATCCAACGGTTCCAGTTTCGGGAAAATCCGACGGTCGGATCTCCCGGTACAATCGTATGAAGTTTCGATTTCAAAATACGAACTGCAGCGTCGTTATTCGATTATAAATAATTATATTTATATATATATATATAATCGATTCTGGCGCTGTTTTTCTTCAGATTTGAATTAAACATTCCAGACAATCCAACCGTTGGATTTTTACAAAGTTGGTGCCGTTGGAAAGATATTTCCAAAGCGAACCCAACGGTTGCGATTTCAGGAAAATCCGATGGTCGGATCTCCCGTACTAATCGTTTGAAATCACGGTTTCAAAATACGAACTGCAGCTTCGTTATTCGATATATTTCGATTCTATTTATATATATATATATCGATTCTTCGATTTCAAAACTATATTCTTTTCATACATTTGATAAAAATGATATTTTTACCTAACTGGCTTCTATTTCAACACTTCACTATTTTTACCAATTCATGTATATAATAAAAATGTGATTTTTAATGTAAAACAATTTATTTCAAAACACGACTATTTTATATAGTTAATATAGGTGATAAAAATAGGATTTTTATTATAAAACAATTTATTTCAAAACAATATTATTTTATACATTTCATATTGATGTTAAAAATGGGATTTTTATTATAAAACAATTTCTTTCAAAATATGAATACCATTCAACACATGAATTTCAATTCAACGAATGAATTTCGATTCAATACATGAAGGTTTTCTATAGTTTGTATATATCGATAAAAAGGTGATTTTTATATTTAAAACACGAATACCATTCAACACATGAATTTCAATTCAACGAATGAATATCGATTCAACACATGAAGGTTTTCTATAGTTACTGTATATAGATAAAATTGTGATTTTTATATTTAAAACACGAATACCATTCAACACATGAATTTCAATTCAACGAATGAATATCGATTCAACACATGAAGGTTTTCTATAGTTTATATATATAGATAAAAATGTGATTTTTATATTTAAAACACGAATACCATTCAACACATGAATTTTTATCCAACGAATGAATATCGACTCAACAAATGAAGGTTTTCTATTCAACGAATAAATATAGTTTCAACAAATGAAAATAATTCAAACACATGAATATTATTCAAAATTTCGGCAGCATAACGGCAGGGTAGTTAAAACCGGGACCGTCCCCAGTACGGCTCCTCGCTCTACCTTAAAACCTCGCGGTTTTTGACAATGGGGAATTATGCATCTAGTTCGCACGCAGGCGGCATGTATATATTTTCCATTTCCACAAACTAATCCTATGTGGTTTCAACCAAATATTTCTCAACCACAAATGGGTATTTTTCAACCACAATCAATCAATTCCAACCACAAACAATTCCAATCAACCATTCGCTATCAATCAATTTTCACACCAATCACAACCAATAAATATCGTCCATGGTTTGTGGACGAGGGGCGTATATATATATATAGCATTTCACTTCTATTTCAACACATATATAATTTTTACAACGCATATACAACTTATACATCGAACGTACAACTTATACAACGCTTATACAAGAGGTGTACAACGCTTATATAACTCATACATCGATCATATAATTTATACATCGTCGTTTTCCATATCGTTTATAAATTAGAAATCTCACATTGGGTTCCACTCCACCAAAAATAGCAGATGGCTCAGAAAAATATGCGGTCTCTTCTAGAATGTAGAAGACGTCCACACGGTCCCGGCGTCTCTTATTTCACTGGATTTTGACCACATAGCAAAAAGATATGATTTTTCAAAGTTTGCAACACTTAAAAGTGTAATTTCCAGTTCAAAATAATCAAAGTCGTACCTCTCAGAATTGGTTCAAAACTAGGTTTCGATTTAGCCCACAAACCATTGCATGATACGAAGATCAGGTTATATGGTGTTGAAGAGGGTGGGAAGGCGCACAGGCGCGTGGTGGTTGGGGGTAGCTCGGTGGGTCCCAGCTAGCGTGACAGCGGTCCAAAGGCCGGACCTTTGAGAGGTCGATTCGGCTTCGATACGCGACGAGGGGTGGTGAGGCTGCTATGGATTTGAAGCCCTCGAGGAGATCTTCAAAAAGTTGCAAAGGGTCGGGGGTCAACGAGGGACGAGGCGGTCGGAATCGGAGCTGGAAGGTTGGATGGCTCTTCCGCCTTCGATCGGGGAAAGAGAAAAAAGTTTTTTCCTTTTTTTATAAAAAATCTGATTGGCCGGTGGGTTTTAAAAGGGGTTTTCTGACACGATCACCAATCTAAACCCAACGACTGTCGTCCCTAGTGTTTTACCCCCATTCCGAACACAACGGGATATGTTTCGTAGGCCCATTCGACTGTTTCAGTCAGTTTTCCTTCAAATTAAAATATATAACATTCAATATTTAATTTGAACGTACCTATCAATTTGCCGGGGCCACATACTAACTCGAAAAATTCCAGAAAAATAAATCTAGCTATGTTTGACGATACAGTCCCAACAAAACTAGTTTCGTCGAATTCTGAGACCGTTTGCAAAAAGGCCCATTTCTGGTCGATCCAATTTACCTATAATTGACCAAAACACATTTTCCTTTTCCTCGCTCATATATTAGCTTCCAAAATTATGAAATTTGAAACCTAGCAATAACTTCACATCCCGGATCCAACAAAAGTGGTTTCGTCGAATTCTGAGGTCGTATGCAAAATGGCCAATTTCACGGGCTATATAAATTCGGTAGCGACCTTTCTGAAAATTCATTTGGCCATAACTTTTGCTTTCCGCTATGAAACTTCGATTTTTCAGATTCGTTAGAAAGGTATTCACTAACAGATTTAAATATTTTTGGTTTCACTCAAATCCGCTTTGTTTTGCGCCCGGTATGGCCAGTCAAAGTTTGAATTCAATTTTTGAAACTACAGCGTCTTTTCAGGCCTTTTTTATAATTAGAATTAATTATATTCGTTTTCAAACGTCGATTCAAACTCACTTTTCATTGATATTATTTAAAATATTTATTTAAAATATTTAAAATCCATTATTTTAGCCAATTTAAATTTTTTAAATTGGTTCAGATTTTCCGGGTCGTTACAAGCCCAGTTATTTTCACTTATGTGGTTGATGGATTGCGAGGCGCCTCGGATATTGGTCGCTACTGGACAATTGATAGGTCCAATAGAACCGAGAAACGTATTGTTCAGGCATAACTAGTCACTAAAGTATTTGTGGACCGGCCTTGGAGGATCCAAGGGTTGCCTGTAGGAGTGATCCTGGGTCATCTTGCTGGAGGTGACCCGAATCGGTAAGGAGACCATCCCTAGCCTTGACTCATGATGGAAACCCAATTTTCAATACGACATTACAGATTTGATTGTAAACATATGTATGGCAACATAGTATATGGTAGTTATGCCGTCTAAGATTAATACATTTACTTTGAAAATGTTTTAAACTAACTAGACACTAATAATAATTATAGTTTTATACGCATCATGCATGTTTGATCGTTATAAGGTAAAACTCTATCCTCCGGTTTGCGTTGCGTTGTGTGGTGGGACTTGAGTCTTATAATGGTTTCATTTTTCTAAAAAGAATTGCATTATTTTAAAAGATTTACTTATTTTATGCACTAGCAATCCAATGGAGTAAACTCGTTCCGCGTTAGCGGCATGGTCCTGTGATTAGCCTTATTATTAGATAAGTTAAGTAAGATTTCACATACCAGTCCCATGACTGACTCGTAGTTTGTTTCACTTGCAAACTCGGTTGCCCTTATTTCCACATGGGCAGTCGAGTGGCTTGTTTTGCAGATATTTATTTATTGAGAAGGATTCTGGATCGAAGCTTAAAGTTGTGTCTAGAGCATTGATAGTCTTCCGCTGTGTTAGTTTATTTGGCTCCACTGCATTGTATTAAATTTATCATAAACTAATCTTCCGTTGTATTATATTTCGATGTACTCTGATATATTTTGTACTCTGATGTAACAGTATTATGATGTTTATAAAAGTCTTATGTTATTTGTTCTGATGTGTTGTGCGCCCAAAGTCAGTGAACCGACAATTTTCGACTTTCGGACCGGGCCTTAGGTCGATTCGGAGGACGGGGATTTACGGGTCATTACACAAATGGAAATATATATCACTTCAAATTAAACCAATATGGAATTATATCTTATCGTTTAAATACTTCAAGCTAAATGATATCCAAAATACATAAAATTCCTTTTAAATATATTAATTAAACGTAATCATTTATAAACTAATCCATAGCGACTTTTAAAAATTTAATTTGGATATAACTCACAATTTATAAGATGAAATATCGATTTTTCAATTTCATTAGAAAATTATAATCAAACAGATTTGGACGATTCTTATTTCATAGAATTCTGACTTATATCAGATTCTGTATATTAAATTGAAGTTCAAAGCTCAATATTACAAACTACCGCGCCATTACGAGCTCCTTTATAATTTAAATATAAATTATATATTCATTTAAATTACGAATTAAATATCATAAATCCATTTAAAATTCCAATTCAGCATTTAATATAATAAAATATATGATCACTAAAAATATGGGATGTTGCAATAATAAAGGATAAAAAAAATTTGTGGATGAATCTTTCCGACTATAAGTAAAATTAAATTATTTATTATTATTTAAGGTATATGTATGTGTATAATGAAAAAACCTAAAAGAAATAATAGTAATGGCACGAAAGATAGAAATCAAAGTGAGAACAAATGAAAGCCCCCTTCAAAATTGTTTCTCAATACTACTATATTCCGACCTCTTAATGAAGCGCAAATGCAGTTTTTCAGTGTTGGAAAAGTCTTCTCCTTTGGTTATGTAGAAGTTGATCATTTTCTCTTTCTCTTCATATTCTTCAATTAGGTCTAAAGATGGAAATGTTGGATAGAAGAGTAAGCTAATAATGGAGTTGGATTTTTTAATTGAAAAGCAAAAGGTAAGATGGACCATGCCTATTTCTCATCAGGAGATCTTTTCCACTGTTTTTGATGGAGCTAAAAATGAAAGAATCAGGGCTTAAGAATTGAAGGGCTATGAGGAGGTGGTCATGGCATCTCGAAACCAAATTCTCACTTTTCAATTCCACCATTAATCACTCTTCTTCTCTATTAACTACTTTATATGTTGACTTTAGACTTAGATTCACAAACTATAAGTATATTGCCTTTTCTATATTTGGATCAGTTAAACGACTATCGTATAATTTTCATGAAAGAAGGTATTGGTTTAGCGGTTTGGGAGATCGCTGATCTTGATTTTGACAAAGTTGTAAAGCAATATGTCATTATATTATTTGAAGTTTTTTTGGTTAATAAAAAAATTGTATATGAATTATATTGTTTTGTAACAACCCGTAAAATGCGGGCCAGTTTGAAATTTTTATTTTGGCTATTTTAGCGAATTTTGATTATTTAAAATGAATTATTTTAAATAATATCGACGAGAAATTTATTTTGAATCTAATTAGAACGTATATTTTATATACGTCGTCGTTGGAATATATAATAATTATATATAATTATAAATAGAATTGAAAATGGCGCGGTAGTTCGATAATTCGATTTCAAACTTCAATTGAATGTACCGGATGCAAAACAATCCGGATTTTAGTGAAACCAAAAACATTAGGATCTAATTGATGATATCTTTCCAACGAATCCGAAAAATCAAGATTTCATATCAGGAATCAAAAGATATGTCCAGTTGAAAATTCTGAATAGTCGCTATGGAATTCAGGCCCTTAAAAATGGACATTTTGCAAACGACCTCGGATTTCGACGAAACCAGTTTTGTTGGGTCCAGGATGTCAAGTTATCGCTAGGTTTCAAATTTCATAATTTTTTGAATCAATATGTGAGCGTGGCGAAGGAAAACGCGTTTGACCAGTTTCAGTTGATTTTAATCGACTGGAAAATGGCCAGTTTTCTAACGGTCTTAGAATTCGACGAAACTAGTTTTGTTAGGACCGTATCGTCAATACGAAGCTAGAAAATATTTTTCGAGAATTTTTAGAGTTAGTATGTGGCCCCGGTAATTTGAAATGTACGTTAAAAATTCAATATAAAGATTTATATTTTAAATTTTACGGAAACTGACTGTAACAGTCGAAATGGCTTACGAAACCTATTCCATTGTGTCCGGGATGGGGGTAGTTAGCTAGGGGCGACACTGGTTCGGTTTGATTTGGAGTTTAAATGAAAATTCCCTTTTTAAAAGAAAAATAGAAATAAATATTAATTAAAATAATTATATTTATATATACTCCCCCCCCCCCCCCCCCCGTTCAGAAAATTAAAACCAGAAAAAGAAAAAAAACGCGCCGCCTCCAAATCGATGCCGCTCGCCGACGCCTCACTCCCCCCAACCTCCGACGATGGCGCACCCTCCCACGCCCCTCTCTCTTCTACTCCCATTCGAGCACGCACCGCAAGACCCCCAGAGCCCTAGAACGGCCGCGCCGACCCCAAAACGCCCACCGCCTGTCCTCCGCAACCTCCCCATCGCCTACGTGACCCCCCCCTCCGGCCTCTAGAGCTCCGGCGATCCAGGAAATCGTTTGGGTGAGTTTTAATTTTATTTTATTTTGTGTTACTTTATTTTAAACATTTAGTTAAGGTTAGATTTTTAACCTAAATCAAAGGTAAGATTTTTAAAATTAAAGAAAGGTATTATTTTTAATTATATATTGAATTTCATGTTAAAAATATGATTTTTATATTTTTAAAGTAATAAAAATATATGATTTTTATATTTTTAAAGTATTAAAAATATAATCTTTATAGGATAGAGAATATAAAAATATCATCTTTGTATATGTAGCGAAATAAAAATCTGATTTTTATTTTTTATACGTTAAAGTAAAGTGATGATTTTTATAAAGGTGAAATCTTTAAATTTAAAAAGGTGAAATCTTTAAATTTGAAAAGGCGAAATCTTTATATGGAAAATAGCGTGATAAGAATATAATTTTTATCTTTGAACAACGAAGTAAAAATATAATTTTTATCTATGAACTTCGAAAAAAAAGGGTGATTTTTATATATTGAACTTTGAACTAAAAATTCGATTTTTATATATTGAACTTTGAACTAAAAATTTGATTTTTATATATTGAACTTTGAACTAAAAATTCGATTTTTATATATTGAACTTTGAACTAAAAATTCGATTTTTATATATTGAACTTTGAACTAAAAATTCGATTTTTATATATTGAACTTTGAACTAAAAATTCGATTTTTATATATTGAACTTTGAACTAAAAATTCGATTTTTATATATTGAACTTTGAACTAAAAATTCGATTTTTATATATTGAATAGCATAGTAAAAATTCGATTTTTACATATGTAGTGGCTATGGGCAACGAAGACGACGAAGATGCGATAGCGATGAAGATTTCTATCAATGAAGAGCCGTGGAGCTAGGATAGCTTTGTGTGAGAACTTCTCACTCAAATTCTATTTTTCTAGTTATATATATATATACTAGGATGCAGACGGTGCTTATTAGAAGCACCTGACACCCGTCCACATACCATGGACTTGTTTGTTTGGCTGTTTGGTTATTGATTGCGATATTGGTTTGAATGTGGTTTGTGGTGTGAAGAATCGAATCGATAAATTGGTTAGGATTAGACGTGCGCCGTTATAAGGCGAAGGAGTAAGGCTAGGTTAGACTCTTACTCCAAATTTTGTGGTTTGCATAATGAAATTGATTTGATTGATGTGTGAATGGCGTGGGCCTTCACTAGACCGGGGATAAGGCTAGGCCTTGTCCCGTTTCTAGTATCGTGCCGTTATGCCGCCGAAATTTTCTAAAATATGTTAGAAAAATAAAAATATCATTTTTATTGAATAAATGAATTGAATAGAAATTCATATGTTGGAATAAAATGTTTTATCGTTAAAAATATAATTTTTAACGTGAAAGTGAATAAAATAGAATATTCATTTACAAACCAGACGGTTTGTTTATGTACACCTATTTGAAGGACATTGATTGGGTCGATAAATTTTACACATCGCCCAACAGCACAAATAAAATAGGTGTTTGATTGTTTGAAACCCCACACGGGTGTTGGGATGAAATTTGAAGTTCACTCATCCTGATGGATTAAATATGTCGATCGATCGATTGACAGGCTGTTATAAGCGTTGAATATCTATATTTGATGCTTATACAGTGTAGTGCACTTTGGTTGATGGTTGATTATTTTTCAATGCTATGATATACATGTGTTGTATGAAAATCCATATAATTAACTTTATATGGTAATTGATTGGGCCTCATTCCAATTTGAAAAATAAAGAATATTATAAAATAAAAGTTCACGTGTTGACAGTACTCATCCATTGAGATTGGTCATGTGTTGAACGAAATATTTTGATAATAACAACCATTTTGAAGAAAAGAAATATTTGAAATAGGATATTAGAAAATAGAAATTTATGAAGCCGTGTTGATTAGATTGACGCCATTTTGACGCGAACGATATTTATATCGATTTTATTCATTTTGAAATGAATTGAAAACGATTTCGAAATGAAATGAATTGAAAACGATTTCGAAATGAAATGAATGGAAAACGATTTCGAAATGAATTGAATTGAAAACGATTTCGAAATGAATTGAATTGAAAACGATTTCGAAATGAAATGAATTGAAAACGAATTCAAATTGAATTGAAAGCGAATTGAAATGAATTCAAATTGAATTGAAATTTGAATTGAATGGAAATGAATTTTAAAACGAATTTATAAAGAAGAATTCAATTTTGATTTGAATTGAAAAGAAAGTTGAAATAGCTTTTGAAACGATTTTAAAACTATTTATATAATTCGTTTTAAATAGAAATCGACGAAGTATATATTATATATATTATATATATAATATAATGGCCTGAATAGAACGCGCCGCGCCGCGGTAGTTCGTGAATTTCGACCATTTATTTCAAACGGACATTACGGGAGATCCGACCGTCGGATTCTCCTAAAACCGGAACCGTTGGGTTCGTATCGAAAAGAGCTTTCTAACGAATATTAGAAATTTGAAATCTAACGGTTGGATTTGGAGATACGTCCAAATCAAATTCGAAAAAGGTCGCTGTAAGTGCAGTTCGATGGCCATTGTTGGAAATCGACTGTACGGGCCTTGATAAAATTATTAAAAATAGCAATAATTTGTGTAAAATCATAAGAAATGATTTGTGAAGATTTAGGATGAAAAACTCCATATTTGAAAAGATAAAAATAGATTTTTATCGAAATGAACTAGTTTTGAACTAGAATTATAATTCTATTTATTTTTAAATAAATAAATTGAATTTGAAAAAGGGTTTTGAAAATAACCAAAATTTCCAATGATTGCATTGGAGTGGATTTGAATCGAAATTGTCTTCGGAATATTTCGATGTTGAAATTCGTGATTATACAAATGTTGTTATGGAAATTTGAAAGATATATATTTATATCGTTATTTCCAATACGACATTTGTTAGTCGTAGGATTTGATATTGAATATAAGCCGATATATTTTCTATTCAGAGCCTTGTATTGAATATCGAATGTGATTTGGGTTTGTCGTGAATGGTGTCTTCACTAACACTGTTCTTGAACCCAGTTGAGAAAAGATTAAATCTTTTTATATAGATTTAATGAAGTGTACCAATTAAACGATATTTAATTGGAATTGAATTGATATTGATTTTGGGTTTATTGTGAACAGTGTTTTAAATAACACTCGTTCTTTAACCCGATAATTAATGAATGTGATTTTGGGTTTATCGTGAACCGTGTTTTAAATGACACTGATTCTTTAACCCAGTTAACGATTAAAACTAAGTGGAGTTTTAATGAATCTTTAATTAGATTGAAATAATCGAAATGGAGTATCACCAGTTTTGCTCCAGGCGATAGTTAAATCTTTAATTAGATTTGAACGTGAAATGGTAATTGAATTTACCGATAACACCGTGGTGTTAGATATGAAGTATAACCAGTTTTACTTCATGGGATGAATAGGTTGGGATTGGGAAATTAAAACAAATGATTACTTCGGTAAGGTTCGCTAATCCCGACTAGTTTGAATTGATATTCAAAAGTAGATTAAAGAATAAATTCAAGGAATTTATCTTTGATAAAATTTATGGGAACCTTTCCCTATGAATGTGAAATTTAGAAACTAACTGTCGGTTGGCCAAGCAGAATGGTTTTCTGGATATTGATCTGATGTTGGTTTCGGCCTTCGGGGTTAATATTCGGGGAATTATTCTCTTGATTAATTTACGGTTAGTGACTAATGAATTGGAATGAGGCGTATGTTGTGTTTGTGTAACACTTTTATAATATATACGCGAGTTATTCGGAAAGACCGGGTTTATCCCATTCTGAATAACTGATACGACGATAAGTCGAAGATGAAGACGATGGTCGAAGACCGGAGGTCTTCACGTCGTTTGGGTGATAACTGATGATCTTGATTGGGCTGTACACCCAAGAAGATGGAAACAGTTGGTGATCGTCCAGACGTACTTGGAGATCGATGGATATGCGAGGTACTAGGTGCCTCCGGCTTCGTTCAGACCCAGAACGGACTTGTAAATGGACTGTGTGTCTGACACTGGATTTCAGTCCGTGTGATTGATCTCTATTAAATATATATCTGTTTGGCGGCGGAGAATTTATTCTCTTTCTTAACGCCCTTCTCTGAGACGTACGAGCTCAGGGGTTATATATTGATGGATATCAAACGCATGGAGTGAATTGCCTGTGTGGCATGCCTAAGTGGCAATTGATCGAGGCTTCTGTTGAAAAGCAAAGTCTTGTGGTGATGATCAAAGCAAGGCCTTTGTGGCGTAGCTTTGTGTAACGTTTGATTCGCGAGTTTCACACCCGGTATGAACCAAAAACGGGAGACGGACCTCAGGGAGGACTTGCGTTTCTTTCTAGCTAGAAGTGGCGTCAGTGGTTTTACACGCCCTGACGAGTTTGACTTATGTGGTTGTTGCTGTTGCGAGGCGCCTCGGTTATATCGGTTTCGGCCGATGCATTCTGGTCGGCAGACGGACCAGACTTACGCCCCAAAGGGCGGGGAAACGCAGTGTTCAGGATTTAAGTTTAATCCACATCGGTGGACCGGCCCTGTCGCTCCAAGGCTTGACTGAGTACTTGCCTAGACATGGGCTAGATTGTCTGAAAACGGTTGAGGACTATCTTTTGCCTCGGTTCATAGATGGAAATCCAGCTTCCAAATACGTGACATTTGCGGTTTTGATTGTATAACCTATATATGGCGACATAGTGGTATGGGGCATTCATGCCGCCTATGATTGATACTTATGATTTGAAGTTGTTTTATACACTATGCACTTATATAGTATCAAATGTTTTGTTTTAAACGTATCAAGCATTCTTGGCTATTATAAGGTAAAAACCCTATCCTCCGGCTTGCGTTGCATTGTGTGATGGGACCTGGGTCTTATAATAGCTTCATTTTTCTTTATTTAGCATTGCGCTGTTTGTTTTATGCACTGGTATTCTTGGGAGGAAACCCGTTCCGTGTTATACGGCGTGGTCCCTTGATTTACCTAATTTTAAAAATAAAGATTAATAACTGTTTTAGTTCTCACACCAGTCACATGACTGACCTGGAGTTTATTGTTTTAACCTAAACTCTGGGTGCCCTTATTTTGACACGGGCAGCTAGTAGTTCTGGTTTTGCAGATTTATATTCACAGGATCCTGGTTTACAGCTGGAACGGTATCCGGAAAGCTTTGTATCCGTATATCTCCTTCTAATTGTGTATTGTATTATTTTCCGCTGCTATGTATTTAAATGTAATTTAAATCTCTGATATTTCTGTGTAATATTTATTCATTTATACTCTGTATATTCTTGTAATCTGATGCATTGTTGTAATATACAATGAAATGTTCTTCCGTCTGCGTTCTATTTTGTCATGTTCTCAAACGATAGGGCGTTTCGAACGGTCTGGGTCGGTTTAGCGACTGGTTCGGACCGAGCGAAATTCTTTGTCGTCACATGTTTCTTTAATTTTATAGCAATATTATAAACAAGAAATTTGTGTTAAGGGCTTACTATTTCAGCCTTATTAGTTTGTAGGACACGGGATTGAAATATTTATTTTCCAGGACACAAATCTAGGCGCATGTTTTCTTCTTCTTAAAAATCAATTTCTGAAATCAGATTCTTGTCGAAATTACGTCAAAATTAAGTCGTAGTTTCTTTTGCAATGAAAGCGATCGTATATTTTTGGGAAAAAAATTAAGAGTTATTCTTTTCTGAGATCAAATTCGACTTTAATTGTGGAAATCTTGAGGCGATTTTGTTCTTCTGGATAGGCAAATTGATTTTCTTTGTTGGATTTGTATAACTGATGTTAATTAACTTATTTTATTACAAAATAAATTTTCTAAACCATTTTTTAAAAAGACAAGTGCAGTAGAAGGAAAAAGTAATTATACTGACAAAATAGTTAAACCGTTTTATCACGAAATTAATTTTAGATCCATTATGCAGCAACATCTTATTCCCAATACATGGAAATTAACGTTGGAGTCTCCTTGAACTAGATGTTGTAGAGTGCATTTGGAAACAATACGACTCAATATACTTAAGCACATGAACTTATCAGAAATATTAAAAATTAACTATGAAATTTATGTGATGATTGTCTTATTATAACTGGTTTTATCTTTTTAAAAAATTGTATTTAAAAAAAAAAGATAAATGGTTATGTGCGCTTCAATGGCAAATAACAGGAGTGAAAAAGATAACTGGTTAGTAGTCAAAAATTTATTGTATAATTTTGTTTTTCATTCAACATCACAGCAGGCAAAAAATATATCTGGTTATATCTTTATGGAAAATTTCTTATAAAAAGGTAAAAATTGTACAGTTATTTACTTATTTAAGTTTTGAATTGCAGGTCTGCTATATATGTGATGGTTGTATGGTTTAAATTGAAGCTAAAGATTCATTTATGCTGTGTTATGTTAAATTATTAGTTGATTATTTTGTTTTCTCGACAACAAAGGTTTGAAAAGATAATTGAATTTACATTTTCATGTAAAGGCAATATTTTTTTTTATGTACTAAATTTAATACGTTGATGTTGTTTGAGTTTGTTTGTTCTACAAGGTAATTTTCTTTCATTACATTAGAAATTAATTACACAAATATTTCAATCTAAAATTATTATTTTATTTCGTTTCATGATGAAAAATATAAATATTTATATCGTTTTAAAAAATTGTATTTAAAATAAGATAAATGGTTATGTGTGCTTCAATGGAAAATAACAGGAGTGAAAATGATAATTGGTTAGTAGTCAAAAAATTGTTGTATAATTTTGTTTTTCATTCAACATCACAATAGGAGCGAAAAAGATATCTGGTTATATCTTTATGGAAAATTTCTTATAAAAAGGTAAAAACTGTATAGTAATTTACTTATTTATGTTTTGAATTGCAGGTCTTATATATATGTGATGGTTGTATGGTTTAAATTGAAGCTAAAGGATCATTTACGCTGTGTTATGTTAAATGATTATTTGATTATTTGATTATTTTGTATTTTCGACAACAAAGGTTTGAAAAGATAATTGTATTTTAATTTTCATGTAAAGGCAATATTTTAAATTTGTGGTATGTATTAAATTTAATAGGTTGATGTTGTCTGAGTTTGTTTGTTCTATAAGGTAATTTTCTTTCGTTACATTAGAAATTAATTGCACAATTATTTCAATCTTAACTTATTATATTATTTCGTTTCATGATGAAAAATATAAATATTTATATCTTTTTAAATTAAATTTTTCTAATAAAAGCAGTGAAATAATTATTGATATGATTACAATTCTGATATGAAATAATCATACATAGTAACAAAATCCAGCAATTAATCATATACAGCAACATAATCATAATAGATATACAAATAGTATACGACATATTTGAAAAAGATATATGGTTTTACATTTTTAGCAAAACACAGTGTAATCTTTAGTTTTTTTGTTACATACTAATTTTCGTCATTTTAGCAAGAAGAAAAAATTATGTAAGAGAAAAAAAATATGTATACATGTTGTTGACTTTGTACATGTTTTTACTAACAAGAATACAAACAAAATTACCACATTCATTACTGTCACTATGTAGTTGATATTATGTTTGATAGAAGCATTGCTTCTACATAGTTTTGCCTTCTTGCTTCACAATTTCATAACAGTTGGACAATACATCCCATGGTATTGGTCGCACAGGAGATCGATAGCCTCTACAATCAGGGTCGTAGCATTTCTGATAGTAGCCACCTCTTTGGAAATCAACAATGTACATAACATGATTACTTTTATGTTCTCTTCCAATTCGTTCACAATATCGACTTTTGGACATGCTATAAATTATATAGCCATGTGTAGAAAACAAGTACCACTTTCTGATTTTACCCAAAACATTTCCATGAGATGCCAAAGATGAAATTTTTTCATCCAATTCTGGGAAGGGAGATTTTCCTGAATTATAGGACTTAGGTACATTGCAAGAGTAAACATTTACTGACTTTTCACTTTGGATGTACTTGTTTTTATCATTCTCCTTAGTTTTAAAATGAATATTTTTGTAAGATTTCAAATCCATTTCACACTCTAATAACTTGTCTAAATTATCTTCTACGTTGCAAATAAGTGATTTTTTAAACACTTGTTCATCATTTAGATTGTTACATCCGAAGCGTCTGCCTGGCAGTAGTATATAATTTTTCCCTGCTTTTGTTGAGAATGGAAGACGGAAACAACGATTACAGGTATAAACTCCAGTATCAATGAATATACTCTCTGTATTTTCTGACGAGCTTAAATCTGTCTTGTTGCAAAGTTTTCCAAAGTGTGAATCAGTTAACCTTGAATTTTTATACATGAGCATACCTTAGAGATGAATCCTCCAACATGCAAGTTGTCTTTGAATGCAATATTTGGGATACGAATTATCAAATGTCGAGAGAAATTGTCTTCGTTAGATGAATCAAGTTCTATAACCCAATCTTCATTTCCTTTTATTTTGTATATGTCATTCAGAGTTTTGAATGTGATGGAAACCAAAATATTTACCATTTCATCGCCATTTTGTATACGGTTAATATTTTTGTTGAACTCCAGATCATAGTACAAGTGGCAAGGCAGTCCAACTTGAATAATTTCGTAATGGTGTCGTAGCTTAGGATTCATGCTCATGTACCTTCTCCAAAATTCCTCGTACATAGAAACTAGGAACGTTCTTTGTCCAGTCAAATGATTTTGGTAGCAAAAAATGTTAATGTTTGCATGTGTTTGGACAAATATTAAAGCTTCTTCTTGTCTAGGAAAAGTTGCGCATATTGCTTTTGTTTGCTGTGTAAAAAAATGAAATTAGAAAACATATTACATAAATGATAAACAAAAGATAAAAGGATTTATCTTTTTAAACATAGTAGTAGAAAAATGTATTGAATGACAATTTAAAGTTAAAATCATCATGTTCAAAGCATTGTCAAATTTACTGTCTAAAAAGTTAAGCAATAAAAATTATTGAAATATTGGTATAATCCCTTACAAATTAATCACCAATTGTAATATCTAATTGTTATAATCAATTATTACAAATTCTGAAACTTTGTGTTCGTTCAAACATTTTTAAGAGCTGGACCAGAGCTGCAAAAATTTTCAATTGTCTAACAGTAGGGTTCATCACTGGGAATATCTGCAGCTATTTTTGCTCTGAATGTTGTAGCTTCTTCAGGAGTAATATTTGATGTACTCTCCATTCAATGTGCAATTTTTTGCATGAACATTATCACATAAATTCCGCAATCATACCTAAAATTATGAAATTTAGTTCTTTGCATCGAAAGATAAAGCATATTATCTTTTTTTACTATAATAATGAACTGTAATATGTTTCTTCTATATCTTAATGTGTATTATGAAATTGCTTATTACATTATTATCTACTTGTATAATTACCCATTGATTTGTTGAGCACAATCAACATTCACAAGCTGTGTCTTCTTTTTAATAGTTGTTTTGTGACCATCTTGTTTTAGCTCGTCATTTAGGTTATTCACTGCTGTTTTCTACAAAAGAAGTCAATGTTTGTTAGAATAAATATAAACAAATAAATGAAATATAATTTTTGAGAATATTTATTTACCACATTAATGACAAGTTTTGTACGTCCACTTCTGCGGGATTTAGATCTTGTGGTTAAGTATAGTGAGTCGTTGTGTTTCCAAGTGCACTCTACGACATCTAGTTCAAGGAGGCTCCAATGGTCATTTCCATTTATTGGGAATAAGACGTTGATACATAATGGATCTAAAAGTAATTTTTTGATAAAAGGGTTGAACTTTTTTGTCAATATATTTTCCCAGTTTCCATTTGATGCACTTGTCTGTTTAAAAAAATGGTTCAGAAAATGTATTTTGTAATAACATAAGTTAAGTTGAGAATATAATTCACTTACTGTCATTGTTATGTTAATGTACACAATACTATTGCTTTGATCTAGTTGCTTTGCTTTCCGAAACCAAAACCAATCAATGATCTAAATTTGAAAAATAATATGGGTAAAGTACACAATTTATACTAAAGGAAAGTTTTGTTTTTTTAAACTTACTTGAAGTATTCTGTTCATATAGGAGATCTTCTATCATGTCTTTTGTTATGGTGATGTTGTTTTCATCATCACAACTAAATGCTTCGTCGCTGAAAAAAAAAGATGTTTGCATTTATTATATCTTTTGTTAATACAAATATAATATGTAAATAAATTTTTTGTATGCAAGCATAATTACTAAAATAGCAATTATCTTTGAAAATTTATTCTGTTATTTTTTAATAATTAATTGAAATATAAAAAGATAAATGCGTTTATTTTTTATAAATTTTAATGCTGAAAAAATTAACTATGAAATATTACTTTTGAAAATAACATATCAAATATTTCAGAAAGCCATATAACGAAATAATAATTCAACAAAAGAAGTAGTTGCATAATATAAATTAAAAAGATAAAGTTAAATAACTTTTTAATCTCCTAAACCATAGCAATATAAGAAAACCTAAACTTTCATAATTTCAATCACTTGTTAACATTAATCACTACAAAAAATCCAAAAACGACGGATGTTGTGTAATTAATTATTTACTAATTGGTGTTGAGTAAACTATGAGTTGATAGTGATATTTAAAACAATACTTTAATTAACAATTTGCTTATGGTAGTGTAATACCACACAACGTACTATAACAAAGTAATAAGTTGAAAATTGAGTTGAACTGTACAAGTTGTTTTGGAAAAAAGTAATGCTTCAGTACTTACTTGTTATCTCCAACAACCTTGAAGAAAAGTTTGACATCTTGTCATTGTTTCTTTGAAAGATGCTTCAGGAGTGTGCAATTTTCAATATTTTTTTAATTCTTTCTTTTTTTGGTTCTTTAATATTAACATCTTCAACACAAATAGGAATTTAAATAGCACGTTCTTTAGTAAATTCTTCGATGTCTTCAGATTTTGAACTTTCTTTATTATCTATAATTAAATCTTGAGTTTCAAACAAATCAAAACAAGAAAAATTAGGAGAACAATTTATATATACCATACCAACTATTTTTCCTTGCTTGAAATGTTTTTTAGGTTCAGTAGTATTGGCCACATTTTGTTGTTCAAAATTTTTTAGGTTCAGTAGTATTGGCCATATTTTGTTGTTCAAAATTTTTCACTTTTTCAAGTATCATTTCAATTTCTTTGAGCCTTTGGTCAGACTTTTGTCTTAAAATTTTCTCATCATCCAGTTGTTTTACTACACTAGTCATCTCATCAGCCAAAAATCTGACTTTTGTCTCTAGCTCTTTCAGCCTTTCTAATTCTTCATTTTCAAACAATTTTCTTTTCTTCGGCCTTTCTTCTTCTAGTAGTGGATGTTTTAATTTTTTTGAAAGAAACTTTTTCTCCTCTGAAGTAATATTTGAAAAAAAAATCGAAATCTGCATAAAGCCATGAATGATATTTCTAATTAAACATTGTTAAATATCATTAAATAATCGTACAATTAATTCAATGTTATATATATATATGTGTATTATGTGTATATATATATATATTTATATATATATAATTGTATAGCTTAAAAAGATAAATGTATTTATATTTTAAGGTAAATGATATATTGACACATTGAGCTTAATTTGTTTTCTGTCTATTATACGATCATTATTATAACTTATTTCAAAAGTATTATTACTAATATAATGTATTGTGTAAATAACTGTTTATTTGATCATTAATGTTCCTTCCAAACTTGAAAAGATAAAAAATATATCTTTTAAATAAAATATATAGTGAAGTAATACATTTATACCTTATTGCTGTCAATTGCTGTAAGATCTAGGTCCTTCAATTTAGATAAGTCCCACTTTATCATTCTTGGGAAATTTTTCTTCAGATGTTCTTTTTCTTGTATTACTGTTGTCTTCTTACAAAACCAATATTGAAATAAAAAGAAATATACATATATACTTTTGTAATAATGAAATATTAGATAAGTGTAAGAAATCTTACAAGTAAAACCATAGTGCAACCAGTTGTGTTTCTTGGATTAGTATGATGTTTTTGAACATTTTTGCCAACATTCTCACATATTGCTCTTGGCCAAGAAATAGAACTGATTTTTTTTTCAAATCGAGGATCTTAGGAAGAAATCCCCACTGCAAGTAGCTTTGATTGTTCGGAAATAAGAATGTTATGATCAACAGCAGAAATGGTAGCGTACTAAATCAACGCTACCATCTTTGTTTTCTATCATTTTATTCAATCTTTTTGTCACTGATTTTTGACTTATAATGTCTTCTTCTTCAAAGTTCTTGGTCCAAAAATCATTCCATTGCAGTTGCTTTATTTGAAACAGGTACTGGAAATAAATCTTCTCCATCCATTGGCATCCCAAATATAAGACTAACTTCTTCTGGTTTTAATTTAATCAATTTGTTACCAATTCGGAAAGCTTGTTCTGTGGTATCATAAGAGGTTATTATGTCACCAAATTTGCCGAACTCTTTCTCAAATCTTGCCTTGAAATAGAATCTTCGAGAAAACATTGAAAAAGTGTTTGAAAGGTGATTTTTTCAAGTATCTTTTTGCGTTAGTAGAGAGGATTTTTTCTTTCTTATTTGTTTTCATTATTTTGAAAACAACATCTAAATTACATCTGTACGTCCCTGAATATTGAATTTTTATTGACTTTGTCGGTATTTTTTTGACTTTCATAGTTATTAGTTTCATCTGTATCGGTAGATTCTCCATTATTTTCTTATGCGTCTGTCCTTTTTTCATCAGAATTATCTACTTTTTATCTTCTGTTCCAGTAGGTGATATATTGTTTCTTGACGCAGAATTATCCTATTTTTAATAATTAACATGAGATAAATTGAGTTTAGTAAATCTAATTTATAAATATATGTTTTTTTACAAATTAATTAAACAAGTAATAAAACTTGTATAATTATTATGTATAAAGTTATAAAGATAAGCCTATTTATCTTTTTTGACTAGTGTGTTAATATTAAATCTTTCATGTAATATTTTTTGCTAATTTTTTTTAAATAAGGTCCGGTATACAGATAATAATGTTTTTAAAATATTTAATTACACAACGCTCATACTTTATGAAAAAGATATGTATTTTTATCTTTTTATTAAAACAGACGTACATATATTAAATGTTGAAAAATTAACATGATTGAAATAGAATATAACAAAGAATTATGCATTATAATTATAATAACAAAATATAGATAAGGAAAAATTTACCAAAGGAGTTATTGATAACACTCTTGATTGGTTATGCTCTTCACAGTATGGACTTGATATAGGTCTGAAATTTATGCATTGATGTCCTCCTTCATTTAAAAAATGCACAGTGGATGTTTTTTAAACAATCTAGAGGTTCTTTTTGGTTTCATATTTTATCCTGCATTAAAAAGATAAGTATAGTTATATGTTAGTAAACATGTACATACAGCTAGCAATTTAAGATTTTTTTCAAGCAATATCAGCAATAAACAATAAATCTAATTATTGCAAAACACGATTTATTGAGTGATAAAAATTATCCCATATTTGTGTAAAAAGATAATTGTAAATCATAGCAATTACTATTTCATAGCTGTTATTAGAATAATATAAATTAAAAAGATAATAATATTTATCCTTTTCATCCCATAAAACACATAATATAGTAATATAACAGTGAAAGCATTGTGCAATTATTTACTACTTTTTTAAAAAAAAAAAATATGTTACATAACATACATACTCAAACAACAGCAACCTATTAAATTTACTACAAACAAAAAAGTTCAAATATTGTCTTCACATGAAAATATTAATACAATTATTTTTTCAAACCTTTGTTGTTGAAGAAACAAAGTAATCAAATAAATATCTAACATAACACAGCATAAGTTTCAGAAGGCCTTATAACCAAATAATCCTTCAACATAAGAATAAGTTGCATAATATAAAATAAAAAGATATAATTGAATATCTTTTTAATCACCTAAACAACTGCATATAACAAAAAGTAAACATAATCTTAAAATTTAGTAAATCCTAGGTATTAGAAAACTTACTCGTCTAGTAATATATAGAAGAAGATGATTTCCTTTACCAAGCAATGTTGTAGTTGATTATCAGATCCAAAGTAAACCCTAGATTAAGTAAAAAACGATTAGAATAAGATTCAATTAAAATCCGAAAATTGATCAGAGTATGGTAATAAAATGCATCGTAGCAAAATCCGAAAATCGAATTTAGCTAAAACCTAATTTGCGATTCTTTCAAATTTTTGCATGAAAAATGGCAGAAACAGAAAAGAATCGAGACGTGTCATTGTAAAATGGCGGAAAGAGGACATGTCATTTACAAAGTAATTCTGTAAATAATGTCCTGGAAAAAAATTTATTTAACGGGTGTGTCCTAGAAATTAATTAGTTGAGGGAAGTAAGCCCTTATTGTAAAATGCCCCTATTATAAATTCCATATTTTAAAGTTAATATTTTTTTAAAAAAGATTTTCAAAAATTTTGGTTTTCTGAAAATTGTATTTATCCATGTTCATTTAAATGATATGGATATATGCTATTATAAAACAATGTTTTCAATAATTCATTTTATTAATTAAACAATTATACTCGGTTTATATTTAGAAAACCATTGTCGAAATATACACACACGTGTATATTATGAATTTATATATACATATGTGTATATGTAAACATATACGTGCATCTGTAAGTATTTTCTCACATATATACACACATACACACAAAATATCTCACATATACACACATAATATCTCACATACACACACAATATCAAATTATTTAATATAAAAAACACACGTACACATAGAGACCCCCCCCCCCTCCTTGAAAAAAGCTTGACACCCCCCACCTATACAAAACATATTTAATTTCAAAATATAATTTTATACCTACATTGACGCACGTTTGCACACCCAATTTAACAATCAATTATTTTTCTTCAATAAAAATTCAACTTTTTAGATGAAGCTCAGTCTATCTGGTAACTAAAGGTCATTTGGCAAATTTCAGCTAATTTATTGGTAAAAACGATAATTTGAAAGCAAAAGGTAGAGGACAACCACAATAAAACAAAAATAAAATTGTAAGAAATAAATTAAAAGATGAATATCAACCGAAGTAGATAAATACAATCAAATTTTAACCAAAATTAAGAAAATAAAGATTAGTAAAAAAAAGTTTGGTAGAACACTTAATCTAATTCAAAATGAGATTACCGCCACCGTTATTTTGAGCTATAATATGTACTGACCTGAGAAAGGGGAAGGGGCAAAATTGTGCAAAAGAAAATTGAAGGGAAAGAATAACATAAAACACTAAACACCCCAAGAAAAAGGAAAGAAAAACATATCTTAAATACAGGGAAAGTAGATAGAAATGATATTCGATTAGTAATGAATGCAGCATAGTAGTTGATTGAAATAAGAATGTTGTGGGGAAACTTTTGAATATGCACAATTTTATTTTTAGAATTTTGAGAAAAATGAGTGCTCCCTCTGGTTCATAATGTAAGAAATTATAGAGATTTTCAGAAGAATTAAGAAAAAAATCAAAAGACACTTTACCCCACACTTAAATTAGTTTTTTCTTGCACAATAATTTATCTTTTCATGTCTGTCAATTACTATTTCTATTTCCATCAACCATTTTTTGATAAGGATTGACATATTCTAAGTCAATCCCTGTATACGTTATACCATAATACAAGGAAATGATATAAATATCATTAATGATATTATTATTCCATAACTTTGGCAGTACGTATAAATGGTATGTCATAATATGAGGGAATTATATAAATATTTAATGATATTATTCCATAGCTGTAGCAATATAAATGGTATGCCATAATATGAAAAAATGGTGTAAATATCATTAATGATATTATTCCATAATTATAGTTGTACGTATGACTGCATGTATCTTTTAACTTTATATATTCCGTGATTACTGAATGGAAAAACATCCTTCTCTTCAACTCTTCATCATGGTATCAGAGCTCTGATCCAAAACAGTTCAACTTCCACTTCTTCAATGGCTCTCATTAACCAAACTTCATCCAATCAGATTTTTAATGGTAGTCATCCCACAAAGCCCTACACTTTTCTAGGAAAATGTCAATGGTGCCGAGAACAAGGACATGAGATTACTCATTGTCCTTTACTTAAGCAAAAGTTTCTTAGTGTCATTCCTCCTTCAAATTCTCAACCTCAGTCAAACCGATTCACACCGAAACCTCAAGAAAACATCACAAATCTCTCTGCCTCTTCATCCTCTTCAACATATCTTCTCGACAGTGGTGCCTCCCACCACGTCACGATGGATCTGAACAATCTGTCCTTCCATGCTCCTTAAGATGGAACCGAAGAGTTGATCGTCAGTGATGACAAAGGCCTTAAAATCACTTACGTTGGTTCTTGTTTTTTATCATCACTCAAACTAAATAATGTCTTATTTATTCCTGCCATGTCTAAAAATATAATTTCTTTTTCTCAACTTTGTCATGATAACAATATCTCAATTGTCTTTTCTTCCACCTCTTTTCATATAAGGATCTCAAAACGGGGGAATAATTATTCCAGGGGCTGGTTGCAGCAGGCATTTATTTGCTCAAATCCACAATCCCTACAGTCTACGTAGGCACAACTAGTTCACTTGATTGGCATCATCGTTTAGGGCATCCGTCTCGTAATGTTTTTTAGGCAAATTGTTTTCAAAAATAAACTTCATATTCCTAGTATCTCCATTTTAGATTGTAATTCATGTTCTTGCAATAAAAGTCATAAACTTCCTTTTTCTATTTCCTCTATTGTGTCTACTGCCCCCACTTGAGTATGTTTATTCTGGTCTTTGGATATCACATTTTACTCTCATTATGTCTTTAAATATTATCTTATTTTCATAGATCATTTTTCTAAATACATTTGGTTGTATAATTTGAAACGAAAATCATATGCAAAACATGTATTCATTCTCTATAAAGCTCTAGTTGAAAAATATTTTCAACTGCCTCTCAAAACTCTCTACTCGGACAACGGTGGTGAGTATGAAAGCCTACGTAACTACCTGTCCATCGATAAAATTTCGCATCTTACAACTCTATCCACACCCCTCAACACAATGGTTATTCAGAGAGACGACATCGACACATTTTTGAGACATTTCTATCACTCTTAACTCATGCTAAAATGCCCATTGAATATTGGACAAATCCTTGCTCAATAGCTGTTTACTTGATTAATCGACTTCCCATGCAACTCTAAATAATGTGTCACCCTATTTTAAATTATTCGGCCAACATCCTAATTATTCCAAGCTTCGGAGTTTTGGGTGTTTTTGCTACCCATGGCTTAAACCCTGCAATTCTCACAAACTTGAAATCAAATCTCAACCATGTATTTTTGTTGGTTATTCACCTACTCAAAGTGCATATTATTGTCTCGAATCAAACACTAATCGTGTTTATGTTTCTCGTCATGTTCACTTCAAAAAGAACATTTTTCCTTTTCTTGAACTTAATAATTCAACTACCTCCTTGTCTGACCTAGTGGAACAATGGTACCTCTCACATTATCTATATTATCAAATACTCAATCTTCCTCTTCTCATTCATGGCAAACTAACTCACCTTCCAGCACACCTCCTATCTTATTTCCCACTTCACCCCTTTCATCTCCTATATCTGCAAACTCATCTCAACCTCCTAATACCACTGCTGAGCTTTCCTCTACTTCATCTCAGTCAAACCTTGATATATCCACATCTACAAATTCAACACCCAACAATCCTGTACATTCTCCTCAAATGACCGCGAGACTGCAACATGGCATTAGGAAACCAATCAGTAAACTGAATTCAAATGTGGAGGTCCATGAAATGGAGATCCCAAAAAATATCACTAAAGCGTTAAAAAGCTCCATTTGGCATAAAGCTATGGATGAAGAGATTAATGCATTGGTGAAAAATAGAACTTGGGATCTTGTACGTTCATCTATGTCACAAAATGTAGTGGATGCAAATGGATTTTTTCGAAATAAAAAGAATAAGGATTGTAACATTATTCAGTACAAGGCTCGCTATATTGCAAGAGGTTTTAATCAAAGAGCTGGCATTGACTAAGGTGAGACTTTTAGCCCCGTAATTAAACCCGCCACGGTCCGACTTGTTCTCTCACTTTCGGTTAGTCAAGGTTGGTCATTGCGCCAACTTGACATAAACAATGATTTTTTACAAGACATGTAATGACCATGATTTTTGAACAGTTTATTTTAAAATTTTAATATTTGTTTTAAATATTCAGTTGATAATATAAATTAATTTTTATATTGAGTTATCGATTTAATAATCGAATATAATTTAATTTAGAATATATCGAATTATTGTAATTCGAAATATAATTGAAATCGAGTTAAAAACTGAATCAATGATTCAGATGATAAGTATGAATTTTATGTGATATATACGATAATAAATAATAATTTATTATCAAATAATTTGTGGTTTTCGAATTTAAATTATATTATATTAATTTAATATGGTATATATGTTGAAATTAAATTTCAGAATATTTACTGTTGAGTTCAAAATAGGGTTATTATATTGAAATGTCGGTCGGTACACTAGAATAGCGGTTCGTGATTTAAATTAATGGACCCCGAGATATTTGATTGTGGATAGGTTTGAAATCAAATCGATATCCATCTAAAAAGAAATAAAAATCTCTTTATATCAAATCGTATTAATTATAAACTCAAATCGAATTAATTAAACTGTACTTAACCTATCATCTAGGCTGTACTTTACACGGACAATTCCTTTCTACTTAAGGTTCATCATATATAAATTTCATTTGTTCCCTCTTCCATTTCTTTATTCTATAAACTCGATCAAAGCTTCACAGTTCGAAATCAAACTAAAAATGGTCGTGTGTCTTTCCATTCAAAACAACCAGTAGCCGAGCCCCTTTTCAATTTTTAAAACCCTGAATTTCTTTTCTCCTTCTCAAATCAGAATCCAAAACCCATTCCGTTTTTTTTTTAAAAAACAAATAAGCAATATTGAAACTCATACTCGCGATGGATCCAGAATCTCGAGACGGAGCTAGGGCGCTTGCGAATCAGGGAGGAAAGGAGTGTCTTAATTTTGGTCACATGGTCTGAGCGATTTGGGGTTCGCGAGTTCAACTCCACTGGTGTTTGGGAGTTCGCGATACTGTGTTTGGGGACTAGGTAATTAGGAATTGGTGTGGCACTCAAGAGGGAAGGCGACATTTTTTGGCATGGATTGGTGCAATTAGGGGTAGCGACAATTTGATGAAGGGGATTTCTAGTGGCATTGTTCGACTTTGGGACAACCAATTAGGGTTCGACAGTGGGAAATGGGGCATCGCGAGCTGAATTTAAGTGATGGTCAACAGGTCAAAGCCGCGAAATTTGTTAGGGAGGATCGACCGTAGAAAAGGGTTTGGGTTGACCAGGAAAGGTGCGATTTTGGGCTTGTGGGGGACTGCTTCATAAATTCTGGCATCGCGATTTGGTAAACGCCAGGAGGAGTTTTGCTAGCAAAATCAAACGATGATGGCAAATTTTTAGTACAAGTTTGAAGAACTCAAGCGACTAGTTAATGGTCGATTTCAATTTTAAAATGGCGGAAGGCTGTAGTTTCAGCAGTTCTGGGTGAAGCTTGAAGTAAAGTAGTATTTTTCAAAGGGGGAAAGGAGTGTAAGGTTCGATGATTTTTGGTTTAAAAAGGAATAGTGAAGTTTATGCTTGCCATTTCATCTAGGCATAGTGGAGGGATGGCAGCGTGATGTAGGAGAAGTGTCAAGCAGGATTGAAATGATGTTTAAGGTAAAAATAATTTATTTATTTAATTTTAATTAGGAAGTTAACACGTATTTAAATTATATAAAAACTTTATAACACACATATATATATTATACGATGATAGATTCGATAAAATAGTATACTGGGAGTCATATGGAAAATAATTCGAAATGACATTGATTTGGAATGCTTTGGAGACCGTTGAATTAGACGTTGTTTAATTTAACCAGAAACCGAATCATATTTCGACGACAAAATCACGGTGAGTAATTCTCATTCAGAAATTTATTTAAATTTATTTTTATCATTAAAAATAAATTGTTGGTTGCCTTGGATGCATCTATAGATTGTTTATCGGTGTTTTCTATTAAATATATATTAGTTATTTAGGATTGGTGTTTGTGGTTATTATATATATATATATATATATATATATATATTGGTGGTTGGATATTTCCCGCAGTACCATTAGCGGATGCCCGCAGTATCATTAACGGATGACCCTATATGCCCCACGCTATGATAGTGGATGACCTTCTATACCGCGATATCCTGCCTCGAAGCAGGATGGGTATTATTTATGTTGGCTAACGTCTGTGGATGTAGGAAAATAGGTTGGAGGAATCCAACTGGATTCCTCGAAAATATTATTGTTTTTTTGGTTTAATATATGTTATCTTATATGATGTGTTAGAAAAACCCATGATTTGATCATTTGGTATTTTGGATGTTTGAAATATCACTGGACCTAAAGGGTAATTTATAGAAATATCGTAAATAGGGTTTTGAAATTTAAAAAGGAAAATTCTATTTTTCTAAAATAGAATTTGAATTTAGAACGGGCTAAATATATTAACTTGTTTTAAATAAATAAAACAAGTAATGAATTTATAAACGATGTTTATAAATTAAATAATATAGGAAATTGAAGTAAATTTATAAATAGTGTTTATAAATAAAGTGGAAAAATTATCATTTGATAATTCGAATATTTAAATTTAAATATGGTTTTAAAAATAATAATGGGGAAATCGTTTTCAAGAAATAGACGATGGAATTTATTCTGATGTCCAGAATATAAATTGAACTAAAATAAATCCGTAAGGATTTATGATTTTGAATTCGATAAATTCGAATTAATTCAAATAGAATTTGAATATATAGAATTTGAATACATAGAATTCAAATAGAATTTGAATATATAGAATTTGAATATATAGAAATTAAAATAGAATTTGAATAGTATTTGAATATAGAGAATTCAAATGGAATTTGAATATGGAAAATTCAAATAGAATTGAAAATAGAATTTGAAAATAGAAAGTTGAAAACATTTCGAAATGGGAACGAAGAAATATATTTCAGAATGCGGATTTTAGACAAAATAGAAAATAAATCCAAAAGATTTATAATTTGTAAAAGGAATTGGAATTTAGTATAGAAGATCGAAGTATAAATAAATGTATAACCAAGTAAGGAAAAATCAGCGATTATAGATAATCAAAATTATTGAGTTGAATTAGGAAAATTGGTTTAATGTATATTGAAATATATTAGATTGAAGTTCGAGTTTATATATAAACGAAGTTAAAATGTTTCTGTATCCAATATAATTAAAAAGAACTTGCCGCAGCGCGGTAGTTCGTAAATTGGCGATTCGAACTTCAATTGGGTTATAGAACTCAATTGAAGTCGGAATTCTTTGAAACAAGAATCGTCAGGACCGATTTGATAATAGTTTTCTAATGGAAGAGAAAAACCTGGATTTCGTCTTATAGATTTTGAGTTATGTCAATATCAAATTTTCAGAAAAATAGCGCCAGAACCACTATAAAACCATAATGGTTTATTAAATAAATAAAGGATTTTAAGTAAATAGAAATACAAATTTGCATTAGAAAAATCCAGACTTTAGTTATAAATATATTTGAACTCAAGTGGAGTAACAAATTGATTTTTGAAACAAAAATCAGATTTTTAACTATCGAATAAAATTAACTAATTTGAAGAATAATTAGTTAATGAAAAATTTGAATCGAAATTTAACTTTGAAAGGTAAATGAGTTATGTATATATATTCAAAATCGAATATAGTTAGAAATGAAACTCGACATGATTATAAGCGAAATAAAATATATTTGAACATGATATGTTCAAACTAAAGAGAGTTGGCAAAAGAGCTAATTAAAAGAATAAATTAGCGACTTGAGTTAAAAATGACTGGATTTAGTTGGGATAAATTGGAAATAGGTGAATATGTGTTAGACAGGTATGGAATGACGTATATGAAGGTTATAATTTGTGTGCCCGACAAAAAGGTACATGTTTAAAATTCCATATGAGGTTTAATGCGCCGTATCGGCAAGCCGCTTGGCTTTTTCTTTTTCTTTTTGATTGGAGAGGCCTGTGTGGCGGTTTGGGGATTTTCCCGATGCTCCCGGTACAAAGGAGGTTATGGCAAAATTTCCAGGAAATTTAAGGAGTTAGAATATTTTTAAGAAAAATTGATAGTTAAAAATCAATGTATCGATATATATAGAATTCGATAAGGAAACAAACTTAAAAATAGAATATCATAAACAAAAAGGGAAACCTATAATTAAATCTGGTAGAATTAGAAGAAAGAAACGTTACGGGTTTAAAATGAATAATTGGTTTTTATAATATTTATTATTCGAGGTAAGTGGTTTTGTCCGTTTTGAAGTTAAAGATGTTATTCAGTCAAGGTCTGAGAGGTAGTTATACCCCAACTTGATTGATTTCATTTTTAATTGATAAATAGTAAGATCCAGTCTCAAAGAGAAGTGTTCGAATAAGAGTTAGTTGTATAAAATATTTTGGGTTGTTGTAACGATGTTTCACACAGCATTCGTTTTAACCAAAGTGGTGGAATTTTGAAAATATAAAAGTAAATATTTCCTGAGTATAATTAAAGTAGTCAGGAAAGAGTTAAGTGATTGAAATTGTTTTTAATGGCAAATAGAATATATTTTCTAAGTATAGGAAATAAAAGATGGCGAAATATGGAAATGTTTTCCAAACAGCGTAAGATACCAAGATAATTATCGAAAATGTTTAGTTAACAAATATTGATAGAGAAATGGAGAAGTGTTTTAAATGAACGAAATATTAATTAACAGGCCCAGTGATTGATTGATGTTATAGATGAATGGAATGTTTGTTTATTTTTCTTCGATAGTTAAGTAACCGACTATCGAAGTATTTGCCAATATCGTTGTCAATATGGAGAGACCGGTTGGATTATTATCCGAGAACCACTCCGTATTGGAAGTAACGTTGTGAATCAAATTATATGAAGATAATCGAAGACGCAGTAAAGTGCAAGGGCTTTTTCTATTAATAGAAATTATGCCTTCGGTTTCGTTCAATCCCAAAACGAAAGTATGTAGACAAATGTCTGACAAAGTATTTCCAATGATCGAATATGTTGGTATGTATAAATATATATGGTGGCAACGGATTTATTCCCTTAGCATAATATCCAGAATATATTTGTGCAAATCAATTAGTGATTAACGGATCTGACAATGTGGCATTCAAAGTGATTTAGCTATAAATGAATGGAAAGTAATTGTAGCCTCAGGCCTCAACAACCTGGAAATGACAAAAGTCGGGCAGGCAGCATGGCTATGTGGGTCACCCCCATTAGGGTGTATAATCACCTATCTAGAGAAATTTCATTTAATTCCTTATTCTATTCGATGCTGTCCCATTCGGGAAACGGTTGCTGATCCCAACCGTTGGAGATATACATTCGATACACTCAAGCGAAATGAGTGGTCAGTCATGCGTTGGTCGGGTTGCAAGATGTTCTTGTTGAACTCAGTGTATTTCTCTCTAGAGATACACTATCGGAAGGTGGTTCCATACCTTGCCATGTTGGAATCCCAATCTCCAATAAGCGCCCTGCGGTTTTTGATTTTATATTATACATGGAGTGTGAGATACAAGCGTTCCGCTAGATTTTATTTATTTGATGTAGACATTATTATAATATCACCGGATTTGATTTCAAAAATATTTTTGGTCATCGTAAGGTAAAAACCGTCCGTATTTATGTGTGGATCGGTCTTACGATCATCATTTCTTTCGAAAGGATTTTACAAATTAAACAATTGGTTGGAGTTTACTCACACCAGTCCCATGACTGACCCAGAGTTTATTTTGTTTGTTTTCCCTAAACTCTTGGGTGCCCAAATTTGTACAGGCAGTTTGATAGTTCAGGATTTTTTAGATTCACTTGGAAGAGCTGGAAGCAGGAGGCTTCACCAGTTAGCTATAGACTATCATATATTCCGTTGTGTACCATGTTTGTGGGACCACAAGAGCCTGAACTTGTCCCCTTGCCTTCCCTGGTGCCATGAGATCCTGCACCTGTCCTCCCGAGGTAGACCCTGCCCTCTGCCCATTCCTTGGGCAGTCCTTAATCATATGTCCTGCTTCGCCACAGTGGAAACAACCAGTCTTCTTTTTCTTCCTACAATCTTTGCTTAGATGGTCGGGTGTTCCACAGTTAAAGCATCTTTTCTTTCCCTTAGCATTGTTGCCTTTACCACCTTTCTTGTTCTGTTGTTGCTGTTGCGGTTTCTTTTGATCCCCTTTCTTGTCGGGTGCCTTATTAGCATTGGCGCCATTCTCCTCTTCATGCATAAGTGCCATGTCAACTAGTCTCTCAAAGGTAGCCCCCATGGGGATGTGGGTCATAGATAACCCATGAAGCGGTTCGTTCAAACCCTTAACAAATCTCAGGGCCTTCTTTTCTGGTGTATTCACCAAGTCCAAGCCAAATCTCGCTAACTGATTGAATTTGTTGACGTATTCTTTCATCGATAGATTCCCTTGCTTCAATGCCAAAAATCTTTCCATATATAAATTTTCTTCAGCCCGTGAGAGAAACTTCGCCTCAAACCTTCGCCTAAAATCTGGCCATGTATCAACTGGATGCTCCCCATTAGTGACCTCCCACCAAAACGAGGCCTCATCCGTCATTAGCCAGGCAGCTAACTAGACCTTTCTTCCGTCGTCCACTTCAAAGATTCCAAACAATTCTTCCACCTCCTTTAGCCAATTACGAGCTTCAACAAATGTCTCCGTCCCGTGAAAAGGTTTTCCGCCCATTGCCCTAAAGTTCTTACATATATTTGCAAAAGTATCGACACGAGGAGAAGGAGGAGGATTTGCTGGACCTGCAGTGGTGGCCCTAGTCTCCAAATACCTCCTAAACCATCCTGGTATCGGTATTCCCTCGGGTATCTCGGGAATTCCAGACATGCTAAAACGAAAAAGGAAAGATTCAATACAAAAGAACCGAAGGAAAGATATTTGGCTATTGGGGTTATGCTTTCTAAAATAAGCTTTTCTCTTGAAAATACTTTCCTTAAAACATACTTTTGAAGGTACTTCTTTATAAAAGTTGTTTTTCAAAAACACTTTTCAAAATTCATATCTGTTTTGGTAACCTTCAGCTCTGATACCACGTGTAACACCCCACGTCCATTAATGTCACTCACAAAGAGAATGCATTAACTTTCATGGAGCATTTTAAGTGTGTATAGAACAGAAACTTAACAACAAGACAGATATAAACAGTACTAAAACTTTAAAACTTTATTTCATTGCAGCGGAAAATACATATGTTTGATTACATCATCAAAACCAGAGTCAAAGTACACAATATCCATCTTGACTAAATCAAAGAACATAAATTGAAAGACATAACCCCAGTACAAAATAGCCATAAATAAGAGAGGTTGAACTTTACTTCAGCGATCCAAGCAATCTTCTAAAAGCAAGAAATACAGCTGTCCAAAATCAAGCTCCACTGGTGCTAGTTCCAACCTGAGCACCTGGGGGGGAAAGGAAGAAAAGAGGAGGAAACAAAGGGGATCAGACATAAAGTCTGGCGAGTGCGATAACTTTAACAATACAATTACCAAAATAACTAGGCTAAGGCATAAGTTGGAAAATAAGGAAATGACTGTGAACAATTGAGTATGGCAAAGTAAACAAGGAAATAAGATTGAACTAAGATAACGTTAAAGCGCACCTAAACCACTATAAGATAATTACTATACTACACCACCACTACTATACTGCACCACCACTAGTTACCCTAAGGTTGATCCCGCCTACAGAACTTAATAATGATAATGGTAGTTTCGTGCACCCCTAGTTGCCTTCATAGGTGCTGCCTGCCCCTATCTCCACTAGGTGTACCCACTACCCCCAAGCGATCGGCTCCATAACTCGTAGATACCCGTGCTGGCCCCACGGTAGGGTGTATCACTCCTCAAAGTGGCAACCTGATACCACCAATGATGCACGGCTTATACCTACACGATGCAACAACGTCTTACCTACCAGCCTCGGCTCACACACGCATATGAACCCGTTGGACTTGCGTTGTAACAACCCGAATTTTAACAACACGTTAAAATCATAAATCAAGGCAGAATTAAATTTTAAGATCAGAATCAAGGGAAACGGGTTGTGCCATTGCGTTCGTCTCAAAATTTTGCTTGGAAACGAGTCCGAGTTTGCGAGAATCGGAGTCCGTATGAGGGAGATATGACCCTCTGAAGTTTCAGGAATTTTCAGAGTTCAAAACAGCTCGAATTCGAGCTCAAAATTCGAATTTCAAAACCCAGACAGACTGGACGGGAAATTTCCTGCCCAGCACCCAGGTCGACTGGGCAGTCGACACCGCCAAGACCAGGTCGACTGCGCAGTCGACTTGGGTGTCGACCTGGTCCCCGAATCTGCTTTTGGGCCTGGGTGCATTCTGATGTACCTGGTCTCGTTTTCTGCCTAGGTTCGTCCGCCTAACCCTATATAAACCCCCTAATGCCTAAACCCTAATTCACTACAACACGTCTAGCCATCGTTATACTGGAAAAATGAAACCTAAGAATATACCCTCCAACTAAAATCAAATTGGGATTAATCTACAAAGCAAAGCAAAAGAAAAAAAGGGTTCTAACAAATCAAAACAAGGATTGTGCAAATGGACGAATTGATAGCAACAACGCCTAGACCATATTGAATCAAATCAGAAGATTAATCAAGTTAGACATTTCAACGCGACAACGAATCGATTTGTCCTCTCTTAGCCAATCAATGTAAGTTCTAGTTGCTTTCCGATTTAAATATTTAACTATAATATGGCCATGGAATAAAGTGGAATTGGATTTAAGTATGTTTATCGATTCAGATCTATTTCTGTTGCTTCTTGAACCTTGAGTTTTGAGACTTGTTCATCTTTATTCTCATGTCTAGTTCATGGTCTATTCAGCCTGTTGTAATCTTAATATGCCTGTGATGATGTTTTTCTCTCCGATCTTATTTTGATGCAAGATTCTACCTTTCCCCTATTTATTTTCTTTCGATGAACCTTGGTCAATTTCGGACCTTGGCCTAAAATCACGACTTGCGTACGATATGTATACGGGGGAATTATGGGATTATTGCCTATATGAATATGATGGAATTATTGGCAACATGAAATTGGATATTATCATTGTATTTGCGAGTTTGGGCTTGATATGTAAATTTTGGTATAATCTTGTTATGAGGAAATTTGCATAAACATTATATGCATGGAATTTGGCGTAAATTTGGATCTACGTAATGTAACATGTAAATCAAATCAAAAGATTGGACAACTGGCTTGTATTGTAATAAAAAGTTTATGGTTTGGGGTAACTACATCATGAATCACGATTTGGGTTTATTGGATATGAAACTTAATACATGTAATGTTGGCTAGATCTTGACATATGTAAAAGGGCATGAAATTTGGTATAAATGTAAATTGTCTAGGATTAGGCATATATAAATTGGCATATGTAATTTGGCATGGATCTTGATAGATGTGTAAATTGGCATAAAATAGCATACATGTAAAACGACATGAATTGAACATATGTAAATTTGGTATGAATTGGGCATATGTAAAAACTGACATGTAACCTAGGACTTGGGCACATGTTAATTATGTAAAATTTGGAGTAGAAACATATATGATAATTTATGACTTGGAGAAAGTTTAATATGAACGTGCCTAAGTTGGGTTCTGGGTAGTTGGTATGTATTGGACATCTAGAAGGCACGTAAACATGCTTATGAACTTGAAACATGAATTGGTTATGAATATGAATCATTAACTTGATAATAGGCATAAGTGAAAACATGAAACTTGCCATGAAACTAGACACGAACTTGACATGAAATTGAACATGGACATGACATTTAGAATGAACTAGAAAATGGCCAACTTGAGGTTGGGTTGAGTTTGCAGTGTAATTCTGCCCGGAACCGCCCAACAAATCCAGTTACTGCAAACAATAGGATCCAATGTGGGTAGTTGGTCATATCGCACTTGAAAACCCAAGGTCAGACTGAGTTGTGGTGTAATTCTGCCCGGAACCGCCCGGCATATCCAGTGACCACAACAACAGGTCTGATGTGAGAGGTTGGGGTGCATAAATGAATTAATGACTTGATAGGGTTAAGTCGTGAACCGCTTGAATATACTTAACCAATTTGACACGATGACTTGATAGGGTTAAGTCACGAACCGCTTGAATATACTTAACCAATTTGATACGATGACTTGATAGGGTTAAGTCATGAACCGTTTGAATATACTTAACCAATTTGACACGATGACTTGATAGGGTTAAGTCATGAACCGCTTGAATATACATAACCAATTTGACACGATGGTTTGGTAGGGTTAAGTCTCGAACTGCTTGAACATACTTAACCAACTTGACACATGATTCGTAGGGCTAAGTCATGAACTTGAACGACAACACTTAGCCAATTTGACATGACACGTACATGGGTTAAGTCACGAACTTGAATGACCACACTTAACCAACTTAACATGCTAGACTGATGGGGTTAAGTCTCGAATTTAAATGACAACACTTAACCTACTGGACGGAAACCCTAGTTACGCGGTCCTTTTCAGCAGTAACCCACTAGATGTATCATGGTACCCTGGAACTAGGCAGGGTGGGGCACGATTACTGGGCTGATTGTAAGCGACCAGAACGACGGCTGAGTTGGTACGCCATTGTAGGTTCAGGCGGACTACGGTCGTGCACGTAGTCCGGAGTTGAAAAAGCAGGCATTGGACACCAGTAGGTTTACACTGTGCGTGCTTGATTCGTGTCGGTGGTTGGCACCCTAGGGCTTGATACACCCTATGGTGGACCTAGCACAGGTGACTACATTCGTGATAGGGCCGTATGACACAGACACATGAACGAGATAGGACTTGTAGGGAGCCGATCGATTAATAGATCGTTTCATGGGACCAAGTAATGGATCATTTCATGACATTGGGCAAGGGATCATTTTATAGTCAACACATGACACGGGTTGGGATATTAGTACGGTTGGTGCAGAGCAAATAGATATCATAGAAATATTTTAATGGTAAAGCAGAGGAATCTTGCGATGCTTGATAAAAAATCTTGCGAAATTATACTTAGTTTATCTTGAATGGAAACCTGGCGATGTTATACTTGACAAAAACCATATGAGGTTATTCTTAGTTATCTTTCCTGTAGCTTATCTTGTCATCATGCTTATGTTCACTTTCAGTTTATTCATGCCATGTTATCTTTACTTGTTTTTATGCTGAAAGTCACTAGGACTTACTCAGCCTTTATGACTGACCTGTTTTGTTTCGCCTCTTTTTCTTCCGTTTCCCCACCCCCCCAGGTTCGCGGGTGGGAATACAGCTTAGTTCGGATCTTACCAAGCTCCAAAGCTCTTTCATGTACGGCTTGGATTTCACTTGGCTATGGCTTGCTTTGATTTATTGAGGAATGATTTATAACTATGGTTTTATGCTTCTTTACTATTGCAAGACATATTTCGATGTAATTGACTTAATAGCATTTTGATGTAAAAGGCTTTAGACCTTACTAGATTTTAAAGCAATGAAATTTGGATTTTCCTTCCGCTGTTTTATTATGTTCTGTCTTGTAATATTTCTGTGTATGTTTACCTAGATAATACTCCACCAAAGCTAGTGCATTCCCTTTGTGAGTGACCCTAGCGGAGGTGGGGTGTTACATTTGGTATCAGAGCAGAAGGTTACCAGACTGGGGAAAAGCTTTTAAAAAAAAAACCTTCTGAAACTATTTTCAAAACGTTTACAAAGAAGCATTTTTCTAAAGAAAAGTTTTGTTTTACGAAAGGCATGTTCCCCAAAGCCATATGCACTATCTTTTGATTCTCTCCTTGAGTCTCTTCTCTCTTTCTTTTTCAACATAGTTTGTAGGCATACAACACATGTCGGAGGGAAAAGTAGTGCCCAACCTCCATCTGTAGCCGCAGTAGTTCCATCTGCGACTAATCTTATTTCAAGCTTTGTAGGGTTGTCGTGCGATGGAGGTAGCTTTCGAGAAACTTTTCAACAAGCTATACAAGGATAGTAAGAACGAGGATAAAGAACACAAGCTTAAGGATGAGAAATTTGTTGATAAGGCGTAATCCACGAAGGAGAAAAAGGTGAAAGGTAAGAGGTCAAAGTAAAAGAATAATAAAACCCATGACAAGAAAGAACATCGTTGGTATGGTAAAAAGGGACATGTAGTTAAGTATCATAGGACAAGGACAAGGGCAAAGAACAAGATCGTCGAGAGGGAAATTGTATGCTCTCACTACTAGCATACCTAAGAGAGGTGGTAACGTTTCTGTTAAAGGTTTAGCTTCTCTTTTCTATCATACCATGGGAACTTTGTTTTTATACATCACATCCTTTTAATTCTGCCTCGATAGTTGAGTCTCTGCACCTTAGTACTAGCGTAGTAGAGGATCCCATTTTTGTCTCAAATCCTGTTGGGGAATCGGCTCATGTATTCATGATTTGTTTGGATTTGAGAATGTCTATGCTAAGTGTTGAGTTTAGAAGTAATGCTTATGTTTATGTTTTGGGCTATGGGTTGATTCTAGCGATGGAGTAGTTATCCAGTAAGGGTGACATTCTCGGTTTTTAAAAGAGGGTAGTTAGACTCTTGACTTGCCTCGGTAATACCCTCGAAGTCATGTGTAACCATTAGGGTTCTCTCATGATTAGTTACCTAGAATCTCTTGATACATTTGTTGATCCGCTCGAGTAGTGTTCACCACTAAGGCAGATGGTTCATTTCACTTATGCATGAGTTGTAGAAAGTCACCTTAGTAAGTACATTTGGCAACATGGTTGATATTTGTTATTTTCAAGAGATAGTTCTTCTGCGTGGAATACCTCCTAGTAAGTGAACGAGATCCAAGATTCACTAGTGAACTTTGGAGAGCTTGCATGAAACCATGAGTACATAGTTAAGTTTGAGCCGAGTATACAAGAAGAAGGATAAGTGAAAGTGGAACGAGAGGCAACAGTGAAATGAGTTCCAACTCATATTTTGAAAACAAGAATTAAGAACCTGTGAAGTTAAAGACGGTCAAAGCACAATGGAGTTAAGCTCAAGGAAACGCGACTTAGAAGATTGAAGACTAGATACGTGCATCATATCTCTTTTTAAGAGTATATCCTTGGTCCCTCTTTTCCTGTAGAGCTTACTTGCATGTTATCTTTTTCCTCTCGGTCCTATTCTCAATCAAATTTTTGTTGCAAACCCCATAGGGGGTATGACTCATCTGTTAGTAATACATTTTAGGGCTTGAGGGTGTCCGTTGGGTTGACTAAACTCTTTGGGCTTTATAGGATACGGGTTGGTTTTAGGAAGGGATTCCCTTGTGACCTAAAAGGAGTCCATCATACTTAGTTTCCTCGAAACGTATATTGGTTTGATTGAGTAATTCTTTGGGTGTCAGCCTGATGTTGATTTCGGTCTTCGGGGCTGGTGCTTAGGGAGTTCTTCTCGTGATCAGTATATATGTGACATATATTTCCAGTTTTGACATAGCCTAATGGGCACAAAGTTTTTACTTGCTTCTATCATTAACAATTGGGTGTAAACATGTGTTTGAGACATGTTATGATTGATGGTTGCAAGTGGCTGCAAGTGGTTGCTAGTGGTTGCTAGTGGTTGCTCGTGGATGCATTTACACATTAGGCACTAGATCGGCTCAGTCACCTTTCATATTGCATATGCATGAGTGTTTATACTAGTTTATGGATGAATTTGAATGTGTTATCATGTGGATGTTGCATATGGATGGATGTTTGAGCACACATATAGTGTTTATGTGACTAGGACTATTTGCATACATGTGGATTCATGGCACTAAACATATTTTGCATTTAGAAGATCAATCAGGCCTGATCATTTGCATTAGACAAGGAACATATACACACACTTTCTGCATATGTTCATACAGCATTAGAAATCTATTAAGGACGATGGATGCCTATGATTGATGATTGAGTAGATGGATGATTGGATGGTAGGACACATTCTCCCTAACTTGAAGATTTCGGGGACGAAATCCTTTAAGGAGGGGAGAATGTAACAACCCGAATTTTAACAACATGTTAAAATCATAAATCAAGGCAGAATTAAATTTTAAGATCAGAATCAAGGGAAACGGATTGCGCCATTGCGTCCGTCTCAAAATTCTGCTTGGAAACGAGTCCGAGTTTGCGAGAATCGGAGTCCGTATGAGGGAGATATGACCCTCCGAAGTTTCAGGAATTTTCAGAGTTCAAAACAGCTCGAATTCGAGTTCAAAATTCGAATTTCAAAACCCAGACAGATTGGGCGGGAAATTTCCCGCCCATTACCCAGGTCGACTGGGCAGTCGACACCCCCAAGACCAGGTCGACTGCGCAGTCGACTTGGGTGTCGACCTGGTCCCCGAATCTGCTTTTGGGCCTGGGTGCATTCTGATGTACCTGGTCTCGTTTTCTGCCTAGGTTGGTCAGCCTAACCCTATATAAACCCCCTAATGCCTAAACACTAATTCACTACAACACGTCTAGCCACCGTTATACTGGAAAATGAAACCTAAGAATATAGCCTCCAACTAAAATCAAATTGGGATTAATCTACAAAGCAAAGCAAAAGAAAAAGGGGGTTCTAATAAATCAAAAAAAGGATTGTACAAATGGACGAATTGACAGCAACGACGCCTAGACCATATTGAATCTAATCAGAAGATTAATAAAGTTAGACGTTTCAACGCGACAACGAATCGATTTGTCCTCTCTTAGCCAATCAATGTAAGTTCTAGATGCTTTCTGATTTAAATATTTAACTATAATATGGCCATGGAATAAAGTGGAATTGGATTTAAGTATGTTTATCGATTCAGATCTATTTCTGTTGCTTCTTGAACCTTGAGTTTTGAGACTTGTTCATCTTTATTCTCATGTCTAGTTCATGGTCTATTCATCTTGTTGTAATCTTAATATGCCTGTGATGATGTTTTTCTCTCCGATCTTATTTTGATGCAAGATTCTACCTTTCTCCTATTTATTTTCTTTCGATGAACCTTGGTCAATTTCGGACCTTGGCCTAAAATCACGACTTGCATACGATATGTATACGGGGGAATTATGGAATTATTGCCTATATGAATATGGTGGAATTATTGGCAACATGAAATTGGATATTATCATTGTATTTGCGAGTTTGGGCTTGATATGTAAATTTTGGTATAATCTTGTTATGAGGAAATTTGCATAAACATTATATGCATGGAATTTGGCGTAAATTTGGATCTACGTAATGTAACATGTAAATCAAATCAAAAGATTAGACAACTGGCTTGTATTGTAATAAAAAGGTTATGGTTTGGGGTAACTACATCATGAATCACGATTTGGGTTTATTGGATATGAAACTTAGTACATGTAATGTTGGCTAGATCTTGACATATGTAAAAGGGCATGAAATTTGGTATAAATGTAAATTGTCTAGGATTAGGCATATATAAATTGGCATATGTAATTTGGCATGGATCTTGATAGATGTGTAAATTGGCATAAAAATAGCATACATGTAAAACGGCATGAATTGAACATATGTAAATTTGGTATGAATTGGGCATATGTAAAAACTTACATGTAACTTAGGACTTGGGCATATGTTAATTATGTAAAATTTGGAGTAGAAACATATATGATAATTTATGACTTGGAGAAAGTTTAATATGAACGCGCCTAAGTTGGGTTCTGGGTAGTTGGTATGTATTGGACATCTAGAAGGCACGTAAACATGCTTATGAACTTGAAACATGAATTGGTTATGAATATGAATCATTAACTTGATAATAGGCATAAGTGAAAACATGAAACTTAACTTGAAACTTTCCATGAAACTAGACACGAACTTGACATGAAACTTGAACATGGACATGACATTTAGAATGAACTAGAAAATAGCCAACTCGAGGTTGGGTTGAGTTTGCAGTGTAATTCTGCCCGGAACCGCCCGGCAAATCCAGTTACTGCAAACAATAGGATCCAATGTGGGTAGTTGGTCATATCGCACTTGAAAACCCGAGGTCAGACTGAGTTGTGGTGTAATTCTGCCCGGAACCGCCCGGCATATCCAGTGACCACAACAACAGGTCTGATGTGAGATGTTGGGGTGCATAAATGAATTAATGACTTGATAGGGTTAAGTCATGAATCGCTTGAATATACTTAACCAATTTGACACGATGACTTGATAGGGTTAAGTCACGAACCGCTTGAATATACTTAACCAATTTGACACGATGACTTGATAGGGTTAAGTCACGAACCGCTTGAATATACTTAACCAATTTGATACGATGACTTGATAGGGTTAAGTCATGAACCGCTTGAATATACTTAACCAATTTGACACGATGGTTTGGTAGGGTTAAGTCACGAACCGCTTGAACATACTTAACCAACTTGACACATGATTCGTAGGGCTAAGTCATGAACTTGAACGATAGCACTTAGCCAATTTGACATGACACGTACACGGGTTAAGTCACAAACTTGAATGACCACACTTAACCAACTTGACATGCTAGACTGATGGGGTTAAGTCTAGAATTTAAATGACAACACTTAACCTGCTGGACGGAAACCCTAGTTACGCGGTCCTTTTTAGCAGTAACCCACTAGATGTATCATGGTACCCTGGAACTAGGCAGGGTGGGGCACGATTACTAGGCTGATTATAAGCGACCAGAACGACGGCTAAGTTGGTGCGCCATTGTAGGTTCAGGAGGACTACGGTCGTGCACGTAGTCCGGAGTTGAAAAAGCAGGCATTGGGCACTAGTAGGTTTACACTGTGCGTGCTTGATTCGTGTCGGTGGTTGGCACCCTAGGGCTTGATACACCCTATGGTGGACCTAGCACAGGTGACTACATTCGTGATAGGGCCGTATGACACAGACACATGAACGAGATAGGACTTGTAGGGAGCCGATCGATTAATAGATCGTTTCGTGAGACCAAGTAATGGATCATTTCATGACATTGGGCAAGGGATCATTTTATAGTCAACACATGACACGGGTTGGGATACTAGTACGGTTGGTGCAGAGCAAATAGATATCATAGAAATATTTTAATGGTAAAGCACAGGAATCTTGCGATGCTTGATAAAAATCTTGCGAAATTATACTTAGTTTATCTTGAATGGAAACCTGGCGATGTTATACTTGACAAAAACCATATGAGGTTATTCTTAGTTATCTTTCCTGTAGCTTATCTTGTCATCATGCTTATGTTCACTTTCAGTTTATTCATGCCATGTTATCTTTACTTGTTTTTATGCTGAAAGTCACTAGGACTTACTCAGTCTTTATGACTGACCCGTTTTGTTTCGCCTCTTTTTCTTCCGTTCCCCCCCCCCAGGTTCGCAGGGTGGGAATACAGCTTAGTTCGGATCTTACCAAGCTCCAAAGCTCTTTCATGTACGGCTTGGATTTCTCTTAGCTATGGCTTGCTTTGCTTTATTGGGGAATGATTTATAACTATGGTTTTATGCTTCTTTACTATTGCAAGACAGATTTCGATGTAATTGAATTAATAGCATTTTGATGTAAAAGGCTTTAGACCTTACTAGATTTTAAAGCAATGAAATTTGGGTTTTCCTTCCGCTGTTTAATTATGTTCTGTCTTGTAATATTTCTATGTATGTTTACCTAGATAATACTCCACCAAAGCTAGTGCATTCCCTTTGTGAGTGACCCTAGCGGAGGTGGGGTGTTACATTGCCACCGCTAACCCGTTTTGGCCCCTTACAGTCAAGCCCAGTATGCGTGTCCCATCCTCGACTTGGGTCGAGCCCACAAAGATACGTATGGGTTACTGGTTGAAACAGGCCCCTATTACTTGAAACAAGCTATCCACCTAAGCTTGGTCCCCTCTAGTACATCCCACTTAACCCTTTTCTTATTCATGTTCACTTACATGTTTCAAATTTTGGTTAAGTATTTCTAATCGTATTTCAAATGCCACCCAAGGCACCCACTAGGTTCCACATGCCACCTTAGGCACCACTTAACCCCCTCATGCCCCACTACATGTTTATCTGGTTAAGTGTTTCTTAATTCATTAAGACCGTAAACTTATAAGGACCTATCACATTAGACTGGCATTTGTGGCAGCTAGATTTACCGGGCAGGTCCGGGTAGTCTTACACCACAAACGAGCCTAACCTCGTGTCTTTACAATTGTTACATATTTAATTTATGCCTAAGACCTCCCACATTATACTGGCATTTGTGGCAGCTGGATTTGTCGGGCGGTTCCGGGCAGTCTTACACCACAAAAGAGCCTAACCTCGCGTCTTAGATTAATTATTCCTAATTAATCATTCCCCAATTTAAATTACTTTCCCTATTCAAATTATCAATCAATTCCAAATTTAACTATGGCCATAATTGACTCAATTATGTCCATCCATTTATGGTATGCAAAATCATACCAATTTTCATCACAAATTTATTTTATGCCATTTAAGGCATTTATGCCAATTCTTAATATTAAATCTTTTTAATATTATCCTATTACCCCACATTGTGCGTTCGTTCGTTTAACGTAAAATATACGTTAGACTCGAATAGCCTAACTCATAGAATAAAGAGAAAACATCACAACATACATATAGATAAGACTAGATCTAAACATAAGGGGTGAACTTGCATGTGCGAATGATGTTCTACATCTAAAACTTGCATAGGCCAAAGTTACAACTTGCATAAAACTACATATGTCATAGATCCAAATCAAAAGGTGTAAACTTGTTTAGATAATGGTCACAAACTTGCATAAATCATGTATGTCATAGATCTACATCTAAATGTGTAAACTTGTATAGGCAATAACCACAAACTTTCATAACAAGATTCATATTCCAAACTCATATATAATGTAAACTTGCATATGTGATTGATGCAACATAACAATGGTGTAAACTTACATCTAAACATGTAAACCAGCATGTAGAATTTATCATAGAACTCACACATGTCATAGCCTAACTTTAGATCAAATTTTCACATAAACTAGATGTCATGAAACATGTAAGGTTACATATAATTTTCTCCAACTTGCATATGATTCATGTCTAAATAAAAATCTAAACTTTCATACATACATATGATTTATCATATGTATCAACATAACCAAACTAGCATATGAACAAGATGATGACTTGATTATACATAAGCCAATCATAGAATTACAACATAGATGGTAGCATCATAAATTTACCACATATATGATAACATCACAACATAATATCATAGAATTTACAACATGTATGATAACATCACAATTTTACAACATAATTATAACATGCGGTCAATAATTCACATCATATCCAAATAATCCACATCATAACTTAATCCAATTAAATTGCTAATTATTTTATTAAATAAATCGAACTCACAACTCAAAGAAGGTATTGGGCTATGAATTCTGAGTTCTGAAGTTGTATTAGCTTTCCTTTGAAGTAGATTCGTTGTTAGAGTTGAAAAGGATAGAATTTGATTTGCTTTCTTCCTCTCTAATTGGCGGCGGCTATTCTGAGTTGCTAGGTGACGGCATGGAGGCCATAAGTCTAATTTTATTTTGAATTTAGGGTTTGAGTCCATAGGTGTTTTTATAGAGTTTAGGATTAGTTTAGGCCGTCTGATCAACCCATAATTAATCCTAGCCAATCAGAGCAGATCAGAAACCCTAATGAGTCAGCACACAGTCACAAACAGGTCATCAATCATATCTTCCTGGGGGGGCAGGTCGACCCCCAGGTCGACCCTATAGTCGACCTGGTCAGGGTAGGTCGACCCCCAGGTCGACCCTATGGTCGACCTGGCCCTGGCGGGAATTTTCTCGCCTAGCCTGTTTGATTCTGAAATTTGAATTTTCTGAAATCTGTTTAAATTTTTCTGAAACTTCCGATGGCCATAACTTCTTCATACGAAGTCCAATTCACGCAAACTCGGACTCTATCTCAACCAGAATTCCGAGACGAACACAATGGCGCAACTCGTTTCCCTTAATTCTCACATATGAAATTAGTTATTCTTTAATTTGTCACTTTAGTGTTAACAGAAATACGGGGTGTTACATTCTCCTCTCCTTAAAGGATTTCGCCCTTGAAATCTCCAAGTTAAGGAGAATGCATATCCTAACATCCAAACCACCATCTACTCAACCATCAAACACAGGCATCCATTGTCCTTATAAAATTCCTAATGCTGTATGAACATATGCAAGAAGTATGTGTATATGTTCTCTATCTAATGCAAAATCAGGCGGTCTACTGATTCAGTTGACCTCCTTAATGCAAACCATGATAGTGCCATGCGTCTATTATGTATGCGAAAGAATCCTATCGATACATATTATTTCTACATGTGTGAACAGCCATTCACCAAAATGCAGCATCCATATTATAGTACAACCATTATGCATCCATTAACTCAAATATGCACACACATTTATATGCAATATGCAATATGAAGTGACTGAGCCGATCTAGTGCCTAAGGTGTGTGTATATGCATCCACGAGCAAACACTTGCATCCATCATACATAACATGTCTCAAACACATGTTTCAACCATAGGATTACCCTATCTAAAGGTCAAAGATATTAGCGAGAGGACATACTAAAGATAAGATAAGTACAAGCTAAGCGATAAAGGAGAAATTAAAAGACATACCCTCGAAAAGGAAAGGGTACAATGAACGCATCTTCTCTTCCATCTCCCAAGTAGCGTTGCTCTCATCATCTCCCCATTGCACTTTGACTAGCTTGACCTCTCGATTCCTCAACTTCTTAGTCTCCGACCCAAGAATGCACGTAGGAGCTCGTCGAATCGTCAAATCACGCTCGATCTCCACCTCTCTAAGCAAGCTCAGCTCTACCACTTCCGCGGTCTCATGCAAGCACTTCCTCAAATGTGATACGTGGAACACGTCGTGTACACCACTAAGTCTCTCGGGCAACTCCACTCTATACGCCATCTGTCTGATCCTCTCCTTAATAGGAAACGGCCCTACGAACCTTGGTGCTAACTTCCTAACGGACCCAAAGCGAACCACTTTCCGTAATGGAGACACCTTGACAAAGACCATGTCCCCAATATCAAACTCAAGATCTGTCCTCCTCTTGTCCGCATAAGATTTCTGCCTATCTTGCACCATCTTCATCCTCCTTCGAATCAAATCGATCTTTTCCGAAGTCTCTCTAATCATATCGGGCCCAAGAAAGATCTTATCTGTAGATTTCCACCAACATGTAGGCGAACGACACGGCCGTCCATAAAGAGCCTCGAACGGTGCCATGCCAATGCTAGACTGAAAGCTATTATTATATGCGAACTCCACCAACAGAAGATGTTCCTCCCATGTACCTCCGAAGTCTAAGACACACAACCTCAATATGTCCTCTAGAATACGATTCACCCTCTCGGTCTGGCCGTCCGTATGAGGATGATATGCGGTGCTCAAACATAACTGAGTTCCTACCGCCTCTTGCAAGCTTTTCCAAAATTCGCTAGTAAAGATAGGATCGCGGTCGCTCACTATGCTAGAAGGAACACCGTGCAAACGAACTATTTCTCGAATGTATACGGAGGCTAACCATGGAGCAGTCCTCTTACTCTTTACGGGAATGAAATGGGCGCTCTTAGTAAGTCTGTCTACCGTGACCCAAATCCCCGTATTACCCTTCCTCGATCTCGGTAACCCATCAATAAAGTCCATCGAAACACTTTCCCACTTCCATTGTGGGACCTCCAATGGGTGAAGCAACCCACCGGGCTTCTTTTGCTCTGCTTTTACCTGTTGGCACACCAAGCATTTAGTGACAAACTCGGCCACATCCTTCTTCATGCTGGCCCAAAAAGTAAACTCGTCTCATGTCCATGTACATCTTGTCCCCGCCAGGATGGATGGTCATCTTCGAACGATGTGCATCATCAAGAATGTTCTTCCTCAAATCCTCGTCCCGTGGTACACATAGTCTACCGTCCCTACGTAACCAACCCTTATCATCTAGGGTATACCTACTGAGATGGCTCGATGACTCCCCTCTTTTGAGCTTCTTTACCAACTCAACCAACTGTGGGTCATCTCGCTGTGCCTCACCAATCCGTCCCAAAAGCGTAGGTCTGAACTCTAAGGATGCTAGCAAACTGGGTACAAAGTCAACAGAAGGTCTAAAGTCAAACGTAGAGATGAACTCTAAGCTTCGCCGCTCAACAAACAACGGACTCAAGGACAATCTTTTCCTACTTAAGGCATCTGCCACTACGTTACCCTTGCCAGGGGTATATGCTATCTCGAAGTCGTAGGACGCTAAGAATTCCATCCACCTTTGTTGCCTTAAGTTCAAGTCCTTCTGAGAGAACAAGTATTTTAGCGATTTGTGGTCAGTGAACAATTCGAATTTTTCGCCAATAGGGTAATGGCGCCAAGACTTAAGCGCGAAAACAATAGCGGCCAACTCTAGGTCATGTGTAGGGTAATTTCTCTCATGCACTCTCAACTGCCTTCCACCATAGGCTATTACCCTTCCCTCTTGCATTAAGACTGCGCCTAGTCCTGTCCCACAAGCATCGGTATAAACGGTAAATGGCTTACTCCCATCTGGCAACACTAAAACTGGGGTTGTGGTCAAAGCTCTCTTTAAAGGTTGGAACGCATCATCACAATCTACGTCCCATGTGAAGACTAGGTTCTTCTTCGTCAAGCGTGTTAATGGGGCTGATATTTTTGCGAAGTCTTTGATAAACTTCCTATAGTAGCCAGCCAACCCTAAGAAACTCCTCACCTCGGTAGCATTTTTAGGGACCTTCCAATCTTGGATGGCCACTACCTTTGCAGGATCCACAACTATCCCTTCTTTGGAAACCACGTGCCCTAAGAATCGCACTTCCTTCCTCCAAAAGTGACATTTTGAAAATTTAGCTTTAAGGCTATGCGCTCGAAGGGACTCCAACACTTCCCTAAGATGTAGGGCATGCTCTTCCTCGCTTTTAGAAAAGATCAAGATGTCGTCCACAAAGACTACCACGAATTTATTAAGGTACTCCCTAAACACCCTACTCATCAAGTCAACAAAGTATGCTGGGGCGTTTGTCAAACCGAAGGGCATCACAAGCCACTCGAAGAAACCGTCTGGAGTCCTAAAGGCAGTCTTGTCTATGCTATCCTCATCCACTCTCAACTGATGGAAACCCGTGGCTAAGTCCAACTGCGAAAACACTGAGACGCCAACTAACTGATCGAAGAGATCGTCAGTCCTCGTCAGTGGGTGTCTATTCTTATTAGTAAGCTTATTGAGTTCTATATAGTCCACACAAAGTCTAAGGGACCCATCTGCTTTCGTGGCAAATACTACTGGAGCACCCCACTCCAATATACTACGTCTGATGAACCCCTTCTCAAGCAATTCTTTCACCTGCTTACTGAGTTCTCTTCTCTCTTTTGGAGCCATGTGGCGCACTGGCAATGCAACTGGCTTTGCATTATCTACTAGATATATTCGAAAGTCTATCTCACGTTTTGGGGGTAAACCCCTCACCTCATCAAAGACATCAACGTATTCACGGACTATACGAGCAGAATGTAAATCATCATCAGATGCGTCAAGGGATTCTAGGTAGCTAAGCATTACTGGACCTCTAGGGTCACAAGAAATATCAAGGGTCTTTCCACAACGAGTCAACAATCTAACTACCCTCCTTTCACAATCTAGGATGGCCCCGTATCTAGTTAGCCAATCCATACCTAGAATCAATCCATAGCCCATGAAGCCAAGAACAAAGGCATCTTGCATTCAAACTCAATGCCCAAGATAAACACTCTCAAATCCCGACAAATCATAGAAAGATGAGCCGAACCACCAATAGGATTTGAGACTACTAAGGGATCTGTTATAAAACTAGTATCTAGGTGCAGTGTTTCAACTAATGATGTAGAGATAAACGAATGTGATGCGCCAGAATCGAATAAAGTACAGACATGATGATCAAATAGAAAAACTAAACTTTGAACGGAAATTGCTCTACCTCGTTCTTGCAGCGGTGGGACCACGAGAGCCTGAACTTGTCCCCTTTCTTGCCCTGGTGCCATGAGAGCCTGCACCTGTCCTCCCGAGGTAGACCCTGTCCTCTGCCCTTTCCTTGGGCAGTCCTTAATCAGATGTCCCGCTTCGCCACAGTGGAAACAGCCAGTCTTCTTTTTCTTCCTACAATCTTTGCTTAGATGGCTGAGTGTCCCACAGTTAAAGCATCTTTTCTTTCCCTTAGCATTGTTGCCTTTACCACCTTTCTTGTTATGTTGTTGCTGTTGCGGTTTCTTTTGATCCCCTTTCTTCTCGGGTGCCTTATTAGCATTAGCGCCCTTCTCCTCTTTATGCATAAGCGTCATGTCAACTAGTCTCTCAAAGGTAGCCCCCATGGGGATGTGGGTCATAGCTAACCCATGAAGCGGTTCGTTCAAACCCTTAACAAATCTCAGGGCCTTCTTTTCTGGTGTATTCACCAAGTCCAAGCCAAATCTCGCCAACTGATTGAATTTGTTGACGTATTCTTTTACCGATAGATTCCCTTGCTTCAATGCCAAAAATCTTTCTGTACATAAATTTTCTTCAGCCCATGAGAGAAACTTCGCCTCAAACCTTCGCCTAAAATCTGGCTATGTATCAACTGGACGCTCCCCATTAGTGACCTCCCACCAAAACGAGGCATCATCCTTCATTAGTCAGGCAGCTAATTGGACCTTTCTTTCGTCATCCACTTCAAAGATTCCAAACAATTCTTCCACCTCCTTTAGCCAATTACGAGCTTCAACAAATGTCTCCGTCCCGTGAAAAGGTTTTCCGCCCATTGCCCTAAAGTCCTTACATATCTTTGCAAAAGTATCGATAGGAGGAGGAGGAGGATTTGTTGGACCTACAGTGGTGGCCCTAGTCTCCAAATACCTCCTAAACCATCCTGGTATCGTTATTCCGTCGGGTATCTCGGGAATTCCAGACATGCTGAAACAAAAAAGGAAAGATTCAATACAAAAGAACCGAAGGAAAGATATATGGCTCTTGGGGTTATGCTTTCTAAAATAATCTTTTCTCTTGAAAATACTTTCCTTAAAACATACTTTTGGAGGTATTTCGTTATAAAAGTTGTTTTTCAAAAACACTTTTCAAAATTCATATCTGTTCTGGTAACCTTCAGCTCTGATACCACGTGTAACGCCACACGTCCATTAATGTCACTCACAAAGGGAATGCATTAACTTTCATGGAGCATTTTAAGTGTGTATAGAACAGAAACTTAACAACAAGACAGATATAAACAGTACTAAAACTTTAAAACTTTATTTCATTGCAGCGGAAAATACATATGTTTGATTACATCATCAAAACCAGAGTCAAAGTACACAATATCCATCTTGACTAAATCAAAGTACATAAATTGAAAGACATAACCCCAGTGCAAAATAGCCATAAATAAGAGAGGCTGAACTTTACTTCAGTGATCCAAGCAATCTTCTAAAAGCAACAAATACAGCTGTCCAAAATCAAGCTCCACTGGTGCTAGTTCCAACCTGAGCACCTGGGGGGAAAGGAAGAAAAGAGGAGGAAACAAAGGGGGTCAGACATAAAGTCTGGCGAGTGCGATAACTTTAACAATACAATTACCAAAATAACTAGGCCAAGGCATAAGTTGGAAAATAAGGAAATGACTGTGAACAATTGAGTATGGCAGAGTAAACAAGGAAATAAGATTGAACTAAGATAACGTTAAAGCGCACCTAAACCACTATAAGATAATTACTATACTGCACCACCACTACTATACTGCACCACCACTAGTTACCCTAAGGTCGATCCCGCCTACAGAACTTAATAATGATAATGGTAGTTTCGTGCACCCCTAGTTGCCTTCATAGGTGTCGCCTGCCCCTATCTCCACTAGGTGTACCCACTACCCCCAAGCGATCGGCTCCCTAACTCGTAGATACCTGTGCTGGCCCCACAGTGGGGTGTATCACTGCCCAAAGTGGCAACCCGATACCACCAAAGATGCACGGCTTATACCTACATGATGCAACAATATCTTACCTACCAGTCCGGGCCCACACACGCATATGAACCCGTTGGACTTGCGTTGCCACCGCTAACCCGTTTTGGCCTCTTACAGGCAAGCCCAGTATGTGTGTCCCGTCCTCGACTTGGGTCAAGCCCACAAAGATACGTATGGGTTACTGGTTGAAACGGGCCCCCATTACTTGACACAAGCTATCCACCTAAGCTTAGTCCTCTCTAGTACATCCCACTTAACCCTCTTCTTATTCATGTTCACTTACATGTTTCAAATTTTGGTTAAGTATTTCTAATCGTATTTCAAATGCCACCGAAGGCACCCACTAGGTTCCACATGCCACCCAAGGCACCCACTTAACCCCCTCATGCCCCACTACATGTTTATCTGGTTAAGTGTTTCTTAATTCATTAAGACCGTAACCTTATAAAGACCTCTCACATTAGACTGGCATTTGTGGCAGTTGGATTTGCCGGGCAGGTCCGGGCAGTCTTACACCACAAACGAGCCTAACCTCGTGTCTTTACAATTGTTACATATTTAATTTATGCCTAACACCTCCCACATTAGACTGGCATGTGGAAGCTGGATTTGCCGGGCGGTTCCGGGCAGTCTTACACCACAAAAGAGCCTAACCTCGTGCCTTAGACGATTAATTACTCCTAATTAATCATTCCCCAATTTGAATTACTTTCCCTATTCAAATTATCAATCAATTCCAAATTTAACTATTGCCATAATTGACTCAATTATGTCCATCCATTTATTTTATGCAAAATCATACCAATTTTCATCACAAATTTATTTTATGCCATTTAAGGCATTTATGCCAATTCTTAATATTAAATCTTTTTAATATTATCCCATTACCCCACGTTGTACGTTCGTTCGTTTAACGTAAAATATATGTTAGACTCGAATAGTCTAACTCAAAGAATAAAGAGAAAACATCACAACATACATATAGATAAAACTAGATCTAAACGTAAGGGGTGAGCTTGCATGTGTGAATGATGTTCTACATCTAAAACTTGCATAGGCCAAAGTTACAACTTACATAAAACAACATATGTCATAGATCCAAATCAAAAGGTGTAAACTTGTTTAGATAATGGTCACAAACTTGCATAAATCATGTATGTCATAGATCTGCATCTAAAGGTGTAAACTTGTATAGGCAATAACCACAAACTTGCATAACATGATTCATATTCCAAACTCATATATTAATATAAACTTGCATATGTGATTGATGCAACATAACAATGGTGTAAACTAACATCTAAACATGTAAACTAGCATGTAGAATTTATCATAGAACTCACACATGTCATAGCCTAACTTTAGATCAAATTTTCACATAAACTAGATGTCATGAAACATGTAAGGTTACATATAATTTTCTCCAACTTGCATATGATTCATGTCTAAATCAAAATCTAAACTTGCATACATACATATGATTTATCATATGAATCAACATAACCAAACTAGCATATGAACAAGATGATGACTTGACTATACATAAGCCAATCATAGAATTACAACATAGATGGTAGCATCATAAATTTACCACATATATGATAACATCACAACATAATATCATAGAATTTACAACATGTATGATAACATTACAATTTTACAACATAATTATAACATGCGGTCAATAATTCACATCATATCCAAATAATCCACATCATAACTTAATCCAATTAAATTGCTAATTATTTTATTAAAGAAATCGAACTCACAACTCAAAGAAGGTCTTGAGTTCTGAATTCTGAGTTCTGAAGTTGAATTAGCTTTCCTTTGAAGTAGATTCGTTGTTAGAGTTGAAAAGGATTGAATTTGATTTGCTTTCTTCCTCTCTAATTGGCGGCGGCTATTCTGAGTTGCTAGGTGACGGCATGGAGGCCATGAGTCTAATTTTATTTTGATTTTAGGGTTTGAGTCTATAGGTGTTTATATAGAGTTCAGGATTAGTTTAGGCTGTCCGATCAACCTAGAATTAATCTCAGCCAATCAGAGCAGATGAGAAACCCTAATGAGTCAGCATACAGTCACAAACAGGTCATCAATCAAATCTGCCTGGGGGGGGCAGGTCGACCCTATGGTCGACCTGGTCAGGGAAGGTCGACCCCCAGGTCGACCCTATGGTGGACCTGGCCTGGCGGGAATTTTCCCGCGTAGCCTGTTTGACTCTGAAATTTGAATTTTCTGAAATCTGTTTAAATTTTTCTGAAACTTCCAATGGCCATAACTTCTTCATACGAAACCAATTCACGCAAACTCGGACTCTATCTCAACCAGAATTCCGAGATGAACACAATGGCGCAACTCGTTTCCCTTAATTCTCAAATATGAAATTAGTTATTCTTTAATTTGTCACTTTAGTGTTAACAGAAATACGCGGTGTTACACAACTCCACTGGTGTTTGGGAGTTCGCGGTACTATGTTTGGGGACTGGGCAATTAGGAATTGGCGTGGCATTCAAGAGGGAAGGCGATAGTTTTTGGCGTGGATTGGTGCAATTAGGGGTAGCGATAATTTGATGAAGGGGATTTCTGGCGGCATCGTTCAAATTTGGGACAACCAATTAGGGTTCGACCGTGGGAAATGGGGCATCGTGAGGTGAATTTAAGTGATGGTCAACAGGTCAAAGCCGCGACGTTTGTTAGGGAGGATCGACCGTAGAAAAGGGTTTGGGTTGACATGGAAAGGTGCGATTTTGGGCTTGTGGGGGACTGCTTCATAAATTCTGGCATCGCGATTTGGTAAACGCCAGGAGGAGTTTTGCTTGCAAAATCAAACGATAATGGCAAATTTTTAGTACAAGTTCAAAGAACTCAAGCGACTAGTTAATGGTCGGTTTCAATTTTAAAATGGCGGAAGGCTGTAATTTCAGCAGTTTTGGGTGAAGCCTGAAGTAAAGTAGTATTTTTCAAAAGGGGAGAGGGGTGTAAGGTTCGATGATTTTTGGTTTAAAAAGGAGTAGTGGGGTTCATGCTTGCCATTTCATTTATGCACAGTGGAGGGAGGGCGGCTTGATGTAGGAGAAGTGTCGAGCAGGATTGAAATAATGTTTTAAGGTAAAAATAATTTATTTATTTAATTTTAATTAGCAAGTTAACATGTATTTAAATTTTATCAAAACTTTATAACACACATATATATATTTTATACGATGACATATTCGATAAAATAGTATACTGGGAGTCATATGGAAAATAATTCGCAATGACATTGATTTGGAATGCTTTGGAGACCGCTGAATTAGACGTTGTTTAATTTAACCAGAAATCGAATCATATTTCGACGATAAAATCACGGTGAGTAATTCTCATTCAGAAATTTATTTAAATTTATTTTTATCGTTAAAAATAAATTGTTGGTTGCCTTGGATGCATCTATAGATTGTTTATCGGTGTTTGATATTAAATATATATTAGTTATTTAGGATTGGTGTTTGTGGTTATTATATATATATTGGTGGTTGGATATTTCCCGCAGTACCATTAGCGGATGCCCGCAGTATCATTGGCGGATGACCCTAGACACCCCACGTTATGATAGTGGATGACCTTCTATACCGCAATATCCTGCATCGAAGCAGGATGGGTATTATTTATGTTGGCTAACGTCTGTGGATGCAGGAAAACAGGTTGGAGGAATCCAACTGGATTCCTCAAAAATATTATTGTTTGTTTGGTTTAATATATGTTATCTTATATGATGTGTTAGAAAAACCCGTGATTTGATAATTTGGTATTTTGGATGTTTGAAATATCACTGGGCCAAAAGGGTAATTAATAGAAATATCGTAAATAGGGTTTTGAAATTTAAAAAGGAAAATTCTATTTTTCTAAAATAGAATTTGAATTTAGAATGGGCTAAAGATATTAGCTTGTTTTAAATTAAAACAAGTAATGAATGTTTATAAATTAAATAATATAGGAAATTGAAGTAAATTTATAAATAGTGTTTATAAATAAAGTGGAAAAATTATCATTTGATAATTCGAATATTTAAATTCAAATGTGAATTTAAAAATAAAAATGGGGAAATCGTTTTAAAGAAATAGACGATGGAATTCATTCTGATGTTCAAAATATAAATTGAACTAAAATAAATCTATAAGGATTTATGATTTTGAATTCGATTAATTCGAATTAATTCAAATAGAATTTGAATATATATAATTTGAATATATAGAATTTGAATATATAGAATTCAAATAGAATTTGAATAGAATTTGAATATATAGAAATTAAAATAGAATTTGAATAGTATTTGAATATAGAGAATTCAAATGGAATTTGAATATGGAAAATTCAAATAGAATTGAAAATAGAATTTGAAAATAGAAAGTTGAAATCATTTCGAAATGGGAACGACGAAATATATTTCAGAATGCAGATTATAAACAGAATAGAAAATAAATCCAAAAGATTTATAATTTGTAAAAGGAATTGGAATTTAATATAGAAGATCGAAGTATAAATAAATGTATAATCGAGTAAGGAAAAATCAGCGATTATAGATCATCAGAATTATTGAGTTGAATTGGGAAAATTGGTTTAATGTATATTGAAATATATTAGAATGAAGTTAGAGTTTATATATAAACGAAGTTAAAACGTTTATATATCAAATATAATTAAAACGAACTCACTGCAGCGCGGTAGTTCGTAAATTGGCGATTCGAACTACAATTGGGTATATAGAACTCATGTAACAACCCGGAAAATTAGAACCAATTTAAAATTTTATTTTTAAGAAGTTTTGTTAGAAAATGCGCCAGAATTTCTTATTCAAGTAACATATTGTTTTCTTAATTTTGTTTAATTAAAACTAAATTTATATAAGTTGCATTACAATGATTTATTTTAGATCATTGGTTTTATAAATTCAATTTGGAGTCTAACTTTTAGATCCAAAATTCTATGTTCATGTTAATGAATTAAAATTCATCTTAAAGATTTATTTGAACTTTATGCTCAATTAGTAAAAGTTAGATTGGTAGTCCAAGTTTTATCTTTCATAACTAAGTGTAACATAAGACCTGATGGTTTATATATATACATGTTATATATATATATATATATATATATTAATTTAATTTGACATTGAACCTATTAAATGTTTGTATGATAAAAAAATAAATTGTCTAATTTATGTCTATTTTAAATTTAGTATTTACATTAATTGTAATATTGTCATTAATTGTATTAACTGGATTGAAATATTTCTATCTAAGGATAATTATGTGCGTTGTTAATAGAAAACATACATTTATCTTAAGTTAAAAAGGGGAATGTTCTAATAAATTAATTAATTTGAGTTTGGGACCATGAACTAAGGAAACACATGATTTTTAGCGTATGAATTTAGAATCCATATTTATCTTTATGCTATGTAATAGCAGTCACATTTTGTTTCTTCTAATTTATTGTGTGTTAATAAAACTAATGAGAATAATTTGAATATTGAGGCTAATGAATTTAATACTATGACATATACATAGTGAGATTTGACTGTTTTACCTTTTGTATTTATTAGTAGCTTCCCCGTTTGTCATATTTCAAATTGCCTCTTTATTCCCATTATTAATAATACAAATTTAAGTTTATGCTCCATTTTCGTTATTTCATTTGTCCTATTTATTTCTTTTATTTCCATCATTTCCTTCATTTAAGTCCATATATTCATGTGGTCCATCATGCCTAGTCAGCAAATTAAACTTCATTTGTCACCTACTACATATGTAGAGACAAGTGAAAAGATAAAATCAAATATATATAACCAAATAAAAAATATATACATATATATATTGTCTCCACTATATAATATCATAAACTTCTCTAAACCTAACACTAATCCCCCTAAATGTACAGCCGCCACCATGCCAATCAATGGTGAAAACACTCTCCTTCTTCCCCTCAAATCTCTTTCAATCCATTCCTCCATTTCCAAAATTTCTGAAGGCAAATATGATAGATAGTTCTATGATATATATCTTCAACGTTGATGATCGCCTTTAAAGTGGCAGCTTATGAGATATCAACGGTTCATTTCGCCCCGTTTTCATGAAATTCGATGGAGGGTGGTGCGATGCTACAGGGAGCGTAATACAGAAAGAAGGAGGAAGATATTTGTAATGTAATTAATTTAATTAATTATTTAATTATTTGGTTAATATTAAAATAGTCGTATCTCATTCAAACGAAAATGAAATCAAATGATTTCAGATCCGCTGGAATCGTGAAGAGGAGATTTACGCAATAGAATCGACTAGGACCAAAACGGAGAACGTAGGAAATTCAGTAAAATCAAGGTGAGATCTCTAAAATTCAATTTTAAATTTAGAAAAATATATTTGTGGTGAAACAATAAAAATCATTGTGATCGTGACGACTTGATTGAACTATTATTGTTATGAATGGTTGATATTGGTTGCGACGAAATTGATTTCATTTGTGGTGAATTCACATGTTGTGAAAATGAATTGAATTGTGTAGATCTAGAATTTGCTTATTCATAAAAACTTGCTTATACAATAAAAACCATGTTTTTGTTGTATATATGTAGATGAAATAATCACGTCAATGATAGGAACTGTTTTACAATAAAAATATTATTTTTGTTGTAATATGTATATGTTAGAATTTGTTGGGCAATAAAAATCACATTTTTATTGTATATTCATGTCACAAAAATTATTCATATGTTGGTATATTATTAGTGCAATAAAAATCATATTTTTATTGTATGTTATTATATAAAAATATTCATTAGTTATTAAAATTGTTGTATGATAAAAATTCACATTTTTATCATATGTTTATGTTATGAAAAAATTTCATGGGTCAAAAAAATAATAATAATAACATTTTGTTATCATTGACAAATTAGAATAAAAACATCTTATATGTTAGAATTGACAAATTAGAATAAAACATCGTTTATATTAGAATTGTCACATTGGATTAAAAACCATTTATGTTAGAATTGTCACATTAGATTAAAAAACATCATTATAGTTAGAAAAAAGTTACATTTTCATAAATGTAATAAAAAGAATGTAAAAGTTACATTTTCATAAATGTAATAAAAAGAATGTAAAAGTTACATTTTCATAAATGTCATAAAAAGAATGTAAAAGTTACATTTTCATAAATGTGATAAAAAGAATGTAAAAGTTACATTTTCATAAATGTAATAAAATGAATGTAAAAGTTACATTTCATAAATGTAATAAAAAGAGTGTAAAAGTTACATTTTCATAAATGTGATAAAAAGATTGTAAAAGTTACATTTTCTATCATGTAATAAAAAGAATATAACTTTGGTTAGAGCTTGTTAACATGAAAAATTACATTTTTATGTAAATGATTCATTAAAAAGAATATAACTTTGGTTAGTATTTGTTAACATGTAAAATTACATTTCTATGTAATTAGGATTCATTAAAAAGGATGAAACTTGGTTAAAAGTGTTTTAACATTTAAAATTACATTTTTCATGCATGGAATGAATCACTAGAAATATCTCATGTTTAAAATAAACATGTCCACATTAACAATCTTTTTTTTTAATGTAATGAATGAAACTAATAAAATGTACATGTTTTGAATATGAAAACATGTTAGCAGTAGAAAATTTATTTTAATGAAAAGAATGATTTATTAGAAAATTATTCATGTTAGAATAAAAGTGGTGAAACATTAAAAATTCCCATTTTAATGTAAAAATGATTCATTAGAAAACATATATTAGAGTTTACAAAAATGTTAAAACATTATTGTTGACATGTTAGAAACATAGGTTAGTTAGATCAGAATATTCATTTCTGTATGAAAGGTTAGTTAGATCAAAATATTCAATTTTGTATGAAAGGTTAGTTAGATCAAAATATTCATTTTTGGTATGAAATGTTAAGTTAGATCAAAATATTCACTTTCGGTATGAAATGTTAAGTTAGATCAAAATATTCATTTTTGTATGAAATGTTAAATTAGATTAAAAATGTTGTTATATTAGAAATGTCATTAGAATAAGAATGTCATTTTATTAGAAATGCCATTATATAAGAATGTTCATTTATTAATAATGAAAATGTGTTAACGATAATATTCACATTTTTTTTTTTGCATATATAGAAAAGATTGAAATATTCATTTAGTCAAAATGAAAATGTGTTAACGATAAAATTCACATTTTTATCGTATATGTTGAAAAGGTTAAAAGTGTTCATTTATTAGAAATGAAAATGTGTTAACGATAAAATTCGCATTTTTATCGTATATGTTGAAAAGATTAAAAATGTTCATTTATTTGAAATGAAAAAAATGTGTTAACGATAAAATTTATATTTTTATCGTATATGTAGAAAAGATGAGAAATGATCATTTGTTTGAAATAAAAATATTGAAACATTAAAAATCATATTTTTAAAGTAAGAATGAAAAGAGATATTCATTGTATTGAGAAAAATGTGAAAACATTAAAAATTCTATTTTTAATTTAAAGTGTTATTTATGTAAAATATACATTGTATAGATAGAAATGTTGAAAACATTAAAAGTTATATTTTAATGCAAAGTATGTTTCAACGTAAAGATAAGATTTATGAAAATATTCATGGTTGGGCTATAAATGTTGAAACATTAAAATTTACACTTTTAATGTACTGTATGAATATACATAAATATTTATTATATGACTATAAATGTTGAAACAATGAAATTGACATGTTGATTGATTGAATGGATTATGCTCGAGTAGTTTATGAGCAAATTATGCTTTTACATTTAGCATTGGGTTTGGTAGAAATATATGTATTCTAACACCTTGTGAAACACTTCATGATTTGACTATAAGGTGTTTAGCGATGTTGTTTATTTCAAAATTAATGAATGATTTTGAAAAGTGATTTTCTTAAGTAAAAAAAAGAATTATTCTTGATTTTGGATAGGGAATGTTTTATAAAATGTTTTATAAAACAGAAAGGATTTCAAGGACTATACCTGATGATTTTGAGATGATTTGAAATTGGAAATCTATATAGATTTGATTATGCTTGTGATTATGTTGTGAAATGATTTTCCCTACTTCGGGATATAAAATGATTTAGCAAGTATGTGGCTAGAGATTTCGGGTGACCCAAGAGCGACTAGAAGTGGAGGACGGTGCATATTATCCCCTATAGGTGGGATGGTGCATCGTTAGTGTAGCCTGCCCCTAGATGGTAGGTGCACATATGTATGTATATATATATATATATATATATATATTGGTTAGGGCGCGCACTGCCTGGTCTGAGGGAACATGACCGATATTTGGTTGCATACTTGTTTTTATGCATTGTTATGTTTTGGAATTCATATTTCCAAATGTTTTGTTTTCCAATCCCGAAGTGAAATCTACTTTGATATAAAAAAAAATAGATATGTATTTCCTAATGATTTGAAATAAGAAATTGGGAAATAAAGTCCAAAGGAATAATTTCTGTAAAGAGAATTGGATTTGAAAATCTAAGTTAGGGATTAAGCCTAAATGGGTAGATTAAGGAATTGCATGTTGATTGATGCATTATAGATGCATAGCTTTATTTATGGTAGTAGTATATGCACTGGCAATCCAATGGAGTAAACCCGTTCCGCGTTAGCGGCGTGGTCTTGTGATTGACTTTATTATAAGATAGGTTAAGTAAGATTTCTCATACCAGTCCCATGACTGACCTGTAGTTTGTTTCACTGGCAAACTCGGGTGCCCTCTTTTCCACACGGGTAGTCGAGTAGCTTTTTGCAGATATTTATCTCTTTAGCAAGATCCTGGATCGAAGCTCAAAGCTGTGTCTAGAGCAAATGAAAGTCTTCCGCTGTGTTAAGTTTATTTGTTTCCGCTGCACTGTATTATATTTAATGTAAAGTTTATCTTTCGTTGTATTATTATATTCGATGTACTCTGATGTAACATTATTATAATGTTTATAAAAGTCTAATGTTATTGTTCTGATGTGTTGTATGCCCAAAGTTAACGTATGCGGGTTTTGAACGATTTTGATCGATCTAGCGATCGATTAAGGTCGGGCAAAATCCGTCTCGTTACAACTCAATTGAAGTCGGAATTCTTTGAAACAAGAATCGTCAGGACCGATTTGATAATAGTTTTCTAATGGAAGAGAAAAATCTGGATAGATTTTGAGTAATGTCAAAATCAAATTTTCAGAAAAACAGCGCCAAAACCACTATAAAACCATAATGGTTTATTAAATAAAGGATTTTAAGTAAATAAAAATCCGAATTTGCATTTGAAAAATCCAAACTTGAGTTATAAATATATTTGAACTCAAGTGGAGTAATGAATTGATTTTTGAAACAAAAATCATATTTTTAACTATCGAATAAAATTAACTAATTTGAAGAATAATTAGTTAATGAAAATTTTGAATCGAAATTTAAGTTTGAAAGGTAAATGAGTTGTGTATATATATATATATTTGAAATCGAATATAGTTAGAAATGAAACTCGACGTGATTATAAGCGAAATAAAATATATTTGAACATGATATGTTCAAAATAAAGTGAGTTGGCAAAAGAGCTAATTAAAAGAATAAATTAGCGACTTGAGTTAAAAATGACTGGATTTAGTTGGGATAAATTGGAAACAGGTGAATATGTGTTAGACAGGTATGGAATGACGTATATGAAGTATATGAAGGTTATAATTTGTGTGCCCGACAAAAAGGTACATGTTTAAAATTCCATATGAGGTTTTATGCGCCGTATCGGAAAGCCGCTTGACTTGTTCTTTTTCTTTTTGATTGGAGAGGCCTGTGTGGCGGTTTGGGGATTTTCCCGATGCTTCCGGTACAAAGGAGGTTATGGCGAAATTTTCCGGAAATTTAAGGAGTTAGAATATTTTTAAGAAAAAGTGATAGTTAAAAATCAATGTATCGATATATATAGAATTCGATAAGGAAACAAACTTAAAAATAGAATATTATAAACAAAAAGGGAAATCTATAATTAAATCTGGTAGAATTAAAAGAAAGAAAGGTTACGGGTTTAAAATGAATAATTGGTTTTTATAATGTTAATTATTCGAGGTAAGTGGTTTTGTCCGTTTTGAAGCTAAAGATGTTATTCAGTCAAGGTCTGAGAGGTAGTTATACCCCAACTTGATTAATTTCATTTTTAATTGATAAATAGCAAGATCCAGTCTCGAAGAGAAGTATTTGAATAAGAGTTAGTTGAATAAAATATTTTGGGTAGTTGTAACGATGTTTCACACAGCATTCGTTTTAACCAAAGTGGTGGAATTTTGAAAATATAAAAGTAAATATTTCCTGAGTATAATTAAAGTAGTCCGGAAAGATTTAAGTGATTGAAATTGTTTTTAATTGCAAATAGAATATATTTTCTAAGTATAGGAAATAAAAGATGGCGAAATATGGAAATGTTTTCCAAACAGCGTAAGAGACCAAGATAATTATCGAAAATGTTTTGTTAACAAATATTGATAGAGAAATGGAGAAGTGTTTTAAATGAATGAAATATTAATTAACAGGCCCAGTGATTGATTGTTGTTATGGATGAATGGAATGTTTGTTTATTTTTCTTCGATAGTTAAATAACTGACTATCGAAGTATTTGCAAATATCGTTGTCAATATGGAGAGACCGGTTGGATTATTATCCGAGAACCACTCTGTATTGGCAGTAACGTTGCGAATCAGATTATATGAAGATAATCGAAGACGGAGTAAAGTGCAAGGGCTTTTTCTGTTAATAGAAATTGTGCCTTCGGTTTTGTTCAATCCCAGAACGAACGTATGTAGACGAATGTCTGAAAAAGTATTTCCAATGATCGAATTTGTTGGTATGTATAAATATATATGGTGGCAACGGATTTATTCCCTTAGCATAATATCCAGAATATATTTATGTAAATCAATTAGTGATTAAAGGATCTGACAATGTGGCATTCAAAGTGATTGTGCTATAAATGAATGGAAAGTAATCGTAGCCTCAGGCCTCAACAACCGGGAAATGACAAAAGTCGGGCAGGCAGCATGGCTATGTGGGTCGCCCCCATTAGGGTGTATAATCACCTATCTAGAGAAATTTCATTTAATTCTTTATTCTATTCGATGACGTCCCATTTGGGAAACGGTTGCTGATCCCAACCGTTGGTGATATACATTTGATACACTCAAGCGAAATGAGTGGTCGGTCATGTGTTGGCCGGGTTGCAAGATGTTCTTGTTGAACCCAGTGTATTCCTCTCTAGAGATAAGCTATCGGAAGGTGGTTCCATACCTTGTCATGTTGGAATTCCAATCTCCAATAAGCGACCTACGGTTTTTGATTTTATATTATATATGGAGCGTGAGATGCAAGCGTTCCGCTAGATTTTATTTATTTGATGTAGACATTATTATAATATCACCGGATTTGATATCAAAAATATTTTTGGTCATCGTAAGGTAAAAACCGTCCGTATTTATGTGTAGATCGGTCTTACGATCATCATTTCTTTCGAAAGGATTTTGAAAATTAAACAACTGGTTGAAGTTTACTCACACCAGTCCCATGACTGACCCAGGGTTTATTTTGTTTGTTTTCCCTAAACTCTTGGGTGCCCAAATTTGTACGGGCAGTCCGATAGTTCAGGATTTTTCAGATTCACTTGGAAGAGCTTGAAGCAGGAGGCTTCACCAGTTAGCTATATACTATCATATATTCCGCTGTGTACCATGTTTGTATTTGGAAACAGGTGTTTATAACTGTTTCAGAAATAGTTGTTGTGCTCTGATGATGGTATGTATATACAGTTACTGATTTGTATTTCAAAAGTTATGTTATTTAATATATTTTATTCATTCCGTTGTGAGATTTGTCTTCTTTGTTTTCTTCTATTCTAATATTTCTTTCTTTCTATTCCTCATCCTCTTATTCTTTCTAATAATGATTCGTATTTCTGTGCAATTTGGGTTGGATGTGTGGTGTTATTAGTCAACTCAGATAGTACGGATTTGTGGGCTGTTACAGGACACACTCACTAATGATGTATACACCACACAACCTCTTGGCTACACAAATCCTATACATTCAACACATGTATGTAAATTAAACAAGGCACTGTATGGATTAAAATAAGCTCCAAGAGCTTGGTATAAAGAATTACGGCAATATTTAAATGAGTTGGGCTTTAAGACTACGGTCTCTGATTCTTCCTTATTCACATTGCACAAAAATGGTGACATCATTTATCTGTTGGTTTATGTTGATGATATTATTGTTACAAGTAATGCAACTCATGCTCTGGAAGCTTTTATAAAAAAATTGGCAGCACGTTTCTCACTCAAAGACCTTGGAGCTTTGTCTTACTTCCTAGGAGCGGAAGTAGTGCCTCATCCAAAAGGTATTTCTTGAGTCAAAAGAGGTATATTGCTGATATTTTGTGCAAAGCTAATATAGACGATGCAAAACCAGTTGCAACACCACTAGCAATTCATCCTCCGTTAACTATACATGAAAATCTTCTCAACGATCCTACAGAGTATCATACTCTGATAAGTAGTTTATAATATTTAAGTTTCACAAGGCCTGATGTGGCATTTGCGGTGAACAAGTTAGCTCAATACATGCATCGTCCAACTGAGGAACACATGCAATCTCTACATCGTCTTCTTCGGTATCTAAGCAGTACATCTAATATGGGTTTAATTATACACAAAGATTCACCTCTCACTTTTCATGCTTATTCTGATGCGGATTGGACTCGTGACAAAGACGACTACATTTCTACAACAACGTATATAGTCTAGTTGGGCAAGAATCCTATCTCTTGGACATCAAAGAAGCAGCGTACAAGAGCTAGATCATCTACCGAGGCCGAGTACAGGGCAGTGACAAATGCTACAGTCGAAATTCTTTAGGTAGGTAATTTATTTAAGGAGCTTGGTCATAACCTCATTCTCGCGTCAGTCATCTATTGTGATAATGCTGGAGCTACATATGTGAGTGCTAATCCGGTTTTTCATTCTAAAATGAAGCATCTGGGATTGGATTACCATTTTGTCAGAGAGAACGTGCAAAGTGGAAATTTAAGGGTCTATTACATCTCCACTAATGACCAGCTTGCGGATGCCCTCACCAAGCTACTACCACGTACCTTCTTCACAACATTGGTTAGAAAAATCAGTCTTTCATCTTGGTCGCCCGTTTTGAAGGGGCGTGATAAGGATTGACATATTCTAAGTTAATCCCTGCATATGGTATGTCATAATATAAGGAAATGGTATAAATATCATTAATGATATTATTTCATAACTGTAGCCGCACGTATAAATGGTATGCCATAATACGAGGGAATAATATAAATATCATTAATGATATTATTCCATAACTGTAGCAATATAAATGGTATGCTATAATATGAGAAAATGGTGTAAATATCGTTAATGATATTATTCCATAATTATAGCAGTACGTATGACTGCATGTATCTTGTAACTTTATATATTCTATGATTACTGAATGGAAAAACATCATTCTCTTTAACTCTTCATCACTTTTTACCTTTTCATGCATAAAAATACTCATAAAATAGCTTTAGGTTTCTATAAGTTATTATGGATCAGGGATAAAGTTGGAATAACAAGCTTAAACATGCTACATTTTAAAACAAAACAAACTTTTCAAAATATCTTACATTATGAATCGGAGGGAGTAGAAATGATCAATGATTGAACTCTTCATACAACATAATAGACGATGTATATAAAAGGTCTGATTGTTTATTGAACAAAACAAAAAAAAATCCAGAAATTACAGAAGATTCCAGTTATGAGATAAGCAAATTACCGAGTATGTTTCTTATTTTTATCTGTAATCATTAAGTCCACAGGGCATTGATTAAGAATGAAGATGTTATAAAAGGTCTGATTGTTTATTGAACAAAACAAAATAAAATCCAGAAATTATAGAAGATTCCAATTATGGGATAAGCAAATTACCGAGTATGTTTCTTATTTTTATCTGTAATCATTAAGTCCACAGGGCATTGATTAAGAATGAAGATGTTTTTCTACAAAGAATGAGAACAGTGGCTGTTACTGACCAAAGAATATTTGTTGTTTCTTCCTATCGACAAAAAAGATTTAACATTATTAGAATTATTAAGGGTAATAAATGACGCACTTTAGGCAGTACAGAATAGAATAAACCAGTATATATGGTGAAACTTGCAGTAAATAGAACCAAGCCGAAAACAGATGAACTAACCAATTTACATGTAAAAGAGCACTAGTGCAATAGTTTACGAGATAAACTGTTGAACAGATGTCACCAAGGAATAAGACTTCCCATACAAAACTAAAATAGAAACCTACCCCAAGGATCATCACTTTGGACGCTAGGGGCATAGGGCTGTATACCACCAAAACTACCAATATATTTACACAAAACTCCAAAACTACCAAAAATAATTATATCTGCTCCCATGTTTCATCCCCAAACTGTTCGATGACATTACTCGTCGGCAGCAGATCAGATTCTTTATCCACAGAACTGACGTAGTTCATAATGTCCCAAGGAATATGACCACAATGATCAGAGAAGAAATCATGACCATCTATACAGCTCAAGCCATGACCCAACACGTCATCCTTAAAAGGCTTAGGCGGCTTCTCGTATGAAGTATCATTCACATCATTGGCACCAAAGCCTAGATTAACACGCTTATCATTGTTATCACAAACATGAACTCCACTGTACATTCCAACACAACCATCTTCGGGCGATTCAACTGCAGAGCCATCTTTCTCATTATCATCATCACCACCTTCTAGCTGCCACTCATCATCATCACTATCTGCATTAGAAGGATCAAACCTGTTCTGCTCTGCTCTCTTCCTCAGCATGTACACGTTGAAATAGTAACTAACAATCTCTTTGCTGCTTCTAGATGGAAAAGCACGATAAAGTTCATTCCAGAAGTTTCTCCCTATGGATGTAGGGTTCGATATCACAACTTTATGAAATAAACTTTCTTCCGCCTCTGTCCATTTTAAAGCAACAGACTCTCCCATTTCAGTGAGACCTAGCTCTGAAAATCTTTCCTGGCCTATGGCACTTTTGATGTTTTCCCTTGCTTCTTCTATATGTTGCCTCACACATCTGATGGAACCAGCATCCAAACAATGACAAGCAGGGTTGCTATGCGAGACAGTCATTTTTTCGGTGCTGAACTTGGTTAACTCATCAGAAGCCGAGAATGTTTTGCGACTTAGCGATGGAAGTTCTGCCTGATGATTACGGCCTATGGCAACAGGTTTTCGAGGACGGTAATCAAAAATAGAAGGCTGTTCTTCTTCGCCTTGATTGTTGTATACAACTGGCCTGACATCATCGTAATATCCTGGAAATGAAGATATTCGAACAGGGGATTCATAACGAGCACTGTAGCCATTGAGGCTGCTAAATGTGATTCTTGGAAAGCTGAAACCACTATCAGATGAGTCGCTAGACCTCTCAGAGACAGAAGTGCTTTTTAAAATTGAGTCGTCGGTGAGAACTGAACAAATATCCAATGCAGGCATTAACAGATTATACATCTTATATTTCAAAAGCAGGTAACAGCGAAATTGCGTTCCATGTTTGAGTAGAAGTTTTTTATCACGTGGGGATTATGGTAATGGGAGAAATATAATTGCCTGCTATGTAGTTTGACATATGCATCATGCATCCAAACTCATAGGATTGACCATTTAACCATTTCTAACAAAAGATATAAAAAAATGAACAAATACTCTATTGCTTACAGTTAGAAAACGAAAGCTCGCTGATGTTGGGAAAATCTTCACCCAACAGCTTTTTGCGCTTAGTACAAGCTTCAGTATTCTCTTCTTTGTCAAGAGGATGTTTTTTATTCTCCAGCTTTACAGCTTCACAACCAACATTCTGATTTTCCTCAGCTGGGCATCCATCTTTAAACCACCATATATGAAAACAAAGGACTAGTAAGTAATATATCTCTCCTTTCTAACCAAAATTGCATGTAAATTTTTACCTGAGACGTATTGCTTCTCAGGAAAATCGTGGCAAACCCAAGGTACCAACAGATTTTCACTTTCCACTTGTTCCAAATGGTGGAAAGCGAGCTGACAAGAATCAGATTCTTCAGATTCGAATGAAAGCTTGTTTTGCTTAAATACCATTGTTGATACTCTGCAATGGAGAAAGTATTCATGACACAGAATTTTTAGCCATAACGCGGTACACAAATAGAATAATAATAAATAACAAACGATCTATTTTTTATTTTATTTTTAATTTTATTTTATGTTTGTTTCATTTTATGTACTTATTTTAGAAGAAAAAAACAGTAGATATTGGATGGTAATTCCAAATCATCTCCCTAAAAGAAAGTATGCGCCATTTGGATGTTACAATAGCTGGCCATATCTAGCCCATATGGAAGGATAAGCACAGTATGTGACAGGAGCTTAGCTTGATTCAAAGACAATTTGTCAATATAGCTTCAAATTTTGTAAATGCTTTATAGTTCTCTAGCTAAAGCTACAAATTAGACACCCATTCTTTTAGCTGTGTGCGCCATGCTTAGCAACAACAATGATATGTGATAAAAATATCCTTAAATAGTTAAATACTAGCAAATATTGCAAGGCAGACAAGCCCAGGAAAAACATGCATTATTGCAGCACTCCTTAGTACAAAGAATTTAACTTTAGAAATCTATGGATTACCTATGAACAAAAGACTAGTAGAGAATTAAAATAGACAAAGTACAGTAGAGCAATGAAGAAATACGGACGTGTGAAAATAATTTTTTTTTTTAAGGGTAAAACCGTAAATAGCAATTTCGAGTGGTCAATTGTATAATTTAAAATAAAATAAAAATCTCAAAATTAATACCTAGACAGCACAAAATTGAAAGGAAATTGTAGGTTCAAGACAAACTAAAACCTAATAGAAATAAAATACAACTAAAAAATTGAAACCCTAACCCTAGATGTAAAATTAAAATTCAGACCGAATCGACAGAAATAGATATAGGGCAAAGATAAATCTTTAAGAAACCAACCTAAATCTCTAATTTAGAACGAAATCGACGCTAAATCCAGAAAGCCCCAAATCGATTGAAGCCCTAACCCTAGATCGGGTCAAGATCACACAATTCGCGAAATAATTGATGCGATCGATTAGAGAATAGCAAAATAAGAAGAAATATCAAAACAATTTGAAGATTCAGACGAGAATTGAAGATGGATCTGAAATCAAAATTACGAAAATTAGGGGAAAGGGCGACTTTTATTTTGATTTTCGGTTATTTGGACCAAGTAGGATTTAGTCCAAATAGCGTCTAAAATTTTGGAGGGAGGCTGCTATACGCATCTTAGTCCAAATATTGATCTTGAGCCGCCAAAATTTTGATAATATTTTTGGTCCAAACAGTGTTCAAAATTTTGAAGAGAGGCTACCAGGGTAGGCATCAACTGCACCGCCATACGAAAATCGTTCGCATCGAACCGTAAAAGCGGTATTGAAAACCAGAACGAAATTTCTTTGTAAAGCAGGTAATCCAAACCGGACCAAATCGGAATGATACGATCCGGTTATGGTTTAATTTGCTGACCCAACCATATTAAACCGGACCGAACCGAATAGTTGCATACTTGCATTAGCAATTTTATGATAAAAATGTAGCTAATTCCTATCTAATTATTGATTTTAACAATATATATTGTTGTTATATTAATAATAATTGTTATCACAAATGAGAAAGTTATAGTTTTAGAATAATAGTTTTTATATCTTTTTTTGGATAAATTCGAGTTATAATCTTATTTGAGTTATTTTACTTAATGTTTATGCATTGATTAAAATTGTTGTTTGGTCAATGTATTAAAACAATCTCACTTGTCATTAAATGTAAAATTGAATTACTTAAACAGTTTGAAATCAATATTTCAATTTTTGATAACATTGTATGCTTTTACCGTTTAAGTTACACTGCATGATATGGTTGTAAATTTATTGTTGATGAAAGTAATTCTCTTACTTCATATTTAATATGAGTTCAAACCGGATCGAACCAAAACCGGACCGCTTAAATGAGTAGTATAACGGGTTGTATTTTTTGATTAACCGTTTGAAGCGGTGCGGAAGCGGTTTGAACTCCAAACCGCACCAAACCGACCAGTGCCCACCCCTAGAGGCTACTATGTGTATTTTAGGGTTCAAATGGGGGTGGTTTAATCAATTATAGCACATTGCAGTGTTTTTTTAAAACAAGCTTATGGAACGCCTGCGGATGACTCTCAAACGACTTCTGTACTATTTGCTTCTCGAAGTCGTGCGGTTAAAACGTTTAGGGTTCTATAATAGTGGAGGTTAGAAGTTACATCGGGTAAAAGCTAGGATATAGGGAAAGTGCAAAAATCATATAAAAACGAATATTTAATGTTAGTTTGTTTCTATTTACACATAACATATGTAGTGTGTGTGTGTGAATATATATATATGTATGTATATATATATATATATATATATATATATATATATGTATGTATTATAAGGGAGGTTCTAAAGCACCCCTATTATATGACACTTCTTTTGCCCCTCACTAATAGCCTCTCATTTATGATTTAATAAGTTAGTAGGAGGAGAGGGAAGCGGGAATGTGTGGCAGCAATCAGGGGGCTATAGAGATGTTGCATTATTTAGGGTGCTTTTGATCATATCTCTGTGTGTGTATGTATGTATGTGTGTGTGTGTGTATGGACTAAACTTAGTGAATATAGTAGATTTTTTCACTTAAATTGAGAACTTGTGCATTTAAATTAAAGTTTTTACGTTACTTTTATTGATTTTATTAAAAAATATAGTCAAATTAACATTTAATACTAGTGCTTCTGAAGCGAGTATTAAGAAGCCTTGATGTTATCAGGTGTAGTGGAAGATAACAGAGCTTAAAACGATATACAGATTAATAATACTAATTGTAATAGCTTAGCGATCGGAAAGTGCTACAATAGAGATTTTGTGGGCCTTTAGAAGGTCTTCAACCATACGGTTTTGGAGATTGTTGCGTATTTATACATAGTGCTATTTTAGTTATAAAAAAACAAGAATGTATTTTATGTTATCTTATTCAATGCAGAATTCCCTTTAACCTTAGTTTACGACTCATATCGTTTGGACTACAACTCTCTCTCTCTCTCTCTCTCTCTCTCTCTATATATATATATATATATATATATATATATATATATATATATATATGTGTGTGTGTATGTATGTATGTATGTATGCTAAAAATGGAACACCCATTTAGTCTTTATATTTCCACCACTCATTTATAGTAAAATAAGTTAGTGGGGGAAAAGAGAGTTAGTGGGAGGAGAGGGAAACCGGAATATGTGGTGGAAATCAGAGGGGCTAAAAGGGTGTTGTTGTAACACCCCACATTTTTATTAATCTTAAAATGTCTATATACATGGTGGTGATGTGCAGTTTAAATTAATACATACGATGAAGAGAAGAAAATTTATACGGTAACATTTTATGTAACAGAAAAGGTGATAAAACAAATGTACTTAATCCAATTATGAAGGATTAGGTAAAACGGACATCACCATTGCGTCCGCCTCGAAATTCTGGTTCAGATGGACACCAAGTTTGCATAAAAAGAATAACGTATGAAAAAGTTATAAGCAATAGAAGTTTGTATAAGCGTAAGATTATGCATGTATATATATAACCATCCCAGAAATTCAAACCGTTTCAAATTCAGTCAAAATTGGGCTGACCAGGAAATTTCCCGCTCAGATGTGTTGACTCCTCTTAAGGGGGGTCGACATAGGTGTCGACTCCCCTTAAGGGGAGTCGACATAAGGGTCGACCCCCCCTATAGGGTGTCGACCCCCATAAAAAGATCTTGGCTCTGTTCGTTTGTGCGCATCTGGACGGATTTGTGGCTCCATTCTTAACCTACCAGCTATATAATAGACCCTAGAATCATGGTTTTATTTGTCTAATTCAACGACAACGACGAAGTGCTACTTCAACATAGTTTCCTCTAGTCTTTTCCTTTTTCAAGCTATTAGAGGAATTCAAACCTGGAGATTTGGGTTTCTACTTCAGCAATTCCTCTTTCTCTTTTAGTCGCAACGCGTCTATGCAGATTTTAGATCTCTTAACCAAGTAAGGTAATCCCTTGATCCGATCTACTATTCAATTTACTTCTTAGTTCCTCTCTTCTTCATTTCGGAGAAAAAGAATTAATTACAAGTTCATTTTATTATGCTTGGAAATCGAGTTAAAGCGGGAATGAAAAACTATGAATAATAGAACGGATCAGATCTAAAAGTCTTTGGAAAGCATGCTGGTGAGTGGGTTTAAATCACCCTTATGAATAATTGTATGTAGATCGTTCAGCAATTCCCTAAAAAATTATAATGCTTAATTCAATTAAAATCTTGTGGTTTATACTTTTGCCTATTATGTTCTCTTTCCCGTTCCTTTTCATTTATAGACTATGTTAATTTCGAGCCTAGTCCAGATCTCGCCAAAAAGGCATGCGTACGAACGATACTTGTAGTGGTGAAAGAATGTTTTGGGAAATTGAAACAATTTATACGGTAGATTTTGGGCAAAACTTGTGATTTGAGGAATTGTTATATAACCTATAAAATACAAGAAATAGGGAATATCAATAATTTGGCATATAATTGTAGATATTAACCTGAGACGTTACTGAAAAGATATGCAAATTTAGTTGGAACAATTAGGTAGGTTTGGAACAAAGATCATGAAAAAAAAGAACGGAATAAATATGAGCGTAAGTCAATCGTGTATAAATTAGATTATTGGCATAACTACGAAGTAAGTATAGTTATTATGCAGGTTTAATAAAAGTCATGATTTGTGATAAATTGAAACTAGAATTTGTGCCTAGTTGTAAGATAAACAATTTTGATTTATGTTTATCTCCATGACTAATCTGAAAATCACCTATGTCTATGAGACTATTGTACCTATAATATTGTATATTAATTTGGTGATTCTTTTATGATATGTGATATACAAATCCCTAAGATAAGCCATGTTCATATAGGATTATATGTCTAGATCCACATGTTTTATATGTTTAGATCTACATTAATTGGATCCAACTAAAATACAAGTTCACAATTGTACGCTAAATTAAATTTAGGTTGCTCTATGCCAAATTTAAATTATATGCTATCGGCATAGATCGGTTCAAAAATCATGTAAATGGTTAGTAGCATGAAATGGTATAATTTGTATACCTAGAATTTATGGACATGATTTAAATGGTAAATGGGACATGACTTGAATGATAACACTTAGGGATAATTTACATATAAACATGAATGGAAAATATGTAAATTAAATAAAAAGACGAACATGCCCAACCCGAGGTTAGACCGAGTTGTGGTGTAAGACTTCCCGGAACCGCTCGGCACAATCCAGCAACTACAACAACAGGTCTAATGTGAGAGGTTGGCGCATCATGCCCAAGAAAAACCCGAGGTTAGAATGAGTTTGCGGTAGAAGTCTGCCCGGAACCGCCTGGCACATCCAACAACATCAAACAACAGTTCTAATGTTAGAGGTTAAGGCATTAAGGAACGAATTAATGCTAATTAACAAGACATGCTAAGAATGAGTACGGTTAAGTTAACAAGAAACACTTAACCAATATAACACGATGAATGAGTAGGGTTAAGTTAATAAGAAACACTTAACCAATATAACTTGATGAATGAGTAGGGTTAAGTTAATGAGAAACACTTAACCAATATAACACAACGAATGAGTAGAGTTAAGTTAATAAGAAACACTTAACCAATATAACATGATGAATGAGTAGGGTTAAGTTAATAAGAAAACACTTAACCGATATAACATGATGTGTGGGAAGGTTAAGTTAACGTGAATAGACAACACTAACCAATATTACATGAACAAAGTGGATAGGGTTAAGGCAAACTTAACCAATAGTACATATTGACTTGATAAGTGGGAGGGTTAAGTACATATCAGGTCGGTGGGTAATATTAGTATATGTAGGCCCACAAACTTAGCTATTAAATAAACATGCTTAAAGCAGCAGAAGGGGGTTAAGTACATATCAGGTTGGTGGGTAATACTATATATATAGGCCCACAAACTTAACCAATACAACATGTTAAAAAAACAGATGGATGGGGTTAGGTCAAATGGGGAACACTTAACCATTATAACATGTTAGCTAGGAAACCCTAGTAACGGGGACCCATTTCAGCAGTAACCCACATAGTGTTGGATCTAGATTAACCCTAGAGGGGGTGAATAGGGTTTATCACAGTTTTTAACTGAATTAAAAATCTGACGAGATATATAATAATAAACTGATCACAGAATATAGCAGAAACAGAAATGTAGAAAATAAATCACACAAAGATATACCCAACTTCGGCAAAACCCTGCCTACTGCTGCATTTCTAAAGTTTCTACTAGGTGATAGAACAGATCCCGCATACAAGACCATGTACACTTGCAAACTCTGCTCCTATTCTAACCCTACGCTCAAAACCCTAGACTGACCGATATCCCCTCGATCAGATTTCCCCTGATTACGACCCCGTAACCACTATACCCTAGTTTTTACACAGACTCTAGTAAACTGCTAGAATTTTACAGACTCTAGAACTGATTGTTGTTTTACAACTCAAATACAAAAACAAAGTAAACCCTAGTTTAAAAAGAATTTAAACTTCCCTTTTTAAATATTAGAACTAGGCCCTTCAAAAGGAGTTAGCCGGCCCATTTTCATTTCTCTAAGCCCGTTCCTTTTGTTCTTCTGAAATTAGAAATGTCGGTTGGAAAATGGAAAACAAAAGCTAGGGTTTTCAATAGCTTCATTCCAGATCAATTCGGCTTTGATAAAAAGATATTATTCTTCAATTTGACGTCGATTACAGTTGCTCTCGTTCTTCGATTGATTTGAGGAATTTCTTACGATCGAAACACTTGGGAAAAAAATGTGAGTTATCTGATTTTTCTTTCTTTGAATTGATTGCGAGTTGTTTTTGGTTTCGATGATCAAAAAATGCCTGTGATGATTGGTTTATATAGGGTTAAACGAAACCCCTAATTAGCTCTGATTTCATATACTTGACTTGCTCTGATTTTGTCAGATTTCCTCTTTTGGAATTGATATTCTCGGCTTTTAATTTTTGAGATGAATGATACTTGTTGCCTTGTACTCGTGAATGAAATCTATATTTGGGCCTTGCGTGATTTACTCTCCTTGGCTCTTGAATTTGAATTTGTTGCCTTTTAAAAAAAGATTTTCCCTTCTGGAAAAAAGATCTCTCGACTTTGTTAATCTTGGGAAGAAAACTTGCCACATTTTAAACACTGAATTTCTGAAAATTTGTTTTGAAATGTTGCCTTAAACAAGTCGAGTTGCCCCCTTTGAATTTATGCATGATTTCTGGAAAAAAACTTTGGCACATTGAATGTGAGATATACTTCATGTATTTGTTGAATTCCTTGCAGTTGCCAAATGAAAGTTTGTCTGCAAAAAAAACTTTCCAAAATATTGTGCATAAAGTTTTCCTTAATATTTGCTCATGTCCTGAAATATACAAACAAATGTTTACCATTTCTGGAAATGAATTTCTTGCTCATATGAATTTATTTCTGCCAAGTTTAGAATATTTCTTTCCATTGTTTTGAGCTGCACTCTTGAGTTCACTGATTTCATGCTTGCATGTATTGTGCACAGCATTGTAAAATCTAAGCTTGATCATATGTTGTGTAATCACTACTGTTTTATAACCATGCTGAGCTGCCATCTTTGTCTCCCCTGTTGCCTAGAACCATTTCATGTATCTGCACTATATACATGAAACTGTACTTGTAAAATTTGTGAATCTGCCTTAGTCATGTAGTTGTCTTTAGGACTGCATCATGTATGAAGCTGTTTCTCCTCTCCAGTATCACACTGTTGTGCTTGCCATGCATGTAGTATACTTTGAATTGCCACCATGCTTTAGATATGTTGTACTGAATGTTAATCTCCCAACATACTTGATCATATTGGCATGCATGCTCATGTTTGTGCTCTCACTTTGTAAAATCTGAGCTTGATTCTGCCATGTTTATGCTTGCCCCGTTTGTAGTAGCTCCATATTGGCTTGAACATCACTGTGCACACTGGCTCGGCTCATACTTGACTTGTAGTCATTGCTGTACTTCATACCATACTTGAATATGAACCAGAAAACTTGTTGTCATGTATGAATATTTGCCATTTACTTGATCACTTGAGGTTGATCCATGCTATCTTGTAACTGTAGCATCACTTGTATTCCATTTAGTTGTTCATGTAGACTGAGTTGTCCACTTGAGCTTGTTGTTTGTTGGTTTGCACCATGTATGTCATCCATGCTGAAGCTTGCATGTATACATCTTTGCACCATCCTGCTTAGACTTGTTTGCTAATCCAATGATTGCTGCACCTTGGCTTTTACCTTGAACATTTTGAATGGCTTTTCACTTTGAATTTCTTTGCTCGACACATGGGCTGCTACATATATTTGATGTGTCATTGTGCTCGTCCATTAAACTCTTGTTTGCATTTATATTTGAGTGATGCACTGAGTTGAGATGGTCCTCGTGGCTACTCCTCAGTTGCTCGTTGATTGGCGAGGCAGTGCACACGTGTATATTTATACACGTCTGTATATGCAGCCATTCAGCATTATTTTATGTCCCTGTTCTATACAGACTGACTAGACACAGATCAGATCAAGTCATGAAAAATGATGAGAAACACACTAGAAATCCGAGGCAAATAAAATTTTAAAAATAAAATTTATATTTGCATGTATAAAGTTTTATTTCTATTGCAGTGTACTGTGTGTGTGTTTCATGTGACAGGTAAGCATGAAGATGGCTGGACTGACTGTGACTGGACTGACAGTGAAGTAGGCGGGAGACAGAAGACTGAAGACCGTGTTAGTGCATGAATGTAAAAAAATGTACATAATTGTATAACTGAGTGACATCGTCATAGTGAGGAGCAGTGTATGAATGTATGATGAGAGAATTGTACTGGTATTTGTAATAAACAAATTTGTTTGAAATAAAATATTATTTTATTGTTGTCAAACAAACTTGTCTATTTTATTCAGTTTATGTACAAGTACAAATTCCTGTGAATGTATATGAAATGTGATGTGTTCAAATAGTGGAGTTATAATAGATGTACTATTTGATTATTTGAAATAAAATATTTTTATTTAAACAAAATATTGTGTAAAAATCTGAATGTCTGTACAGTCGTATTTTATTTAAATATAAATATTATATTCTTGTCTGTGACGTATATATAGAACAGTACAGTAACAAACACATATATAATAGAAATATATTTGTTTGTTATCATCAAACAAAAATCATATAATTGTGTATACAACACCGTTATATACCAAAATCTCCCCCTTTTGATGATGACAAACAAATATTAAGATTTTGAATATAGTAAATGTGTTTGACAGTGAAGAGCTGAACTCCCCCTATTTGAATACCCCCCCTACAACAGAAAACTCCCCCTATAACTGTGCATGAGTGTCATAAATCAAATTATGAATGGATATTCAAAATTAAAATATTTATAAAATATTCACTCATAAATCAAAATCTCAACTCATTCTCCCCATTTTGTTATCATCAAAAGGATATAGAATTTAAAATATAGATGAATAATGACTAACAAATATTATATCAGCTTAAGAGGAAGAACGGTCATCATAAATCTCAATCAGTCAAACAAAAATCATAATATTCTGAGAACTGGTGGCATATTTCACTTTTTTAGAGAATGACTAATTTACGATGAATTTCATACATAATGGAGAGAGTTTTAAAAACAAATCGTTTCCAATTATTTTCAAAAGATTTTATAAATTGAAGCACAAAATCAATGATGGATTTGGACTATTATTATAATTTCAACTTAAGTGACAATATTGTATAATCTCAAATCCCAATGCCTATCAATCAACAAAACATAATACGTCATAAGATTTCAACACATTTCACAGATTAGAAAGATGGATTGACATGCTGATTTTTATACCCCAAGGAGAATTTCAGAATAATTTCAATTTATAGCACAATAATTCCTTTTTCTTTTTATTTTATTTAAGAGCACACTGACCACGCATAACCAGAGCTTGGATTTTTAAATGAGGTCAGTCGCAGCTTAAATTATAAGTTGTCTCTTAACCATGCATGACAAGAGCTTGGAATTTTAAATGAGCTTAGAGACACACTTATATATTTATTATAATTTATCATTTTCAGTTTCAAAATGAAAAAAACTCCTCAGAATATAAAACCAAAAAAAATGGATGATAGAAATGCGGTAGGTACAGAAATGGTCCGTGAAATAAATTTCTAAATTAATTATATTATGAAATATGCTCGACTGTACTGGGATTATTGAAAATTTTCAATTATCACTAATTCTGAATAATAATAACATAACCACAATTCCATCACAAATATTTTCACTATTTTTTTTTAATTTTAAATTAACTCTCCATATTAATATAAAATCATAACGGATGGCAGAAGGATGATAGGTAATGAAGATGGTCGTGAAATAATTGCCAATTCAAAGATATTATAATAATTGTTCAACCATCATGAAACTCTAAATAAAATCTCCTCTTGTTATGAAATATACCGCAGTCACAATTCATCACAATTTCAAAATCTGATAACAATTTTGATGAATTATAAATACAGCACAAATTGGATATTGATTTCAATTTCTGAATGAATAAAAAATAAATAATTTTAAAATTGAAAATCAATTACAAGAGGAATTTATACAGATTTATACAAGGGAAAAAAACGTGTATGGTGTCTATACAAGGTGAAAATTCAAAACAGATGGATGAAAAAGCTGATACCAATTGTAGTCTCCTTTATCAAGGAATTTATTCACACCCTAGATATCTCAGATTAAAGAAATTTCAAACATAAAGCCCAAACAGATAAGATTACAAATTTGGCACAGTTATTAGAGTAGCAGTCAGATTAAAGTAGGCAGTTATTTGAAAACAGTATCAGAGCAGCACAGAAAACAATATCATAACAGACTTGTCAGAGGATGGTCACATAAGATCATTCATGATCCAAGAATAGAACTACCGATTATTTGAAATCATTTGAGGCATATGAAAAACTCTAGATTCAATGAATCGATCACACCAAATTATTAGTTTCACATTCAAGATATGTGTGTGATTCAGTAAATCAATAATTTCAAATGATTTTAAACAAACAGATATTCAAATCAAATAACCATGACATACCAATAAATTTCAAGACCCAAATTTTTCAAGGAATTTTTCAAAACAATTTCTGACACGCACATGAGTAATTTCAGATCATTACATCAATCTTAAGATATATTCATGATCCAGAAATAAAAAAAAATTGAAATCACTTGAATCAATGTCAAGTTTTGAGATACAATGAATCAGTCACACAAGATTGATAATTTCAAATTTAAACGGTATGTGAGATTCAGAATATCAAGTATTTCAGATGATTTCAAACAAACAGATTTCAACTATAATAATCATGAATAACGATAAATTTCAAGATGTATCACTGATTCCAGACAATTTAACATATTCAAGCCAATCTGAAAATTTCTGAAATTATCACCACTGATAAATAATAGAGTGTACTGTAATGAGTATAATATTTTAAGCGTTTCCAAAAATGAATTGGAAGAAACTCAAAATAGCATAAGGGTGAAATTTCATTTATTTTTCAGATCTTCAACAATTTAGAATTTATATTAATAGTGTTAAAGATATGATATGAATGCTTCAGCACTATTAGAAATTCAGGGATCAGAAAATAAACTTCAACACAATTGCAGAAATATTTACAAATATGAATTCAAGATCTGGAAATAATTAAAACGTCAGAGTTCTATTCAAATAAAGTGGATTTCCAGAAAAATATGAATTCTACAGTTTGAAGTTAATGAAGCCCATAGAGAAACAAAGAAAAATATGGCAGTGATAAATAAATAAAAACTGAAGAAAAATAGAAGGGGTAGAGGAAGGAATAAACACAGAAAATAAAAACAGAGAGAATATACAAAGGTGAGTTTAGAGATCATACCAGAATCCAATGTAAAACAGAATCTCTAACTCAACAGTCTTGGCTTAAGGAACTGTGAATTATCACAGAAGTATTGAGCAACTTGAATTCAAATCTCTTTTGCTTAGCAGTTCCTCAGCCACCTCTGGTACCTAACAGTTTAGAGAATCGGGTGGTCTAACAAAATTTGTAAAACCACTCACAGTTTTGTTCATAGATTTAGGTACCCAAACTTGTTTATATAACAATCCATCAGAATTTACCAAAGTACCTTTAGGGACCTAGATCTGTTTGAAATTAGACGAATTCACTTTACTTCTTCTTGAGGTCCAAGGATGATAGAATGGTTTGTTATAAAACAAATTCTTATTTTGTTTATGTTTCAAAAAATCCTTTGAATTGCCAGAGTTTAAAAATTCAAAACAATCTTTTCTAAGATAATTTGAAGTGTCTTTAAAATCATTTGAATTCATCCTATCAAAACGATTGATATTCCCAAAGCCAAGACCAGATTTATTTCCAATAGAAACATGGTTTTGTAATAGCATATTCAACGATTTTTCCCCATTAGAAAATTTATCCAAAGTTGATTCTAATCGTTGAATTTTGGATTTTAGATCGCTATTTTCTTTTAATAAATTTGAGGAATTATTTATAGCGATCTTCTGTTCAGCATTGAACTGTTTCAAAACCAAATTCTCATTTTCAAGCAATTTAATTTTGGCTTGGGATTCAGAAATTCCAAGTTCAAATCGTTTTTGCTTTTCAGATTCAAATTTCTTGGATTTTTCAATCTCATTTTCAAGTTCTTCTAAAATCAAATTTGATTTCAACAAGTTCTCCTTTTCAGCAATTTCAAATTTGGAATTTATATCTATTTTAAAATTTTCAAATTCTTTTTGCAGAAGGTTATTCAAATTTGATAACTCAGTCTTGTTCTCATTTAAGTTCAGAATTTCATTTTCAAACTTTTGAATATTTTTATTGAGATGAACAAGATTGGTTTTCAATTTCAAACAATTTTTGCAAACTGAATTTGAAGAATTTTTAACATATTCTAGTTGTGATTCCAAATTATCAATTTTGCTGGTCAACTCAAAATTCTTAGATTTCAGAGACTTATTTTTCAGTTGGAGTTTATCAACAGATTTCGTTAAATCAAGACACATGTAAACCAAATCTTCATATGAGAGATTTTCTGTTTCAGCATTTGTTGATTCTCCATTATCTGATTCATCTGAAGTTTCATCTACATGACTTGTTAAGCATAGATCTGAATCTGAGTTGACATTCTGGGGTTTTGAGCTGTTGTCAGATTTTCCATACTTTGTATTGAGAGTATCCCAGATTTCCTGTGCAGATAAACAATGACAGATAAGATTAAACTGTTCAGTACTAAGATAATCAAATATAATTTTCATAGCATGAGTATTGAAAGTAATATCTACACTATCAAATCCATGGATAACAACATTCCAACATTTAATATTAACAGATTTTAAATAAAATTCCATTTTGGATTTCCAATTTGAAAAATCTGTTCCATCGAAAATAGTTGGAGATGAACTGGATTGACTTTCTATCGACTGACAACTAGGAATCACCATTACTCTAGAGTTAATGAAATAACCCGCTCTGATACCAATTGTTGGATCTAGATTAACCCTAGAGGGGGTGAATAGGGTTTATCATAGTTTTTAACTGAATTAAAAATCTGACGAGATATATAATAATAAACTGATCACAGAATATAGCAGAAACAGAAATGCAGAAAATAAATCACACACAGATATACCCAGCTTCGGCAAAACCCTGCCTACTGCTGCATTTCTAAAGTTTCTACTAGGTGATAGAACAGATCCCGCATACAAGACCATGTACACTTGCAAACTCTGCTCCTATTCTAACCCTACGCTCAAAACCCTAGACTGACTGATATCCCCTCGATCAGATTTCCCCTGATTACGACCCCGTAACCAGTATACCCTAGTTTTTACACAGACTCTAGTAAACTGCTAGAATTTTATAGACTCTAGAACTGATTGTTTGTTTTACAATTCAAATACAAAAACAAAGTAAACCCTAGTTTAAAAAGAATTTAAACTCCCCTTTTTAAATATTAGAACTAGGCCCTTCAAAAGGAGTTAGCCGACCCATTTTCATTTCTGTAAGCCCGTTCCTTTTGTTCTTCTGAAATTAGAAATGTCGGGTGGAAAATGGAAAACAAAAACAAGGGTTTTCAATTGCTTCGTCCCAAATCAATTCGGCTTCGATAAAACGATATTATTCTTCAATTTGACGTCGATTACAGCTGCTCTCGTTCTTCGATTGATTTGAGGAATTTCTTGCGATCGAAACACTTGGGAAAAAAATATGAATTATCTGATTTTTCTTTCTTTGAATTGATTGCGAGTTGTTTTTGGTTTCGATGATCAAAAAATGCCTGTGATGATTGGTTTATATAGGGTTAAACGAAACCCCTAATTAGCTCTGATTTCATATACTTGACTTGCTCTGATTTTGTCGGATTTCCTCTTTTGGAATTGATATTCTCGGCTTTTAATTTTTGAGATGAATGATACTTGTTGCCTTGTACTCGTGAATGAAATCTATATTTGGGCCTTGCGTGATTTACTCTCCTTGGCTCTTGAATTTGAATTTGTTGCCTTTTAAAAAAGATTTTCCCTTCTTGAAAAAAGATCTCTCGACTTTGTTAATCCTGGAAAGAAAACTTGCCACATTTTAAACACTGAATTTCTGAAAATTTGTTTTGAAATGTTGCCTTAAACAAGTCGAGTTGCCCCCTTTGAATTTATGCATGATTTCTGAAAAAAAAACTTTGGCACATTGATTGTGAGATATACTTCATGTATTTGTTGAATTCCTTGCAGTTGCCAAATGAAAGTTTGTCTGCAAAAAAAACTTTCCAAAATATTGTGCATAAAGATTTCCTTATTATTTTCTCATGTCCTGAAATATACAAACAAATGTTTGCCATTTATGGAAATGAATTTCTTGCTCATATGAATTTATTTCTGCCAAGTTTAGAATATTTCTTTCCATTGTTTTGAGCTGCACTCTTGAGTTCACTGATTTCATGCTTGCATGTATTGTGCACAGCGTTGTAAAATCTGAGCTTGATCATATGTTGTGTAATCACTGTTGTTTTATCACCATGCTGAGCTGCCATCTTTGTCTCCCCTGTTGCCTAGAACCATTTCATGTATCTGCACTATACACATGAAACTGCACTTGTAAAATTTGTGAATCTGCCTTAGTCATGTAGTTGTCTTTAGGACTGCATCATGTATGAAGCTGTTTCTCCTCTCCAGTATCACACTGTTGTGCTTGCCATGCATGTAGTATACTTTGAATTGCCACCATGCTTTAGATATGTTGTACTGAATGTTAATCTCCCAACATACTTGATCATATTGGCATGCATGCTCATGTTTGTGCTCTCACTTTGTAAAATCTGAGCTTGATTCTGCCATGTTTATGCTCGCCCAGTTTGTAGTAGCTCCATGTTGGTTGAACATCACTGTGCACACTGGCTCGGCTCATACTTGACTTGTAGTCATTGTTGTACTTCATACCATACTTGAATATGAACCAGAAAACTTGTTGTATTGTATGAATATTTGCCATTTACTTGATCACTTGAGGTTGATCCATGCTATCTTGTAACTGTAGCATCACTTGTATTCCATTTAGTTGTTCATGTAGACTGAGTTGTCCACTTGAGCTTGTTGTTTGTTGGTTTGCACCATGTATGTCATCCATGCTGAAGCTTGCATGTATACATCTTTGCACCATCCTGCTTAGACTTGTTTGCTAATCCAATGATTGCTGCACCTTGGCTTTTACCTTGAACATTTTGAATGGCTTTTCACTTTGAATTTCTTTGCTCGACACATGGGCTGCTACATATATTTGCTGTGTCATTGTTCTCGTCCATTAAACTCCTGTTTGCATTTATATTTAAGTGATGCACTGAGTTGAGATGGTCCTCGTGGCTACTCCTCAGTTGTTCGTTGATTGGCGAGGCAGTGCACACGTGTATATTTATACACGTGTGTATATGCAGCCATTTAGCATTATTTTCTGTCCCTGTTCTATACAGACTGACTAGACACAAATCAGATCAAGTCATGAAAAATGATGAGAAACACACCAGAAATCTGAGGCAAATAAAATTTATATTTGCATGTATAAAGTTTTATTTCTATTGCAGTGTACTGTGTGTGTGTTTCATGTGACAGGTAAGCATGAAGATGGCTGGACTGACTGTGACTGGACTGACAGTGAAGTAGGCGGGAGACAGAAGACTGAATACCGTGTTAGTGCATGAATGTAAAAAAATGAAAATGTACATAATTGTATAACTGAGTGACAGTGTTATAGTGAGGAGCAGTGTATGAATGTATGATGAGAGAATTGTACTGGTATTTGTAATAAACAAATTTGTTTGAAATAAAATATTATTTTATTGTTGTCAAACAAACTTGTCTATTTTATTCAGTTTATGTACAAGTACAAATTCCTGTGAATGTATATGAAATGTGATGTGTTCAAATAGTGGAGTTATAATAGATGTATTGTTTGAATATTTGAAATAAAATATTTATATTTAAACAAAATATTGTGTAAAAATCTGAATGTCTGTACAGTCGTATTTTATTTAAATATAAATATTATATTCTTGTCTGTGACGTATATATAGAACAGTACAGTAACAAACACATATATAATAGAAATATATTTGGTTATTATCATCAAACAAAAATCATATAATTGTGTATACAACACCGTTATATACAACACATAGATGTATCATGATACCCTGAACTAGGCAGGGTGGGGCACGATTACTGGGCTGATTATAAGCTGTCAAAACAACGGCGGGTGGTGCGTCAGTGTAGGTTCCGAAGGAGTACGGGCGTGCATGTACCCCGGAGTGGAAAACGCAGGTACTGGGCATCAGTAGTCATACATTGTGCATCATGAATTGTGTCGGGTTGCCACCGTAGGGATTGATACACCCCATGGTTGGACCAACACAGGTATCTACAAACAAGCGGGGCCGAATGACACAAATATAAATATCTGCGAGTAGAAGTCGATCGATGACGGATCATTTTGTTATGAGTACATGAGGCTAGTAGTTGCAGAGAAATAGAAATGGATACGATAGCATACTCAGTTTTTCTTACCTTACCTTATCTTATGTTATTTTGTTTCTGTGATATCACGGAGGAGACCGTGCAAGTGGGGTTCCACGGGGTGTACCTCAGTTTGGGTGTAGCTACATATACATTATATTTGTTAATCTACTAAGGAGTAGATGGGTACGATGGGCGTATGAAAACCTTGAGTGCTAATGACACGAATAACTTAATAAGAGAGAAAATGTAATTGAACCGTATATGTAGGATTATCCAGGAAGTGTAATTTAAATTCATTCGCACAGAACTTATGTTCTGACCTCCTCCTCATAACATTCGCAAGTTAGGTTCATGACAGGGACTGTATAGCTTGGGATACTGGTTTAGCAGTATTATTGTTAAGGTAAAGCTATATCTTAATTACATTATATTTTCCTTCCTCTGTGAGATGTTTTTAGAACTCTGACATGTTTTATGTCTCTGTCTTTTCTGCAGGATACCAGAGCAAACCAACTCGGTTTCGATGGACTGGATTTCTGGAAAAAAATCGGTCTGTCGGAACACGGGTTGTTACAGTTGCGCTGTTTGGGGTTTTCTTGATCCTATACATACATACACACACACACACACGATTTCCTTACATATGGGTGAGGCATGGAGGCGCTTTATTCTTCAGTGCTAAAATTTATACCTCAAATAGTTTCAGTAGTCGATATATGCTTAACATTAACATGTATTGTTTGAATCCTTTTTAGCCTTAATTTTTTTTGTCCTTAAATTCTTTATTGTGGATCAAATCAAAGAGTTTGGGTTTCGTTCGTTTGAAACCAACTGCTCCAAATTGACCCTTAAATAATCAGATCTAGAAAACAAAGTTATTTCAATCGTCTTTAAAGGATCAACACACCAAAGATCAAATCAAAGATTTTGTTTTGGACCGCCGAATGCACCCTATTATTAGTAACAATATACTTCTAGCTTTTTGGCAACGGTGTCATAAAATCTATGTTAATATTTGTACATATCTTATAACACCCCGTAATTTGTTAACATTAAAAAGGATAAATTAAATTATAATTAATTTAATATTTGGAATCGATGGAAACGGACTATGCCATTGCGTCCATCTCGAAATTATGACTATGATAGACATTCGGTTTGCATAAAACGGACTCCATATGAAGAACTTATGAAGGTTTGAAGTTTGTATACGTGTAGAAGGATTTTATATATATATATATATAGTCCATAAAATCAAATTTCAGTTCAAATTACAAAAATTACGTTGCCGCCAAAACTCCCACCCCATGGGTGTCGACCTCTTAAGGGGGGTCGACCCCCTAGGGCTGAGGTGGCAGTCGTTTTAGACGGCTGGTAGTTATATATAGAGGTCCCTCTTCTCTGTTTTCTTCATTGAGAATCCATGAGGGCCAAACTCTACCGGTGTCTGAACTGAATTGGATACGTTATCTTCTATCAACTAAAGCAAATCAAACTTAGAGATTCAAGCGTAGATCTACAACCTAACAAGCTTCTTTTCTAGTTCTATCTTCTTAGTCAAACACTGTGATTTCTAGGTTACTTTTAGATTTAAATGACTAAAAGTATAGCGTGATAGTACTGTGATTTGGATCTGTCTTGAATCATAAACTTATGTTATTCTTGAATCTCAAACTTTATTATGCTAGATCTATTTTTATAGATCTAATTCACCTGTGATTAGTTTATCATGTCACCTTTATAGATCTAAACCATTATCAAGTTTGTGGTTAATTTAGGATTATCATTATAGGACAACTGAACCTTTGTTTAGATCTAGATCATCAAGTTGTGATTAATTGAGATCTGTTATTATTGGATATATGAACTCTTATTTAGATCGATTCATCCTATGTATTTTAGATCTAGTTTTATCGTTACCCTTTTTACTAGATCTGTTTTCATATCTACCTTATTATGCCTATCACTTGTCTATGCCAGTATATATGTTTATGTCACTTTTAGAATGATCACTATTAATTGTCATTATTCCCATCGCTTTTCCCTTTGTTTCTAGGCTACTTTCTAGCCTAGATGCCGCCAAATATATGTGAATGCGTTAGTTAGGGAACGGGGGAAAAAGGTTAGAATTAGCATAATTGAAATAATGTTTGTATGAATTGGACATATAATTCAAAATGGGAAAAAGGGGCATAATCACCTATATAGACATAGGTAAGAAATTGGATAAGAATGAATGACTAATAATTAAATTAGAAATTGTAATTGCACTTATGACACAAGGTTAGGTTGCATTAGTAGTGGAAGTCTGCCCGGACCCGACCGACATATCCAGCAGCCACTAATGTTGAACCTAATGTGAGAGGTCTAAGTGAACAAATACGAATTAGGCTAAGACACGAGGTTAGGCCCAACTCGTGGAATAAGACTGCCCGGACCCGATCGGCATATCCAGCTTCCACAAGTTGTAGGCCTAATGTGGGAGGTCTAACCCATTATAAACCATAAATGGACATGGAAATAAGTTGGACTACTTAATCTAATCTAATCTAATCTAATCCATAGGGATTGTATGATTATGAACTAAAGTTAGGGTTAAGTAAAATTGGTTGGACAGTGGATGGGTTAAGCAAATCTGGAGGGGGTGGGTAATATTTACGCATATAAGCCCACAAAATTTAACCCGATAAGGTTATGTAATTAAAGACACCTAGTGGTATACATAGCTAGTGGAAATAATAAAGTTATGTAATTAAAGACACCTTTAGGGTAAGCATAAATTGTAGAAATGATAGGGTTATGTAATTAAAGACACCTAGTGGTATACATAGCCAAAGAAAACCTAGTGGGGGATACAGGATAAGGGGGAGATCTTGTATCATATTGTGTAGGATCCGTTTCATCCAGTAACCCAGAGTAGGTATCAAAACATGTACTCCGTACTAGGTCGAAGAAGGGGCACGCTTACTGGAACGATTGTAAGGGACCTAATCATGGGGGACGGTGTGGGCGGCGGCGCAAACCGATCGGGCCATGTGTGTGCATGAGCCGAGCAGAGGGGGATAAGACGACCGTGACACCAGTAGATATGGGACTATGCATATCAGCGAGGGGTTGCCACTTTAGGACGTGATACATCCTACGGTGGGGCCGGCACAGAGTATCTACGCGGATTAGGGAGCCGATCGATTAGGGTAGTGGTTAGGGTACATTTGGACGTATGCCTAAGTCTACCTCCGTATATTGGAAGGGATCGTCTCATTCTGGTCCTACGGTGGGGCCGGCATAGAGTATCTACGCGGATTAGGGAGCCGATCGATTAGGGTAGTGGTTAGGGTACATTTAGACGTATGGCTAAGTCTACCTCCGTATATTGGAAGGGATCATCTCATTCTGGATATACTAGTAATAGTGCAGAGTAATCATTAGGGAAGCGTATACACCTTATCCTGTCTACCTTGTCACACCTGCCTTTTATGAATTAATCTCTCATCCACTTTATATGTCTGCCATGCTACTTTTATTTATTTACTTGCTAAAAGTAACTAGACTCCCTATACTTTATGTCTGACCCTTTTTGTTTCCTCTTCTTTCTTTCGTCCCCTCCCAGTTCGCAGGGAGGGAATTCTCAGGCTTAGTCAACACTCCGTTATCATCTTACTAGAAGTTGCTTTCGAAGTATGGCTCAAGTTCTTATCTCTACAATGGCTTAGCTCTTTTTCTTGGGGAATTATGTTATGTTTTTTATATTTATGTACTCTGATGGTACAAGATAGAAGTTATACTGTTGTAATGGTTTTTGTGACTTATGGTATTTTGGACCATGCAGTATGATTTATGTTTGAAATAAAAATTTGAATTTCCGCTTCTATCTTATTTATATTTGTCTTGTAATTATTTTGTGACTGTTTACCTATAACGCTTCACGGAACTTAATGCATTCCCTTAGTGAGTGACATAGCGAACTGGGGTGTCACATTTGGTATCAGAGCCAAAGGTTACCAGATTAGATAAAAGTTTTTGGGAAACTATTTTCAAAAAGGTTTTTAAAGAAAGCATTTTCAGAAAGAAAAGTCTAATTTGAAAAGCATATTTTCCCAAAGCCATATGTAGTATCCTTCGGTCCTTTGTCTAAATCTCTTTCCTTTTTCTTTTCAGCATGTCTGGGGAACCTAACATTCCTAATATCCCGGAGGGCGTCACGATACCCGTATGGTTCTGCAGGTATCTAGAGGCCACGATGCCTGCCGAAGGCTAAGGAAACGTTCCTTCCCCAGCTGCACCAGTCATTCCTCCTCCCCCCTCCAAAAGAAGATAATTTTGCTAAGATCTGTAAAGACTTCCGTGCTATGGAAGGGAAGTCATTCCATGGGAATGAGACATTCGTAGAAGCGCAGAATTGGCTCAAGGAGACCGAGGACTTGTTCATAATCTTCGAAGTAGAGGATCGAAGAAAAATTTAGTTAGCTGCTTCGCTACTGAAGGATGAAGCTTCATTTTGGTGGGAGGTAACCCAAGAAGGTCGTCCGGTGGATACTTGGGATGACTTTAGACAGAGGTTTGAGATGAAATTCCTTTCCCAAGCTGAGAAGAGCATGCAGAAGGAGAGGTTCTTAGCACTCAAATAAGGGAACTTGACGGTGAAAGAGTATGTGAACAAATTTAACCAGCTGGTAAGATTCGGACTAGAACTGGTAGACACGCCACATAAGAAGGCTTTGCGGTTTACTAAAGGGCTAAATGAACCCCTTCATGGGTGAGCCATGTCCCATATTCCAATGGGAGCCACCTTTGAAAGACTTGTTGATATGACCTTGATGTATGAGGAAGAGAAAGGGGAAAAGAAGGAGGTCAAAGCTGAAGAAACAACGCATAATAAGAAGATATGGCCCAAGAAAGGACAACAACAATAGCAGCAATAGAAGAAAGGAGGAAAGAATGATAAGTGTAAGGAGAAAAGGAAGTGTCACAGTTGTGGGAAAGAAGGTCACTTGATTAAAGACTATAAAAGAAGGAAGAACACTTTCTGTAATTATGGAGAAGTCGGACACTTTGCTAGGGAGTGTGAAACACCCCACCTTCGTTAAGGTCACTCACAAAGGGGATGCCTTAACTTCAGTAGAGCATTATAGGTAAAAGATACAGATAATTTACAAGACAGACATATAAACAGCGGAGAAAGGAAATTTATTTCATAAGTATGTGGTTCAAAAAAAACGTTATAATAATTGTCTCAAACCAACTTCCAAATTATTACAACAAAATCTCTGTCTTGAATTAAAACATAAAGAAGCATTAAAACAACAGCAAGGCAGCATAAATCCCCACTAAGAGAGTATCCAAAGCCACTGCTCAAGGAAAGAGAATCCAAGCAATACATCTACTCTCTTCAAGCTGGAAATGGTCCGAACTAAGCTGAAGTATTCCCTCCCTACGGACCTTAGGGAGGGACGAAAGAAAAGAAGACGAAATAAAATGGGTCAGACATGAGTCTGGTAAGTCCAGTGATTATTTAGCATGTAAACAGGAAAAAGGATTATGACATGAATAAACTGAACCTAGGACAGTACCTTAGAAATAAGATAATAAAATTGAATATGCTATCATACCCATTTCTATTTCTCTGCACCTTGTTACAAGTGTTTCAGCTAGCACCATGTGTTCAAGTTAAATGATCCCCTTTATCGATTGGTTCCTACCCGTATACGTTTACCACTTGTGTCATTCGGCCCCGCTTGATTGTAGATACCTGTGCTGGTCCCACCATGGGGTGTATCAAATCCTATGGTGGCAACCCGACACAATTCAAGATGCACAGTGTATAACTACTGACACCTAGTGCCTGCTTTTTCCACTCCAGAATACGTGCACGCCCGCACTCCGTCGGAACCTACATTGACGCACCGCTCGTCGTTGTTTTGACTGCTTAATCAGCACAGTAATCGTGCCCCACCCTGCCTAGTTCAGGGTACCATGATACATCTATGTGGGTTACTGCTGAAATGGTTCCCCGTTACTAGGGTTTCCTAATCAACATGTTAAAATGGTTAAGTGCTCTCAAATTAACCTAACCCCACCCATCAGTTTAGTTAACATGTTGTATTGGTTAAGTGTTGTCTTAATTAACTTAACCCTATCATTCCTGTCTTAGCTTTAATTCATTCATTAAAGCACCAACCACTCACATTAGATATGTATTGTTGCGGTCGCTGGATGTGCCGGTCGGTTCCGGGCAGTCTTACACCGCAACTCAATCTAACCTCAGGTTCTTTTGGGCTTGATGCGCTAATCTCTCACATTAGATCTATATTGTTACGGTTGCTGGATGTACCGGGCGGTTCCGGGCAGTCTTACATCGTAACTCGATCTAACCTCGGGTTAGGAATATTCGTCTTTTACTTAATTTACATATTTACCTTTCATATTCATATGTAAATTATCCACAATTATTGCCATTCAAGTCATGCCCCATTTATCCTCTAAATTATATTCAGAATTTTTAGGTATATAAATTATACCATTTTTATGCCCCTAATCATTAATATATTTATGGGCCAAATTATGCCAATAATAAGAAATTTAAGGTTTTCCCAACGTTACCCCCGTTATACGTTCGCAAAATTAACACAGAATGTTAGGCTCGCAACTTAGCCTAACTTATATACAAAAGGAAAAAAAGGAGCATGTACCATTTATACAACATAATAAGGATCTAACTAAACACGTGTCATGTAAATTTGGCATAAAACAATGAACTTGCATTTTTTGGATCCAATTAACATGAGTCTTAAGCATATGAAATTACCCAAATCCAACTAGACATGTAAATGTAAACTTGCAATTTGGATCCAATTAATATGAATCTTAAGCATATAGAATTACACAAATCCAACTAGGCATGTGAATGTGAACTTTTATTTTGTATCCAATAAACATGAATCTTAAGCATATAGAATTACAAAAATCCAATTAGACATGTAAATGTAAACTTGCAATTTTGGATACAATAATCATAGATCTAACATATAAGAATGTAGATCTAAACATATATATGAATTAGCCTAAAAACTTGCATGTAACATAACATGAAAGAGTCTCCAAATTTACATAATACACGATTGGTTTAACATACATAATAAGTCCAATAAAGCACAATAGTCTCATAGGCATATATGATAGGATCGTTACAAGAATAGACATGAATTAACATCGCCATTATCTTACAACTTAGGCACAACTCTAGTTTTCACTTTATTACAAATCATAACTTTTAATTGTTCACATCTAAATAATAACAGGACTTACAAACAAAAGAAAGTCATGTTTTCTAAAACTGAAAAGCAATCCCTTGACGTAGACTATCTAATTTTAATTTGATTCGTAGCTTCTAACTTGATTTCTAGTTGAGAAGAAATGGTGGCTAGGCTAGGACGATCATGGATAGCATGGCGGCACCTTGGACTGAAATTGTGTGATTTAGGGTTGAGGACTAGGGTTGCTTTTATAGAGATTTAAACTTATGTGAGCCGTTAGATCATCCTAAGAGCAATCACAACCGTCCAGACTAGATAGAGTTATCCATAAACTGCCACCTATGCCCTAGTGACTCAGTAGCAAGTCAGAAAACACTTAGCAACAGGTCAGAAAATCGTCACTGTTTGGATCTGGGTGGGGGGGAGGGTCGACCCCTATAGGGGGTCGACGACTCCCCTAGGGGGAGTCGACCCCTATATCGACCCCCCTGGGGGGAGTCGACCCCTATGGGCAGGATTTTTCCCGCCCAGCTGAGCCACGTGATTTTCAAAATTTAAACTATTTTTGTTTTATTAATTATTTAATTATAAAATTTTCTGTTTAAACATGAAATCTTCTAAACTCCATAACTTCTTCATACGGAGTCTGATTCAGGAAAACTCGGACTCTATCTCAAGCAGAATTCTGAGACGAACGTAATGGTGTAACCCGTTTCCCTTAATTATCACTTTTATAATTAAGTATTCCTTAATTCATTACTTTAATAAACATAGAAAATACAGGGTGTTACATTCTCCCCTCCTTAAAGGATTTCGTCCCCGAAATCTTCAAGTCATGAACAATGTATATCCTACCATCTACTCGTCCATCTACTCAACCATCAAACACCGACATCCATTGTCCTTACAAGATTTCTAATGCTTTCATGAGTGTATGCACAGTGTGTGTATACGTCCTTATCTAATGCAAAATCAGGCGGTCTACTGATTCAGTTGACCTCCTTAATGCAAATTATGTCAGTGCCATGAGTCCATTATGTATGCAATTTTTCCTAATCATACTTTCTACATGAGTGCACAATCATCCATACAAATGCAATGTCCATATGACAACATTCCAAGTTTCAGTCCATATACAAATTCATATATACATTTGCAGCATGAAAGTGACTGAGCCAATCTAGTACCTAATGTGTGTGTGTATATGCATCCACAAGCAACCACTAGCAATCACTTGCAACCATCAACCCTAACATGTTTCAAATACATATTTACATCCATTGGTTTCTACCTAAGGGTCAATAATAGGACCGAGGAGATATACTTAAAAAGGTAGACATAAGCATGCATAAACTTATGGAAAAAGAGATCAAGGAGGTACCCTCAAAAAGAAAAGGGTAGGCTGCGCTTATTTTTCTCTCAGTTTCCCAAGTCGTGTCTTCCTCAGCGTCACTCCATTGAACTTTAACAAGCTTGACTTCACGGTTGCGTAGCTTTTTGACTTCCGTACCCAAGATATGAGTTAGAACTCTTCTCACAGTTGCTTCTCGTTCCACTTCTACTTCCTCTAGTATACTTGGCTCCACAACTTCCGGAGACTCATGTAAGCACTTTCGTAGTTGAGAAACATGAAAAACATTATGAACTCTAGCCAGTCTTTCGGGTAGATCTACTCTGTAAGCCATCATCCCAACCCTTTCAATGATAGGAAATGGTCCTACAAATCTTGGTGCCAACTTTCCTGCGGACCCAAAGCGAATGACATTCCTCAAAGGAGATACTTTAAGGAACACCCTATCTATAACCTCAAACTCAACGTCGGTCCTTCTTTTGTCTACGTAGGACTTCTATCTATCTTGTACAGTCTTCATTCGTCTTCTTATCAAGTCCACCTTCTCTGAAGTTTCTCTAATCATGTCTGGCCCAAGTATGAGCTTGTCTGCAGACTGCCACCAACAAGTTGTTGATCGACATGGTCTTTTATATAAAGCCTCAAAGGGTGCCATGCCTATGGTGGCTTGGTAGCTATTGTTGTAAACGAATTCCACCAAAGGAAGATGATCCTCCCATGTTCCTTCAAAGTCAAGAATGCACAATCTCAAGAGGTCTTCTAATACTCTGTTCGCCCTTTCCGTCTGACCATTGGTTTGGGGGTGATAGGTCGTGCTTAAGCATAGTTGTGTGCCTACAGCCTCTTGCAAACTCTTCCAAAACTCGCTCATAAAGATTGGATCTCGATCACTCACTATGCTGGAGGGTATCCCATGGAGTCGAACTATCTCCTTAAGATAAATGGATGCTAAGGACGAGGCAGTCCTTCTACTCTTAACAGGTAAAATGTGAGCGCTTTTAGTGAGCCTGTCCACTATTACCCAAAAAATGGTATTTCCCCTTCTTGACCTAGGCAACCCATCAACAAAGTCCATCGAAACGCTATCCCATTTCTACTGTGGGACCTCTAGAGGATGAAGCAGACCACCAGGCTTCTTCTGCTCCGCTTTGACTTGCTGGCATATCAAGCACTTAGCGACGAACTCAGCTACATCCCTCTTCATGCCATTCCAAAAGAAAACCCTTTTTATGTCTTTATACATCTTGTCTCCACCTGGGTGTATGGTTAGCTTAGAATGGTGTGCTTCTTTGAGAATCATCTTCACCAAATCCCTTGCTTGTGGGACGCATAGTCTTCCATCCCGTCTCAACCAACCCTTATCATCGATGGAGTATCTATTGAGGTGACTAGAAGTCTCACCCCTAATTAGCTTATCCATCATATCAACTAGCTGAGGTTTTTCACGTTGCGCGGTTCCTACTGAGTCCAAAAGAGTAGGTCGCATCTCTACCGATGCTAACAAACCAGGTACAAATTCAGAGGAGGGTCTAAAGTCAAAGTTTGCTATGTACTCCAAGCTTTGCCTTTCTACAAAGAGAGGACTTAAGGTTAGCTTCTTTTTGCTCAAGGCGTCTGCTACTACATTGCCCTTGCCAGGGGTATAGGAAATCTCAAAATCATATAACGCCAGAAATTCCATCCACCTTTGTTGTCTTAAGTTAAGATCTTTCTGTGAGAAAAGGTACTTTAACGATTTATGTTCAGTAAACAATTCAAACCTTTCTCCTAGTAGATAATGATGCCATGACTTAAGAGCGAAAACAATGGCAGCTAGCTCCAAATCTTGAGTTGGGTAGTTCTTCTCATGTAACTTAAATTACCTTCCCCCATAACAAACTACCTTGCCTTCTTGCCTCAAGACAGCGCCTAATCCTGTACCGCATGCGTCTGTGTATACGGTAAACATTTTGCTCCCATCAGGCAATGTCAGAACTAGGGCTGTTGTTAGAGCCCTTTTCAAACGTTGGAAAGCAACATCACAATCTAGATCCCAAACGAAAGTTAGATTCTTCTTTGCCAATCTTGAAAGTAGGGCTGAGATTTTTGCAGAGTCTTTAATGAACTTTCGGTAAATGCCCTCTAGCCCAAGAAAGCTTCGGACTTCGGTTGCATTCCATGGAACTTTCCAATCTTGCACCGCAATTACTTTTGCGGGGTCACAACTATCCCTTCTTTGGACACCACATGTCAAAGAAACCTTACTTCTTCTCTCTAGAAATGGCATTTGGAGAATTTGGCTTTTAGCTGATGTGCACGAGAGTATCCATGACTTCCCTTGAATGCAAAGCATGCTCTTCTTCATTCTTCGAGAAAATCAAAATGTCGTCTACGAAGACCACCACAAACTTATTAAGGAACTCCCTGAACACCCTACTCATCAAGACAACGAAATAAGTGGGTGCGTTTGTCAAGCCGAAAGGCATGACAAGCAATTCGAAGAAACCATCCGGGGTTCTCAACGTGGTCTTATCAATGTTGTCTTCGGCCACTCTTAGCTGATGAAACCCTGTAGCTAGATCTAGTTGGGAGAAAACCGATGCACCTACAAGCTGATCAAACAAGTCATATATTATTGGAAGTGGGTGCCTATTCTTCTTGGTCAGCTTTTTTAGCTCCCTATAATCAACGCATAGGCGAAGTGAACCATCCGTTTTGGTTGCGAACACTACTGAAGCAACCCATTCAAAAATACTTCGCCTTATGAACCCTTTTTCGAGTAGCTCTTTGACTTGCTTGCTAAGCTCTTTCCTCTCCCTTAGAGCCATGTGTCTAACGGGTAGAGCTACATGTTTTGCATTATCAACAAGGTATATGAGGATGTCAATCTCCCGCTTCGGAGGTAACCCCTTCACCTCTTCAAATACATCTGAGTATTTACGGACTACTCTAACAGACTGCAAGTTTTCAACAGACACATCTAGAGATTCTAGGTAGCTAAGCATAACAGAATTCATGGGATTACAAGATATTTTGAGAGTGTTACCGAGGCGAGTCATAAGTCTAACCACTCTCTTTTCACAGTCGAGGATGGCACCATTACTGGATAACCAATCCATGCCTAGAATCAACCCATAGCCCGTGAAGCCCAAAACATAGGCATTTCATCTAAACCCAACGCTTAGTATAGAAATTTCCAAATCCAAACAAATCATTGACAAATAAGTCGAGTCCCCAATTGGATTTGAAACAACCAGGGGATCCTCTACTATACGGGTGTCTAGGTGCAGAGATTCATCTAAAGCAGTAGATATAAAAGAGTGTTATGCGCCAGAATCAAAGAGTGTACGAATAGGATGATCAAAAAGATAAAATGAACTCTCAACAAAAATATTTCTACCTCGTTCTTGCGGAGGTGATATAAGAGCGTGAACCTGCCCTCCAGAAGTAAATCCAGTCCTCTACTCTTGCCCTTGCTTTCTTGGGCAGTCCTTAGCCATGTATCCTGTCTCGCCGCAGTGAAAACAACCACCCATCTTCTTCTTTTTCTTTCTGCAGTCCTTAATCATATGTCCAGGAATGCCACAAAAATTACACTTCCTCTTGTCATGGGGTTTGTTGTTCTTCCCGTTCTTCTTTGAATCTGTCTTCTTATTCTGCGATCCCTCCACTTTCTTATCTTGAGGTACTTCTATCTTTGCCTCTTTCTTGCCATCCTTGTCTTCCTTGTGTAACAGTGCCATGTCCACTAGTCTCTCATAAGTTGCACCCGTAGGTACATGGGACATAGTTAGGCTATGCAGTGGCTCATTCAACCCTTTAAAAAAACAGAGAGCCTTCTTATGGGGAGTGTTTGCTAACTCCAGTCCGAATCTAGCCAGATGGTTTAATTGGTTGACGTATTCCTTGACCGACATACTTCCCTGTTTGAGAGTTAAGAACTTCTCCATCTGTAGGCTACGTTCAGCTTGTGAGAGGAATTTCATTTCAAACCTCATTCTGAAATCCTCCCTAGTTTCAACTGTTCTTTCAGCATTAGTAACTTCCCACCAATAAGAGGCTTCGTCTTTAAGCAACCATACGGCCAACTGTACCTTCTGCCTATCGTCCACTTCGAAGATAACAAACAAGACCTCGGTTTCTTTAAGCCAGTTCGTTGCTTCTACAAATGACTCGTTCCCATTAAAGTTCTTTCCACCCATGGCTCGAAAACCTCTACATATCTTTGAGAAAGCATTTTCACGAGGAGTAGGAGGAGGAACAACTGCAACTGGGGGAGGAGGAACGTCTACTGGGCCTGCATCATTAGCCCTAGCCTCTAGGTACCTTCTGAACCATCCAGGTACCGGTACGCCCTCTGGAAGGTTAAGATCCCCAGACATGCTGAAACGAAAAAGAAAAGACTCAAAACAAAGGATAGAAAGATAGTGCATATGGCTTTGGGGGACTATGCCTTTTAAAATAAAAACAACACTTTTTCTTGAAAATTCTTCTTTAATGCTTCTTTAAACTCCTTTTTGAAAATTAGTTTCCAAAATTTTTATATGATCTGGCAACCATCAGCTCTGATACCAAGTGAAACACCCCCACCTTCATTAAGGTCACTCACAAAGGGAATGCCTTAACTTCGGTGGAGCATTATAGGTAAAAGATACAGATAATTTAAAAGATAGACATATAAACAGCGGAAAAAGGAAATTTATTTCATAAGTACGTGGTTCAGTTAAAAAATTACAACAACTGTCTCAAACCAACTTCCAAATTATTACAACAAATTCTCTGTCTTGAATTAAAACATAAATAAGCATTAAAACAACAGTAACGCAGCATAAATCACCACTAAGAGAGTATCCAAAGCCATAGCTCAAGGAAAGAGAATCCAAGCAATACATCTACTCTCTTCAAGCTGGAAATGGTCCGAACTAAGCTGAAGTATTCCCTCCCTACAGACCTCGGGGGGGGGGGGGGGAACGGAAGAAAGAAGACAAAAGAAAAATGGGTCAGACATGAGTCTGGTAAGTCTAGTGGTTATTTAGCACGTAAACAGGAAAAAAGATTATGACATGAATAAACTGAACCTAGAACAGTACCTTAGAAATAAGATAATAAAACTGAATATGCTATCGCACCCATTTCTATTTCTCTGCACCCAGTTACAAGTGTTTCAGCTAGCACCATGTGTTCAACTTAAATGATCCCCTTTATCGATCGGCTCCTACCCGTATACATTTACCACTTGTGTCATTCGGCCTCGCTTGATTGTAGATACCTGTGCTGGTCCCACCATGGGGTGTATCAAATCCTATGGTGGCAACCCGACACAATTCAAGATGCACAGTGTACAACTACTGATGCCTAGTGCCTGCTTTTTCCACTCCGGAATACGTGCACGCCCGCACTCCGTCGGAACCTGCACTGACGCACCACCCGTCGTTGTTTTGACCACTTATAATCAGCCCAGTAATCGTGCCCCACCCTGCCTAGTTTAGGGTACCATGATACATCTATGTGGGTTACTGCTGAAATGGGTCCCCGTTACTAGGGTTTCCCAATCAACATGTTAAAATGGTTAAGTGTTCTCAAATTAACCTAACCCCACCCATCAGTTTAGTTAACATGTTTTATTGGTTCAGTGTTTCCTTAATTAACTTAACCCTACCATTCCTGTCTTAGCTTTAATTCATTCATTAAAGCACCAACCACTCACATTAGATATGCATTGTTGCGGTCGCTGGATGTGCCGGTCGGTTCCGGGCAGTCTTACACCGCAACTCAATCTAACCTCGGTTCTTTTAGGCTTGATGCGCTAACCTCTCACATTAGATCTATATTGTTATGGTTGTTGGGTGTACCGGGCGGTTCGGGCAGTCTTACATCGTAACTCAATCTAACCTTGGGTTAGGCATATTCGTCTTTTACTTAATTTACATATTTACCTTGCATATTTATATGTAAATTATCCACAATTATCGCCATTCAAGTCATGCCCCATTTACCCTCTAAATCATATTTAAAATTTTTAGGGTTGAGGACTAGGGTTGCTTTTATAGAGGTTTAAACTTATGTGAGCCGTTAGATCATCCTAAGAGCAATCACAACCGTCCAGGCTAGATAGAGTTATCCAAAAACTGCCACCTATGCCCTAGTGACTTAGTAGCAAGTCAGAAAACACTCAACAACAAGTCAGAAAATTATCACTGTTTGGATCTGGGCGAGGGGGTCGACCCCTATATGGGGGGTCGACACCCCAGTCGACACCCCTCTTGGGGGGTCGACACCTAAGTCGACCCCGCCAGGGGGAGTCGACCCCTATGGGCGGGATTTTTCCCGCCCAACTGAGCCATGTGATTTTCAAAATTTAAACTATTTTTGTTTTATTAATTATTTAATTATATAATTTTCTGTTTAAACATGAAATCTTCAGAACTCCATAACTTCTTCATACGTAGTCCGATTCATGCAAACTTAGACTCTATCTGAAGCAAAATTCCGAGATGAACGCAATGGCGTAACCCATTTCCGTTAATTCTCACTTTTATAATTAAGTATTCCTTAATTCGTTACTTTAATAAACATAGAAAATATAGGGTGTTATAAAGTGCTTGGAGACAATGGGATCACAGGGACAAGGGAAATGGGCAAGAACTTCTGGAGGGCAGGTGCATGCTCTAGCGTTCAGTGCTCCTAATAGAGGTAGAAAAATTTATGTGGAAGGTTTAATTTCTCTTTCAAACAATCCTATTAGAACACTTTTTGATTTTGGCGCTTCACATTCATTTATATCTAGTTCTGTGGTTGAATCTCTACACTTAATTACTAGTATGGTAGTGGATCCCGTAGTTGTTTCAAACCCCACTGGTGGTTCAGCTCATTTATCTATGATTTGTTGGGGTTTGAAAATGTCTGTGTTAGGCGTCGAGTTTGAATGCGATGCATATGTGCTCGGGTTTATGGGCTATGGGTTGATTCTAGGAATGGATTGGCATACCACGTATGGTGCCATTCTAGATTGTGAGAAGAGGGTCGTTAGGCTTCTGACTTATCATGGGAGGACCCTCGAGATTTCTTGTGACCCCAAGGGTCTGTTATGCTTAGCTTCCTACAGTCTCTTGATGCACCCATAGATGACTTGCACTCTGTTCCGGTAGTCCGAGATTATTTTGAAATTTTTGAGGAGGTCCGGGGCTTACCTCCGAGGCGCGAGATCGATTTTCGTATATATCTGATGGACAATGCAAAGCCAGTTGCATTACCAGTGCGCCATATGGCTCTGAGAGAAAGGAAGGAGTTGAGTAATCAAGTAGGGGAGCTGCTTGAAAAAGGGTTTATCAGATGAAGCATATTTTAATGGGGTGCTCTACTAGTATTCGTAACTAAGGCGGATGGATCGCTTCGTTTGTGCGTGGACTATAGAGAATTGAACAAACTCACAAAGAATCATAAGCACCCACTTTCGAGGATAGATGACTTGTTTGACCAGCTTGTCGGTGCCTTGGTATTCTCTCGGTTGGACTTGGCCATGGAGTTTCATCAGTTGAGGGTGACTGAGGATAGTATAGACAAGACTGCTTTTAGGACTCCATATGGTTTCTTTGAATGGCTAGTAATGCCTTTTGAGCTGACAAATGCACCCGCCTATTTTGTCGACCTAATGAGTAGGGTGTTCCGGGAATTCCTGAATAAGTTTGTCATAGTCTTTGTGATGATATTTTGATCCTCTCCAAGAGCGAAGAGGAGCATGCCTAATATTTGAGAGAAGTTTTGAAAACGCTCTGTGACCATCATCTTAAGGCAAAGTTCTCCAAATGACATTTTTGGAGAAAGGAGGTGAGATTCTTAGGGCATGTAGTCTCCAAAGAAGGGATAGCTGTAGATCCTGCGAAAGTAGTTGCAGTGCAAGATTAGCAGATTCCTAAAAATGCAATAGAGGCGAGAAGCTTTCTTGGATTGGCAGGTTATTATAGGAAGTTCATTAAGGATTTCGCGAAGATATCAGCCCCTCTCACTAGGCTGACGAAGAAGAAATTGGCATTTTCATGGGATATAGATTGTGATGTTGCTTTCCAACGTCTAAAAAGGGCTCTTACAATAGCCCCAGTTTTGACTCTGCCCGATGGGAAAAAAGTGTTTACGGTTTACACCGATGCATGTGGTACAGGGTTTGGTGCGGTTCTGATGCAAGAAGGAAAGGTAGTATGTTATGGGGGTAGACAGTTGAGAGTTCATGAGAAGAACTACCCCACCCGTGATCTAGAGCTAGCTGCCATAGTATTCGCGCTAAAGACGTGGCGTTATTATTTACTTGGAGAGAAGTTCGAGTTATACACAGATCATAAATCTCTCAAGTATCTTTTCTCACAGAAGGATCTTAATTTAAGGCAATAAAGGTAGATGGAATTCTTAGCTTCTTACGATTTTGTAATCGCTTATATCCCCGGCAAGGGTAATGTGGTGGCTGACGCACTAAGTAGGCAAAAGATGGCCTTGAATCCTCTAGTTGTGGGGAGGAAGAGCTTGGAGTTCATATCAACCTTTGACTTCAGACCCTCCATCGAGATTTTGCCTGATTTGTTTGCATCGTTAGAAATACGACCAACTCTTATGGATCAGGTAGGAGCTTCGCGACAAGGTGACCCACAGATTTTAGACATCATGGATAAGCTCAGAAAAGGGGAGACTTCTAGTCACCTCAATAGATATGCCATAGATGAAAAGGGGTGGTTACGACGAGATGGAAGGCTATGTGTCCCTCAAACGGGAAGCTTTAAAAAGGCAGTTCTAGAAGAAGCCCACCATTCTAAGATGACCATTCATCCAGGTGGCGATAAGATGTATAGATACATGAAGAGGGATTTCTTTTGGGATAGGATGAAGAAAGATGTGGCTGAATTTGTTTCTCAATGTTTAGTTTTCCAGCAAGTTAAAGCTGAGCAAAAGAAGCCCGGTGGTTTACTTCATCCTTTGGAGGTTCCAAAATGGAAGTGGAAGAGCGTCTCCATGGACTTCATAGATGGTTTGCCTAGATCAAACAAAGGAAACACCAGTATTTGGGTAGTAATGGGCAGATTGACTAAGAGCGCTCAATTCATTCCAGTGAAGAGTAAGAGGATGACATCATGGTTGGCAACGATTTACCTTCGTGAGATAGTTCGTCTTCATGGAGTACCTTCCAGTATCGTAAGCGATCGTGACCCCATCTTTATCAGTGAATTTTGGAGGAGCTTGCAAGAAGCATTAGGTACACAGTTGTGTTTGAGCACCACTTATCATCCTTAGACCGATGGGCAGACAGAGAGGGTGAACAGAATTCTTGAAGATCTTTTAAGGCTCTGTATCCTAGACTTCGGAGGGACTTGGGAAGAGCATCTTCCTTTAGTAGAGTTTGCCTATAACAACAGCTATCAAGCCAGCATCGGCATAGCACCCTTCGAAGCATTGTACGGACGACCCTGTAGATCACCAACTTGTTGGTGGGAACACCACAAGAAAAATGATTTTTTTTGTTGGAAAAATCAGTAGCGTTTATTTGTAAATGCAAGAAATAATGTTTTCATTCCTATTATTAACGCGACAAAAAAAAATTCCATCTCCCCGCCTAACAAAAATTAGTCTACGTGGTCAAAAAAAACATGACCACCTATTTTCTATTCCTATCCCGCTCATATTTCGAAAATTTTAACCCTCGTTTCTTTTTCCCCCAAATCCCACTGCCAAAAAATTCACTTTCCCCCAAACCGCTCTCTGCCAAAGAAATTGCACTGATTAACGTTCCTCGTGGCATCATCAACTGCGTCGTACTCCTCTCAACAACGTCGCGGAAGATGGCGAAAATCTCCGCTCACGGTATAGGTAAATTTAGATATGAATTCTTTAACTCGATTTTGTGATTCTACTCGGATTGTGTATGAAATATTTGAATGCATTCTATTTTCTCATCTCCTATCTTGCTAGGGTTTGATGGTATAACTAATTAACCCTAATTGCAATCGCTCATTCATCTGCAATTCTGTATTCTGTCATTTTCTCATCTCCTGATTTTCATGTTCTATTTGGATGCTTTTTTGATAGGTTATTTTCATGTTGTACGCTTTTGATGTGATGGATTTTTATTTAGTTATGGGGAGTAATGAGACATGAAAACCATTCAGGAGTTTTGAATAGAGAAATTTTCCTCTCTTTTAGTGAATCTAGGATCCATGAGACCTGGTTAATGTACAATAATACACTAATGATATCATGTATGGTGTACATGGGTATAAGCAGTGGCTTACTGTTTTCACCAAAAATGGTTCAAACACCAAGGGTACAAGGATTGTACTTCACAAATATGTTTAGAAATTAAATGGAGCTACACTCAACAACAATTGAAAGTAAAAATGCAAAGGAAACAAAATGAAGACGAGGTTTTAGAGTGGTTCAGCCTTGAGCTAGGCCTACATCCACTGTGAAGGTGATTTGCATTACCATGGTTATATTTACAAGATACATCAACTCTCTTTTTTATACATCTCATTGTTCTCTCAATATATTCTCATTTTTACATACAAAAATTGCTTAGATTCGTGAGATTCGATGAAAGAATGACAGAATCTATGAAGGAAAAGGATGTATAAGCAACGGAGGAAGAGGATGTCTTCAATATTTTTCATTTATAGGATTTGAATGGATGCCATGACCAAGTGGATTAAAAACCTTGGGAATGGAGTTCATGGTTGAAATGGCTGAGGACGGAGTTTAGCAGCACTTAGTGGTGGCTAGAAGTCCCCTTTTCTTGGTGGAGGGTGTGACCTATTTATAGGTGAGCCCTTATGGAGATGTGAACTGGAATTCGTCCGAATCGCTTGACCCATTAATTACTAAAATGCCACCGCCCGATTGTAGCCAGCTATCAGCAACCGTCCCCGGTTGTCCAGTAAAAATGGCTTTACATGAGCGAACGAATCTGCGAGAGTGAGCGACTTCCCAAGTCCCGAATAGCTTTAGGTGAGCGATCCCATACAGGCGAGTGGGTTGGTTGAAGCGGTCATGTTTGATTGTAGGCGGATGGGCGATCAACACCTTAATTGGGGGAAAACGTCCGATTGAAACAGTAATGACAGATTGAGGAGTGAGAAACTAGGGCTATAATATGCAAGTGGACATAGAGTGCGTGTGCGATCCCTAGTATCTTTGGACTCACATCTGACTGATGGGGCAATTCTTCTCCTTGCTTTGTTCAATCAAACTTCCTGATATAGGGATGAGCGGAGCGACCCTTCCAAGATGTGTGAGCCTTTGTGTCGCACCGCTCTTGCGATGGTCTTGCATGCACGACTTCTTTGTAAGATCAGATTATGTCGTGTGACTAACGCTGGTTGTGTTTGAGTGGACCCCCTGAACATTCTAATATGCGCAACTTTCCCAACCGTATTCAATCCTTTGTAGTGTGTGACAGTCCCCGACCTTTCACAGACCGTCTGAGTATATTGAGAAGCATTTTGCATGACCGACCCTAATGACGCCCGCTCCATAATACTAATGCAGACTTAATAAACCAATATATGTGTGGTTTTTAAGTGATAAACATTTGCCCCTCGAAGTTTGTAATTTTATTTTGCAAAAATTACCGGATTCAAAATAACTGATCACAACATAGTTTGGTAAAGTAAATCAGGTTTATCAAAGATCAGTCGTGCAAGGCTTAGGGTTGTTCTTAGGGAAAAAGAAATAGCTGAACTCGTTCCTCCTTACGAGCGAGAAATTTGAGTAATTCACCTTATTTCGATTGGTCGAATCATGGGGATGCGGGCAAGGCAGTTGGTCTTTGATGGGCCATTTACAATCAAGTACTAAGTTATCGTGGTAGGAAAGGTCTGGATGCATGTCCCTTAATCTTCCTTATCGTTGGAATGCTTTAAGACATTTTGTCTTGATACCATTACTATGATTCATACTTCTAGTTTGCTTTTTGTGACTGCTCAAGTGCATTTGGCGGAAGATCATTCCTGCATTGCTCTTGAGCCGACTCTAAATGATTCTGACATGCACGAACAAGAGGTCCTTGCTGCACATTATCAGGATTGAAGGAGTCGGTTGTTCATATTTCTTCTTTTGAAAATCCTGATTTGCACAGTTGTTCACTAATCCATCTTACAGGATGGATTCATCTCCGGAACATCGTCGGATGGAGAGGTTTTTTGATCTAGATGTTCAGATAGCTAACGTTCTGTAACACCCCTAAGTCCCACATCGTGGAAGCCTATGTGAAGTGGGTACTTATATAGTAGAGCCCATCTCTTACTAACGCCGAGGCCTTTTGAGGAACAAAACCCCACACTTATACGGTGGCTAAGTTGGGGAAAATATCTTATGCGAACGGAAGTGCGGGTTGTTACAATCTCCCCCACTTAAATTCTTCTCGTCCTCGAAAAGGAACAGAGCGAAAGTTGTTTAACTAACGAACTAAATTTTCACTCTTTTATTGGTTACAATAATTTTATTAGTTGAACTAATAATCACACAACACAATCATCAATCAATTAGTTGATTGGCTTTTCAAATATATATAACTTTTATATAATCAAAAATCATATTTTATAAGATCAGATTATATATATAATTAAAAATACGTTATTTATGAACTTGTCACTCTCAACTCATTCTAGGGCATTACTAACCCCATCTCTAACGAGTTTTCACATTCTAGGATACTACTGATCCTATCTCTAATGAGTATTCTTTTATAGGATATTACTAATCCTACCTCTAATGAGTCTTTTATTCAGTTCTAACAAGTTGTACCCCAAAGATTTGAGCTAACCAAAGCTCTGATACCAACTATAATGACCCAAAAATCCCCGCCATTTGAATCGACCATAAACCACACAGGTCTGATCCAAAAGTTGTAAATCCTCGAATGCACTAACTTTGGGCATACAACACATCAGAACAAATAACAGAATTTTTTTGTAAACATCGTAATAATGTTACATCAGAGTATAGAATATCAGATTACATCGAAATATAATACAACAGCGGAAGATAAATTTACAATGAATTTAATACATTGCAGCGACACAATTAAACTAACACAACGGAAGATTATTATGCTCTGGACACAGCTTTAAGCTTTGATCAAGATATTGGGCAAGATTATGGATCGAAGCTTAAAGATGTGTCCAGAGTGTTGATAGTCTTCCGCTGCAATGTATTAAATTCATTGTAAATTTATCTTCCGCTGCTGTATTATATTTCGATGTACTCTGATACTTTGTATGCTGATGTAACATTATTATGATGTTTATAAAACTCTTCTATTATTTGTTTTGATGTGTTGTATGCGCAAAGTTAGTGCATTCGAGGATTTCCAACTTTTGGATCAGACCTGTGTGGTTTATGGTCGTTTCAAAGGGCGGGGATTTTAGGGTCATTACATGTGGTATCAGAGCTCTGGTTAGCTCAAATCTTTGGGATACAACTCGTTAACTAAACAAAAGACTCATCAGATGTAGGATTAGTAATATCCTATAAAAGAATACTTATTAGAGATAGGATAAGTAGTATCCTAGAATGAGAAAACTCATTAGAGATGGGGTTAGTAATGCCCTAGAATGAGTTGAGAGTGACAAGTTCATAAATAACGTATTTGTAATTATATATATAATCCGATCTTAGAAAATATGATTTTTGATTATATAAAAGTTATATATATTTGAAAAGCTAATCAACTAATTGATTGATGATTGTGTTGTGTGATTATTAGTTCAACTAATAAAATTGTTGTAACCAATAAAAGAGTGAAAATTTATTTCGTTAGTTAAACAACTTTCAGCTCTATTCCTTTTCGAGGATGAAAAGAATTTAAGTGGAGGAGACTGTAACAACCCGCACTTCCGTTCGCGTAAGATATTGTCTCCAACTTGGCCACCGTATAGGTGTGGGGTTTTGTTCCTCAAAAGGCCTCAGCGTTAGTAAGAGATGGACTCTACTATATAAGTACCCACTTCACACATGCTTCCATGATGTGGGACTTAGGGTATTACACGTTCAATCTACGGGGCAGCCGTCTGTGGATTCTCCTCTCAGTCCCTTCTATTCAGAACTTCAAACTATTATGAGTAGGCTACGTTATGATATTAGGTCGTGCAATCCCAATCTTGCTAAGCGGCTTAAAGGCTGGAGCTTATAGGGTATATCTTCTAATGCAGACATATCTTCGTCTGATCATCAGACTTTTTCTTGCGATATGATTGCTGCGAAGACCCAGATGCTGGCCTTCTTCGAGGCTGCTATGTACCAATTTGGAAAGCAAATGGACTTGCTTAAGGACCATTCCGTGAAACAAAAGAGCGGTTGGCACTCTCTAGCTTGCGACCTTCAGAAGCTCCGTAAGGATAATCTTGAGCGCATTTCTGCTTTAGAGGACGAGAAGGCGAAGCTGATTCAAGCTCTGAGGTCCAGGGATAGTGTGGTCGCTTCTTTTGTTCTAGGAAATGTCGAGTTGGTAGCTTCAAAGCATGCTGATGAGGCTCCATCCTTCTCTACTCCACGTAAGAGGAAGGTTGGCAGGCCCAGGAAGAACAGAGGTCTGTAGCTTTCCCGTCTTGCATTTGATTGTTCCTTTTGCAAACTACGTTCTCAGATCGGTTGTATAACGGGTCCCAATCCCCGTATCTGACTTTTTGTTGGTCTGCTTTGTGACTTGTGCACATTCTGTTGTTTTGATGGTATGGTGGATAACTTGTGATGATGCTTCTGTGTTTTGTTTTGCTGGGGTGAGGCAGTGCTCGTGCTTATTCCACTGTGGTCCTCCACCCTATTTAATAGCATTTTTATTTGTGTCTTTGTGTTACAATTCTTTATGACGGTCGCGCGTTACTATCACATTTATGATGTGTAGCTTTAGTACTACCGGCTTGCTTTTTTGATTTTATAGCGGCTTTTTATAATTTTATTGAATTTGAAGCAGTCAGCTTCTTAAAATTTAGTTTAGTTAGTTGAACTTGTGCCACCTTTCCTTTTTCCTTTTGAATTTACGCGTTTGTACGTTAGCAAACCCGGTGACACAAGCCCTTTGGACTTAAATATATATTGTTGTTGATGAGGATGTACTCAAATCCGCATCTCACTAAGTTGGTGACCCAAATTCTTTGGAGACTGGTTTTGAATATATGCCCCCATGCGAGGGCTTGGGTTTCAAATTTCAATCCAATTTTGGTCTTGTTTGATCTGATTATCAAAAAGACCTAAATTGGATACCCCTTTCAGCTAGGACTTCTATTACCCCCTTTCGGCTAGGATTTCTGTTACCCCCTTTCGGCTAGGATTTCTGCTTGCACTGGTCCTTCCAGCATGTTTGGCCTGTCCTTCCGGCACTAGGCCTGGTGTTTCTAGCCTAGGTTTTTTTTTGAAAAAAAAATCTTTATGCTTCGTCCCGCGGGGTGGACACTAGTTCTTCTTATCGAATTTTTGCTCGATTCAAAGAATTTGTGTCCTGCACCTAACAAGGTGCCTCTTTTGGGATTGGCAAAAAGAAATTCTAAATCCGTGGGACATGTTAAGCCGCCTTTGACTTGATGCTTCATCTTGGGAGGTGGACACTAGCTCTTCTCGTCGAGTTTTTTATTTGACTTAGAGAGTTCGCATCCTGCACCTGAGAAGGTGCCTATTTAATGGGATTTAGCGATCTTTTATCCATGAGACATACTGAGGTGTTTTTGCCTTCGCATAGCTTGGTACCAATCCTTTTGCTGGATGCTTGCAAAAAAAGGCTGGTGTTTTTGTGATGAAAGGCGGGATTTTCCGACTCAGTGCCCATTTGTCACTCATTTGCCTACACAAAGAAATCAATTTTTAGTAGAAGTTTGTGAATATATGATTCATGCATGCAAATGGAGTTTCTCACTCATTTTTTATGTACATAGCTCAAATACGAAGTCTTTGCAAATATTTACAACTTTTTTAATAAATTTGAACAATGCATTATAGAAAGTAACGACGGATGTGGTCGCTATTCCAGACTCGAGGAATCTGGAATCCATCTGTCGTAGTCAATTTGAAAGTGCTATCTCGAAGTTTTTGGTTTATAATATAAGGCCCTTCCCAGTTTGGTCCAAAAACTCCGATTCCAATCATTACTTTTTTCAGCACAAGGTCTCCGATCTCGAAAGTCCTATGTCTGACTTTTGAATTAAAATGCCTGGCTACCCTCCTTTGATGTGCAGCCATTTTAAGTTTTGCTTCCTTTCCTTTTTCCTCTATTTGATCGAGGGCCTCAAGTTGCAACCTCTCATTTTCCTTCTGTTGAAATGAATCCTCCTATGAGTGGGAACTTCCAACTCTACAGCGATCATAGCTTTAGAGCCAAAAGCTAAGGAAAAGGAGGTATGCCCAGTCGCAGTTTTATGAGTGGTACGGTATGCCTATAATGCTAATGGAAGCTCATATGCCCAACCACCTTTGGATTTCTCTAACCGCTTCTTAATAGTTGTTTTAATGATTTTGTTTACTGCTTCCACTTGTCCGTTTGCTTGCGGATTGGCGACTGTTGAAAAGCTTTTATGGATTTTATACTTGGCACAGAAATTTTTGAACTCTTTTCTCTCAAATTGGGTTCCATTGTCTGTGATTATCTTTTGTGGCACCCCAAACCTGCATATGATATTTTTCAAGACAAAGTTAATGACTTTCTTTGAGGTTATGATTGCCAATGGTTCTGCTTCCGCCCATTTTTTAAAATAATCAATAGCGATAATGGCATATATGAAGCCAGATTTTGCAGTTGGAAGAGCCCCTATAAGATCGATGCCCCAATAGCGAATGGCCATGGACTGACCATATGGGTTATGTCTGTGGATGGCATCCTTGGAATCTTAGCAAATCTCTGACATCTATCGCACTTCTTAGTGTAAGCAATGGAGTCATTATTTATATCTAACCAAAAATAACCGTATCGCGGAATTTTCTTAGCCAAGGTCTGACCACCAGTATGATCCCCGCATTCACCTTCATGTAATTCTATCATGATTGCTTTCACTTCTCTTTTTGTGACACAACGAAGCAAGGGAGTAGAAAACCCTCGTCTGTTGAACCAGCCATCCTAAATGAGGTACATAGGAGCCTTTCGTAGGACTTTCCTTCTGTTCTTAATTTCTGCTGGGAGCGCACCAGTCATGAGATATTCTTTGATTGGCATCATCCACAAGTCTGGCTCATCGATCACTTCCATGATCAAATCCATCTCAACCTGCTCCATGTTGTGGCTGGAAAGAACTTCTACTGGAACCAATTCTATGAGTTCTGAATCTCCTGTGCTTGCATATTTCACCAACTAATCCGCTTTGGTATTTTCTTCCCTTGGAATATGGGATATGGTGTAATGTTCAAAAATTTCCAGTAGCTCCAATGCCTTAGTTACATAAGTCAGCAAATTACCCATTTTGGATTGGAACTCTCCTTTGATTTAACACACCACAAACTGGGAATCACTGAAAATTTGAATGGTCTTTAGCTGTAATTCTCTCGCTAGCCTTATCCCTGCAATGAGGGCTTCGTATTCAGCTTCGTTATTCGTTAACGGAAATTCTAGTCTTAGCGCGTAACATATGGATTTTCCTTCAGGGGTTTCCAAGACTACTCCTGCCCCGGAGCAGTAATCGTCTGACGCTCCATCAACAAATAATTTCCATTGGGTGTTGGTTTCAGTATCAGGTTCCTCTTTTATTTCTCCTCGGACGGTAAATTCCGCGATAAAATCGGCAAGTGCTTGTCAATTGATTGACTTTCGGGGGTGGTAAGTAATATCATATTGACTAAGCTCAATATTCCATTTCAGCAACCTCCCGGAAGTCTCTGGTCGGAACGAGACTTGCCTTAGAGCCTGATCCATGAGAACCTTAATCGGGTGATCCGGGGAGTAAGGCCGGAGCTTCTTTGAGGCAATAAGTAAACAATAGGCGAAGCTTTGGATAATTCAATTCTGCCCTAGTTAATCTTTTACTGATGTAGCAGTCTGGCCTCTATATCTTCAAGTCGTCCTTTGCCAATGTCGCGCTTAGAGCATGGGTAGACCCAACCAGATACACAAACAAATCCTCTCCGTCATTAGGCTTTGACAACATTGGAGGTGTTGCCATGTGTTGGATTAATTCTTCAAAAGCTTTCTGGCATTCAGAGGTCCATTGTATCTCTTTCTTTCCTTTACTAAGGGCATCGAAAAATGGAAGACATCTATCTGTTGCCCTGGATATGAAGCGATTTAAAGCTGAAATCTTTCCATTTAAACGCTGAAGCTCTTTCTTGGTTCCTAGGGCGTGCATTTCTCTTAAGGCTGATATTTTAGCTGGATTGGCCTCTATGCCCCTGGCGTTGACCATAAACCCTAAGAACTTGCCCGAACCGACCCCGAAAGAACACTTTAAAGGATTCAACTTCATGCCATATTGGAGTAGAATATTGAACATTTGGGCTAGATCTTCCAAGTGATCTTCTGCTCGATTTTACCAATATATCATCGATATAGACCTCCATTGTCCTACCAATCTGTTTTTTGAACATAGTATTTACTAATAGCTGGTAATTTGGCCCGGCATTCTTTAGGCCAAATGGCATCACCTTGTAGCAATATAAGCCAAGATCAGTAATGAAACTTGTGTCTTCTTGGTCCGGTCCGTAGGTTGTAACCAGAATATGCGTTCATGAAAGGCAGAAACTCATGCCCAGCTGTGGAATCCACCAGTTGATCTATTCTGAGAAGAGAGAAACTATCTTTTGGGCAAGCTTCTTTAAGATCTGAATTGTCTACACAGACTTGCCGTTTACCGTTTGCTTTCTTTACTAGCACAAGATTGGAAACCCATTTTGGATAAGTAGATTCTCTGATGAAGCCGTTTTCCATCAACCTATCGACTTCCTCCTTCAAGGCGCACGATCTTTCTGGTCCTTGAGTCCTCCTTTTCTGCTTGACATGAGGTATATGCGGATCAATGTTAAGTTTATGGACTGCGTTATCTAGAGATATGCCGCACATGTCAGAATGGTTCCATGCGAACACATCTAAACTGGCCTTCAAAAAGACAACCAATTGACTTTTTAGTTCTGGGCTCAATTGAGATCCAATATTCAACACACGGTTTGAATTTTTTGGATTAACAGCTATGGGAATTGAGATTTCAGCCGGAGCCGTTCTTTCGTCCTCTACACTAGCCTTCCTAGAGTCAATTTCCTTTCATGCCCCATTGTGCTCACCAATGCAGGGACCCTTCTTTAGTTGTTATAAAGTAAGTTTGTGAATGCAGAGCGTAGCCTCCGCATCTTTTCCCAAGTCTTTTCTCCTGGCCTCGCGCACCTCTGTCACGTAGAAATCCCTTGTAGCGACCTGAGTGCCTTTAATTATACCAATTCCCCTTTCAGTTGGAAACTTCATGGTCAAGCACCATGGAGCTAATGCGATCCTAAAGCTTGCGAGAGTCAGTCTTCCAAGGAATGAACTGTAGACAAAAACTCATCTATCAGGACAAAGGTCTGCACCATAGAGACCTTGCATTCTCTATCTGCCAGTTCCACGAGCAGGTCTATTGTACCGATGGGTTGTGTAGGTTCTCCAGTAAACCTGTGGATTTTGTTTGGATAGGCTTGCACTTCTACCATAGAGAGATTCATTTTCTGGAATGTATTGATGAATATCACATTAACGGATGCCCCCGTGTCAACTAGGACTCTTTTAACAACTGCAGGACCAAGACCAGTTGTAATCACCATGGAATCAATAGTTGGTGTAGCTAATCCGTCAGCATCCCTATCTTTGAATACCACGTCATCAGTTGAGGTTCTAGGCATCTTCATCGATAACTCATTGCTTAGGATCATGCATCTTTCTTCTTTTAAAGCTCCTTTCAGATCATTAGATACTTTTCCATATCTGCCCAGCTGTTTCTAGCCGGATGAGGCCCTCCAATTATCATGTTGATTACTGGTCTCGAATCAACAGATATTTGAGCTTTCTCACCTGAGTCGGGTTGGCTAACGGTATTACCGTGTCCTTGTGCAGTTGGAGGATTTTGGAGATTCTTCACATACTGTTGGAGTTGATTCTTTCTGATGAGCTCCTCGATTAAACTCTTCAGGTATCGACATTCATTGGTACTGTGCCCTGGTTGGTTATGAAACCGGCAGAGCTTGTTGGAGTTTGCTTGTTGCTTAGTAATCTTCTGAGGCTTCATCTGGGGAAAGATGCCTGAATCCTTAGTGGCAGAGTAAATTCTCTTTGGAGTTTCATTTAAAAGAGTCAATTCTGAAAGCTTGTAAAGTCGCGTCTTCTTATAAGCTTTGTCGTCCTTCTCATCACTCCCCCTCTTTTGCCCATAGTCATTTTTCTGCTCCGTTTGGAACTCGGTGCTTTTTCCTTCTTTGGCAGTGCTTTTTTTATGACCTTCTGAACATTTGGAGCGTCATCTTCCACACTCGTATACTCCTCAGCTTTCTTATAGAACTCTTTTAGAGTTTTGGGTTTCTTCATTTTGAGCCATTTCCCAAATTCCGATTTCTTATCAATAGCACCATTTAGGGCTGCTAGCAAATACCAGGGTTCTGGCTCTATGACTTCAGCTGTCGCGGCATGAAATTGTGTAAGGAAAGCTTTGATGGTTTCTCCAGACTTTTGTTCCATCTTGCTAAGCGACATTACTTCTCTTGCTTTGGTAGTTTGTAGGCGGAACTAGTCTTGAAACCTTCTTGCCAAATCGGCAACTTGATCAATGCACTTAGGTGGGAGTCTGGTGAACCACAGCGAGGCTACACCTTCCAGGCATATAGGAAAGTATAAGGACTTTATCTCATCGTTCTCCCTGGCTCCATTCATATGATGATCATATTTGAATAGGAAGGTATTTAGATCCCCAGTTCCACCCTAAGGCGCTATTGTTGGGGGGATGAATTTCTTGGGGAATTTTGCTTGACGGATCATTTCTGTAAATGGGTTTTTACCGAGTGAAAATTCCCATTCTTTTTCTTCGTCCTCCGGGGTTATTTTTTCTTTCATTATCCACTGGATCATATCTGCAATGCGTTTCTCATCGTTTGCTCGCTCCCCTGAACTGGCATCTAAGTTTTTGCTGGTGCGAACGCGGTTCGAGCTTCAATGCCTTTCATTTCTTTTGGGAGGTGTTCTTTTGGCAGGAGTTGCGGTACTTTGAGCCGCATGCTTCTCTGTAAGCTATGGAGATCTGACCTTAGAGTCCTCATCGCCGGCCTCCCCTTTATCTCCCACTAAGAAGTGAGGTCGATTAGGGTCTGAGCTGAAGAATCCTCTCTTTCATCAGCATGGTTCACAACACTTGGTGGTGGAAGATTGACTCGAGTATTAATCAAGGCATCAAGCCTTTCCATCATCATCTTGGTCGTGGCATCCATTTTTTCATTCAAACCGGTCACTACCACATTCAATTCATCTCGTGTGACAGATGGCCTGGAGGATTCCTCAACTTCTCGATTCAAAGTATGCGGCATGGTTTCATCACCGCGAACATCCCCAACGACCGTGGTAGTTCTACTGGATTTGTTATTTTTCTTTGAACCGGCCATGGCTTCGAGGAAAAAGGGCGATTCAGGATTTTAACGGTAGGCTGCAGAAATTTAGAGGGAAGTGTGAAGGAAGGATATGAGAATCGGCCACATGGTGGGATCTAAATGTTTTCACCAAAAATGGTTCAAACACCAAGGGTACAAGGATTGTACTTCACCAATATGTTTAGAAAATAAATGGAGCCGCGCTCAACAACAATTGAAAGTAAAAATGCAAAGGAAACAAAACGAAGACGAGGTTTTAGAGTGGTTCAGCCTTGAGCTAGGCCTACATCCACTGTGAAGGTGATTTGCATTACCATGATGATATTTACAAGATACATCAACTCTTATTTTTTATATATCTCATTGTTCTCTCAATATATTCTCATTTTTACATACAAAATTTACTTAGATTCGCGAGATTTGACAAAAGAATGCTGGAATCTATGAAGGAAAAGGATGGATAAGCAACAGAGGAAGAGGATGTCTTTAATCTTTTTCATTTATAGGATTTGAATGGACGCCATGGCCAAGTGGATGGAAGACCTTGGGAATGGAGTTCATTATCATGATTGAAATGGTTGAGGATGGAGTTTAGCAGCACTTCGTGGTGGCCAGAAGTTCCCTTTTCTTGGTGGAGGGTGTGACCTATTTATAGTGAACCCTTATGGAGGTTTGAACTGGAATTCGTCCGAATCGCTTGTCCTATTAATTACTAAAATGCCACCGCGCGGCTGTAGCCAGCTATCAGCAACCGTCCCCGGCTGTCCAGTAAAAATGACTTTACAAGAGTGAACGAATCTGTGAGAGTGAGCGACTTCACAAGTCCCGAACAGCTTTAGGTGAGCGATCCCATGCAGGCAAGTGGGTTGGTTGAAGCGGTCGTGTTTGATTATAGGCGAATGGGCGATCAGCACCTTAATTGGAGGGAAACGTCCGATTGAAACAGTAATGACATATTAAGGAGCGAGCGACTAGGGCTGTATTCTGTAAGTGGACATAGAGTGCATGTGCGATCCATGGTATCTTTGGACTCTCATCTGACTGATGGGGCAATTCTTTCCCTTGCTTTGTTCAATCAAACTTCCTGATATGAGGATAAGCGGAGCGACCGTTCCAGGATGTGTGAGCCTTTATGTCGCTCCGTTCTTGGGATGGTCTTGCATGTGCGACTTTTTTGTAATATCAAACTATGCCATGTGACTAACCCTAGTTGTGTTTGAGCGGACCCCCTGAACGTTCTAATATGCGCAACTTTCCCAGCCGTATTCAACCCTTCATAGTGTGTGATTGTCCCTGACCTTTCACAGATCGTCTGAATATATTAAGAAGCATTTTGCATGACCGACCCTAATGACACCTGATCCACAATACTAACGTAGACTTAATAAACCAATATATATGTGGTTTTTAAGGGATAAACACGTGCGTAGTCACACTAATTGATACCACGTCTTATATGTGAATCTAGGATTTGTCTTGGCCTTGTTCAAATCTCTTGAAACATTTTGCAGTTAAGATATTCCTATATGGTTCTGTAACATTTTGCTTGATTGTTGTCATCTTTAAATGGGCATACTTATTTAGTATTTGAATGGAGATTTGTACTATTATAGCTGATAATAGTACTAGTACCCAATGTTATCAGATGCAAAAAGCACACCGAAGTGCCATGCTTGGAGCATAAGCGCAATGGCAAACACGAAGCGTGCGCTTCAGTAAAGCGAAACACATAATATATAAAATTTTAGATAATAGTAGTGTTGGAATTTCTTTTCCTTCTCTCTTATAATTGTTCCTGGCGGATTTGTATTTGAACATATACACAGATTCACTGAAGTAGAATCAGGTAGTTAGTGCATTATTTATAAGATGCTTGGATGTCTTTTTGGGTAATAACTTCAACATGTAGTTATTTTTTTTCTAACAACAGATAAACAATTTATACATCAAAGATTGGAAAATTATTTGCCTTCATAAGTCGATGATGGACAAAGATTTGGTTTTTTTAAATAGGAGATAAAACAATGCTTAACCTAATACATATTTTGAGATTTAGAGCATATAATCTAATATTAAGACTAAATTTTTATGTTTTTTTACTTCTGTCATAGAACTAGTATAGAGTACCGACAAGGGGTAGTGAATTTTGTGCCCGAGGCAAAGAGGAACGTAAGAAATGTAGAAAAAAATGTTATGCCCTTACAGGGACTGTCGGAATCTTAGTCGCCATGATGACCAAACTATTGTTGACCATTTAATTATAAAAGGAATGGATCCTAGATACATTAATGGTGAATGGTTTAATCATGGTGAAGAGTTAAATGTAGAGAAGGAAACAAATACGTTTGACGTATATGATTTATTCAAGATGATTCACTATGAAGATGAAGATTTTATGAATAATGATTTTTTTGATGATGGTAAAGATAATGTTGATTTTCGGAGAAAGGAGGATGAATTACTCAAGAACTTGTAAGATGTAGAAACTCCATTATACCCTGGTTGCATAGATTACACAAAATTATCTACTATCACCATCTTGTATAATCTTAAATGCGAGGCTGGCTTGTCTGATAGTGGGTTCGATAAGCTTTTAGCTGTGCAACATCTATTTCTGCCAAAGGAAAACGTGCTTCCCAAAACCTTATATGAAGTCAAGAAATTTCTTAAAGTGTCCGACATGGGTTTTGAAAAGATACATGCATGTGAGAATGACTGTTGCCTTTTCAGAAAAGAATACAAAGATTTAGAAAATTGTCCAAAATGTAGTTCTTTGAGATGGAAGAAAAATCAAGATACCGAAGAGGTTATACAAGGTGTTCCAGTTAAAGTATTGAGATATTTCCTAACCATTTTGAGATTTAGAAGAATGTATAGATCTCAAAAGATGGTAGAAGATTTAAGATGGCATTTTACTAATAAAAGTAGTGATGGAAAAATGCGTCATCCCGTGGATTCTATGACATGGAAAATGGTGGATGAAAAGTATAAATCTTTTTCATCGGATCCACGCAATCTTAGGCTTGGTCTTGCTACAGATAGATTCAACCCATTTTCCATGTTGAGTTCGAAATATAGTTGCTGGCCGGTAATACTTGTGGCATACAATCTCTCTCCTATGTTGTGTATGAAGAAGGAAAATATTATGTTGACATTACTTATTCCAGGCCCGAAGCAACCCGGGAATGATACTGATGTATATTTGGTGCCTTTGGTGGAAGATTTGCATCATTTGTGGTCTTACGGAGTTAATGCTTATGACGTGTTTAGCAAAACTTTATTTAAAATGAATGCAATTTTGCTATGGACGATTAATGATTTTCCTACTTTTGGAAATCTTGTTGGATGTCGTGTGAAAAGGGAAAAAGCTTGCCCATTATATGGTGTCAATACCCATTTTCGTTGGTTGAATCATATTCGAAAGTTCGCCTACATAGGACATAGAAGATTTCTACTTCCTTCAGATTCACGTAGGAAACAAAAGGCATTGTTTGATAACACCATAGAGACAGATAGTGCTCCTAGATTGCTTACTGGGAGAAATATTTATGCATTGTTGAAGGATTATCCAAATGCATTTGGAAAAGGAAAAGAAGACAAAATTAATAAGAGAAAGTGTGTTTATGATAAAGAAGATGAAATTGATGAAACTAACACTTCCACGAAAATGGAGATATCAAGATGAGAAAAAAGATCAACTTTCTTTGATTTGCCTTATTGGGAGGTTAGTGGTTTGTATGTTTAATTTTTACTGTTTTAGTATAATAAAAACCTAATAATGCGTTATAGTTATGGTTTTTGTAACAACCCGAATTTTAATAACATGCTAAAACAAGAAATCAAGGCAGAATTAAATTTTAAAATCAGAATCAAGGGAAACGGGCTGTGCCATTGCGATCGTCTCGGAAAAATACGCGAAATAGAGTCCGAAATTTTGTAAATCGGAGTTCGTATTACCCGGTTAAGGCCCGTAGAAGATTTCAGAAAATTCAGCCCGAAATTCAGCCAGATCAAGGGAGGTCGACTTGGGAGTCGACCCCCCTCCAACCAGGTCGACTCTAGCGTCGACCTGGGAGTCGACCCCCCCCAGGTTGACTCCTATGTCGACCTGGGTGTCGACCTACCTGGTCGGGCCACTTCGGCCTGGTGCACCTGCATGACTTCCTGACCCTGTTTTCTGACCCTGAGACGAATTTTGATGGCCTAGATCTAAATTAGGGTTAATCCTATGGCTAGAAACATTCCTATATCCCTATAAAAAGACCCCTAGACCTAGCCTAAACCCACACAACTTCATTCTATCCTTATGCTGCTCAAATTCTAGATGATCATGGCCTCTTCTCCTCTTCTAAATTAAATTAATAAACAAATAAAACAAATCAAGACAAGGAGATACTATTCAAGAGGAGATTCAAGCTAGGATTCAAGAGAGAGTTCGAACAACGTAAAGACCAAATCAAGATCTACCGATCCAACGATTCAGCAACTAGTTTCTAGATCTCCACTTCTTAAACCTCGATCGGTAAGTTCTAGTTAATTTTAGATAAAAACTATAAATCTAATATGGGCATGTTAAATTGAAACGGATCTATGTATGATTCATATCTCTCGTATTTTCTTGTTGGATCTGTTTTGTTTCTTTCTTGGATCTTGAATATTGGGAACGTTACCAATGACATTGGAATTGTGACTATGATTGAGGACATATGATTATGCCTATGCCTATGATTGAGAACATAAGACAATGCCTATGATTATGACAAAAATAATTGGGAACATTTATGACTCATGACTATGAACCGTTGCCTACCATTATAAGGCTAACCATGACCTTGAAACTATTACAGTGGACTATTTATGACTAAAACACCTATGATTCATAATTAGGAAAGTCTTACCTAGAACTATGACTGTAAAACTTGGATCTAGACTTGATTATTCAGCCTATTCTTGATTATCTGTGGGTCTTGATCTTGGGAATTTACCTATTGAGTTAGGTCTACCCAATGTTCATGAACCTATGATATCACTGTTATGAATCTTTGACATGTTAGGATACCAATTTGGGTAGATCTAGACCAAAACTATGTTGACATTTGGATCAAGTCTAAACCATCATTTAGGATGTTTATACTATCGCCTTATGCCATGACTATTGTCTTAATATGATAGAATTGAAAAGCCTATTAATTTCTATTTGCTTGTGACGTTGTAACCAATTATCTCAAGCCAGTCTTGTAATCTCGTTTATCACCTTTGTGGCCAAATCACCTACGTGCTAGATTCATGTTTTTGGCCAAACCTTTTATGCTATCATATGCTAGATTATGTTAAACACCTTGCCTTGAACATCACCATGTTTAACTTGTGATTAATTTGCCATCTTATGCCCACCTTGTCATATTGTTATGTTCCCCTCTTAGATCTATTTGTGTTAATACGAACTTACGTGCGATGGGGATACGTTATGGGTAGTTAGGCAAACTTGAATAACATGAAACATGACTTGAAAATATGATATGAAACTTGACATGTGATTATGCTGGAAAACATGAATGTGGACATGATACTTAGAAAATATGAAGTGACCAACTCGAGGTTGGGTTGAGTTTGTAGCGTAAATCTGCCCGGAACCGACCAAAAAATCCAGTGGCTACAAACAATAGGATCCAATGTGAGTAGTTGGTCACACCGCGCTTGAAACCCGAGGTTAGACTGAGTTGTGGCGTAAGACTGCCCGGAACCGACCGGCATACCGGCAGCCACAACAATACCCGTCTAATGTGAGAGGTTGGGTGCATTAAAATAAATTAATGCCACATGATAGGGTTAAGTCATGAACCACTGGAATATACTTAACCAATTGAACACGATAGGGTTAAGTCTTGAAACACTTGAATATACTTAACCAACTTGATACATGATTTGATAGGGTTAGGTCTTGAATCTTGGACACACTTAACCCAGTAGGGAAACCTAGTTGCGGGGTCCTTTTCAGCAGTAACCCACTAGATGTATCATTGTACCCTGGGACTAGGCAGGGTGGGGCACGATTACTGTACTCTGAATGTAAGTGACCAAAAGGGACGGCTTAGTTGGTGTACCAGTTCAAGCGGACCATGGCCGTGCACATGAGTCCAGCGTTGACCTGTGGGCATCAGTAGGTTTACTTGTGTGACTTGAATTGTGTCAGTGGTTGTCACTCCAGGGTTTGATACACCCCTGGGGTGGGCCTAGCACAAGTAACTACATTCGCGATTAGGGCCGTATGACACCGAAACACGACGAGTCAGGCTTATAGGGAGCCGATCGACTAGGCCGTTTAGTTGGACCTTGACTTGGATCAACTCTTGATTATTGGGCCAGGTGATCCTTTCTTGAATACACTTGACTTGGGGCCAACTCTTGATAATTGGGTCTTATTGACCCAAGGGATTCTTTCTTGATTTTTACCTGACATAAACCAGAATACTAGTACAGTGGTATAGCAAACCTTGAACACAAAATGCTACTCTTGATCTATACTTGACCTATACTTGATTATACTTGATTATCCTGTTATTTCGCTTATCTTGACATCATGCTTATGGTTACTTTCAGTTTATGCATGTCATGTTACCTTTACTAGTTTTTAGACTGAAAGTAACTAGGACTTACTCAGTCTTTATGACTGACCCTTTTCCTTTCGCCTCTTTTTCTTTCGTTTCCCCCCCAGGTTCTCAGGGAGGAAACACTAGCATCTAGCTCGGATATCACTTGCTTTGGCTCAGCATGTACGGTTTGCTATGGCTGCTTCTTTTTACTGCACTTGGGGAATAAGCTATTTTTCTGTTTTTAAGTTATTGCTTCTTTGGCTACTATTACAAGACAGTTGTAATGAAGTGTTATTTGAAATGTTTATAAGAAACATGGTTTATTTTGGAATGAAATAAAGCCTGCTTTGCTCATAAATTCTTCCGTTGTTCACTTAAATTTTTGTTAATGTTATATCTTGTGATAATTCTGTGATGTTATCTCGATAATACCCCTCCAAAACTAGTGCATTCCCTTTGTGAGTGACCCTAGTGGAGGTGGGGTGTTACATTTGGTATCAGAGCAGAAGGTTACCAGACTGGGCAAAAGTTTTCAAAAACCTTCTGAAATTAGTTTTCAAAACGTTTACAAAGAAGCAAAATTTTCAAGAAAAGTTTATTTTGAAAAGGCTATTCCCCAAAAGCCATTAGCACTTTCCTTTGTTTCCTCGTTTGAATCTTTTCTTTTTTCGTTTTCAGCTTATCATGGCCGACGATCTTAATCTTCCCGAGGGTATCAATATACCCACTTGGTTCCGTCGTTTCCTCGAGGCTCGGGCCAACGCTGCAGGCCCAGCCGATGTCCCTCCTCCTCCTCCTCAACCTCCGCGAGAAACTGCTTTTTCGAAGATATGCAAGGACTTTAAAGCGATGGGTGGCAAAGACTTCATTGGAACCGAAAGCTTCGTTGAAGCACGAAATTGGCTGAAGGAGACGGAAGACCTCTTTGTTATCTTTGATGTGGAGGATCGTAGAAAAGTCCAACTGGCGGTATGGCTACTAAAAGGAGAAGCTGCATTTTGGTGGGAATTTGCCAACGCTACTAGGCCAATTGAGACATGGGCTGACTTTAGAGAGAGGTTTGGGCTTAAGTTTTTATCACCAGCAGAAGAGAGTCTGCAAATGGAGAGATTCCTAGCACTTAAGCAAGGGGATATGACCGTTAGGGAGTACATGAATAAGTTTAATGAGCTTGCTAGGTTTGGATTAGAATTGGTCAACACAGCTCGGAAGAAGGCCCTACGCTTTGCTCGAGGATTGAATGAACCACTACGTGGGGTAGTCATGACTCATATACCCATAGGAGCAACTTATGAAAGCTTGGCAGAGATGGCTCTACTTCATGAGGAAGACGAGAATGAAAAGAAAGAGGTTAAGACTAATGAGACTCAAACCAAGAAGATAGATCCCGAGAAAGGAGGCAAGAACAACAAGGGAAACAATGACAACAAGCCACGTGAGAAAAGGAAATGCCACTTCTGTGGTAAGGATGGACATATAGCTCCAGATTGTAGGAAGAAGAAGATGAAGTTAGGAGCATGCTTTAATTGCGGTGATATTGGACATATTAGCAAGAACTGCCCTAAGAAAGGCACACCAGCAGAACCTTCTAGGGGTACATCTTTAACTTCTTTTCCTAGAAACCCTGTTTTATCTTATATATCTTTTCGATCCTGTCATGAGAACCTTAGGTAGAAAACTTTATGGATGTAAACATGTACTTGAAACATGTTATGCTTGATGTTTGCAAATGGTTGCAAGTGGTTACTCGTGGATGCATGATGCACATTAGGCACTAAGATCGGCTCACACACTTTCATATTGCATATGAATGAGTGTTTATGCTTATTCATGGATGAAACTTGGATGCTATCACATGGATGTTGCATATGGATGTGTAACGACCTGGATTTTTCGGCTATTTGATTCGAATATTTAAAATTTATTTTTAATATTTTGTTTGGTATTTTATATCAAATTCGCTAATTGAACGACGAATGAACGTTTATATTTATAGTTATTATAAAATGAACACAAAACTGCGCGGTAGTTCGTAAAATTGAATTTCAACTTCAATTGACTATACTGAATCCGTGTTGAGTCGGATTTTGGTGAAACAAAAAGCGTCTGAATCTAGTTGATTATATTTTTCTAATGAAGGAGAAAAATCAAGTTTTCATTTTATAGATTTTATTTTACGTCCAAATCAAATCTTCAAATAGTCGCTATAGAATTGTTCATCGACCGTAATAGTTATTTGAAATAACGGCATACTGGATTCAAATTTAGACAAGGTTCTTTTGAGACGTAGTTATAATTTAATTTTTAGAATTTTACTGTAATTTTTAATTCGTAAATTATGCAACTTTTTATTTGGAGTATTTCGCACCCTATATCAACATTTTGAGGTATCACAATATAAGTCAAGCTACCGATATTATTATATATTTGTGATCGTGACATAACGCTGGACGCGACGGTATATTTATTTCTGTCGATGGCAAGTCGTATAAGGACGGAGTCCTATATGACGGGGTACGCTCACTATTAAACTAAAAATCCTTTGTCAAATCAAATAAAATAAAAACTTGCAGACCTTCTACCCTAAAATCACTACAGCTACCCTATATGGGAGCTAATATCTGAAACAACAAGCACATGCAAAAAGGGAAGGCGCAGACAAATTGTTATACAGCTACTCTAGACCCTTCAGACATGCATTCTGCCAAATTTTGTATGACTGAAATGGAAACACCATGTGATTTCTGATAATATAAATTTAAAATAAATATAAGAGTCAAATTCTCGTTCTTTTCACCAGCAGCAAACCCACATGCCTCGTCTGAAAATTTCCAAACATATGAAAACGACATGTCAGTAAGTTTGCCGACCAAGTTTTATAAATGAAGATGACAGTTCAAAAACCTTGTCGACAACGCTGCTGCTCGTATGAAGAGACAGCTGTACCATGGACAACTTGATGACCACGGTTTTGCTCCTATAAATATACATGAGCCGCTTCCTTTCTTTTTCATTCAGACATGAGACAAGAAAAAAAAAAAAAAAAAACAAAGCAAAACCAAAATTTCACATGAGTTGTGTAAAGGAGAGGTGGCATGCAAGTGAGGATCGGTTGTTTAATGAAAACAATGGGGACGTGAGTGACACAGTACGGTATGGTTTCGGTGGCACGTGATCTACACGCCGAAGAGATGGTGGAAGTTCAAAATGTATGAGATGTGAAAGTAGTTGTACTATTCAAAGTGGTAGATGTTGCTGTGAGGAGTTTCGAGTGTATATATATGCCATAGAGGTTTTGTTTTGTGACTGGAAACAAATAGAAGAGGGACATGCTGTTTTGGGGTTAGTAGAAAACATGGATGGTAGGAGGACTGTTTATGGGGTGGATGTTTGCATGGGCGGCACAGTACTTTGATTGAGAAGAACGTGTGAAGTATATATGTGAATCTGCATGGAAGAAGCGGCAAAAACGTGGTTACCAGGGGATGTCCGGTGTAGGCGAGTAGCATCGGTGATGATGGGGACCAGTTTTCCCGAGTTAAAAAAAAAAAAAAAAAAGAATTTGTGCGTGAAACAGTAGGATGTTTGGGAAAGCATGGATGTGAAGATATGTTAGCCCATGCGGTGAATACAACAAAAGAGAAGTGGCCTAACGTTTGGCAAGGACAATGTGTAAAGAAAGAGGAACCGTGAAGGAGAAACAAGGATGCGGAAAAAAAAAAAAAAAAAGATGAAAAAAAAAGGAGAAGGGGAAGAACGTGGGAGGGGGGCCAAAGCAAATGGCCACTGGGTATTGCATGCCTGGGAACGCTGATCATCATCTCCAATGGTGGTGGCAAAGTTAGCAGCTGAACGGGGCAAAGGAACGTGAATAGTTGCTGATCGGGATTTAATTGGCAAAGAAATCAGCAAAACCGAATTTATTGGAATCACAGTGAAGGGTACTACGCTAGTGAGCAGTTTCGAATAGGATTGGAAGCAAAAGAAATAACGCGATGACCGCCATTCAAAAATCAAAGGTGAGTTTATTCTCACACATTTCTGAAATACTTAGATGTGCTAAATTCATATATTTTAATTGGTTGATTGGTTGCCTTGGATGCCTATGGTTGCTTTAACGATTGACGTTAATTATATTATCGTTGCTAAAATATCTCTATGTAATGATATGAAAGATTTTAATGGTCCGTGATGCAGGGAAGAACAGGTAGGAGGAACCAAACCGGTTCCTCAAATATTTATTATGCTGTTATTTCATATTTTATGAACTGTTCAAACCCGTTGACTTTAAACCCTATTGATCATTGAATGTGGTTGGGTTTTGAATCAATAAATAGCATGGTCAATAAGTAAATAGCAGATGGCCCAAATATGCACTGTTTTATAAAGAACGAGTCACCGTCAGGTGAATCGCTAGAAATATTGTTATAAAAATTATTGTATAACCGGAAATATATTTTTAAATAGATATATTTTTTTTTAAATGAATATCTAAAAGGGGAATATATTAATCACATATATACATTGGTTCGTTTTAACCACAAATCGTCGTTTTGGTTTAACCAAAATCTACCGTGCGCGAAGCACGTGCTTATCGAGTGACTGTTAAACAATTTTTATTTAGCAAGTTCAAGTGGCCAGATTTGATGTAACAAATAGAATGGGGTTTATATTGATATTGACTTATTGAAAATCAAAGTGAATAGCATTATTTAAATTAATTAATTATTAATTAATTTAAATGACAAGATCGATAACGATTGACTAACTAGTTAGTCATGTTTAAAGAGAAACAAGTAAACGGTTTTGCTAAAAATGTTTGTTAAGTAAGTTCGTTAATTTAAAGAAAGTAGTGGGTGGTTGGGTAACCTAGTTTTATTTTTAAAGGTTGAAATTTAATTATTTGTTATTTATTAAAAATCAAAGTGATATTTTGAAATGTTAAATATAGTAAGGAATGTTGTGAAGTTTAAAGTCGTGTTGATAGTTAATAAAGCGATTTAGTATCTATAATGTGAAACCGAAGTTTTATTTTTAATTCTTATTGAATTATACTAAATCGGATCATATGAAATCCAAGTTGGACGAAGTTATAAAACCCGACTTGAATTAGAGTAGTGAACTGAGATAAGTTGAGAGGATGCGATATAAAATTGCCGAGATGATATTCCATCAAGATGGAATTATAATGGATTTTGTCGTATTGGAATGAGTGTCAGTTTTTTATTACAACTGATATCCATCTTAAGATAAGAACGTTGTTGATCAAGGTATGAGAGGTAATTAAAATACCCCAACTTGAACAACTTCAGAATTATCAAAGGATAATATTAGTCGTAATGATAAAAGTGATAGAACAAAGTATTTTGGTCAAATAATAAAGTATCGTTATTAGAAAGATTTGGAAATGTATTTATAATGAGATTCTGAAATTAAAGGAAATAAAAGGAGCTTATGGTATGGAATGATATTCCCATACATAAAGAAATAAAAAGGGAGATTGGTGAAAGTTTAATGAAATTGTCAAAGTATTGAAATGCGATTTAAATGGGTTTATTCTAAAAGAATGAGTGGTGGTTTTGGTATTCAAATATGAAGCCAAAGAAGATGTCGTAATAATCTTTTTCCGAATGATAAGTGATTCGATAAGATAATAAGAAATGAATGGCCAAGAGATGCTGTGTATAAACCAATTGATCTGTTTGTTTTTATGGTTGTTTATTTTGATAGTCAAAGAACCAACTATCAAAATCTGACCCAACGTTATTGGTATGGAGAGACCGGAATCGAATTTATATTCGAAAACCATTCCGACCAATAAATACGAATACATTGAAGATGCTGATCGAGATGGAGCAATTGAAGACCGTAAGTCTCCATGAGCGGAAGGACTATTGTTAAATACCTCTGGCTGATCCCCAGAGTTAACGATGATTCTGTCGTGATTGGAATCTGCGGATTTGCAAGGACTTCTCGCTGCTGATTCATGGGGTGATTCCTATATTGGATGCAGTAGGAGAGTGCCTTCGGCTCATCCTGTACCTGGATGACGTGTATGGATGACGTGAATGGTGGCCAGATGTTTCAAAAGTCGATTATAGCCTCAAGCCTCATCAACCGGGAAAAGACAAAAATCGGGCAGGCAGCATGGCTATGTGGGTCGCACCCATTAGGGTGTATTGTCACCATCTAGAGAATATTCATATTTGTTACTTCTTTCATTTCTGTATCTCCCGGGGATTTCGGTGGTCGCGACAAAAAGCCGAAAGGGTGACAATACATTCGATACACTCAAGAGAAATGAGTGGTCGGTCATGTGTGGGCCGGGTTGCAAGACGTTCTTGTTGAACCCAGTGTATTCGTCTCTAGAGATACACTAGCGGCAGGTGGTCCCATACCTGGTCATAGTTGGAAATCCAATCTCCAATAAGCGCCCGCGGTTTTGATTGTATACTATATATGTGGAGCGTGAGATGCAAGCGTTCTGCTAGATTCTATTTACTTGTATTTAGACACTATGATAATATCAGAATAAGATATTGATTTCAAATTGTTTTGGGTTATAGTAAGGTAAAAACCGTCCGTGTTTATGTGTGGACTGGTCTTACTATTATTCTTTTGTTTCAAAAGGATTTCAAAGTTAAACAAGTTGGTTGCTGTATGAATTTATCACTGAAAGTATTTCAGACTGACCTGGGTGAATTTTGTTTTAAATCAAATGTGCTCGGGTCAGACCGGGTATATTTACAGGTTAGATTTCGCTTGGAGCTTCAGAAGAGGAGTTGAAGTCGAGACGTATTCCATATATATACTGGTACTAATTTATTTCCGCTGTGTGGTGTATTGATCTGAATGTATACTCTGATGATGTAATATACAGTTCTTTTAAAAAGTATTATTGATTATTATATTTTGTCCATTCCGCTGTGAAACTCTGATCCTCTTATTCTTCTATTCTAATATTTCTTCCTTTCTTTCCTCACCCTCTAACTTCTTTCTATTAGCTTTCTGGGTTTTCCGGTACTTGAGTTTGGACATGGGACGGGTTAGTGTCTGGATTCGAGTGTCGAAATACCCGGGTCGCTACAGTTGGTATCAGAGCAATGGTTTAGGAATAACCTTGGCTCTGTGGTGTAACTCGATAGAGATTGGGCTAGTAATACCCTAGATCGAGTTGAGTGTATATAAATACGAGAGCGCGTATTTGTATTTGAATATAAAATTATTTTTATATTGTTTGGGGCCCAATGTATTTTATCTAAGAAGGTAAAATTTATAATTATTATTTAAAACTTGTATGAAGTTGGAAACCTTTCAACTATGAAATGGGAATTGGTTGGATTGTAGGTTGGAATAGAATTCATGAATATGGATTTGAATTGGATTTGGAACCAATGAATGAGTGGGCTCATTAAAATGAGATTCAGGGAAATAAATTTGAATGGGTTAATAAAACTAGAAGGAAATTTAAATTATAGAATTGGTGGATAAAATTTGAATTTGAAATTAAAAAGGAAATTGAAATAATTTGATTAAGTGATTGTTGCTTGCTTGGATTAAACTGAAACCATTAGCAGTTAATTAAGAAGTTGAATGGGTTGAAAGAAAGGAAATCCAGCATAACGACTTTTGAATGGGATTATATGATATAACCCAGTATCAGTTTTTGAATTGGAAGTTGAGTAAAGGGCAGACTACCAGAAGGCTATGATAATTTACTTGATCACGGGGATTGAAGAGCAGATTGGGAAATGAAGAGTTGTTTATTGATTTGCTTCGAAACTGGGATGGAGTTGCTCGACAAAAAGGTAAACCTTAATATTAATTGATTTGGTGTTTGAATTTATACCCGATATGGGTAGCCGCTTGGCTTTTATTTTCTTTGGATCAAAATGAGAGGCCGGAGTGGCTGGTGAAGTTGTTTGGATCGAACAATACCGAAGAGGTACTGGCGAATTTTTCGTAAATTTTTGAAATTTAGAAAATATTTTGATAATATTTTGAATTAATTATTTTGAAATAAATGCAGTTGGAGCTTTCTTTTTACCTAGCAATTTCGAGGACGAAATTTATTTAAGGGGGGAAGAATGTAACGACCTGGATTTTTCGGCTATTTGATTCGAATATTTAAAATTTATTTTTAATATTTTGTTTGGTATTTTATATCAAATTCGCTAATTGAACGACGAATGAACGTTTATATTTATAGTTATTATAAAATGAACACAAAACTGCGCGGTAGTTCGTAAAATTGAATTTCAACTTCAATTGACTATACTGAATCCGTGTTGAGTCGGATTTTGGTGAAACAAAAAGCGTCTGAATCTAGTTGATTATATTTTTCTAATGAAGGAGAAAAATCAAGTTTTCATTTTATAGATTTTATTTTACGTCCAAATCAAATCTTCAAATAGTCGCTATAGAATTGTTCATCGACCGTAATAGTTATTTGAAATAACGGCATACTGGATTCAAATTTAGACAAGGTTCTTTTGAGACGTAGTTATAATTTAATTTTTAGAATTTTACTGTAATTTTTAATTCGTAAATTATGCAACTTTTTATTTGGAGTATTTCGCACCCTATATCAACATTTTGAGGTATCACAATATAAGTCAAGCTACCGATATTATTATATATTTGTGATCGTGACATAACGCTGGACGCGACGGTATATTTATTTCTGTCGATGGCAAGTCGTATAAGGACGGAGTCCTATATGACGGGGTACGCTCACTATTAAACTAAAAATCCTTTGTCAAATCAAATAAAATAAAAACTTGCAGACCTTCTACCCTAAAATCACTACAGCTACCCTATATGGGAGCTAATATCTGAAACAACAAGCACATGCAAAAAGGGAAGGCGCAGACAAATTGTTATACAGCTACTCTAGACCCTTCAGACATGCATTCTGCCAAATTTTGTATGACTGAAATGGAAACACCATGTGATTTCTGATAATATAAATTTAAAATAAATATAAGAGTCAAATTCTCGTTCTTTTCACCAGCAGCAAACCCACATGCCTCGTCTGAAAATTTCCAAACATATGAAAACGACATGTCAGTAAGTTTGCCGACCAAGTTTTATAAATGAAGATGACAGTTCAAAAACCTTGTCGACAACGCTGCTGCTCGTATGAAGAGACAGCTGTACCATGGACAACTTGATGACCACGGTTTTGCTCCTATAAATATACATGAGCCGCTTCCTTTCTTTTTCATTCAGACATGAGACAAGAAAAAAAAAAAAAAAAAAAAGCAAAACCAAAATTTCACATGAGTTGTGTAAAGGAGAGGTGGCATGCAAGTGAGGATCGGTTGTTTAATGAAAACAATGGGGACGTGAGTGACACAGTACGGTATGGTTTCGGTGGCACGTGATCTACACGCCGAAGAGATGGTGGAAGTTCAAAATGTATGAGATGTGAAAGTAGTTGTACTATTCAAAGTGGTAGATGTTGCTGTGAGGAGTTTCGAGTGTATATATATGCCATAGAGGTTTTGTTTTGTGACTGGAAACAAATAGAAGAGGGACATGCTGTTTTGGGGTTAGTAGAAAACATGGATGGTAGGAGGACTGTTTATGGGGTGGATGTTTGCATGGGCGGCACAGTACTTTGATTGAGAAGAACGTGTGAAGTATATATGTGAATCTGCATGGAAGAAGCGGCAAAAACGTGGTTACCAGGGGATGTCCGGTGTAGGCGAGTAGCATCGGTGATGATGGGGACCAGTTTTCCCGAGTTAAAAAAAAAAAAAAAAAGAATTTGTGCGTGAAACAGTAGGATGTTTGGGAAAGCATGGATGTGAAGATATGTTAGCCCATGCGGTGAATACAACAAAAGAGAAGTGGCCTAACGTTTGGCAAGGACAATGTGTAAAGAAAGAGGAACCGTGAAGGAGAAACAAGGATGCGGAAAAAAAAAAAAAAAAAAAAAAAAAGATGAAAAAAAAAGAAGAAGGGGAAGAACGTGGGAGGGGGGCCAAAGCAAATGGCCACTGGGTATTGCATGCCTGGGAACGCTGATCATCATCTCCAATGGTGGTGGCAAAGTTAGCAGCTGAACGGGGCAAAGGAACGTGAATAGTTGCTGATCGGGATTTAATTGGCAAAGAAATCAGCAAAACCGAATTTATTGGAATCACAGTGAAGGGTACTACGCTAGTGAGCAGTTTCGAATAGGATTGGAAGCAAAAGAAATAACGCGATGACCGCCATTCAAAAATCAAAGGTGAGTTTATTCTCACACATTTCTAAAATACTTAGATGTGCTAAATTCATATATTTTAATTGGTTGATTGGTTGCCTTGGATGCCTATGGTTGCTTTAACGATTGACGTTAATTATATTATCGTTGCTAAAATATCTCTATGTACTGATATGAAAGATTTTAATGGTCCGTGATGCAGGGAAGAACAGGTAGGAGGAACAAAACCGGTTCCTCAAATATTTATTATGCTGTTATTTCATATTTTATGAACTGTTCAAACCCGTTGACTTTAAACCCTATTGATCATTGAATGTGGTTGGGTTTTGAATCAATAAATAGCATGGTCAATAAGTAAATAGCAGATGGCCCAAATATGCACTGTTTTATAAAGAACGAGTCACCGTCAGGTGAATCGCTAGAAATAGAGTTATAAAAATTATTGTATAACCGGAAATATATTTTTAAATAGATATATATTTTTTTAAATGAAGATCTAAAAGGGGAATATATTAATCACATATATACATTGGTTCGTTTTAACCACAAATCGTCGTTTTGGTTTAACCAAAATCTACCGTGCGCGAAGCACGTGCTTATCGAGTGACTGTTAAACAATTTTTATTTAGCAAGTTCAAGTGGCCAGATTTGATGTAACAAATAGAATGGGGTTTATATTGATATTGACTTATTGAAAATCAAAGTGAATAGCATTATTTAAATTAATTAATTATTAATTAATTTAAATGACAAGATCGATAACGATTGACTAACTAGTTAGTCATGTTTAAAGAGAAACAAGTAAACGGTTTTGCTAAAAATGTTTGTTAAGTAAGTTCGTTAATTTAAAGAAAGTAGTGGGTGGTTGGGTAACCTAGTTTTATTTTTAAAGGTTGAAATTTAATTATTTGTCATTTATTAAAAATCAAAGTGATATTTTGGAATGTTAAATATAGTAAGGAATGTTGTGAAGTTTAAAGTCGTGTTGATAGTTAATAAAGCGATTTAGTATCTATAATGTGAAACCGAAGTTTTATTTTTAATTCTTATTGAATTATACTAAATCGGATCATATGAAATCCAAGTTGGACGAAGTTATAAAACCCGACTTGAATTAGAGTAGTGAACTGAGATAAGTTGAGAGGATGCGATATAAAATTGCCGAGATGATATTCCATCAAGATGGAATTATAATGGATTTTGTCGTATTGGAATGAGTGTCAGTTTTGTATTACAACTGATATCCATCTTAAGATAAGAACGTTGTTGATCAAGGTATGAGAGGTAATTAAAATACCCCAACTTGAACAACTTCAGAATTATCAAAGGATAATATTAGTCGTAATGATAAAAGTGATAGAACAAAGTATTTTGGTCAAATAATAAAGTATCGTTATTAGAAAGATTTGGAAATGTATTTATAATGAGATTTTGAAATTAAAGGAAATAAAAGGAGCTTATGGTATGGAATGATATTCCCATACATAAAGAAATAAAAAGGGAGATTGGTGAAAGTTTAATGAAATTGTCAAAGTATTGAAATGCGATTTAAATGGGTTTATTCTAAAAGAATGAGTGGTGGTTTTGGTATTCAAATATGAAGCCAAAGAAGATGTCGTAATAATCTTTTTCCGAATGATAAGTGATTCGATAAGATAATAAGAAATGAATGGCCAAGAGATGCTGTGTATAAACCAATTGATCTGTTTGTTTTTATGGTTGTTTATTTTGATAGTCAAAGAACCAACTATCAAAATCTGACCCAACGTTATTGGTATGGAGAGACCGGAATCGAATTTATATTCGAAAACCATTCCGACCAATAAATACGAATACATTGAAGATGCTGATCGAGATGGAGCAATTGAAGACCGTAAGTCTCCATGAGCGGAAGGACTATTGTTAAATACCTCTGGCTGATCCCCAGAGTTAACGATGATTCTGTCGTGATTGGAATCTGCGGATTTGCAAGGACTTCTCGCTGCTGATTCATGGGGTGATTCCTATATTGGATGCAGTAGGAGAGTGCCTTCGGCTCATCCTGTACCTGGATGACGTGTATGGATGACGTGAATGGTGGCCAGATGTTTCAAAAGTCGATTATAGCCTCAAGCCTCATCAACCGGGAAAAGACAAAAATCGGGCAGGCAGCATGGCTATGTGGGTCGCACCCATTAGGGTGTATTGTCACCATCTAGAGAATATTCATATTTGTTACTTCTTTCATTTCTGTATCTCCCGGGGATTTCGGTGGTCGCGACAAAAAGCCGAAAGGGTGACAATACATTCGATACACTCAAGAGAAATGAGTGGTCGGTCATGTGTGGGCCGGGTTGCAAGACGTTCTTGTTGAACCCAGTGTATTCGTCTCTAGAGATACACTAGCGGCAGGTGGTCCCATACCTGGTCATAGTTGGAAATCCAATCTCCAATAAGCGCCCGCGGTTTTGATTGTATACTATATATGTGGAGCGTGAGATGCAAGCGTTCTGCTAGATTCTATTTACTTGTATTTAGACACTATGATAATATCAGAATAAGATATTGATTTCAAATTGTTTTGGGTTATAGTAAGGTAAAAACCGTCCGTGTTTATGTGTGGACTGGTCTTACTATTATTCTTTTGTTTCAAAAGGATTTCAAAGTTAAACAAGTTGGTTGCTGTATGAATTTATCACTGAAAGTATTTCAGACTGACCTGGGTGAATTTTGTTTTAAATCAAATGTGCTCGGGTCAGACCGGGTATATTTACAGGTTAGATTTCGCTTGGAGCTTCAGAAGAGGAGTTGAAGTCGAGACGTATTCCATATATATACTGGTACTAATTTATTTCCGCTGTGTGGTGTATTGATCTGAATGTATACTCTGATGATGTAATATACAGTTCTTTTAAAAAGTATTATTGATTATTATATTTTGTCCATTCCGCTGTGAAACTCTGATCCTCTTATTCTTCTATTCTAATATTTCTTCCTTTCTTTCCTCACCCTCTAACTTCTTTCTATTAGCTTTCTGGGTTTTCCGGTACTTGAGTTTGGACATGGGACGGGTTAGTGTCTGGATTCGAGTGTCGAAATACCCGGGTCGCTACAGGATGGATGTTATGTGCACTCATGTAGAAATTATAAATTATGTTAGGAATTTGCACACATATGACTCATTTCACTAACATACTTTGCATTAAGGAGATTTCGCATTAGATAAGTACATATACACACACCTTTTGCATATGTTCATACAGCATTAGAAATCTTTTAAGGACAATGATTGCTCGTGAATGATGTTTTGAGTAGATGGATGATGGATGGTAGGATACGTTCTTCCTAACTTAGAGATTTCGGGGACGAAATCCTTTAAGGAGGGGAGAATGTAACAACCCGAATTTTAATAACATGATAAAACAAGAAATCAAGGCAGAATTAAATTTTAAAATAAGAATCAAGGGAAACGGGCTGTGCCATTGCGATCGTCTCGGAAAAATACGCGAAATAGAGTCCGAAATTTTGTAAATCGGAGTCTGTATGTCCCGGTTAAGGCCCGTAGAAGATTTCAGAAAATTCAGCCCGAAATTCAGCCAGATCAAGGGAGGTCGACTTGGGAGTCGACCCCCCTCCAACCAGGTCGACTCTAGTGTCGACCTGGGAGTCGACCCCCCCCCCCAGGTCGACTCCTGTGTCGACCTGGGTGTCGACCTGCCTGGTCGGGCCACTTTGGCCTGGTGCACCTGCATGACTTCCTGACCCTGTTTTCTGACCCTGAGACGAATTTTGATGGCCTAGATCTAAATTAGGGTTAATCGTATGGCTAGAAACATTCCTATATCCCTATAAGAAGACCCCTAGACCTAGCCTAAACCCACACAACTTCATTCTATCCTTATGCTGCTCAAATTCTAGATGATCATGGCCTCTTCTCCTCTTCTAAATTAAATTAATAAACAAATAAAACAAATCAAGACAAGGAGATACTGTTCAAGAGGAGATTCAAGCTAGGATTCAATAGAGAGTTCGAACAACGTAAAGACCAAATCAAGATCTACCGATCCAACGATTCAGCAACTAGTTTCTAGATCTCCACTTCTTAAACCTCGATCAGTAAGTTCTAGTTAATTTTAGATAAAAACTATAAATCTAGTATGGGCATGTTAAATTGAAACGGATCTATGTATGATTCATATCTCTCGTATTTTCTTGTTGGATCTGTTTTGTTTCTTTCTTGGATCTTGAATATTGGGAACGTTACCAATGACATTGGAATTGTGACTATGATTGAGGACATATGATTATGCCTATGCCTATGATTGAGAACATAAGACAATGCCTATGATTATGACAAAAATAATTGGGAACATTTATGACTCATGACTATGAACCGTTGCCTACCATTATAAGGCTATGACCATGACCTTGAAACTATTACAGTGGACTATTTATGACTAAAACACCTATGATTCATAATTAGGAAAGTCTTACCTAGAACTATGACTGTAAAACTTGGATCTAGACTTGATTATTCAGCCTATTCTTGATTATCTATGGGTCTTGATCTTGGGAATTTACCTATTGAGTTAGGTCTACCCAATGTTCATGAACCTATGATATCACTGTTATGAATCTTTGACATGTTAGGATACCAATTTGGGTAGATCTAGACCAAAACTATGTTGACATTTGGATCAAGTCTAAACCATCATTTAGGATGTTTATACTATCGCCTTATGCCATGACTATTGTCTTAATATGATAGAATTGAAAAGCCTATTAATTTCTATTTGCTTGTGACGTTGTAACCAATTATCTCAAGCCAGTCTTGTAATCTCGTTTATCACCTTTGTGGCCAAATCACCTTCGTGCTAGATTCATGTTTTTGGCCAAACCTTTTATGCTATCATATGCTAGATTATGTTAAACACCTTGCCTTGAACATCACCATGTTTAACTTGTGATTAATTTGCCATCTTATGCCCACCTTGTCATATTGTTATGTTCCCCTCTTAGATCTGTTTGTGTTAATACGAACTTACGCGCGATGGGGATACGTTATGGGTAGTTAGGAAAACTTGAATAACATGAAACATGACTTGAAAATATGATATGAAACTTGACATGTGATTATGCTGGAAAACATGAATGTGGACATGATGCTTAGAAAATATGAAGTGACTAACTCGAGGTTGGGTTGAGTTTGTAGCGTAAATCTGCCCGGAACCGACCGACAAATCCAGTGGCTACAAACAATAGGATCCAATGTGAGTAGTTGGTCACACCGCGCTTGAAACCCGAGGTTAGACTGAGTTGTGGCGTAAGACTGCCCGGAACCGACCGGCATACCGGCAGCCACAACAATACCTGTCTAATGTGAGAGGTTGGGTGCATTAAAATAAATTAATGCCACATGATAGGGTTAAGTCATGAACCACTGGAATATACTTAACCAATTGAACACGATAGGGTTAAGTCTTGAAACACTTGAATATACTTAACCAACTTGATACATGATTTGATAGGGTTAGGTCTTGAATCTTGGACACACTTCACCCAGTAGGGAAACCTAGTTGCGGGGTCCTTTTCAGCAGTAACCCACTAGATGTATCATTGTACCCTGGGACTAGGCAGGGTGGGGCACGATTACTGTACTCTGAATGTAAGTGACCAAAAGGGACGGCTTAGTTGGTGTACCAGTTCAAGCGGACCATGGCCGTGCACATGAGTCCAGCGTTGACCCGTGGGCATCAGTAGGTTTACTTGTGTGACTTGAATTGTGTCAGTGGTTGTCACTCCAAGGTTTGATACACCCCTGGGGTGGGCCTAGCACAAGTAACTACATTCGCGATTAGGGCCGTATGACACCGAAACACGACGAGTTAGGCTTATAGGGAGCCGATTGACTAGGCCGTTTAGTTGGACCTTGACTTGGATCAACTCTTGATTATTGGGCCAGGTGATCCTTTCTTGAATACGGACTTGGGGCCAACTCTTGATAATTGGGTCTTATTGACCCAAGGGATTCTTTCTTGATTTTTACCTGACATAAACCAGAATACTAGTACAGTGGTATAGCAAACCTTGAACACAAAATGCTACTCTTGATCTATACTTGACCTATACTTGATTATACTTGATTATCCTGTTATTTCGCTTATCTTGACATCATGCTTATGGTTACTTTCAGTTTATGCATGTCATGTTACCTTTACTAGTTTTTAGGCTGAAAGTAACTAGGACTTACTTAGTCTTTATGACTGACCCTTTTCCTTTCGCCTCTTTTTCTTTCGTTTCCCGCCTAGGTTCTCAGGGAGGAAACACTAGCATCTAGCTCGGATATCACTTGCTTTGGCTCAGCATGTACGGTTTGCTATGGCTGCTTCTTTTTACTGCACTTGGGGAATAAGCTGTTTTTCTGTTTTTAAGTTATTGCTTCTTTGGCTACTATTACAAGACAGTTGTAATGAAGTGTTATTTGAAATGTTTGTAAGAAACATGGTTTATTTTGGAATGAAATAAAGTATGCTTTGCTCATAAATTCTTCCGCTGTTCACTTAAATTTTTGTTAATGTTCTATCTTGTGATAATTCTGTGATGTTATCTCGATAATACCCCTCCAAAACTAGTGCATTCCCTTTGTGAGTGACCCTAGTGGAGGTGGGGTGTTACAGTTTTCGCAGGAACTTCCATTACGTCACAATATAGATGTGATGCATGTGGAGAAGAATATTGGTGAAAGCTTATTGGGCACGATGTTGCATGGTAATAAATCCAAAGATGGAACCAACTGTAGGAAGGATTTAGAGGATTGGGGAATTTAATGTGAGCTTCATACACAACCTTGTTGGAGTAAAACATATCTTCCACTGCCTCCATATTTGTTGTCAAAATCTAAGAGAAAAATATTTTGTAAAAGATTGTACGATTTCAAAGGACCGGATGGCTACTGTTCAAATTTAAAAAAAATCAGATTTCGTTGTCGGATTGTAAAATTAGTGGATTTAAGTCACATGATTATCATGTATTAATGCAACATTTATTGCCAGTAGCATCGAGAGGATTACTGGCAAAGAAGGCAAGAAAAGCAATAATTCGCTTATGTTCTTTTTTCAACAAATTGTGTCAACGAGTTCTTGATAGAGAGAAGGTAAAACAAATCAATGTTGAGATTATTGACGTTTTATGTGAGCTTGATTTTTTCCCACCATCTTTGTTTGATATAATGGTACATTTATCCATTCATTTTGGAAAAGAAGCACTAATGTGTGGACCAGTTCATTTTTGTTGGATGTTCCCATTCGAAAGATATATGAAGACACTCAAAGATTATGTCAGAAACTATGCACGACCAGAGGGATGTATTGCAGAATTGTATCTAGCAGCAGAATGCATGTTGTTTTTCAATGAATTTTTGAAAAAATCAGGACATATAGAGGAGAAAGGAGCTCGAAATGAAGAGTATGAAAGTAGTGTAATAATTTAGGAGCATCCAATTTCAACATCGAAGACAATTACATTGCTGGCTAATGAGAATGAAATGGCTCATTTAGCCGTGTTAATGAATATGGCTGTGGTGGAACCATTTATGGAGTAAGTTCATGTTATATATTGTTTTAATTATTTTTATGTATTCGTAATGACATATGTATCTTATAATCAAATGTTCAATACTAGTTTGCATTTGAAGGAATTATAAAATTCAGACCACGCATGAAAAAAAATGCGACCTTACTTTGGGAAACACATACCAAAAATTTTGCCGATCAGATTAAAAGGAAGGCTAGTTAGATTTCAAATATATTCTCATATGACTATTAATATACTATATATAAAATTTATATGCTAAATGAAATTCTATGTAGATACCTATATCCTCCAAGGATCATAAAGTCATGTTCAAATGGATTGCTTACGGTCCGAAGAATGATGCTATGTCTTACAAAGGATATGTCATCAATGAGCAACGTTTTCATGTAAAAGATTTAGGGAGACAAACTCAGAATTGTGGGGTGTCTTTTGATGTGACTACTATGTGTATAGAAAGTGAAAAAGATATGTCCCAAGTGGTTGATGTAGTCACTTATTATGGAATATTGACAGATATAATTTTATTAGATTATCCTTTGTTTTATATTCCAGTTTTTAAGTGTCGTTTGGTGTATAAAGGAAATGGAGTGAAAGTTGATGATGATGGGTTCACTCTTGTTAATTTACATCAAGCATCATTTTCACGAGACCCATACATACTCGCATCTCAAGATAAACAAATATTTTATTCAAGAGAGGACGATGATTCTAACTGGTATAATGTAATGAAAGCACCATCAAGAAGTTTTACTGATTTAGAAGATCCCGATTGCATCGAGGAAGATATCCAAGTGATGGAAGATGAAATAACCAAAGTGGATGATGAAGATGTTAGCTATGTTAGAGAGGATTGCGAGGGCATACTTGAGTAGATTATATGTCCTACTTGAGCATCGTTGTTCATTGTACTCGTATTGATTTTATGTAGTGTTGGTTGTTCATTTGCTTTATTGTTGGTTGTTCATTGTAATCATATTGATTTTCTGCACGTTTAGTTGTTCATTGGTGTTGCACCTGAAACTATGTTATATACATTTATGTTGTATCAAAAATTCTGGCATTTCATGTCCATTCGGTCTGACCTGTTTTTCATGTTACATGTACATGCACTAGTACATTGTGTTGCCTTGTCTTCCCATTAAACCTGAGATTTGTCTGGTCTGGTCTGCTTTTGCATATGCATATATTACACGCACATGCACTAGTACATGCACGTGTGTATACTTTATATACATATATTTGTATATACATATACATTGTACTGCCTTGTCTGGTCTTGAATTTGTTTACATCAAACCATACAATTTAAGTTATATATGTATATTTATGACTGTATATACAATTCAAATTATGTATTTTGTTGCATTTGCAGGAAATGATGTCGACAGGCAATGTATGTACTCGCAACTAGATAAAGGCTGCAATGGAATCCAAAAGAATAAGCCAGATCAGAAGCGTAAGTCAAAGCCAAAGCATAAGATTCAATGTGAAGATCAACCAGTCAGTTCTAATAAGAAGCAAGCCATTGTTCATAATGAAGGCGAAGAACAAACTGTCCCGAATGACCAAAATGAAGAAGGTCTGCGCTCAGAAAATCAAGCCTGTCTTGAATAAACTGATGATGCCGAGCTGGAAATTGGAAAACAAAGTGTACCTGACATCGGAAGTACTTCTCGGAAAAGAGGCCGTAGAGGTCCAGCAAAAGCAAAAAGGCTCACGTTATGCAGTCAGGATCGAATTGAAGTTGAGTTCAATGATTTAGGTATAACGATAGGGCAAGGTTCTGTATATGTATCATCTTTTCTTGGACCGCTTGTGCGGGAGCAGGTTCCATACACTATCGATGATTGGCGGAATATAAATGATGATTTAAAAGAAGTTTTGTGGCAATCGGTTCAGGTATGAATTAAGACTTAATTTTGGTTACTTAATTACATGATAGAAGTCTTAGAATTCATGCAACAAATTCTAATATTCTAAAGTTGTGTACTCCAGTTCAGACCATATGCACAGGTGAAATATTTGATTTTAATATCATGTTTTCATGAACTTATTCGAGCTAGATTTAAACTGAAAGAGGAATGGAAAAGAAAAGCCATATTTCAACAAATGGGAGTACTGTGGAGATCGTCAAAAAGCAAACTGGTTCGAACTTTACAAAAAATGGAGAATGAAGAGGAAAGACTTAAACTGAAACCAACCAACATAAAAAACATGAACGAATGGAGAAAGTTTTTGAAGGCGAAAACAAATGTGGAATTTAAGGTAAATTTAAGATAAAATTCAGTACTTCAATAGCAAATCATTCCTACGCTCATCTTTATTAGTATGATAATTTTAACATCTTTTTATATTTCCAGCAAAAAAGTGAGAAATATTCAGCCCTTAGGTTCACACAACTTCCACATACAACCGGTCATAAGGGAATGGCTAGAATGACCGAAGACACGGTTAGATTAATAACCATAGCTTTATTTAATATTATTTTATACCTGTCATTTTACTTATTTAATGTTATCCTAAATTTAGAAAAATGAAAGTGTAGATCCATCGTCCGTAACTAGAGCTGTTGTGTGGATCAAATCTCACATAAGAAAAAATGGTCAACCAGTGTCCATGGAAGCTGCAAATACTATTGTATAATTGTTTTTTTATTTTAACAGTATTTTTTTGAAACTGTGGTATTTTTACTATCGTACATCATCTATGTGTTTTTATTTATGTAGGAGGAGATTAAAAAGTTTGGTAGCGTAACCCAGTCTAGCTCGCACAGAATGTCAATGGAGGTTCTCTTGCACATGTATTAGGAGAAGATAGACCAGGAAGGTTAAGGGCATTGGGAAAGGGTTGCACTTTAACCAAGCTAGTTGTGGCTCAGTCCAAAGATAAACAAGTCTCAAGCTGTCGAGACGAAATAGCATAATTGAAGGGAATGATACGGACTCTGATGGACCAGAAGGTAAACTTCTAAACTTAATTTTTATTCGTTAAATGCAATATTTAGCACACTCTATAATTTAAAATACTAAAAAGAATAAATTTTGGTGCTTTACTGCAGGGTAAAGAAAGTTTTCAAGGGAGCACACATGAAATGGTAAAAATAATAATTATATTATCCAATAAATATTTTGATCCAGTAATGTTTTATTTTAAGTATTGTGGCATACTGGCATCCATTTGAGTGCTCCTTAGATTAAAATATCATGATATTTGTGCTTTGCAGCAGGGTAAAGAAAGTTTAGGAAAGATCTCACCTGAATCTGTAAAAGTATTAATTATATTACTCAATAAATAAAATTTATGTTTTAAATTTTTAATCTAGTATTTGATATTACTTTTGGTTGAATAATTCTAGAGTGACGACGAAGTATATTCGTTGCTGAATTGGGATGGAACCTTTGGAGTTGTTGGCTATGGGAGGCTGTTGTCCATGGACCCAAATGACGTTGTCAATGACATTCGTCTTGGACCAAATGCTGCGAGCGTTGTTATAGATTTTATGGATAAGCCAGATACTTATTTATGGAGGCCTACATGTAAAATGGCTGTATTAGAAGATGCTATGAATAAGGTAATACCTTGGCCATCAGTTTGCGTCAAGGTACCGCCGCGGACACGCTTGAACTTGGATGAAGCCAGTACGGTAAAATTTAAACTTCTCATATCATATTTATAGCTATTTTTGTGTTTATAATACAATATTTATTTATAGTTACACGTGAAGCTATTAGCAGTTACGTGTGTGTATAATTGCTAATATTGAAGTATATTCTCATTTTTAGAGTACTGATAACATCTGCAATATTTGCAAGATTAAGGGTTGGAATGAGGGTGAAGGCGTAGTTGCCGAAGGAAGAATCCATGCCGATGATCCAAAATGCACTGTTAATGCTATTCTGCTCGGTCCGTCTGCTGTTGTCATTTAGGTGGACAATGCAATAAAGAAATATGCTTATTTGTGGCGACCCACATCTGATATGTCGTGCATTGTAGATGCAATTGGTAGAAAAGTAGCATGGCCAAGATCAAAAGTAGAAGCGGACAAAAAAAATCCAACTAAGAGTCGTGATGAAAGTGAAAATCATGCGACTTCTCCCTCGAAATCCTCATATGTGTTCACAAATAAATCAAAATATGTAAGTATTTATTTTCAACATTGATCATTGTGTAAGTATATATATTCTGCATAATAATCTTTTTTTGTTTCAACCTATTGCAAACATGACAAAAGATGCCAAATGCAAGTTGATAGATGTGGTTGGAACAAACGTATTGGCTGAAGGATCTATTGCATCAACTGATCTGATAGCAATGGTCCATTGTCATCCATTGGGAAAGGATGTTGTAAAGGTTTGGGTTGAACATGTGACAGTTCCAACTACAGAGCTATGGAGACCAACATCAGCTCTGACGTGCATGGAAGATGCCTTCGGCATTCCTATAGCTTGGCCAGTGGGAAAAATCATTATTGACACAAAATGAAAGATATTTTAATATTTTTAATATACATTTAGGAGTTACTGCCCTCGGGAGCACATGATAGACTGAAAATAATTGAGTTAGGTTATTTTGGGCAATAAATGTGTTGTCTCACTCTCCTTATAAATCAAACATGTAGTAGTACCAGACAAAACTCCCACTTAATGTTTATTAATGTTTTTGAAGCCAACTTGGTGAGATATTTAGATGATTTGAAAAGATACATGATTAAACTTTTATGTACATGGTTAAAATATTATCAAGATAATGTGTATTAATGCAAAGATACTAATAAGCATTCACCTTAATTGGAGAGAAATCATATATAAAATACACTCGAGGAGACGGCACATGTCATCTCAGAATTACATGTCATCTCAAATTACATGGTCATCTCAGAAATCATATATGAAATCATACATTCACCTTAATGGGTATGCACTATCATCTCTGAATTACTCGGTCACAGAATTACATGGTCACATAATTGCATTACATGTTTCAAAATTACATGGTTATATAATTGCATTACATGGTTCAGTTGTTTGTGTTATGTAGTGTCCATAATGTGCAGGAAAATGAGTGTGTCTGAAAGGTTTATGTTATGTAGTGTTACGTTCAGAGCTTGTGTCTAAAAGGTTTATGTTATGTAGTGTCTGAAAGGTTTATGCTATTTCTATTCTTAGGTTATGTTATGTTATCTGTTTTACAGGTAGATCAACAATATTTCAGGTGGTTTGATGACAACAACACTACAATGTTTGCTCAGTAACTTGGTTATTTAAGGTGTTTATTTTAGTGTTTAGTGTACTTGGTTATGACAGTGTTATTGGTTATTTAAGCTCGGTAGTCTGGATGTGTATGCTGTGGTTATTACAGTGTTACTTATAGTTTGTTTGTGAAGGGTGTGGACGACTGAACTTGTGGATGTTTGTATGATTATCTTGCGGATGTTTGAAGGTGCATGTTATGGTTCTATAATATGTTATGCTAAAAAATGTATGTGTTTGTGGATTATGTTATTTAATTGGCGGCAAAATTATGGGTATGTATGAAATATTATAATACAAATTTGGTAACAAATGGTGGCAGGGAAAACGCTACGGAATATCAAATTCATTCGTAGCATTTAAAAACCGCTACAATTAAATTGTCACAGAACACATAAATAGTTATGTTGACGCGTTTTAAATGTTACAAAAAGCTAAAAGAATGCAACAAAAAACAAGCGTAATACAAAAACCCTTTCGGTGGCGTTTAATTAACGCCTAAAAAAATGGTAACGTTAAAAAAGCGCCGTGAAAAAGATTTTATTCGTGGCGTTTAAACTATGTGCAAAAAATATATATTTTTAGTGGCATGTTTTCTCATGACGATTATCGAAACACCACCGAAAATACTTAGTGGCAGTTTTTGGGCACTACAAAAAATCATTTTTCTTGTAGCGAAATCTACAGAAAAATTATTACTTGTACCAGATATGGTTAGAGAAACATCCAAAAAGATTGACCTTATTTGACGGCGGATAGAGATGGCCTAAGATAGGCAGAAATCCTATGCAGATAAGAGATGGATTGACATCGAATTTGAAGTGGGAGACCTAGTTTTTATCAAAGTATCACCTCTAAGGAATGTGGTTCGCTTCGGATCTGCAGGGAAGTTGGCACCTAGGTTTGTGGGACCATTTCCCATAACCGAGAGGATTGGCCAAATGGCCTATAGAGTAAAGCTTCCAGAAAATTTATCTGGTGTTCATGATGTTTTCCACGTTTCTCATCTACAAAAGTGCTTGCATGACACCATGTAAGTTGTTGAGCCAAGCATATTGGAAGAAGTGGAAGTAGAGCGGGAGGCGTCAGTCATACGAGTCCCTGCCCGTATTCTTGGATCAGAAGTTAAGAATCTACGCAATAAAGAAATCAAGTTAATAAAGGTTTAATGGGGAGATAACCCAGAGGATGCAACTTGGGAGACCAAAGACAAGATTCGTGCTTCTTACCCTTTTCATTTCGAGAGTATGTTCTTAATCCTTTTCTAAAGTTCATCTATACCTGTTTCTATCATTTGAGTATGTCCTACCAATAGTATTCTCTGCATTTAAATAGGAATCTTATGGATGTAAACATTTGTTTGAGACATGTTATGTTCGATGGATGTAAGTGGATGCAAGTGTTTGCTAGTGGTTGCCTATGGATGAGTATACACACACATTAGGCACTAGATCGGCTCAATCACTCTCATACTGTATATAGATGTGTGTGCATTTTTCTTTTCTTTTAATGGGTGAAAATGGATGTATTATCAAATGGATGTTGCATTTGAACGAGTGAGTGTGCACACATATAGAACTTCCATGTTATATAGGATTATTTGCATAAATATTGGATTCATGGCTCTAACATACATTGCATTAAGGAGGTCAACTGAATCAGTAGACCGCCTGATCTTTGCATTAGAATAGGGACGTATACACACACCTTTGCATATATCCATATAAGCATTAGAAATCTTTAAGGACAATGGATGCCAGTGATTGATGGATGAGTAGATGGATGATGGATGGTAAGATATGCATTCTTCCCAACTTGGAGATTTCGGGGACGAAATCCTTTAACTAGGGGGGAATATAACACCCCGTAATTTGTTAACATTAAAGAGGATAAATTAAATTATAAATAATTTAATATTCGGAATCAAGGGACTATGCCATTGCGTCCGTCTCGAAAATCTGGCCAAGAAAGACATTTGGTTTGCGTAAAATAGACACCATATGAAGAAGTTATGAAGATTTGAAGTTTGTATATGCGCAGAAGGATTATATATAGAGAGTCCAGAAAATCAAAATTCAGTTCAAATTTCAAAAATTACGTTGGTGGCAAAACTCCCGCCCTAGGAGTGTTGACCCATAAGCAGGGGTGTCGACCCCTTAAGGAGGGGTCGACCCCATAAAGGGGGTTCGACCCCCCTAAGGCTGAGGTAGCAGTCATTTTAGAGGGCTGGCAGTTATATATAAAGGTCCCTTTTCTCTGTTTTCTTCATTGAGAATCCATGGGGGACAATCTCTGCCGGTGTCTGAACTGAATTGGATACGTTATCTTCTATCAACTAAAGCAAATCAAACTCAGAGATTCAAGCGTAGATCTACAACCCAACAAGCTTCTTTTCTAGTTTTATCTTCTTAGTCAAACACTGTGAGTTCTAGGTTACTTTTAGATTTAAATGAATAAAAGTATAGCGTGATTGTACTGTGATTTGGAACTGTCTTTAATCATAATCCTACGTTTTTCTTGGATCTTAAGCTTTATTATGCTAGATCTACTTTTATAGATCTAACTCACCTGTGATTAGTTTATCATTTCACATTTGTAGGTCTGAACCTTTGTCAAGTTTGTGGTTAATTTTGGGTTATCATTATATGGACAATTGAACATTTGTTTAGATCTAGATCATCAAGTTGTTATTAATTGAGATCTGTTATTATTGGACATATGAACTCTTATTTGGATCTGTTCATCCTATGTATATTGGATCTAGTTTTATCGTTACCCTTTTTACTAGATCTGTTTTCATGTCCACCTTATTATGCCTATTACTTGTCTATGCCAGTGTATATGTTTATGTCACTTTTAGAATGATCACTATTATCGTTTTTCCCATCACTTTTCCCTTTTTGTGACTAGGCTACTTTCTAGCCTAGATGCCTCCAAATATATGTGAATGTGTTAATTAGGGAACATAGGAAAAAGGTTAGAATTGGCATAATTGAAGTAATGTATATATGAATTGGACATATAATTCAAAATGGGGAAAATGGGGCATAATTACCTATAAAGACATAGGTAAGAAATCAGATAAGAATGAATGACTAATAATTACAATTAGAAATTGTAATTGCACTTATGACACGAGGTTAGGTTGCATTAGTGGTGGAAATCTACCCGGACCCGACCGGCATATCCAGTAGCCACTAATGTTGAACCTAATGTGAGAGGTCTAAGTGCACAAATATGAGTCGGGCTAAGACACGAGGTTAGTCCCAACTCTTGTAATAAGACTGCCCGGACCCGACCGACATATCCAACATCCACAAGTTGCAGGCCTAATATGGGAAGTCTAGCCCATTATAAACCATAAATGGACACGGAAATAAATTGGACTACTTAACCTAATCTAATCCATAGGGATTGTATGATTATTAACTAAAGTTAGGGTTAAGTAAAATTGGTTGGACAGTGGGTGGGTTAAGCAAATCTGGAGGGGGGTGGGTAATATTTACACATATGGGCCCACAAAACTTAACCCGATAAGGTTATGTAATTAAAGACACCTAGTGGTATACATAACCAGTGGAAATAATAAATTTATGTAATCAAAGACACCTTTAGGGTAAGTATAACTTGTAGAAATGATAGGGTTATGTAATTAAAGACAGCTAGAGGTATACAAAGCCAAAGAAAACCTAGTGGGGATATAAGATAAGGGGAGAGCTTGTATAATATTGTGTGGGGTCCGTTTCAGCCAGTAACCCAGAGTAGGTATCAAAACATGCACTCCGTACTAGGTCAGAGAAAGGGCACACTTACTGGACTGATTGTAAGAGATCCAAACGTGAAGGACGGTGTGGGCGGCGCAAACCAACCGAGCCATATGCGTGCATGAGCCGGGAAGACGGGGATAAGACGACTGTGACACTTGTAGATATGGGGCTATGCATATCAGCGAGGGTTTGCCACTTTAGGATGTGATACATCCTACGGTGGGGCCAACATAGAGTATCTACGCGGATTAGGGAGCTGATCGATTAGGGCAGTGGTTAGGGTACATTTAGATGTATGCCTAAGTCTACCTCCTTATATTTGTAACACCCCGTATTTTCTATGAACATAAAAAAATAGGTACAGTGGCACATTTGGGATGTGCGCCAGTACAAAAATTGCATTGGCACACCTTCCAAGTGCGCCCAGGCCGAGAAGAAAGCCTGCACAGCTTTCTAGTGAGATCTGATCCATACTGTGACTCATTGCTGTGTCCTTTCTGACTCCTTGCCGAGTCATTGGGGCTGAGGTGTCACCCTATCCTAACTGAGTGGTTTTGATTAACCCTAAGATCATCCAATGGCTAAAATTAAATTGAAATTCTATATAAACATGTGTAGACTCAAACCCTATAATCAAATAAAAATTGGAATCATGGCCGTCATGCTGTCATCTTGTAACCTAGAGTAGCCGCCACCAACTAGAGGGAAATCTAAGCTAATCAACTCAATTCTATTCAACTCTAATCTAAACAATAACGAATCTACTACAAAGGCGAGCTAAATCAATTTCAAAACTCAGATTGCAGAACTCAAGACCTTCTTTGAGTTGTGAGTTCGATTTCTTTAATAAGATAATTAACAATTTAATTGGGTTGAGATATGATTTGGATTATATGGTTATGTTGTGAATCATTGACCGTTATGTTATTATCTAAGTTGTAAATCTATGATGTTATTATCTATGTTGTAAAGTTGCGATGTTATTATCTATGTTGTAAATCTAAGTTAATTGTTGGCTTATGTACAATCAATTCATAATGATGCTTCATATGCTAGTTTGTTTATGTTTGTGGAACTAATTCATATGATAATGTATGTATGCAAGTTTAGATGTTAATTTAGATATGAATCATATGCAAGTTAGTGAGAATCATATAAAATCTTACATGTTTCATGATATCTATTTTATGTGTAAATTGGATCTAAAGTTAGGCTATGACATGTTTGAGTTAGAAGCAAGTTTACATCATAGTTTATGTTGTATAAATCACATATGCAAGTATATATATGTTGGGGTATGAATCATGTAATGTAAGTTTGTGACTATTGCCTATGCAAGTTTACACCTTATGATTAGATCTATGACATCCATAGTTTATGCAAGTTTGTAACTTTGGCCTATGCAAGTTTTAGATGAAAAACCTTATTCACACATGTAAGTTCACCCCTTTTGTTTAGATCTAGTTTTTATTCAATGCATGTTGTGATTTTTTCTCTTTATTCCATAAGTTAGACTATTCGAGTCTAACGTATATTTCACTTTAAACGAACGAATGTACAACGTGGTGCAATGGGATAATATTAAAAGATTTAATATTGAGAATTGGCATAAATGCCTTAAATGTGATGTTAATTGGTATAATTTTATATACCATAAATAGATGGACATAATTAAGGGGTTAATTATGGACATAGTTAAGTTTATAATTGATTGACAATTTGAATAGGGAAATTAATTCAAATTGGGGATAATTAATTATGTAATTAACCGCCTAAGACATGAAGTTAGACTCTTTTGTGGTGTAAACAGTTGTAAAGACACGAGGTTAGGCTCGTTTGTGGTGTAAGACTGCCCGGACCCGCCCGGCAAATCCAGCTGCCACAAATGCCTGTCTAATGTGGGAGGTCTATACAAGGTTACGGTCTTAATGAATTAAGAAACACTTAACCAGATAAACTTGTAGTGGGACATGAGGGGGTTAAGAGGGTGCCTTGGGTGGCATGTGAAATTTAGTGGGTGCCTTGGGTGGAATTTGAAATACGATTAGATGCACTTAACCAAGATTGAAACATGTAAGAAGACATGAATAAGAATGGGGTTAAGTGAGAAAAACCTTAGAGGAGACAAAGCATAGGTGGAAAGCTTGTGTCATGCATGGGGGCCCTTTTCAAACCAGTAACCCATTAAGTATCTTTGTGGGCTCGACCCAAGTCGAGGACGGGACACGCGTACTGGATTTGATTGTAAGAGGTCAAAATGGGTTAGCGGTGGCAACGCAAGTCTAACGGGTTCATATGCTTGTGTGGGCACGGGCTGGTAGGTAAGACGTTGCATCGTGTAGATATAAGCCGTGCATTTTTGGTTGTATCGGGTTGCCACTTTGTGGAGTGACACACCCCGCTGTGGGGCCAGCACGAGTATCTACGAGTTAGGAGCCGATCGAATGGGGGTAGTGGGTACACCTAGTGGAGATAGGGGCAGACGACACCTATGGAGGTAGCTAGAGGTATACGAAACTACCATTAGCAGTATTAAGTTCTGTAGGCGGGATCAACCTTTAGGGTGACTAGTAGTGGTGTAGTATAGTAATTATCTTATAGTGATTAGGGGCGCCTTTAACGTTATCTTTGTTCGTCTTATTTCCCTATCATACCCAATTGTTCACAGTCATTTCCTTATTTTCCAGCTTATGCCTTAGCCTAGTTATTTTGATAATTATATTGTTAAAGTTATCGCACTCGCCAGACTTTATGTTTGACCCCCCTTTTCTTTCCACCTCTTTTCTTCCTTTCCCCCCTCAGGTTTGCAAGGAGGGAATACTACAGCTTAGTGCCGATTTCTTTCAGTTGCTTGAAGAGAGTTGATGTATCGCTTTGGACTCTCTCATCTTTATGGATTTGCTTATGCTCAGTGGGGATTTATGCATTTATGTTATTTAAGTATTTGCTTCTTTATGTACTTTGAAGTTTTTGGAAAAGACTATTGATCCTGTTGTAATGGTTTTGGAGACTACTTATGTAAACTCGTTTTGAGTTATGATGCTATGAAATAAGTTTTAACTTCCACTGTGTTATTTTATTCATTTATTCTTGTAATTTATCTATTCTATACAACAATAACACTTCACGGACATTGATGCATTCCCTTTGTGAGTGACATTAATGGACATGGGGTGTTACATGTGGTATCAGAGCTATGGTTACAAGAACAGATAAAAAGTTTTGAAAAGTGTTTTCAAAAGTATTATTTTCCTAGAAAGTATTTTCAAAAACTTGTTTTAAATAAGCTATTTTCAAGGAAAGTTAACTTTAAAGAGCATAATCCCCGCAATCCATACATCTCTCTTTCGCTTCCCTTGTTTTAAAACTCTTTCTTTTTCTTTTCAGCATGTCTGGAGCATCTGAGATACCAGAGGGTGTTCATGTACCCGGTTGGTTTCGTCAATATCTCGAGGCTAGGGCTGCTGCCCCGGGACCAGCCAACGTTCCTCCTCCTCCTCCCCCGGCTCCAGTCATTCCTCCGCGTGGAGATACTTTCTCCAAGATATGTAAAGACTTTCGTTCGATGGGTGGAAAATCTTTTAGTGTGTCTGAAACATTCATTGAAGCTAGAAATTGGTTGAAAGAAGTGGAGGATCTGTTTGGCATTTTCAATTTGGACGATTGTAAGAAGGTCCAATTGGCTGCTTAGTTGATGAAGGACGAAGCTTCGTTTTGGTGGGAGGTCACTAATGGAGAGCGTCCAGTTGATACATGGCCAGATTTCAGGCGTAGGTTTGAGGCAAAGTTTCTCTCACGGGCTGAAGAGAATTTATATATGGAAAGATTTTTGGCGTTGAAGCAAGGGAATCTATCAGTGAAAGAATACGTCAACAAATTCAATCAGTTGGCGACATTTGGCTTGGACTTGGTGAATACACCCGAAAAGAAGGCCTTGAGATTTGTTAAGGGTTTGAACGAGCCACTACATGGGTTAGCTATGACCCACATCCCTATGGGGGCCACCTTTGAGAGGCTAGTTGATATGGCGCTTATGCATGAAGAGGAGAAAGGCGCCAATGCTAATAAGACACCTGAGAAGAAAGGAGATCAAAAGAAACCACAACAACAAAATAAGAAGGGCGGGAAGAACAATAATGGCAAAGGAAAGAAGAAGTGCTTTAATTGTGGGACACCAGGCCATCTGAGTAAAGACTGTAGGAAAAAGAAGAAGACTGGCTGTTTCCACTGTGGAGAGGCAGGTCATCTAGTTAAGAACTGCCCAAGGAAACAGGGACAATGGCAAAGAACTTCTGGAGGGCAGCTTCAGGCTCTCGTGGCACCGGGGCAGGCAAGGGAGCAGGTCCAGACTCTTGCGGTCCCACCGCTGCAGAACAAGGTAGAAACATTTCAGTTGAGAGTTTAGTTTTTCTGTTTGATTATCATGTCTGTACTTTATTCGATTCTGGCGCATCACATTCGTTTATCTCTACATCATTAGTTTAGACACTGCACTTAAATACTAGTTTTGTTGCGGATCCCATTGTAGTCTCAAATCCTATTGGTGGATCGGCTTATTTATCCATGGTCTGTAGAGATTTGAGATTGTCAATCTTAGGCGTTGGTTTTGAATGTAATGCTTTTGTGCTTGGTTTCATGGGCTATGGGTTGATTCTAGGGATGGATTGGCTAGGCAGATATGGTGTCATCCTAGATTGTGAACGAAGGGTAGTAAAATGGTTGACTCGTAGTGGAAAGACCCTTGATATTTCTTGTGACCCTAAAGGTCCAATGATGCTTAGCTACCTAGAATCTCTTGGCACATCCAATGATGATTTGGAATCTGTTCGTCAGGTCCGTGAGTATAGTGACGTCTTCGATGAAGTTTGGGGTTACCCCCGAGGCGCGAGATAGACTTTCGTATATACCTAGTGGATAATGCAAAGCCAGTTGCATTTCCAGTGCGCCACATGGCTCCGAGAGAGAAGAGAGAACTCAGTAAGCAACTGAAATAGTAGCTTTAGAAGGGGTTCATAAGAAGAAGCATTTCGGAATGGGGTGCTCAATTGTTTGGTTGTTTTGCTAGTATCATCTCACGTAGATTGTCCGAATTCGAAGGAGGTATTCCTTGGGTGCTTGTTTAATATTGGTTTAGGCCTTTGGGGCTTGTGCTTGGGGGATGCTGAGTTCGACTAGGATGGTTTGTGTGAGAGATAAATAGCTGTGGCGATTTTTCATTGCATGAATATCTTGGTTTACTCGAAGAGTGATGGGCAGTCGTGACATGATAAGACTATTCGATGGTATGGACTACCCCGAGTTAGACTCAATAGGGTTATGAGATGACTCGAGTGGACTCAAGAAAGATGTGAAGTAATGGATTGTTTAGGACCCTATGTTGATGCCATTTATTTTGAGGAAGAAGGCGAGATTCTTAGGGCACGTGGTCTCTAAGGAAGGGATAGCTGTGGATCCCGCGAAGGTGGTGGAAATCCAAGATTGGAAGATTCCTAAGAACGCAACCGAGCATTTAAAGAGGGCTTTGACGGTAGCTCCAGTTTTAGTTTTGCCAGATGGGAGTCTTTGAGCCATCTTTGTAGATATGCTATAGATGAGAGAGGCTGGTTAAGTAGAAATGAGAGACTTTGCATACCGCAAGACGAGAGCTTGAGGAAGACGATTCTTGAAGACTCACGTCGCTCCAAGATGACGCATACATTCTGGGTTTTGTGGGATATGGTGGGGTTTTATCATGCTTAGTTTCTTAAGAATCATTTGATAATCTGATCTGTACCAATCTGAATATTTCTGAAAAGGATAGGTTTTTTTACTCGAAGCGTTAAATAGATTTCCAGTTTTGACATTTGTTAATGGGGTAATTCCCTGAGTGTCAATCTGATGTTGATTTCGGTCTTCGGGTTGATACTTAGGGAATTATTCTCTTAACCGATGTCTAATGGGAACAGAGCTTTTGTTTTACTCGCTCTATCACTTGGCTGTATCCTACTGATCGAGTCTTCAACCTTTAGGTAGAAACTAATGGGTGTAAACATGTGTTTGAGACATGTTATGTTTGGTGGATGCAAGTGTTTGCTAGTGGTTGCTCGTGGATGCATTTACACACACAGTAGGCACTAGATCAGCTCAATCACTCTCATACTGCATATTAATATGTGTGCATATTTAAATTAATGGATGTATCATGGTTGTATTATCATATGGATGCTGCATTCGGATGAATGGTTGTGCACGCATGTAGAAATAATATGTATCATTAGGAATCTTTTGCATACATAATGGACGCATGGCACTATCATGGTTCGCATTAAGGAGGTCAACTGAATCAGTAGACCGCCTGATTTTTGCATTGGATAAGGACTTGTACACACACTATGCATGTAAACATGAAAGCATTAGAAGTCTCTTAAGGACAATGGATGCCTGTGCCTATTGGTTGAGTAGATGGATGATTGGATGGTAGGACACATTCTTCCCAACTTGAAGATTTCGGGGACGAAATCCTTTAAGGAGGGGAGAATTTAACACCCCGTATTTTCTGTGAACAAAAAAAAAAAAAAATAGATACACTGGTGCTGTGACGGCCCGCCCCGCACCAACCGACATTTACTCCAAAAGTGCGCTGTACACATGTCTAGTTAGCATGGGAAGGATCGTCAGAAGAAAAGGGAAGAAGGAAATGAACTAACAAGGAACTTGTAGAATGTCTTACAGCACATGGAACAAAATATAATAACAACATACTTGACATAAAACAGGTGAGACAGTGCATAAGCTGAAAACAAACTAACATAGCAGCGGAAAATCCAAGTACAACTTATGATCAAAAGCTAACATTATTACAACTTTTCAAACTGTCTCAAAAAGCAAAAGCAAGATAAAGGAGGTACACTACTAATGCCCAAGTAGCGACCACCAACGACATAGGGAGAATGTCTATATATCATACGTGGAAGCCTCCTGCTTGCCTTCGAATCAGCTACTCGCGCATCACCAGCTAACCTGTCACTAGTCTGCTCGTGTGAGCACCCAGAGTAATAAGAGGAGACATAAAACTCTGGGTCAGACATAAAGCATGGTATGAGCAATAAGCATCTAAACAGAACAATAACAGGTAGACTAAAACATACCTGAACCTGGACCTGCAACCAAAGACTTAGCACTACATACTGTACAACACTCTAAGGTGCCATTTCAAATGGTGTAAAGATAACGGGGGTGGGGTGTGCATGTCATAGTGATGGCAAACAATCAAACATAGCAACCATCCTCACATCTCTCACTCAGTGCGTAAAGCATACGATATTCACCACTTCGATCACCCAACATACCTTGCTATGATCACTTTGCCCCATGAAGTCATAAATGGTTTCACTGCACTGATACATAGCCACTAATCCTTTGCTATGTCCACTTTGCCCCATGGAGTCACAATGACCCCACTGCACTGGCTCATAGCCTCACTAATCCTTTACTATGTCCACTCTGCCCCATGGAGTCACAATGACCCCAGTGCACTGGCTCATAGTCTTACTACGCATCATTTTGCCCCTTGAGTCATAATGACTCTACTACACTGATAACGTAGTCTTGCTACCATCACCTTGCCCCTCGAGTCGTAGTGACTCTACTGCATTGATAAGTAGTCCATCATCCATTTTCAGTGGTGAATCGAAGTTATGAACATCGACAACTCCTTAGCACACGTCCCGCAGCAAAGTCCAACCATGAAGTGAACTCATTGGTTCCCAACTGGATCCTGAGCTCTAACTTCCATTTGGACTACCTTTGCATCTCGGGTTATTGGTCATCACCGGATCGGTTCGGATCTCCCCCTAGTCATCAGTTCGGTTCGGATCGGAGTGCTCCTTCTTCGCTGGATCGGATCGGGTCATCATCACCTCAGCGGATCGGATCGAGTCTCCACGTCCAGTCGCCATCACCGGTTCGGGTCGGAGTCCTCTAGTTTGCCACGGTTCGGATCGGCTTCTTCTAATCAACCCGTGTCGGGTCGTAGTCTCCAAGCCTCGTCGTAGTACATCGGTTCGGGTCGGAATACCATGGCGGATCGGGTCGGAGAACATCAGGCGGGTCGGATCAGATGATTCATACCACGAGAAGTGCGAGTGGATCGAAGTATGGAGTGTGAGAGAAGATCGGGTCCTCCTACTGATCCAATCCGGTTCAGATGTCTTCCTGCACTTTTTCCAGCAAGCAATTTACGCCACTCGACGGCGTTTTCGACCATTCCTACTATTCTAATCAATTACAAAGCATACCATACAGTCATAGCAACATGTGTAATCAACCACAAACATCAAAACAACAATATGATAGGTTAAAGTGGATCGAACCTAGCCAAAACCCCATATTTTCCTTTAAGCATGTTTAGGAGAAACTAATGATATGATTAACAAAACTTAACCAAATTAACCCAAATTCATATCAGAGGTCTAAAACATCATTTCGAATTTTATAAATAATTTTCCAGAATTTTATCATGCTTAAATTCGCTAATTAACACTAATTACCCTTAATTAGCCATAATTAGTGAGGAACTATGCAAATCACTCACCTTAGCCATAAATAAAACTTAGATTTGAAATAAATCTCTGATTTGGTGCGAATCCCGATGCTAAACAACGGCTCTAACGTTGATTTGATGAAGTTCTCCCTTGATTTGATGTTGCTAAGCTTAATCCTTGATTAGAAGATGATTTGGAGGTGATTTAGAGGTTGGAGGCCATTTTTAGGGTTTCTAAGAGGTAAGTGGAGGCTAGAAAACTGAAACGGAATGAATCTCTAACCCTTTTCAGCCTCCCCATAACCCTAATCCCGAAATGGGTTATGGGCCCATTCACTAATTACCCTATTTGGCCCGGCCTCTCTCTACGTTGGGATTTATTAACTCTTATCTGAATGAAGCAGTTTTTCACCTTCCAAACCTTATTTCAGCCATATCTCCCGAACGGTAAGTCCGTTTTTCACATGTGACCACTCTACGGAAAGGTAAACCATCAAACGAATCTAATGGAAGTGGTTTCAGGTCAAAATTCCTTTCCAATCAAAAGTTATGGCCGAAACAAGATCAGCTAGGGACAAAACGGTCATTTAAAAATCGAGAAAAATCATGAACATGGGAAATGAGTCTAATGGTTATTTCCCAAAGTTACATGACCATACGACTTCATATGGGAAAAAAATAAATATTCTACAATACTTCTATGAGTAGAATGCGGGTTGTTACAGGTGCACTTGGGAAGTGCGCCAGTACAAAAATTGCACTGGCGCACCTACCAAGTTCGCCCAGGCCGAGCAGAAAGCCTGCACAGCTCTTTGGTGTGATCTGATCCATACTGTGACTCATTGCTGAGTCTGACTCCTTGCCGAGTCATTAGGGCTGAGGTGTCACCCTATCCTGACTGAGTAGTTTTGATTAACCCTAAGATCATCTGTAATGACCCGCATTTGCAGAGGTATTATAATTAATTTATTTAATTATATAAATAGTGATATAGTGAATTTAATGGTCGTGGAATTAAATAATGATGAATATTTAATTTAAATAATAAATAATATAATATATTTAATTATGAAATAATCAGAATTGGCTGAAATGACGATATGGTGTGAACCAGATCATCTGTGATATTTAATTCAGCTTGAAATTGAATTTGAATAACGAATATATTCAATCGTCGACAGTTGAACGTATAGTTTATAATATAATTATAATCGAGCACGTAACGACGCGGTAGTTCGCTATTTGGCGATTTGAACTTCAACTGAATGTACAGGATTCGTTTTAAGCCGGATTTCTATGAAACAAGAAAAGTGTGGAGCTGGTGGAATATATCTTTCTAGTGGAAGAAAAGAATCGGGATTTCGTCATATAGATTTTGAGATATGTCCAAATCAAATTTTAAAATAGTCGCTATAGAATCGTTTATCGACCATATCGGTTTGTTCGATATAACTAGAGATCGGGTTTGTTCGATGTTAGTTTAATCGATTAGAGTTAATCGAAAGGAGTTAATCGATGTTAGTTTAATCGATTAGAGTTAAAGTAAAAGGAGCTAATCGATGTTAGTTTAATCGATTAGAGTTAAAGTAAAAGGAGTTAATCGATGTTAGTTTAATCGATTAGAGTTAAAGTAAAAGGAGTTAATCGATGTTAGTTTAATCGATTAGAGTTAAAGTAAAAGGAGTTAATCGATGTTAGTTAATCGATGTTAGTTTAATCGATTAGAGTTAAAGTAAAAGGAGTTAATCGATGTTAGTTAATCGATTAGAGAATAACGTAAAATGAGTTAATCGAATATAGTTTATTCGAAGAAAGTAAAGGGAGTTATCGAATATAGTTTATTCGAAAGGAGTTAAGTGAAATGAGTAAATCAATAGCGTTAGTCGAATAGAGTTAATCCAATAGTGTTAGTCCAATAGAGTTAATTGATAAGGGTTAATCAAATAGAGTTAATCCAATAGTGTTAGTCCAATAGAGTTAATTGATAAGGGTTAATCGAATAGAGTTAAGTGAAAAGAGTAAATCGAATATAGCTATTCGAAGAGAGTTAAGTAAGGAAGTTAGTAAAAGGGATATAAAGTGAACTTTGACTATTTCAAAGTTAGAAATGTTGTTCAGTTAAGGTCTGAGAGGTAGTTCTACCCCAACTTGATTGGCTTCGTTTTTAACTAAGGAATAGTTAAGGTTCGGCAGTAAAGGAAATGGTTTGAGTTGGCATCGCGATGGTTTGTTTAAAACATCTGTCTAAGTCCAATGAAGAAACTTTGGAAATGTTTTCCAAATAAGAAACCCGAAATGTTTTCTAATAAAGAAGACAAGAAATGGAAATGTTTTCCATTGCTAATAACATATATTTTCTAAATTTAGAAAATAAGAAATGTTGAATATAGGGAAACAGGAGATGAAAAATGAACTAAGGAGATGAATGTTAAATGATGTTTGATAGATATAATTTCCATTTGGGAATAATATCGTTGTTTGCACACTTGTTTTTATTCGATAGTTAAATCACAGACTATTGAAGTTTTGACCATTTAAACGTTGTTAATATGGAGAGACCGGTTGGATTATTATCCAAAGAACCACTCTGTATTGGCATAAGCGTTGCGAATCATATATGCCAAAGGAAATTGAAGACAGAGTTATGCAAGGGCTATCCTGCTTACATAATAGTGCCTTCGGTTCATCCTGTTCCTGGATGACTTGTATGGATGGATGTTTGACAGAGTAATTCCAGACGATCACGTATATTGATTTCTCCAACAGTACCAAGAGTGGAAGCGGAGAAGGAAACTTCTTTTAGCTAACACATAATGTATGGTTGAGGATGTCAATCAGTGATTGGATGGATTTGATAATGTGGCATTCAAAGTGAATCTGGTGTGATGATAAAGCGTAGCTTCTAGCCTCATCATCTGGTAAATGACAGAAATCGGGCAGGCAGCATGGCTAAGTCGGTCGCACCGATGTAGGGTGTATAATCACCTGATCTAGAGTTTCATTTACTTCTAAAAATCTATTGTTGATGCTGTCCCATTCGGGAAACGGTTGCTGATCCCAACCGTTGGTGATATACATTCGATACGCTCAAGCGAAATGAGTGGTCGGTCATGTGTGGCCGGGTTGCAAGATGTTCTTGTTGAACCCAGTGTATTCCTCTCTAGAGGTACACGAGCGATAGGTGGTTCCATACCTTGTCATAGTTGGAAATCCATTACCCAATACGTGCTTGCGGTTGTGATTGTATACTATATATGTAGAACGTGAGATGAAAGATTTTCTGCTAAATGATTATTATATTGTGTTGATAGACATTATTATAATATCAAAAAGGTTTTTGATATAAAAATATTTTGGATTCTCATAAGGGAAAAACCCGTTCCGTTATGCGGCGTGGTCTTATGAGATATCGTTTACTTGTTCAACTATTTTAAACTGTTTTACTCACACCAGTCCCATGACTGACCCGGAGTTTATTTTGTTGTCTTCCCTAAACTCTTGGGTGCCTAAATTTGTATGGGCAGTCAAGTAGTCGGGATTTACAGACATAGTTGAAGAGCTGGAGCAGGAGGCTTCAGGATCATATAGCTATAGTTATTTCCGCTGTGTTGTAAGTGATGTACTTTGACAATGATATGTATATTCAAGTACAGATTTGTATTTCAAAGTTATGTTATGAAATATATTTATTCGTTCCGCTGTGAGATTCGTGTTACTCTGATGTTGTGTTCTTCTTCTTCTTCTATTCTAATTTTCTATCTTATCTTTCCTCACCCTCTGATTTCTTTCAATAATTACCAGGATTTTTCGATGTTTTGGTTATCGACATCGAGTTTATGTCGATAACCAAAGTTGCTCAAAATCCGGGTCGTTACAGTTGGTATCAGAGCTTAGGTTAAGAATTACTTGGCTCTGTGGCGTGACTCGGTAGAGACAGGGTTAGTAATACCCTAGATTGAGTTGAGTGTATATATACGAGTGAGCGTATTTGTTATTGATATAAAAATTTCTTTATATTGTGGAGATTTGTTGGTTGAGTTGTTTATGGGTTCTGGTCGATCAGTTTGATCCACTGTATCGGTAGGGATTTTGTAAACACTTGAATACGATGAACCATCATGGTATGTTTTGAAAAGAGGGTAAATGAAAATAGTTTACCCAACGTATATTTTGATATATATTGGATATATTGGTTGTTATTGTAATCGAGTAAGATTATAAATTAAATGGTTATGTAAATAACCAATCAGAATTCATATAAGTGAAATACGTGAAATCAGATGAGTGGAATCTGAAATTTTAAAACAGAAATTTAATTAGAATTCTGGAGAATTGGATAAGTGTTTGTAAATAGATTTGAATTAAAAATAAGGAAAATTTAAGATCCTGGGAGATTTTAAATTGTTTTACAAGCAGTGTGAATTATATTTTGAAATGAATTTCAAAGTGGAAATGTTTAGAAATGGTTTTATAGTATTGAACTCACTTCGATCGCTGGAAAATAGATTCTGATGATGACAGCTGCATCATCAGTATTCATTTTCGAGTTGTAAGTGACGAATTACTACCAGAGATACTGTTTTGAATTTGTTTTGGGAAAGACAAGTTGTGTTGAATTTCAAATGGGATTTAAAATATAGAATTTGAATTTTTAAATAGATTTGAAATATTAACTTGTTTTAAAAGAAATAAAACGAGAAGTTCCTTTATAAACGAAGTTTATAAATAGTTCTTTTTATAAATGAAGTTTATAAATGAAGTGAAAAGAATTATCATTGGATAATTCAGAAATAAAAATACAAGTGTGAAATTGAAAGGGAAATCTATTTTCCAATGGTAGAAATATCGATTTCAAAAAGGAATTGAAATCGAGACTTATTTAAAGAATGAATAAAGAAAGTTTGAAAAGGAATTTGAATAAAGGAAGTTCAAACATAGAATGTAAATAAGAAAATTCAAAGGGGATTTGAATATAGAAATTCAAAGGGAGTTTGAATATATGAAATTCAATGAAATTGAAATAGAGTTTGAATATAGAAATTCAAATGGCGTTTGGATATAGAAAATATAAGAGATTTCAAATATAGGATTTGAATATCGAAAGTGAAATGAAATTTGAATGTAGAGGATTCAAATAGAATTGAAAATGAAATTTGAATGTAGAAGATTCAAATAGAATTGAAAATGAAATTTGAATGTAGAAGATTCAAATAGAATTGAAAATGAAAACTTGAATGTAGAAGATTCAAATAGAATTGAATTTGAAATTTGAATATAGAAGATTCAAATAGAATTGAAATGAAATTCAAATATAGAATTTGAATAAGAGAATCGAAATGGAATTTGAATATAGGAAATTCAAATAAAATTGAAATGGAATTCAGTTAGTTGATAAACAAGTTAAACCTATATTTGAACATGTATATTCAAATAAAAAGGTGAAATGGGCAAACCAGTAATTTGAAAATCACTTAACGAACTAAGTCAAAATGATTGGATTAAGTTGAAATGAATTAGAAATGTATAAATATACATGAGATAGGTATGGAAAAAGGTATGAAGGTATATAAATAGGATGCTCGACAAAAGGTATGTATTTAATTCATATATGAGATTTTATGCGCCGTATCGGCTAGCCGCTTGGCTTTTTCTTTTTCCTTTGGATTGGTGAGGGCCATGGGAGGCTATTTGAAATATCCCGATGCTCCTAGTACAAAGGAGGCTACGGCGAATTTTTCCGAGAATTTAAGAAGTTAGAATATTTTTAAGATAATCTGATAGTTAGAAATCAACGTATCGAAATATATAGTAGTCGATAAGGAAACGAACTTAGAAATAGAATAGTAAAATCAAAAAGGAAGACTAGGAATAAAATTTAGTAATAATAGAAAGAGGAAGCGTATACGTGTTTAAAAGTGAAGAAGTAGTTGTATGGTATTGATTATTCGAGTAAGTAGTCATATCTGTTTGAAGTTATAAATGTTATTCAGTCAAGGTCTGAGAGGTAGTTATACCCCAACTTGATTGATTTCATTATTAACAAATAAATAGTAAGATTTGAGGCTCGAAAATCAATGTTGGATGAGAGTTAGTTGAATATAGTATTTGGATTGTCGTAACGATGTTTTACACAACATCCATTTTAACCCAAATAAGTGTAAGCTGGAAAATAGAATAAAGAATATTTCCTAAGTATAGAAATAAACGAGATCGGAAAAGAGATAAATAATTGGAGTATTTTCCAATTATAAATAGCATATATTTTCTAAAAATTTAGAAAATAAAGGAAGGCGATATTCGGAAATGTTTTCCAAATAACAAAAAGGGCCAATATGGTTATTGAAAATATTTGGTTAACAAATATTGATAAAGAAATAGAGAAGTGATTTAACTAATGGAATATTAATTAAGGGCTCGGTGACATGTTCAAAAGGAAAATTTGATTTTTGAAAAGAGTAAACTGTTTACAAATTCCCAGGAAAAGACTGTTTAAATTAAAAACAAATTTAACAGAAATTTGTGAAAGCAGATTTAAATTAAAGCAAAGTCAGTTAAGTGGTAACTGAAGTTGAATTGAAATCAAATAAGATTGGATTTGTGAAATTAAAATCCGAAATGGTATTGGATTGAGAAGTTAAGGAATTGAAAATCGAGAATGGAACTCGAATTTGAAATAAAATTCGACTTAGGATATAAGCGAATGGTTGTGTCGTGGATAAAAGCAGATGGGGATTTGATTGGAATGATCCTTGTATCCGCTGAATTGATAACAGGTGGAAAGGATATAATGATATATCGGCAAAAAGGTACAAGTTTATATTTCGATTGAATATAAGATTTATGAGCCGAATTGGCAAGCCGCTTGGCAAGCCGCTTGGCTGTTTGATTTTCTTTTGGGTTGGAGAAGGCCCAGAGAGGTGAGTTGGAGTTTGACCGATTGACCAGTACAAAGGAGGTGCTGGCGAAATTTTTCGAAGAGTTAAGGAGTTAGAAAATTTTCAGAATTTTTGAAAATTTTCGTTGATAAGAAATAAATAAAATTTAATTGAAATTAAATTGGTTCAGTTGAAACTGAAGTTAAGAAGTGAAGAAATATGTTCTAACCAGTCGATAGGGTCGTCCTCTACCTTTTAGCAATTTCGAGGACGAAATTATTTTAAGTGGGGAAGATTGTAATGACCCGCATTGGCAGAGGTATTATAATTAATTTATTTAATTATATAAATAGTGATATAGTGAATTTAATGGTCGTGGAATTAAATAATGATGAATATTTAATTTAAATAATAAATAATATAATATATTTAATTCTGAAATAATCAGAATTGGCTGAAATGACGATATGGTGTGAACTAGATCATCTGTGATATTTAATTCAGCTTGGAATTGAATTTGAATAACGAATATATTCAATCGTCGACAGTTGAACGTATAGTTTATAATATAATTATAATCGAGCGCGTAACGACGCGGCAGTTCGCTATTTGGTGATTTGAACTTCAACTGAATGTACAGGATTCGTTTTAAGCCGGATTTCTGTGAAACAAGAAATGTGCGGAGTTGGTGGAATATATCTTTCTAGTGGAAGAAAAGAATCGGGATTTCGTCGTATAGATTTTGAGATATGCCCAAATCAAATTTTAAAATAGTCGCTATAGAATCGTTTATCGACCATATCGGTTTGTTCGATATAACTAGAGATCGGGTTTGAATTTAAACAAGGTTCTTTTGGGAAATAGTGATAATATAAGTTTTAGAATTTTACTGTAATTTTTAATTAATTTAATAAGCGACTTTTTATTTGAAGTATTTCGCACCCTGAAATCAACATTTTTGAAGTTTCAAAATATAAGGCCACCTACCGATATTATTATATTTTTGGAATCCTAACACCTCGCTGATTACAACGGTATATTTATTTCTGTCCGTAGCTGCCCGTATGTATGCGGAGTGGAGTAAATCGAAGTTCATAGCTTTACTAAATAAAAGAAAAATAAAACATCTTAACCTATATGTGAACCTAGCAAGGCCACACACTACTTTTCTCAGCTACACAAAGTCTCATCCTGTCATATAAAAACAATTCTCCTCAGCTACAACCGATGAAAGTAAATCTCAAAATAAAATGGATCTTCATAAATCATTCTCAAATCAAACCCTAAAAATCTTGGAACTTATATTTCTGAGATGCTGAAACCCTCCCCTTCATCGCAGTATCAGTTTCAAGGGGTTCGAACCCAAACTAGTCGCTGGTGTCTGTATGGTTCGCGAATGAATGACCGATGCGTTTGGGGATGTGAATGCGAGTGGAAGCTTTTGGGTATGGCTAGATAGAGCTTGCAAAGGAGATGGATTTGGTTATGGTCTCGTGCGATATGGTGTAGTATGGAAGAGGGACCGAAATGGCTCGAGGAGCTCTCGAAAATTACTGTGTATCGTTGGGGTGAGAACGCAACCAGCATGGTGAGATCGAGTATGACATGAGTGATAGGTAAAAGGAGATGGAGAGGGTTTGTTGCGGACTGTGCAGTGGAGAAAAAGAGGGGAAACTGTGGTGGTTCGTGGGTCTTGAGCACGATGGAGATGGAAGTATGCAGGAGGTCGTGACCTGTATCTAAGGAAGAAGAAAAATCTGTGTACTAAAGTGCGGATGGGTTTGTTTAGTTGGGGTGATGTAGCGTGTTGTTGTAAACTGGAAGGGTTACGGTGTTTTGAGTTATTAGTGAGGAGTTGGACCATAGTTTATAAGGAAGGATACAACGATTTGGGAAGGAGTTCAGGCGGGTTGGGTTTCGAAGGGGGTAGGTGGGCCGGATCATAGGTAAGGCACATAAGGAGTTAAAATCCAAAGTTTTATTTCTTTTTAATAGTGTACCCCGTTATAACATCATAATCTTACCATACGATATCAGAATTGGACGAAACAAGATCCGACGGGATCGTATGAACGGACACTACCCAATGGAACTAACTGGAAGTCCATCGGAGCTCATTACAATTTATAGCAAAATAAATTGTCCAATCTGAATCAACGACAATTATCGATAATTAACGATGATAGTCCAATGTGAGTAAATCTCACTAACTCTGAACAGTTTATAATTTCATGTTGTATTTTTAGAACTGTTAGATATTGGCTGATTTACTGTATGTTGACTGTTTGATTGAACTGCTAGTCAGTTATTTAAATTTTCTATATTGATTCTGTTTAATAGAATATATCATATGGAACTGAAAGTGATGTTATCTATATTGTTTTAACATCTGTGATGCAGGGAAACAGGTTGGAGGAATCCAACTGGATTCCTCAACATTTATTTTACTGTTTTCATATATTGTGATATATGATGTGTTATATAATCTGTTATGGAATATGGGTGTTGGAATGATGTTGATCATTTTTATTCGATATTTTAAATATCATAAAAGACCCTGGGATGTAAAAAGGTTTTTTTCAATGTATATTGAAATAAAGAGAGTTTATAAAATCAACAGATTTTATAAAAGGAAATATTTCGAAAGTAAATAAAAAGGGAAAAATGTTTTTAAAACGAATAGAGTTTTATAAAAGGGAAATCATTTGTAAAGTGAAGAACTGTTACTAAAACTAAATCTTTATAAATGAATAGTTTATTCGAATAGAATAAAGGAGCTAATCGATGTTAGTTTAATCGATTAGAGTTAAAGTAAAAGGAGTTAATCGATGTTAGCTAATCGATGTTTGTTTAATCGATTAGAGTTAAAGTAAAAGGAGTTAATCGATGTTAGCTAATCGATGTTAGTTTAATCGATTAGAGTTAAAGTAAAAGGAGTTAATCGATGTTAGCTAATCGATGTTAGTTTAATCGATTAGAGTTAATCGAAAGGAGTTAATCGATGTTAGTTTAATCGATTAGAGTTAAAGTAAAAGGAGCTAATCGATGTTAGTTTAGTCGATTAGAGTTAAATTAAAAGGAGCTAATCGATGTTAGTTTAATCGATTAGAGTTAAAGTAAAAAGAGTTAATCGATGTTAGTTTAATCGATTAGAGTTAAAGTAAAAGGAGTTAATCGATGTTAGTTTAATCGATTAGAGTTAAAGTAAAAGGAGTTAATCGATGTTAGTTAATCGATGTTAGTTTAATCGATTAGAGTTAAAGTAAAAGGAGTTAATCGATGTTAGTTAATCGATTAGAGAATAACGTAAAAGGAGTTAATCGAATATAGTTTATTCGAAGAAAGTAAAGGGAGTTATCGAATATAGTTTATTCGAAAGGAGTTAAGTGAAATGAGTAAATCAATAGCGTTAGTCGAATAGAGTTAATCCAATAGTGTTAGTCCAATAGAGTTAATTGATAAGGGTTAATCGAATAGAGTTAATCCAATAGTGTTAGTCCAATAGAGTTAATTGATAAGGGTTAATCGAATAGAGTTAAGTGAAAAGAGTAAATCGAATATAGCTATTCGAAGAGAGTTAAGTAAGGAAGTTAGTAAAAGGGATATAAAGTGAACTTTGACTATTTCAAAGTTAGAAATGTTGTTCAGTTAAGGTCTAAGAGGTAGTTCTACCCCAACTTGATTGGCTTCGTTTTTAACTAAGGAATAGTTAAGGTTCGGCAGTAAAGGAAATGGTTTGAGTTGGCATCGCGATGGTTTGTTTAAAACATCTGTCTAAGTCCAATGAAGAAACTTTGGAAATGTTTTCCAAATAAGAAACCCGAAATGTTTTCTAATAAAGAAGACAAGAAATGGAAATGTTTTCCATTGCTAATAACATATATTTTCTAAATTTAGAAAATAAGAAATGTTGAATATAGGGAAACAGGAGATGAAAAATGAACTAAGGAGATGAATGTTAAATGATGTTTGATAGATATAATTTCCATTTGGGAATAATATCGTTGTTTGCACACTTGTTTTTATTTGATAGTTAAATCACAGACTATTGAAGTTTTGACCATTTTAACGTTGTTAATATGGAGAGACCGGTTGGATTATTATCCAAAGAACTACTCTGTATTGGCATAAGCGTTGCGAATCATATATGCCAAAGGAAATTGAAGACGGAGTTATGCAAGGGCTATCCTGTTTACATAATAGTGCCTTCAGTTCATCCTGTTCCTGGATGACTTGTATGGATGGATGTTTGATAGAGTAATTCCAGACAATCACGTATATTGATTTCTCCAACCGTACCAAGAGTGGAAGCGGAGAAGGAAACTTCTTTTAGCTAACACATAATGTATGGTTGAGGATGTCAATCGGTGATTGGATGGATTTGATAATGTGGCATTCAAAGTGAATCTGGTGTGATGATAAAGCGTAGCTTCTAGCCTTATCATCCGGTAAATGATAGAAATCGGGCAGGCAACATGGCTAAGTCGGTCGCACCGAAGTAGGGTGTATAATCACCTGATCTAGAGTTTCATTTACTTCTAAAAATCTATTGTTGATGCTGTCCCATTCGGGAAACGGTTGCTGATCCCAACCGTTGGTGATATACATTCGATATGCTCAAGCGAAATGAGTGGTCGGTCATGTGTGGCCGGGTTGCAAGATGTTCTTGTTGAACCCAGTGTATTCCTCTCTAGAGGTACACGAGAGATAGGTGGTTCCATACCTTGTCATAGTTGGAAATCCATTACCCAATACGTGCTTGCGGTTGTGATTGTATAATATATATGTAGAACGTGAGATGAAAGCGTTTCTGCTAAATGATTATTATATTGTGTTGATAGACATTATTATAATATCAAAAAGGTTTTTGATATAAAGAAATTTTGGATTCTCATAAGGGAAAAACCCGTTCCGTTATGCGGCGTGGTCTTATGAGATATCGTTTACTTGTTCAACTATTTTAAACTGTTTTACTCACACCAGTCCCATGACTGACCCGGAGTTTATTTTGTTGTCTTCCCTAAACTCTTGGGTGCCTAAATTTGTATGGGCAGTCAAGTAGTCGGGATTTACAGACATAGTTGAAGAGCTGGAGCAGGAGGCTTCAGGATCATATAGCTATAGTTATTTCCGCTGTGTTGTAAGTGCTGTACTTTGACAATGATATGTATATTCAAGTACAGATTTGTATTTCAAAGTTATGTTATGAAATATATTTATTCGTTCCGCTGTGAGATTCGTGTTACTCTGATGTTGTGTTCTTCTTCTATTCTAATTTTCTATCTTATCTTTCCTCACCCTCTAATTTCTTTCAATAATTACCAGGATTTTTCGATGTTTTGGTTATCGACATCGAGTTTATGTCGATAACCAAAGTCGCTCAAAATTCGGGTCGTTACAGTTGGTATCAGAGCTTAGGTTAAGAATTACTTGGCTCTGTGGCGTGACTCGGTAGAGACAGGGTTAGTAATACCCTAGATTGAGTTGAGTGTATATATACGAGTGAGCGTATTTGTTATTGATATAAAAATTTCTTTATATTGTGGAGATTTGTTGGTTGAGTTGTTTATGGGTTCTGGTCGATCAGTTTGATCCACTGTATCGGTAGGGATTTTGTAAACACTTGAATACGATGAACCATCATGGTATGTTTTGAAAAGAGGGTAAATGAAAATAGTTTACCCAACGTATATTTTGATATATATTGGATATATTGGTTGTTATTGTAATCGAGTAAGATTATAAATTAAATGGTTATATAAATAACCAATCAGAATTCATATAAGTGAAATACGTGAAATCAGATGAGTTGAATCTGAAATTTTAAAATAGAAATATAATTAGAATTCTGGAGAATTGGATAAGTGTTTGTAAATAGATTTGGATTAAAAATAAGGAAAATTTAAGATCCTGGGAGATTTTAAATTGTTTTACAAGCAGTGTGAATTATATTTTGAAATGAATTTCAAAGTGGAAATGTTTAGAAATGGTTTTGTAGTATTGAACTCACTTCGATCATTGGAAAATAGATTCTGATGATGACAGCTGCATCATCAGTATTCATTTTCGAGTTGTAAGTGACGAATTACTACCAGAGATACTGTTTTGAATTTGTTTTGGGAAAGACAAGTTGTGTTGAATTTCAAATGGGATTTAAAATATAGAATTTGAATTTTTAAATAGATTTGAAATATTAACTTGTTTTAAAAGAAATAAAATGAGAAGTTCCTTTATAAACGAAGTTTATAAATAGTTCTTTTTATAAATGAAGTGAAAAGAATTATCATTGGATAATTCAGAAATAAAAATACAAGTGTGAAATTGAAAGGGAAATCTATTTTCCAATGGTAGAAATATCGATTTCAAAAAGGAATTGAAATCGAGACTTATTTAAAGAATGAATAAAGAAAGTTTGAAAAGGAATTTGAATAAAGGAAGTTCAAACATAGAATGTAAATAAGAAAATTCAAAGGGGATTTGAAAATAGAAATTCAAAGGGAGTTTGAATATATGAAATTCAATGAAATTGAAATAGAGTTTGAATATAGAAATTCAAATGGCGTTTGGATATAGAAAATATAAGAGATTTCAAATATAGGATTTGAATATCGAAAGTGAAATGAAATTTGAATGTAGAGGATTCAAATAGAATTGAAAATGAAATTTGAATGTAGAAGATTCAAATAGAATTGAAAATGAAATTTGAATGTAGAAGATTCAAATAGAATTGAAAATGAAAATTGAATGTAGAAGATTCAAATAGAATTGAAAATGAAAACTTGAATGTAGAAGATTCAAATAGAATTGAATTTGAAATTTGAATATAGAAGATTCAAATAGAATTGAAATGAAATTCAAATATAGAATTTGAATATGAGAATCGAATTGGAATTTGAATATAGGAAATTCAAATAAAATTGAAATGGAATTCACTTAGTTGATAAACAAGTTAAACCTATATTTGAACATGTATATTCAAATAAAAAGGTGAAATGGGCAAACCAGTAATTTGAAAATCACTTAACGAACTAAGTCAAAATGATTGGATTAAGTTGAAATGAATTAGAAATGTATAAATATACATGAGATAGGTATGGAAAAAGGTATGAAGGTATATAAATAGGATGCTCGACAAAAGGTATGTATTTAATTCATATATGAGATTTTATGCGCCGTATCGGCTAGCCGCTTGGCTTTTTCTTTTTCCTTTGGATTGGTGAGGGCCATGGGAGGCTATTTGAAATATCCCGATGCTCCTAGTACAAAGGAGGCTACGGCGAATTTTTCCGAGAATTTAAGAAGTTAGAATATTTTTAAGATAATCTGATAGTTAGAAATCAACGTTTCAAAATATATAGTAGTCGATAAGGAAACAAACTTAGAAATAGAATAGTAAAATAAAAAAAGGAAGACTAGGAATAAAATCTAGTAATAATAGAAAGAGGAAGCATATACGTGTTTAAAAGTGAAGAAGTAGTTGTATGGTATTGATTATTCGAGTAAGTAGTCATATCTGTTTGAAGTTATAAATGTTATTCAGTCAAGGTCTGAGAGGTAGTTATACCCCAACTTGATTGATTTCATTATTAACAAATAAATAGTAAGATTTCAGGCTCGAAAATCAATGTTGGATGAGAGTTAGTTGAATATAGTATTTGGATTGTCGTAACGATGTTTTACACAACATCCATTTTAACCCAAATAAGTGTAAGCTGGAAAATAGAATAAAGAATATTTCCTAAGTATAGAAATAAACGAGATCGGAAAAGAGATAAATAATTGGAGTATTTTCCAATTATAAATAGCATATATTTTCTAAAAATTTAGAAAATAAAGGAAGGCGATATTCGGAAATGTTTTCCAAATAACAAAAAGGGCCAATATGGTTATTGAAAATATTTGGTTAACAAATATTGATAAAGAAATAGAGAAGTGATTTAACTAATGGAATATTAATTAAGGGCTCGGTAACATGTTCAAAAGGAAAATTTGATTTTTGAAAAGAGTAAACTGTTTACAAATTCCCAGGAAAAGACAGTTTAAATTAAAAACAAATTTAACAGAAATTTGTGAAAGCAGATTTAAATTAAAGCAAAGTCAGTTAAGTGGTAACTGAAGTTGAATTGAAATCAAATAAGATTGGATTTGTGAAATTAAAATCCGAAATGGTATTGGATTGAGGAGTTAAGGAATTGAAAATCGAGAATGGAACTCGAATTTGAAATAAAATTCGACTTAGGATATAAGCGAATGGTTGTGTCGTGGATAAAAGCAGATGGGGATTTGATTGGAATGATCCTTGTATCCGCTGAATTGATAACAGGTGGAAAGGATATAATGATATATCGGCAAAAAGGTACAAGTTTATATTTCGATTGAATATAAGATTTATGAGCCGAATTGGCAAGCCGCTTGGCTGTTTGATTTTCTTTTGGGTTGGAGAAGGCCCAGAGAGGTGAGTTGGAGTTTGACCGATTGACCAGTACAAAGGAGGTGCTGGCGAAATTTTTCGAAGAGTTAAGGAGTTAGAAAATTTTCAGAATTTTTGAAAATTTTCGTTGATAAGAAATAAATAAAATTTAATTGAAATTAAATTGGTTCAGTTGAAACTGAAGTTAAGAAGTGAAGAAATATGTTCTAACCAGTCGATAGGGTCATCCTCTACCTTTTAGCAATTTCGAGGACGAAATTATTTTAAGTGGGGAAGATTGTAATGACCCGCATTGGCAGAGGTATTATAATTAATTTATTTAATTATATAAATAGTGATATAGTGAATTTAATGGTCGTGGAATTAAATAATGATGAATATTTAATTTAAATAATAAATAATATAATATATTTAATTCTGAAATAATCAGAATTGGCTGAAATGACGATATGGTGTGAACTAGATCATCTGTGATATTTAATTCAGCTTGGAATTGAATTTGAATAACGAATATATTCAATCGTCGACAGTTGAACGTATAGTTTATAATATAATTATAATCGAGCGCGTAACGACGCGGCAGTTCACTGTTTGGTGATTTGAACTTCAACTGAATGTACAGGATTCGTTTTAAGCAGGATTTCTGTGAAACAAGAAATGTGCGGAGTTGGTGGAATATATCTTTCTAGTGGAAGAAAAGAATCGGGATTTCGTCTTATAGATTTTGAGATATGTCCAAATCAAAATTTAAAATAGTCGCTATAGAATCGTTTATCGACCATATCGGTTTGTTCGATATAACTAGAGATCGGGTTTGAATTTAAACAAGGTTCTTTTGGGAAATAGTGATAATATAAGTTTTAGAATTTTACTGTAATTTTTAATTAATTTAATAAGCGACTTTTTATTTGAAGTATTTCGCACCCTGAAATCAACATTTTTGAAGTTTCAAAATATAAGGCCACCTACCGATATTATTATATTTTTGGAATCCTAACACCTCGCTGATTACAACGGTATATTTATTTCTGTCCGTAGCTGCCCGTATGTATGCGGAGTGGAGTAAATCGAAGTTCATAGCTTTACTAAATAAAAGAAAAATAAAATATCTTAACCTATATGTGAACCTAGCAAGGCCACACACTACTTTTCTCAGCTACACAAAGTCTCATCCTGTCATATAAAAACAATTCTCCTCAGCTACAACCGATGAAAGTAAATCTCAAAATAAAATGGATCTTCATAAATCATTCTCAAATCAAACCCTAAAAATCTTGGAACTTATATTTCTGAGATGCTGAAACCCTCCCCTTCATCGCAGTATCAGTTTCAAGGGGTTCGAACCCAAACTAGTCGCTGGTGTCTGTATGGTTCGCGAATGAATGACCGACGCGTTTGGGGATGTGAATGCAAGTGGAAGCTTTTGGGTATGGCTAGATAGAGCTTGCAAAGGAGATGGATTTGGTTATGGTCTCGTGCGATATGGTGTAGTATGGAAGAGGGACCGAAATGGCTCGAGGAGCTCTCGAAAATTACTGTGTATCGTTGGGGTGAGAACGCAACCAGCATGGTGAGATCGAGTATGACATGAGTGATAGGTAAAAGGAGATGGAGAGGGTTTGTTGCGGACTGTGCAGTGGAGAAAAAGAGGGGAAACTGTGGTGGTTCGTGGGTCTTGAGCACGATGGAGATGGCAGTATGCAGGAGGTCGTGACCTGTATCTAAGGAAGAAGAAAAATCTGTGTACTAAAGTGCGGATGGGTTTGTTTAGTTGGGGTGATGTAGCGTGTTGTTGTAAACTGGAAGGGTTACGGTGTTTTGAGTTATTAGTGAGGAGTTGGACCATAGTTTATAAGGAAGGATACAACGATTTGGGAAGGAGTTCAGGCGGGTTGGGTTTCGAAGGGGGTAGGTGGGCCGGATCATAGGTAAGGCACATAAGGAGTTAAAATCCAAAGTTTTAATTCTTTTTAATAGTGTACCCCGTTATAACATCATAATCTTACCATACGATATCAGAATTGGACGAAACAAGATCCGACGGGATCGTATGGACGGACACTACCCAATGGAACTAACTGGAAGTCCATCGGAGCTCGTTACAATTTATAGCAAAATAAATTGTCCAATCTGAATCAACGACAATTATCGATAATTAACGATGATAGTCCAATGTGAGTAAATCTCACTAACTCTGAACAGTTTATAATTTCATGTTGTATTTTTAGAACTGTTAGATATTGGCTGATTTACTGTATGTTGACTGTTTGATTAAACTGCTAGTCAGTTATTTAAATTTTCTATATTGATTCTGTTTAATAGAATATATCATATGGAACTGAAAGTGATGTTATCTATATTGTTTTAACATCTGTGATGCAGGGAAACAGGTTGGAGGAATCCAACTGGATTCCTCAACATTTATTTTACTGTTTTCATATATTGTGATATATGATGTGTTATATAATCTGTTATGGATTATGGGTGTTGGAATGATGTTGATCATTTTTATTCGATATTTTAAATATCATAAAAGACCCTGGGATGTAAAAAGGTTTTTTTCAATGTATATTGAAATAAAGAGAGTTTATAAAATCAACAGATTTTATAAAAGGAAATATTTCGAAAGTAAATAAAAAGGGAAAAATGTTTTTAAAACGAATAGAGTTTTATAAAAGGGAAATCATTTGTAAAGTGAAGAACTGTTACTAAAAGTAAATCTTTATAAATGAATAGTTTATTCGAATAGAATAAAGGAGCTAATCGATGTTAGTTTAATCGATTAGAGTTAAAGTAAAAGGAGTTAATCGATCTTAGCTAATCGATGTTAGTTTAATCGATTAGAGTTAAAGTAAAAGGAGTTAATCGATGTTAGCTAATCGATGTTAGTTTAATCGATTAGAGTTAAAGTAAAAGGAGTTAATCGATGTTAGCTAATCGATGTTAGTTTAATCGATTAGAGTTAATCGAAAGGAGTTAATCGATGTTAGTTTAATCGATTAGAGTTAAAGTAAAAGGAGCTAATCGATGTTAGTTTAATCGATTAGAGTTAAAGTAAAAGGAGCTAATCGATGTTAGTTTAATCGATTAGAGTTAAAGTAAAAAGAGTTAATCGATGTTAGTTTAATCGATTAGAGTTAAAGTAAAAGGAGTTAATCGATGTTAGTTTAATCGATTAGAGTTAAAGTAAAAGGAGTTAATCGATGTTAGTTAATCGATGTTAGTTTAATCGATTAGAGTTAAAGTAAAAGGAGTTAATCGATGTTAGTTAATCGATTAGAGAATAACGTAAAATGAGTTAATCGAATATAGTTTATTCGAAGAAAGTAAAGGGAGTTATCGAATATAGTTTATTCGAAAGGATTTAAGTGAAATGAGTAAATCAATAGCGTTAGTCGTATAGAGTTAATCCAATAGTGTTAGTCCAATAGAGTTAATTGATAAGGGTTAATCGAATAGAGTTAATCCAATAGTGTTAGTCCAATAGAGTTAATTGATAAGGGTTAATCGAATAGAGTTAAGTGAAAAGAGTAAATCGAATATAGCTATTCGAAGAGAGTTAAGTAAGGAAGTTAGTAAAAGGGATATAAAGTGAACTTTGACTATTTCAAAGTTAGAAATGTTGTTCAGTTAAGGTCTAAGAGGTAGTTCTACCCCAACTTGATTGGCTTCGTTTTTAACTAAGGAATAGTTAAGGTTCGGCAGTAAAGGAAATGGTTTGAGTTGGCATCGCGATGGTTTGTTTAAAACATCTGTCTAAGTCCAATGAAGAAACTTTGGAAATGTTTTCCAAATAAGAAACCCGAAATGTTTTCTAATAAAAAAGACAAGAAATGGAAATGTTTTCCATTGCTAATAACATATATTTTCTAAATTTAGAAAATAAGAAATGTTGAATATAGGGAAACAGGAGATGAAAAATGAACTAAGGAGATGAATGTTAAATGATGTTTGATAGATATAATTTCCATTTGGGAATAATATCGTTGTTTGCACACTTGTTTTTATTCGATAGTTAAATCACAGACTATTGAAGTTTTGACCATTTTAACGTTGTTAATATGGAGAGACCGGTTGGATTATTATCCAAAGAACTACTCTGTATTGGCATAAGCGTTGCGAATCATATATGCCAAAGGAAATTGAAGACGGAGTTATGCAAGGGCTATCCTGTTTACATAATAGTGCCTTCGGTTCATCCTGTTCCTGGATGACTTGTATGGATGGATGTTTGACAGAGTAATTCCAGACGATCACGTATATTGATTTCTCCAACCGTACCAAGAGTGGAAGAGGAGAAGGAAACTTCATTTAGCTAACACATAATGTATGGTTGAGGATGTCAATCGGTGATTGGATGGATTTGATAATGTGGCATTCAAAGTGAATCTGGTGTGATGATAAAGCGTAGCTTCTAGCCTCATCATCCGGTAAATGATAGAAATCGGGCAGGCAGCATGGCTAAGTCGGTCGCACCGAAGTAGGGTGTATAATCACCTGATCTAGAGTTTCATTTACTTCTAAAAATCTATTGTTGATGCTGTCCCATTCGGGAAACGGTTGCTGATCCCAACCGTTGGTGATATACATTCGATACGCTCAAGCGAAATGAGTGGTCGGTCATGTGTGGCCGGGTTGCAAGATGTTCTTGTTGAACCCAGTGTATTCCTCTCTAGAGGTACACGAGCGATAGGTGGTTCCATACCTTGTCATTGTTGGAAATCCATTACCCAATACGTGCTTGCGGTTGTGATTGTATAATATATATGTAGAACGTGAGATGAAAGCGTTTCTGCTAAATGATTATTATATTGTGTTGATAGACATTATTATAATATCAAAAAGGTTTTTGATATAAAGAAATTTTGGATTCTCATAAGGGAAAAACCCGTTCCGTTATGCGGCGTGGTCTTATGAGATATCGTTTACTTGTTCAACTATTTTAAACTGTTTTACTCACACCAGTCCCATGACTGACCCGGAGTTTATTTTGTTGTCTTCCCTAAACTCTTGGGTGCCTAAATTTGTATGGGCAGTCAAGTAGTCGGGATTTACAGACATAGTTGAAGAGCTGGAGCAGGAGGCTTCAGGATCATATAGCTATAGTTATTTCCGCTGTGTTGTAAGTGCTGTACTTTGACAATGATATGTATATTCAAGTACAGATTTGTATTTCAAAGTTATGTTATGAAATATATTTATTCGTTCCGCTGTGAGATTCGTGTTACTCTGATGTTGTGTTCTTCTTCTTCTTCTATTCTAATTTTCTATCTTATCTTTCCTCACCCTCTAATTTCTTTCAATAATTACCAGGATTTTTCGATGTTTTGGTTATCGACATCGAGTTTATGTCGATAACCAAAGTCGCTCAAAATCCGGGTCGTTACAGTTGGTATCAGAGCTTAGGTTAAGAATTACTTGGCTCTGTGGCGTGACTCGGTAGAGACAGGGTTAGTAGTACCCTAGATTGAGTTGAGTGTATATATACGAGTGAGCGTATTTGTTATTGATATAAAAATTTCTTTATATTGTGGAGATTTGTTGGTTGAGTTGTTTATGGGTTCTGCTCGATCAGTTTGATCCACTGTATCGGTAGGGATTTTGTAAACACTTGAATACGATGAACCATCATGGTATGTTTTGAAAAGAGGGTAAATGAAAATAGTTTACCCAACGTATATTTTGATATATATTGGATATATTGGTTGTTATTGTAATCGAGTAAGATTATAAATTAAATGGTTATGTAAATAACCAATCAGAATTCATATAAGTGAAATACGTGAAATCAGATGAGTTGAATCTGAAATTTTAAAATAGAAATTTAATTAGAATTCTGGAGAATTGGATAAGTGTTTGTAAATAGATTTGGATTAAAAATAAGGAAAATTTAAGATCCTGGGAGATTTTAAATTGTTTTACAAGCAGTGTGAATTATATTTTGAAATGAATTTCAAAGTGGAAATGGTTAGAAATGGTTTTGTAGTATTGAACTCACTTCGATCGCTAGAAAATAGATTCTGATGATGACAGCTGCATCATCAGTATTCATTTTCGAGTTGTAAGTGACGAATTACTACCAGAGATACTGTTTTGAATTTGTTTTGGGAAAGACAAGTTGTGTTGAATTTCAAATGGGATTTAAAATATAGAATTTGAATTTTTAAATAGATTTGAAATATTAACTTGTTTTAAAAGAAATAAAACGAGAAGTTCCTTTATAAACGAAGTTTATAAATAGTTCTTTTTATAAATGAAGTTTATAAATGAAGTGAAAAGAATTATCATTGGATAATTCAGAAATAAAAATACAAGTGTGAAATTGAAAGGGAAATCTATTTTCCAATGGTAGAAATATCGATTTCAAAAAGGAATTGAAATCGAGACTTATTTAAAGAATGAATAAAGAAAGTTTGAAAAGGAATTTGAATAAAGGAAGTTCAAACATAGAATGTAAATAAGAAAATTCAAAGGGGATTTGAAAATAGAAATTCAAAGGGAGTTTGAATATATGAAATTCAATGAAATTGAAATAGAGTTTGAATATAGAAATTCAAATGGCGTTTGGATATAGAAAATATAAGAGATTTCAAATATAGGATTTGAATATCGAAAGTGAAATGAAATTTGAATGTAGAAGATTCAAATAGAATTGAAAATGAAAATTGAATGTAGAAGATTCAAATAGAATTGAAAATGAAAACTTGAATGTAGAAGATTCAAATAGAATTGAATTTGAAATTTGAATATAGAAGATTCAAATAGAATTGAAATGAAATTCAAATATAGAATTTGAATAAGAGAATCGAATTGGAATTTGAATATAGGAAATTCAAATAAAATTGAAATGGAATTCAGTTAGTTGATAAACAAGTTAAACCTATATTTGAACATGTATATTCAAATAAAAAGGTGAAGTGGGCAAACCAGTAATTTGAAAATCACTTAACGAACTAAGTCAAAATGATTGGATTAAGTTGAAATGAATTAGAAATGTATAAATATACATGAGATAGGTATGGAAAAAGGTATGAAGGTATATAAATAGGATGCTCGACAAAAGGTATGTATTTAATTCATATATGAGATTTTATGCGCCGTATCGGCTAGCCGCTTGGCTTTTTCTTTTTCCTTTGGATTGGTGAGGGCCATGGGAGGCTATTTGAAATATCCCGATGCTCCTAGTACAAAGGAGGCTACGGCGAATTTTTCCGAGAATTTAAGAAGTTAGAATATTTTTAAGATAATCTGATAGTTAGAAATCAACGTATCGAAATATATAGTAGTCGATAAGGAAACGAACTTAGAAATAGAATAGTAAAATCAAAAAGGAAGACTAGGAATAAAATCTAGTAATAATAGAAAGAGGAAGCGTATACGTGTTTAAAAGTGAAGAAGTAGTTGTATGGTATTGATTATTCGAGTAAGTAGTCATATCTGTTTGAAGTTATAAATGTTATTCAGTCAAGGTCTGAGAGGTAGTTATACCCCAACTTGATTGATTTCATTATTAACAAATAAATAGTAAGATTTGAGGCTCAAAAATCAATGTTGGATGAGAGTTAGTTGAATATAGTATTTGGATTGTCGTAACGATGTTTTACACAACATCCATTTTAACCCAAATAAGTGTAAGCTGGAAAATAGAATAAAGAATATTTCCTAAGTATAGAAATAAACGAGATCGGAAAAGAGATAAATAATTGGAGTATTTTCCAATTATAAATAGCATATATTTTCTAAAAATTTAGAAAATAAAGGAAGGCGATATTCGGAAATGTTTTCCAAATAACAAAAAGGGCCAATATGGTTATTGAAAATATTTGGTTAACAAATATTGATAAAGAAATAGAGAAGTGATTTAACTAATGGAATATTAATTAAGGGCTCGGTGACATGTTCAAAAGGAAAATTTGATTTTTGAAAAGAGTAAACTGTTTACAAATTCCCAGGAAAAGACTGTTTAAATTAAAAACAAATTTAACAGAAATTTGTGAAAGCAGATTTAAATTAAAGCAAAGTCAGTTAAGTGGTAACTGAAGTTGAATTGAAATCAAATAAGATTGGATTTGTGAAATTAAAATCCGAAATGGTATTGGATTGAGAAGTTAAGGAATTGAAAATCGAGAATGGAACTCGAATTTGAAATAAAATTCGACTTAGGATATAAGCGAATGGTTGTGTCGTGGATAAAAGCAGATGGGGATTTGATTGGAATGATCCTTGTATCCGCTGAATTGATAACAGGTGGAAAGGATATAATGATATATCGGCAAAAAGGTACAAGTTTATATTTCGATTGAATATAAGATTTATGAGCCGAATTGGCAAGCCGCTTGGCTGTTTGATTTTCTTTTGGGTTGGAGAAGGCCCAGAGAGGTGAGTTGGAGTTTGACCGATTGACCAGTACAAAGGAGGTGCTGGCGAAATTTTTCGAAGAGTTAAGGAGTTAGAAAATTTTCAGAATTTTTGAAAATTTTCGTTGATAAGAAATAAATAAAATTTAATTGAAATTAAATTGGTTCAGTTGAAACTGAGGTTAAGAAGTGAAGAAATATGTTCTAACCAGTCGATAGGGTCGTCCTCTACCTTTTAGCAATTTCGAGGACGAAATTATTTTAAGTGGGGAAGATTGCAATGACCCGCATTGGCAGAGGTATTATAATTAATTTATTTAATTATTCAAATAGTGATATAGTGAACTTAATGGTCGTGGAATTAAATAATGATGAATATTTAATTTAAATAATAAATAATATAATATATTTAATTCTGAAATAATCAGAATTGGCTGAAATGACGATATGGTGTGAACTAGATCATCTGTGATATTTAATTCAGCTTGGAATTGAATTTGAATAACGAATATATTCAATCGTCGACAGTTGAACGTATAGTTTATAATATAATTATAATCGAGCGCGTAACGACGCGGCAGTTCGCTATTTGGTGATTTGAACTTCAACTGAATGTACAGGATTCGTTTTAAGTCGGATTTCTGTGAAACAAGAAATGTGTGGAGTTGGTGGAATATATCTTTCTAGTGGAAGAAAAGAATCGGGATTTCGTCGTATAGATTTTGAGATATGTCCAAATCAAATTTTAAAATAGTCGCTATAGAATCGTTTATCGACCATATCGGTTTGTTCGATATAACTAGAGACCGGGTTTGAATTTAAACAAGGTTCTTTTGGGAAATAGTGATAATATAATTTTTAGAATTTTACTGTAATTTTTAATTAATTTAATAAGCGACTTTTTATTTGAAGTATTTCGCACCCTGAAATCAACATTTTTGAAGTTTCAAAATATAAGGCCACCTACCGATATTATTATATTTTTGGAATCCTAACACCTCGCTGATTACAACGGTATATTTATTTCTGTCCGTAGCTGCCCGTACGTATGCGGAGTGGAGTAAATCAAAGTTCATAGCTTTACTAAATAAAAGAAAAATAAAATATCTTAACCTATATGTGAACCTAGCAAGGCCACACACTACTTTTCTCAGCCACACAAAGTCTCATCCTATCATATAAAAACAACTCTCCTCAGCTATAACCGATGAAAGTAAATCTCAAAATAAAATGGATCTTCATAAATCATTCTCAAATCAAACCCTAAAAATCTTGGAACTTATACTTCTGAGATGTTGAAACCCTCCCCTTCATCGCAGTATCAGTTTCAAGGGGTTCGAACCCAAACTAGTCGCTGGTGTTTGTATGGTTCGCGAATGAATGACCGACGCGTTTGGGGATGTGAATGCGAGTGGAAGCTTTTGGGTATGGCTAGATAGAGCTTGCAAAGGAGATGGATTTGGTGATGGTCTCGTGCGATATGGTGTAGTATGGAAGAGGGACCGAAATGGCTCGAGGAGCTCTCGAAAATTACTGTGTATCGTTGGGGTGAGAACGCAACCAGCATGGTGAGATCGAGTATGACATGAGTGATAGGTAAAAGGAGATGGAGAGGGTTTGTTGTGGACTGTGCAGTGGAGAAAAAGAGGGGAAACTGTGGTGGTTTGTGGGTCTTGATCACGATGGAGATGGCAGTATGCAGGAGGTCGTGACCTGTATCTAAGGAAGAAGAAAAATCTGTGTACTAAAGTGCGGATGGGTTTGTTTAGTTGGGGTGATGTAGCGTGTTGTTGTAAACTGGAAGGGTTACGGTGTTTTGAGTTATTAGTGAGGAGTTGGACCATAGTTTATAAGGAAGGATACAACGATTTGGGAAGGAGTTCAGGCGGGTTGGGTTTCGAAGGGGGTAGGTGGGCCGGATCATAGGTAAGGCACATAAGGAGTTAAAATCCAAAGTTTTAATTCTTTTTAATAGTGTACCCCGTTATAACATCATAATCTTACCATACGATATCAGAATTGGACGAAACAAGATCCGGCGGGATCGTATGGACGGACACTACCCAATGGAACTAACTGGAAGTCCATCGGAGCTCGTTACAATTTATAGCAAAATAAATTGTCCAATCTGAATCAACGACAATTATCGATAATTAACGATGATAGTCCAATGTGAGTAAATCTCACTAACTCTGAACAGTTTATAATTTCATGTTGTATTTTTAGAACTGTTAGATATTGGCTGATTTACTGTATGTTGACTGTTTGATTGAACTGCTAGTCAGTTAGTTAAATTTTCTATATTGATTCTGTTTAACAGAATATATCATATGGAACTGAAAGTGATGTTATCTATATTGTTTTAACATCTGTGATGCAGGGAAACAGGTTGGAGGAATCCAACTGGATTCCTCAACATTTATTTTACTGTTTTCATATATTGTGATATATGATGTGTTATATAATCTGTTATGGATTATGGATGTTGGAATGATGTTGATCATTTTTATTCGATATTTTAAATATCATAAAAGACCCTGGGATGTAAAAAGGTTTTTTTCAATGTATATTGAAATAAAGAGAGTTTATAAAATCAACAGATTTTATAAAAGGAAATATTTCGAAAGTAAATAAAAAGGGAAAAATGTTTTTAAAACGAATAGAGTTTTATAAAAGGGAAATCATTTGTAAAGTGAAGAACTGTTACTAAAAGTAAATCTTTATAAATGAATAGTTTATTCGAATAGAATAAAGGAGCTAATCGATGTTAGTTTAATCGATTAGAGTTAAAGTAAAAGGAGTTAATCGATGTTAGCTAATCGATGTTAGTTTAATCGATTAGAGTTAAAGTAAAAGGAGTTAATCGATGTTAGCTAATCGATGTTAGTTTAATCGATTAGAGTTAATCAAAAGGAGTTAATCGATGTTAGTTTAATCGATTAGAGTTAAAGTAAAAGGAGCTAATCGATGTTAGTTTAATCGATTAGAGTTAAATAAAAGGAGCTAATCGATGTTAGTTTAATCGATTAGAGTTAAAGTAAAAGGAGTTAATCGATGTTAGTTTAATCGATTAGAGTTATAGTAAAAGGAGTTAATCGATGTTAGTTTAATCGATTAGAGTTAAAGTAAAAGGAGTTAATCGATGTTAGTTTAATCGATTAGAGTTAAAGTAAAAGGAGTTAATCGATGTTAGTTAATCGATTAGAGAATAACGTAAAAGGAGTTAATCGAATATAGTTTATTCGAAGAAAGTAAAGGGAGTTATCGAATATAGTTTATTCGAAAGGAGTTAAGTGAAATGAGTAAATCAATAGCGTTAGTCGAATAGAGTTAATCCAATAGTGTTAGTCCAATAGAGTTAATTGATAAGGGTTAATCGAATAGAGTTAATCCAATAGTGTTAGTCCAATAGAGTTAATTGATAAGGGTTAATCGAATAGAGTTAAGTGAAAAGAGTAAATCGAATATAGCTATTCGAAGAGAGTTAAGTAAGGAAGTTAGTAAAAGGGATATAAAGTGAACTTTGACTATTTCAAAGTTAGAAATGTTGTTCAGTTAAGGTCTGAGAGGTAGTTCTACCCCCAACTTGATTGGCTTCGTTTTTAACTAAGGAATAGTTAAGGTTCGGCAGTAAAGGAAATGGTTTGAGTTGGTATCGCGATGGTTTGTTTAAAACATCTGTCTAAGTCCAATGAAGAAACTTTGGAAATGTTTTCCAAATAAGAAACCCGAAATGTTTTCTAATAAAGAAGACAAGAAATGGAAATGTTTTCCATTGCTAATAACATATATTTTCTAAATTTAGAAAATAAGAAATGTTGAATATAGGGAAACAGGAGATGAAAAATGAACTAAGGAGATGAATGTTAAATGATGTTTGATAGATATAATTTCCATTTGGGAATAATATCGTTGTTTGCACACTTGTTTTTATTCGATAGTTAAATCACAGACTATTGAAGTTTTGACCATTTTAACGTTGTTAATATGGAGAGACCGGTTGGATTATTATCCAAAGAACCACTCTGTATTGGCATAAGCGTTGCGAATCATATATGCCAAAGGAAATTGAAGACGGAGTTATGCAAGGGCTATCCTGTTTACATAATAGTGCCTTCGGTTCATCCTGTTCCTGGATGACTTGTATGGATGGATGTTTGACAGAGTAATTCCAGACGATCATGTATATTGATTTCTCCAACCGTACCAAGAGTGGAAGCGGAGAAGGAAACTTCTTTTAGCTAACACATAATGTATGGTTGAGGATGTCAATCGGTGATTGGATAGATTTGATGATGTGGCATTCAAAGTGAATCTGGTGTGATGATAAAGCGTTGCTTCTAGCCTCATCATCCGGTAAATGACAGAAATCGGGCAGGCAGCATGGCTAAGTCGGTCGCACCGAAGTAGGGTGTATAATCACCTGATCTAGAGTTTCATTTACTTCTAAAAATCTATTGTTGATGCTATCCCATTCGGGAAACGGTTGCTGATCCCAACCGTTGGTGATATACATTCGATACGCTCAAGCGAAATGAGTGGTCGGTCATGTGTGGCCGGGTTGCAAGATGTTCTTGTTGAACCCAGTGTATTCCTCTCTAGAGGTACACGAGCGATAGGTGGTTCCATACCTTGTCATAGTTGGAAATCCATTACCCAATACGTGCTTGCGATTGTGATTGTATACTATATATGTAGAACGTGAGATGAAAGCGTTTCTGCTAAATGATTATTATATTGTGTTGATAGACATTATTATAATATCAAAAAGGTTTTTGATATAAAGATATTTTGGATTCTCATAAGGGAAAAACCCGTTCCGTTATGCGGCGTGGTCTTATGAGATATCGTTTACTTGTTCAACTATTTTAAACTGTTTTACTCACACCAGTCCCATGACTGACCCGGAGTTTATTTTGTTGTCTTCCCTAAACTCTTGGGTGCCTAAATTTGTATGGGCAGTCAAGTAGTCAGGATTTACAGATATAGTTGAAGAGCTGGAGCAGGAGGCTTCAGGATCATATAGCTATAGTTATTTCCGCTGTGTTGTAAGTGCTGTACTTTGACAATGATATGTATATTCAAGTACAGATTTGTATTTCAAAGTTATGTTATGAAATATATTTATTCGTTCTGCTGTGAGATCCGTGTTACTCTGATGTTGTGTTCTTCTTCTTCTTCTATTCTAATTTTCTATCTTATCTTTCCTCACCCTCTAATTTCTTTCAATAATTACCAGGATTTTTCGATGTTTGGTTATCGACATCGAGTTTATGTCGATAACCAAAGTCTCTCAAAATCCGGGTCGTTACATCATCCGACGTCTATAATTAAATTGAAATTCTATATAAACGTGTGTAGATTCAAACCCTTGAATCAAATAAAAATTGGAATCATGGTCGTCATGCTGTCATCTTGTAACCTAGAGTAGCCGCCACCAACTAGAGGGAAATTGAAGCTAATCAACTCAATTCTATTCAACTCTAATCTAAACAATAATGAATCTACTACAAAGGCGAGCTAAATCAATTTCAGAACTCAAATTCCAGAACTCAAGACCTTCTTTGAGTTGTGAGTTCGATTTCTTTAATAAGATAATTAACAATTTAATTGGGTTGTGATATGATTTGGATTATATGGTTATGTTGTGAATCATTGACCGTTATGTTATTATCTAGGTTGTAAATCTATAATGTTATTATATATATTGTAAAGCTGTGATGTTATTATCTATATTGTAAATCTAAGTTAATTGTTGGCTTATGCACAATCAATTCATAATGATGCTTCATATGCTAGTTTGGTTATGTTTGTGGAACTAATTCATATGTTAAATCATATGTATGTATGCAAGTTTAGATGTTAATTTAGATATGAATCATATGCAAGTTAGTGAGAATCATATACAATCTTACATGTTTCATGACATCTATTTTATGTGTAAATTGGATCTAAAGTTAGGCAATGACATGTGTGAGTTAGATGCAAGTTTACATCATAGTTTATGTTGTATAAATCACATATGCAAGTATATATATGTTGGAGTATGAATCATGTAATGTAAGTTTGTGACTATTGCCTATGCAAGTTTACACCTTATGATTAGATCTATGACATCCATAGTTTATGCAAGTTTGTAACTTTGGCCTATGCAAGTTTTAGATGGAAAACCTTATTCACACATGCAAGTTCACCCCTTATGTTTAGATATAGTTTTTATTCTATGCATGTTGTGATGTTTTCTCTTTATTCCATAAGTTAGACTATTCGAGTCTAACGTATATTTCACGTTAAACGAACGAATGTACAACGTGGGAGCAATGGGATAATATTAAAAGATTTAATATTGAGAATTGGCATAAATGCCTTAAATGTTATGTTAATTGGTATAATTTTATATACCATAAATAGATGGACATAATTAAGGTGTTAATTATGGACATAGTTAAATTTATAATTGATTGACAATTTGAATAGGGAAATTAATTCAAATTGGGGATAATTAATTATGTAATTAACCGCCTAAGATACGAGGTTAGACTCTTTTGTGGTGTAAAACTGCCCGGACCCGCCCGGCAAATCCAGCTGCCACAAATGCCTGTCTAATGTGGGAGGTCTTAGGCATAAATTAAATGCGTAACAGTTGTAAAGACACGAGGTTAGGCTCGTTTGTGGTGTAAGACTGCCCGGACCCGCCCGGCAAATCCAGCCGCCACAAATGTCAATCTAATGTGGGAGGTCTATACAAGGTTACGGTCTTAATGAATTAAGAAACACTTAACTAGATAAACATGTAGTGGGACATGAGGGGGTTAAGTGGGTGCCTTGGGTGGCATGTGGAATTTAGTGGGTGCCTTGGGTGGCATTTGAAATACGATTACACTTAACCAAGATTGAAACATGTAAGAAGACATGAATAAGAATGGGGTTAAGTGGGAAAAACCTTAGAGGAGACCAAGCATAGATGGAAAGCTTGTGTCATGCATGGGGGCCCTTTTCAAACCAGTTACCCATTAAGTATCTTATGGGCCCGACCCAAGTCGAGGACGGGACACACGTACTGGATTTGATTGTAAGAGGTCAAAACGGGTCAGCGGTGGCAACGCATGTCCAATGGGTTCATATGCGTGTGTGGGCCTGGGCTGGTAGGTAAGACATTGTTGCATCGTGTAGATATAAGTCATGCATTTTTGGTTGTATCGGGTTGCCACTTTGGGGAGTGATACACCCCGCTGTGGGGCCAGCACGGGTATCTACGAGTTAGGAGCCGATCGAATGGGGGTAGTGGGTACACCTAGGGAGATAGGGGCAGACGACACCTATGGAGGTAGCTAGAGGTATACGAAACTACCATTAGCAGTATTAAGTTTTGTAGGCGGGATCAACCTTTAGGGTGACTAGTAGTGGTGTAGTATAGTAATTATCTTATAGTGATTAGGGGCGCCTTTAACGTTATCTTTGTTCGCCTTATTTCCCTATCATACCCAATTGTTCACAATCATTTCCTTATTTTCCAGCTTATGCCTTAGCCTAGTTATTTTGATAATTATATTGTTAAAGTTATCGCACTCGCCAGACTTTATGTTTGACCCCCCTTTTCTTTCCACCTCTTTTCTTCCTTTCCCCCCTCAGGTTTGCAAGGAGGGAATACTACAGCTTAGTGCCGATTTCTTTCAGTTGCTTGAAGAGAGTTGATGTATCGCTTTGGACTCTCTCATCTTTATGGATTTGCTTATGCTCAGTGGGGATTTTTGCATTTATGTTATTTAAGTATTTGCTTCTTTATGTACTTTGAAGTTTTTGGAAAAGACTATTGATCCTGTTGTAATGGTTTTGGAGACTACTTATGTAAACTCGTTTGAGTTATGATGCTATGAAATAAGTTTTAACTTCCGCTGTGTTGTTTTATTCATTTATTCTTGTAATTTATCTGTTCTATACAACAATAACGCTTCATGGACATTGATGCATTCCCTTTGTGAGTGACATTAATGGACATGGGGTGTTACAATATTGGAAGGGATCATCTCATTCTGGATATACTAGTAATAGTGCAGAGTAATCATTAGGGAAGCGTACACACCTTATCATGTCTACCTTGTCACACCTGCCTTTTATGAATTAATCTCTCATCCACTTTATATGCCTGTTATGACACTTTTATTTATTTACTTGCTAAAAGTAACTAGACTCACTAGACTTTATGTCTGACCCTTTTTGTTTCCTCTTCTTTCTTCCGTTTCCCCCCTTCCCCCTTAGGTTCGCAGGGAGAGAATTCTCAGGCTTAGTCAAGACTCAGTTATCTTCTTGCTAGAAGCTGCTTTTGAAGTATGGCTCAAGTTCTTATCTCTACTATGACTTAGCTCTTTTTCTTGGGGAGTTATGTTATGCTTTTTATATTTATATACTCTAATGGTACAAGACAGAAGTTATATTGTTGTAATGGTTTTTGCGACTTATGGTATTTTGGACCACGCAATATGATTTATTTTTGAAATAAAAATTTGAATTTCCGCTGCTATCTTATTTATATCTGTCTTGTAATTATTTTGTGACTGTTTATCTATAACGCTTCATGGAACTTAATGCATTCCCTTAGTGAGTGACATTAACGGACGTGGGGTGTCACATATCCTCTTCAGTATTAGCAAACTCAATAACAAGTCTGATATGTCAATATTTTTTACTTATTTCTTTTCCATATCTCACATTTCCTCGTTTACTTCTCAACATGTTTTTTTCGTCTTCATCCAAAAACACTAGCTTAGTTCTTTTTAATATCTCTTTAATTCCTAGCATCCTCAAAGTGGTCTAGAGTGGACTTCATTCAGTAAATGTGGGTGATGTTACTGTTATGATGATCAAATAATATTTTTCCTTTATAGAACACTAAGTTATCTATTATCCTATACTTATTAGTTGGCTTGTTGCCATCATTAACCCACTGGACAATACCTTCATAAATGAAGAGTAGCCATTGTTCCTTCCAGTTCTAGTTGCTAATCAGGTTGTACATCGGAACTAAGTACTCATAGTTAGTGACATCGGCTCCTTCATCTCTCCATAATACTGCATCACTGCCCCATTTTCCACGCCACTTCTAAACTCAATATAATAGGCAGACCCATATAATTTTTCTAACGACTTAGCATTTATCCTTGAATGCAATTTATGAGTCAACAAATATGTGAAACTCTGGTCATTAGTCCTGATAAACAATTTTCTTTCTAATAAGCCCTATGATCATTTCTTTGTAGTTAGAATTTTGGCAAGAAAATGCTCATATATGGACCAATTCCGTGACCTCCTTACTTAAGAATGATAGTGGATTGTTGTCTTGAATGAGCACAAGTGCACAACATGAATGTCAAGACCACTGGCATCACATTCAACAATATACTTTTTGTTAAAATCTGGCATAGATGGTACTAGAAGGTTACTAAGACATTGCTTTAACTCTTCCATTGCTTCTATGGTCGTATCAGTTTATTTGAATAGATGGTAATAGAAGGTTACTGAGACATTGCTTCAACTGTTCCATCGCTTCTATGGCCGTATCAATTTATTTGAATGCATCCTGCTTGAGTAGGTTAGTAAGGGGTTTGGCAATTAATTCGTATTTTTTTTATAAAATTTATGTAGCATCATGTAAGATCCAATAAACTACTTAATGCCATCAATGTTGTGGGCAATGACCACTGCTTAGTGGCAATTAAATTTTTGAATGATTTGAATACATCTTAGATCTGTAATGATAATTGATTCAGAACAAAAGATGTTGTATTTGTATTGAAAGAGATTTCAGAACTTTATTATTGTTTCAGATAATGATATTCATAGCCTTGCTACGCTATTTATACAAATGTATGTACAGATGGGCCAAGGCCCATATTAAATGAAATAAAACAGTTCGGTCTAGAATATTAAGCAGAAGTCTTTGTATCATTAGGCAGTCGCACTTTACACTTCATTTTTACTGCCTCTCTCAATTTTAGCGTTAGGGTTTTCGTAAACCTAAATTGCAGTGAAAAATGAAAATCATGTCAGAAAGATGAAATTTCTCTTTCTTTTTCTTCTATTATACATATGAGAGAGCAGATCTGAGCTATGTCGACTTTATCACTTCACTTAGAAGTTGTAAAGTTGACAGTGAAGGATTACCGCTCTCAGGAAAAAGTCACAAGAGGATCTGTTATGCTTCTAGCTAGTTGGTCACTGCTTGATGAGTTGAATTGGTGCAGCCGAGGATTTAAGGTCAAAACGACTTTGAATCTTCAGATCTTTACGAAGCCTGGTAAAATTAAGTGTTGATAGTGCTCTAGTGAGGATGTTTGCACGTTGATTGTATGAAGGTATATAATTTACTTGTAGCTTTCTTTCTCTAACTTGTTCACGAACAAAATAGATGTCGATCTCAATATGCTTTGTTCTTGCATGCTGAATAGGGTTAGCTGACATGTAAATTGAACTTTGATTATCACACCATATGGTTGCCTTTTCATTTTTGTTTAAGTTTATCTCCTTAAGTATTGACCGCAACCAAATAATCTCTGTTGTTGCACTTGCTATGCTCTTATACTCTACTTCTGCACTAGACTTTAATATAGTTGTCTGTTTTTTGGAGCTATATGAAATAAGGATTTCTCTAATGTATTTTCAATACCCAGTGACCAATTTTTTGTCATCTGCATCTAATCCAAATATGAATCCGAGTATCCAGTAATGTCTAAGCTTTAACTTCCCTTTAGTGTAAGGCCAACATTGGTTGTTCCCATTAAGTACCTTAGAATTCTTTTAACAGCTCGCCAATGCTCATCCTTTGGTTCCTGTAAGAATTGGGAAACTTTATTAACACTAAATGCAATGTTTGATCTGGTTATAGTGGCATAATGTAATGCCCCCATAACACTTGTAACATACTGACTTTCCCGTACCCTTTGAGTCGACAATCACAACTCACGTTCAGCCCAAATTTGCATATAAAAGCAGATATTTATTAGAAAAAATTAAGAGGGTGATATAAGATAAGAAAGAAATATTAAAATATAAGAATAAGAAGAACTAACACATAGTCTCACATCGCAACGGAACAAAATATAATATAAAAATAAATCTTTACTGAGAGCTTTAAAAATACTAACAATCATCGGAGTACATCACACATTTGGACAAATATAATAATCTATCCTCATATACAACACATAGCGGATTACACCAAATATATATCATACATCTGAATTCTTCCTGCTCGTCTCTTCATATTATTTGATACCCTGAACCTGTACAACCCGGTCTAACCCGAGCGTTACAAATGCCAGATCAGTCTGGTAAACCAGAGTGAGAAAAACACACTAAGCTTAAAGGTATCCACAACTTGATTTTAAAGTCAAAATCTTTTCGAAAGAAAACGATAATCGTAAGACCAAATCCACACATAAATACCAATGGTTTTTCCCTTACGATAACCCAAAACATTTTTGAAATCAATATCTTTTCTGATATTATAATAGTATCTAAATATAAATAAATATTAATCTAGCAGAACGCTTGCATCTCATGCTCTACATACCCAGTATACAATCAAAACCATGGGCTCTTATTGGAGAATGGACTTCCTGGAAAGGTATGGGACCACCTCCCCGACAATGTACCTCCGGAGATGAATAATTGGGGTTCAATAAGGACATCTTGCAACCCAGGCTAAACATGACCGACCCCTCAATTCTCTTGAGAGTACCGAATATATCATTACCACGGTTGGGGGCCACCCAACCGAATTGATAGCATATATACAAAAGTGAAAAGGGACAACCGAAGACATTTTATTTCTCCAGATCAGGTAATGATATACCCTTTTAATGGGTGCGACCCACATAGCCATTCGACCTACCCGATTTTGTGTCATTTCCCGTTTGATGAGGCTTAGGTCATAATTACCTTTAGAATATCATATCATCATTCACTTTGAATGTCACATCGTCAGAACCGTCAGATATCACTAACTGATGTCCACAAAAATACTCTAGTTGTTAAGCTAAGAGGACTTCCATTCTCCGCTACCAACTATGGTACGTTTGAAGAAATAATTGTAAGTATTTCCTTTTGAAATACTTTGTCAGACATCCGTCCATACAAGTCATCAAGGAATAGGATGAACCGCCCTCCTACCACATCCTAGATATCACCCTATAGATCAATAGAGAGAAGTCCTTGCAATCCATAGATTCAATCACGATAGAATCACTATCGAAATATCTCTAGCCGCTAAATCAGAGAAATTCAACAAGTAGTTCTTCTGCTCAAGAAGATCAACGGTCTTCAGTTGCTCCATCTTCAATAATCATCTTCTATGTATTCGCTGGTTCGGAATGATTTTCAAATATAGATTCGATCCTGGTCTTTCCGTACCAACAATCGCATTAGCCAGACTTGATAGGCAGTTATTTAACTATCAAATAAACAATCATGAGAATAAAACGAGTTTACTTGTTCAGCACCAGCATTACATGCCCTCTTTAATTAAAAATGATTAATGATATTTAATTTTAAACTCTTAAATATTTCAACATTCCGAATATCGCTTTTTATTTCTTATTTAACATAAGGTTATTTTATTTCATACTTAGGAAAATATTCTATAATCATATTCAATTTTCTATTCTACTATCATTTCAAAACATTTACTATCTCATTACTCATTATCTATATTGGGAAAATCAACTCAACTTATCATTTGTAAAATAATGTTACGAAAACTCTTTTGGTTTCATTACTTGAATACATTAACCCACCCTTATTCCTTTAGAATAAATCCATTCCCAAAACTTAACTTTTCAATTTTTTTACCTCGAAAATACCATTTTAATTTCACACAATCTCCTTTTATTTCCTTTACTTTGGAAATATCATTATATATATATATATGTATATATTCTCAAATCTTTCCATTTTCGTTACTTGGGAAATCTCATTATATATTCTTGACTCTTTTATTGCGTTATAATTTCTTAACCTCTTTTCCATTACAAACTAATATCATCCTCAGATGATCTTGAAGTCGTTCAAGTTGGGGTATTTATTTACCTATCAGACCTTGATCAACAACGTTCTTATCTTTAGATAGACATGAGTTGTAATTCAAAAACCGGTATTTATTCTAATACCAAACACATCTCATTTAACTAATTTATTTATAATATGTTTTATAAAACTTCTTACTTTTGAAAATCTCCTTCTCAGGTATAACTATTATTTCTTAATTCATTGATTAAGAAAATACTTACTAAAACACCACCTTTTAATTTTCTTTAAACAATTTGTTTTATAACTTGGATTTTTTTTGTTCCACAATCCTATTACTCACTTCTTTACCAAATTCATTTTTAACCATCCCTTTTCTAATCCATTTAACCATTCCCGCTTGAATATCTTATTTCATTTTCCCTAACCATTCCCTAATTTAACGTTAATTTAATTTAAAATTTAGGCTTTAACACCTCATCTCGTTTTTATAATTTTCGATTATAAATTCTGATTTAATATAAACCCTTTTATTCTCAATTTTCTTTTACCTACTTCAAACATTAAGTAAACATAAATTTAAGCTATCTTATTCGCTTGAAATTCCTTTTATAACTTCATTATAAAAACTTGGGTTTTAGTATCAAACCAATTCATAAACTCCTTTCACAATTCAATTAGATTTCATTTCAACTTCGATTACTTTTTAAATAAATTTCAAATAAAAAGTAATCTCCTAAATTATTATTAATTAAAATAATAATTTAGTTCATCATTAACTACTGTGGTAGTAGTTAATTTCTTTAGTAACTAAAATAAATAGTAAATTCCATTTTTAAAATCTTATTAAAATTAAAACAAATATTAATTAGACCATTTCATTAGATTAATTCAAAACAAATAATTTAATAATTATTTTTAGTTACAAATAGTTGATTTAGTTAACCCTTAACATAGTTATCTCGTTAACCAAATTTAATTGGCCCTTCGTCCTTTAAATTAATTAATAATATAATTAATTTAAATAATTTCATTAATTGTTTCTTAAATTCAATTATACAACTCTTAATCGTTAGGTTAATTCCTGCTCATTTGCTTATAAATCTTCCTAAACATAAGAATTTGCTTTATAGTATCATATAATATTCGCTTATAATTTCAATTAATAAATATTTATTTCCTTTCATTAACTTTCATTCAAAATAATATATTAAAAATCTATTTTCAGTTATAAAATAAATTTTATCATTTCCATTGATTCACTTGACGACAAATCTATGTTTAAAAAACAATTAATTTATAGGCCATATACTCCAATTAATCAACCAATATTACCCATTGGTTTAAATAAAACAAATGTTGAATTTCAGGTCAACGGTCAACAACCAAATCAATAATTCAATCAGAATAATTCATATAATGATAATACAAGAAAAATTAAAATATAATTGAAACGACCCGTAACTTCCCCGTAAAGGAAAGCGTCGGATAGTTCGAGAACAAACCACAACAGAACGCATATAAAAGAACATTTCATTGTATATTACAACAATGCATCAGATTACAAGAATATATAGAGTATAAATGAATATTACACAGAAATATCAGAGATTTAAATTACATTAAATACATCGCAGCGGAAAATAATAAAATACACAACTAGAAGAGATATACGGATACAAAGCTTTCCGGATATCATTCCAGCTGTAAACCAGGATCCTGTCAATATAAATCTGCAAAACCAAAACTACTAGCTGCCCGTGTCAAAATAAGGGCACCCAGAGTTTAGGTTAAAACAATAAACTCCAGGTCAGTCATGTGACTGGTGTGAGAACTAAAACAGTTAATCTTTATTTTTAAAGTTAGGTAAATCAAGGGACCACGCCGTATAACACGGAACGGGTTTCCTCCCAAGAATACCAGTGCATAAAACAAACAGCGCAATGCTAAATAAAGAAAAATGAAGCTGTTATAAGACCCAGGTCCCATCACACAATGCAACGCAGTCGAGGATAGGGTTTTCCCTTATAACAGCCAAAGAATGCTTCATACGTTTAAAACAAATCATTTGATACTATTGTAAGTGCATAGTGTATAAAACAACTTCAAATCATAAGTATCAATCATAGGCGGCATGAGCGCCCCATCCCACTATGTCACCATACTAGGTTCTACAATTAAAACCGCAAATGTCACGTATTTGGAAATTGGATTTCCGTCTATGAACCGAGGCAAAAGATAGTCCTCAACCGATTCGTGACTCTCTAGCCCGAGCCACAGGCAAGCGCGCAGGCAAGCCTTTAGAACTTCAGGGCCGGTCCACCGATGTGGATTATTATGCCTGAACACTACGTCTCCCCACCCTATGGGGTGTAAGTCTGGTCCGTCAGCCGACCAGAATGCATCGGCCGAAACCGATATAACCGAGGCGCCTCGCAACAGCAACAACCACATAAGTCAAACTCGTCAGGGCGTGTAAAACCACTGACGCCACTTCTAGCTAGAAAGAAACGCATGCCCTCCCTGACGTCCCCTCCCGTTTTTGGTTCACAACCGGGGTGCGAGGCTCGCGAATTCACGTTACACAAAGCTGTGCCACACAGGCTGTGCTTTGATCATCACCACAAGACTTTGCTTTTCAACAGAAGCCTCGATCAATTACCACTTAGGCATGCCACACAGGCAATTCACCCCATGCGTTTGATATCCATCAATATATAACCCCTGAGCTCGTACGTCTCAGAGAAGGGCGTTAAGCAAGAGAATAAATTCTATGCCGCCAAACAGATATATATTTAATAGAGATCAATCACACAGACTAAAATCCAATGTCAGACACACAGTCCATTTACAAGTCCGTTCTGGGTCTGAACGAAACCGGAGGCACCTAGTACCTCGCATATCCATCGATCTCCAAGTACGTCTGGACGATCACAAACTGTTTCCATCTTCTTGGGTGTACAGCCCAATCAAGATCATCAGTAATCACCCAAACGACGTGAAGACTTCCGGTCTTCGACCATCGTCTTCATCTTCGACACCACGTCGAATTAGTTATTCAGAATGGGATAAACCCGGTCTTTCTGAATAACTCGCGTATATATTATAAAAGTGTTACACAAACACAACATACGCCTCATTCCAATTCAGAATATTCTTTTATTCAAATATTCCTATACTTTGGGAAAAGTCCCCATTAATTTTATCCAAGATAAATTCTTTAAATTTATTCTTTAATCTCCTTTGAATATCAATTCAAACTAGTCGGGATTAGCGAACCACACCGAAGTAATCATTTATTTTATTTCCCAATCCCAACCTATTCATCCCATGAAGTAAAACTGGTAGTACTTCATATCTAACACCACAGTGTTATCGGTAATTCAATTACCATTTCACGTTCAAATCTAATTAAAGATTCAACTATCGCTTGGAGTAAAACTGGTGATACTCCATTCTCGATCTTTTCAATCTAATTAAAGATTCATTAAAACTTCACTTAGTTTTAATCTTTAACTGGGTTAAAGAATCAGTGTCATTTAAAAACACGGTTCACGATAAACCCAAAATCACCTTCCATTAATTATTGGGTTAAAGAACAAGTGTTATTTAAAACACTGTTCACGATAAACCCAAAAATCAATACCAATTCAATTCCAATTAAATATCGTTTAATTGGTACACTTCGTTAAATCTAAACAAAAAGATTTAATCTTTTCTCAACTGGGTTCAAGAACAGTGTTAGTGAAAACACCATTCACGACAAACCCAAATCACATTCGATATTCAATACAAGGCTCTGAATAGAAAATATATCGGCTTATATTCAATATCGAATTCTACGATTAACAAATGTCGTATTGGAAATAACGATATAAATATATATCTTTCAAATTTCCATAACAACATCCGTATAATCACGAATTCCAACATCGAAATATTCCGAAGACAATTTCGATTCAATTCCACTCCAATGCAATCATTGGATATTCTGGTTATTTTCAAAACCCTTTTTAAATTCAATTTATTTATTTAAAAATAAATAGAATTATAATTCTAGTTCAAAACTAGTTCATTTCGATAAAAATCCATTTTTATCTTTTCAAACATGAAGTTTTTCATCCCAAATCTTCACAAATCATTTCTTATGATTTTACACAAATTATTACTATTTTTAATAATTTTATCAAGGCCCATACAGTCGATTTCCATCAACGGCCATCGAACTGCACTTACAGCGACCTTTTTCAAATTTGATTTGGACATAATTCCAAATCCAACCGTTAGATTTCAAATTTCTAACATTCGCTAGAAAGCTCTTTTCGATACGAACCCAACGGTTCCGGTTTTAGGAGAATCCGACGGTCGGATCTCCCGTAACGTCCATTTGAAATCAATGGTCGAAATTTGCGAACTGCCGCGGCGCGGCGCGTTCTATTCAGGCCATTATATTATATATATAATATATATAATATATACTTCGTCGATTTCTATTTAAAACGAATTATATAAATAGTTTTAAAATTCGTTTCAAAATCTATTTCAACTTCCATCTCAATTCAAAGCAAAATTGAATTCTTCTCTATAAATTCGTTTTAAAATTCATTTCTATTCAATTCAAATTTCAATTCAATTTGAATTCATTTCAATTTGCTTTTAATTCATTTTGAATTCGTTTTCAATTCAATTCATTTCGAAATCACTTTCAATTCACTTTGAATTCATTTTCAATTCAATTCATTTCGAAATCACTTTCAATTCAATTCACTTTGAATTCGTTTTCAATTCAATTCACTTTGAATTCGTTTTCAATTCAATTCATTTCGAAATCACTTTCAATTCAATTCACTTTGAATTCGTTTTCAATTCAATTCATTTCGAAATCACTTTCAATTCAATTCACTTTGAATTCGTTTTCAATTCAATTCACTTTGAATTCGTTTTCAATTCAATTCATTTCGAAATCACTTTCAATTCAATTCACTTTGAATTCGTTTTCAATTCAATTCATTTTGAAATATTTGATTTCAAAATTACTTTTTAATATTCATTTTAAAATGAATAAAATCGATATAAATATCGTTCACGTCAAAATGGCGTCACTCTAATCAACACGGCTTCATATATTGACATTTTCAAATATTCCATTTCGAATATTTCTATTTTAAATATTTCTATTTTAAAACTGGAATGAGGCCCAATCAATTACCATATAAAGTTAATTATATGGATTTTCATACAACACATGTATAATAGCCTTGAAAAGTAATCAACCATCAACCAAAGTGCACTACACTGTATAAGCATCAAATATAGATATCTAACGCTTATAACAGCCTGTCAATCAATCGATCGACATATTTAATCAATCAGGATGAGTGAACTTCAAATTTCATCCCAACACCCGTGTGGGGTTTCAAACAATCAAACACGGATTTTATTCGTGCAGTTGGGCGATGTGTAAAATTTATCGTCCCAATCCATATCAGTCAAATCAGTGTACATAAACAAACCGTCTGGTTTGTAAATGAATATTTTATTTTATTCACATTCACGTTAAAAACTATATTTTTAACGATAAAATATTTATTCCAACACATGAATTTTCTTTTCAGTTCATTTATTCAATAAAAATGATATTTTTATTTTTCTAACATATTTTAGAAAATTTCGGCGGCATAACGGCACGATACTAGAAACGGGACAAGGCCTAGCCTTATCCCCGGTCTAATGAAGGCCCACGCCATTCACAAATCAATTTCAATCAATTTCCAATTCAACCAAACGAATAAATCAATCACCCAACATTCAACTAAACAAACAAGTCCATGGTCTGTGGACGGGTGTCGGGTGCTACTAAGCACCGTCTGCATCCTAGTATATATGTAACTAGAAAAATTAAATTGAAAGGTGAGAAGTTCTCACTTATAGCTATCCTAGCTCCACGGCTCTTCTTTTGCAGAAGTCTTCGTCGTTTCGCCTTTTTGTCACCTTCGTTGCTGCTTTCACTACATACGTAAAAATCACATTTTTACTTCGCTATTCAATATATAAAAATCGAATTTTTACTTCGATGTTCAATATATAAAAATTCTATTTTTTCTATCGAAGTTCAATATATAAAAATTCTATTTTTCTATCGAAGTTCAATATATAAAAATTCTATTTTTCTATCGAAGTTCAATATATAAAAATTCTATTTTTCTATCGAAGTTCAATATATAAAAATTCTATTTTTCTATCGAAGTTCAATATTTAAAAATTCTATTTTTCTATCGAAGTTCAATATATAAAAATTCTATTTTTCTATCGAAGTTCAATATATAAAAATTCTATTTTTCTATCGAAGTTCAATATATAAAAATTCTATTTTTCCTATGAAGTTCAATATATAAAAATCATATTTTTATTTTTACTTTAAAACAAAATCAGTTTTAACTTCTTAAAGTTTAAATCTTTTAAAACCTTTTTAGAAATCAGTTTTAAAATCATTTATAGAATCAGTTCTCTTTTTCCCAAATTCAGTTTTCTTTTTCAAAATAGTTTTAAAGTCTTTTCACTTTTAAAATCTAAATCTTTTCCTAATTATAGTTTTTAAAACCTATAAAAAAACAGTTTTTACTTTATATAATTTTCAGTTTTTAAAACCTATAAAAAAACAGTTTTTACTTTATATAATTTTCAGTTTTTAAAACCTATAAAAAAACAGTTTTTACTTTATATAATTTTCAGTTTTTAAAACAATAAAAATTAAAATAAAGAAATATAAAAATAAATCAACTTACAACGGTTGGTTTGGGGTTCTCCAGCCTAGGGTTTCGCGCGAGGGTTCGAGTGTGAGGGCGAGGGCAGCGGAGAGGGGGCCGAGCTCGTGGATGGTCGGAGGGTGGTGCGGTGGTCAGGGCGTGGGCCTGGGTGGATGGTGGTGGCGGTTTGGTGAGGGTTTGGGGGCGTGGTGGGGCTGAACCGTCGATAGAGGGCTGGAGGGGAACGTGGTGGCCAGGGGAGGGCGTAGGAGGGTCGGCCGACGTGGGGGTGGACGGTGGCGAGGTCCGATGGTGGGTTGGAGGAGCTAGGCGGCGGCTGGATGTCTGGTTTGGGGAAAATCAAATTTTGAACGGGAAATAGGGTTTAGAGGAAAAGAGAGATATTTATTTTATATTTTATATTATATTATATTATTTTATTTCGATAAAGGTTGACTTTAAATTCGGACTCGAAATGAAACCCGACAACTGTCGTCCCTAGCGTTTTACCACTATTCCGAACACAATGGGATATGTTACGAAGGCCAATTCGATCGTTTGTATCAGTTTCCGTTGAATTTACATTTAAATCACTATATTGAATTTTAAACGTAGATTTCAATTTACCGGGGTCACATACTAACTAGAAAAATTCCAGAAAAATATTTTCTAGCTTCGTATTGACGATTCGGTCCTAACAAAACTAGTTTCGTCGAATTCTGAGACCGTTGGAAAAATGGCCAATTTCCAGTCGATTAAAATCAACTGAAACTGGTCAAACGCGTTTTCCTTTGCCACGCTCACATATTGATTCGAAAAATTATGAAATCTGGAATCTAGCAATAACTTAACATCACGGACCCAACAAAACTGGTTTCGTCGAAATCCGAGGTCGTTTGCAAAATGTCCATTTTTAAGGGCCTTATATATATATAAAAATATATATAAATTCCACAGCGACTATTTCTAATTTTAAACTGGACATATCTTATCATTTCTAAGATGAAATCTCGATTCTTCGGATTCGTTGGAAAGATATCCACAATTAGATTCCATTATTTTTGGTTTCACTAAAATCCGGATTGTTTTGCACCCGATACATTCAATTGAAGTTTGAAATCGAATTATCGAACTACCGCGCCATTTTCAATTCTATTTATAATTATATATAAATATTTATATTCTAACAACGACGCGTATAATATATACGTTCGAATTATATTCAAAATAAATTTCTCGTCGATATTATTTAAAATAATTCATTTTAAATAATCAAAATTCGCTAAAATGGCCAAAATAAAAATTTCAAACTGGCTCGCATTTTACGGGTTGTTACAATCTCCCCCACTTAAAACTTTTCGTCCCCGAAAAGGAACAAAGTCGAAAGTGGTTTGATTAATCAGCCCTACGCTCGATCTGGCTTCCATTCTCCAACTCTTTAGTTTCTGAGAATTTTCAAAACTTCAAAAATTTGGCTAACACCCTAAATTTTCGAAAAATTTCGCCATAACCTCCCCTGCAATGGGAGCATCGGGGAATTTCAAATAGCTTCCCCGGTCCTTCAGATCTCAAAAAGAAAAAGAAAAAGCCAAGCGGCTAGCCAATAGGCTCACAAAATCATCATCACCCAAACAAAACAGGAAATTATGTAGTAAACATGTACCTATTTGTCGGGCAAACAAATTTTATTCTCTGCTCTAGCCTCCTTGCTATGACCTGTTCAATGATATATATGTATTTGCAAGCAAACGCAACCAATTTTCAATATAACTCAATATTTGATGCTATTAGGCATAATGGTTCAAAATTATCAAACAAATGAACAAACAACACAAACATCAATCAATTAGTGAATTTAACGTTTCAAATTCATAATTTTGATATATATACTGAAAATCTTGTTTTTGATGCCAATTCACAACAAAGTGTTCTAGCTATATAAGATTTGGTTCTCACACCAGCCTAATGGAAATATATAGATATCACACTTTCGTTACTCGAAAATAAATGCTGGTGATGGTATACTTCATCATCAGGACCATGTCCGGGCGACTAGAGTGCGACTCTATATCTATCCAATATATTAAAACTTCGAATACACGCGGATCAGACGTATACGCAAAATCTATATATACTGGATTGTCCACATCAATTTAAATAGATAATCAAATACGAATAATTGATTTAAATTTTCAAAACAAAAATTTGTTTTCATTTTCAAAAATATACTCTTCACACTCGTTCTAGGATACTACTGATCCCATCTCTAACGAGTCATTCTCGTTGGATATTACTAATCCAATTTCTGATGAATTCTTTCGTACGGTTCTAATGTGCCTTGTTCTCTGCTTTGTAAACCAAAGCTCTGATACCAAATGAAACGACCCGTAACTTCCCCGTAAAGGAAAGCGTCGGATAGTTCGAGAACAAACCACAACAGAACGCATATAAAAGAACATTTCATTGTATATTACAACAATGCATCAGATTACAAGAATATACAGAGTATAAATGAATATTACACAGAAATATCAGAGATTTAAATTACATTAAATACATCGCAGCGGAAAATAATAAAATACACAACTAGAAGAGATATACGGATACAAAGCTTTCCGGATATCATTCCAGCTGTAAACCAGGATCCTGTGAATATAAATCTGCAAAACCAAAACTACTAGCTGCCCGTGTCAAAATAAGGGCACCCAGAGTTTAGGTTAAAACAATAAACTCCAGGTCAGTCATGTGACTGGTGTGAGAACTAAAACAGTTAATCTTTATTTTTAAAGTTAGGTAAATCAAGGGACCACGCCGTATAACATGGAACGGGTTTCCTCCCAAGAATACCAGTGCATAAAACAAACAGCGCAATGCTAAATAAAGAAAAATGAAGCTGTTATAAGACCCAGGTCCCATCACACAATGCAACGCAGTCGAGGATAGGGTTTTCCCTTATAACAGCCAAAGAATGCTTCATACGTTTAAAACAAATCATTTGATACTATTGTAAGTGCATAGTGTATAAAACAACTTCAAATCATAAGTATCAATCATAGGCGGCATGAGCGCCCTATCCCACTATGTCACCATACTAGGTTCTACAATTAAAACCGCAAATGTCACGTATTTGGAAATTGGATTTCCGTCTATGAACCGAGGCAAAAGATAGTCCTCAACCGATTCGTGACTCTCTAGCCCGAGCCACAGGCAAGCGCGCAGGCAAGCCTTTAGATCCTCAGGGCCGGTCCACCGATGTGGATTATTATGCCTGAACACTATTTCTCCCCACCCTATGGGGTGTAAGTCTGGTCCGTCAGCCGACCAGAATGCATCGGCCGAAACCGATATAACCGAGGCGCCTCGCAACAGCAACAACCACATAAGTCAAACTCGTCAGGGCGTGTAAAACCACTGACGCCACTTCTAGCTAGAAAGAAACGCATGCCCTCCCTGACGTCCCCTCCCGTTTTTGGTTCACAACCGGGGTGCGAGGCTCGCGAATTCACGTTACACAAAGCTGTGCCACACAGGCTGTGCTTTGATCATCACCACAAGACTTTGCTTTTCAACAGAAGCCTCGATCAATTACCACTTAGGCATGCCACACAGGCAATTCACCCCATGCGTTTGATATCCATCAATATATAACCCCTGAGCTCGTACGTCTCAGAGAAGGGCGTTAAGCAAGAGAATAAATTCTATGCCGCCAAACAGATATATATTTAATAGAGATCAATCACACAGACTAAAATCCAATGTCAGACACACAGTCCATTTACAAGTCCGTTCTGGGTCTGAACGAAACCGGAGGCACCTAGTACCTCGCATATCCATCGATCTCCAAGTACGTCTGGACGATCACAAACTGTTTCCATCTTCTTGGGTGTACAGCCCAATCAAGATCATCAGTAATCACCCAAACGACGTGAAGACTTCCGGTCTTCGACCATCGTCTTCATCTTCGACACCACGTCGAATCAGTTATTCAGAATGGGATAAACCCGGTCTTTCTGAATAACTCGCGTATATATTATAAAAGTGTTACACAAACACAACATACGCCTCATTCCAATTCAGAATATTCTTTTATTCAAATATTCCTATACTTTGGGAAAAGTCCCCATTAATTTTATCCAAGATAAATTCTTTAAATTTATTCTTTAATCTCCTTTGAATATCAATTCAAACTAGTCGGGATTAGCGAACCACACCGAAGTAATCATTTATTTTATTTCCCAATCCCAACCTATTCATCCCATGAAGTAAAACTGGTAGTACTTCATATCTAACACCACAGTGTTATCGGTAATTCAATTACCATTTCACGTTCAAATCTAATTAAAGATTCAACTATCGCTTGGAGTAAAACTGGTGATACTCCATTCTCGATCTTTTCAATCTAATTAAAGATTCATTAAAACTTCACTTAGTTTTAATCTTTAACTGGGTTAAAGAATCAGTGTCATTTAAAAACACGGTTCACGATAAACCCAAAATCACCTTCCATTAATTATTGGGTTAAAGAACAAGTGTTATTTAAAACACTGTTCACGATAAACCCAAAAATCAATACCAATTCAATTCCAATTAAATATCGTTTAATTGGTACACTTCGTTAAATCTAAACAAAAAGATTTAATCTTTTCTCAACTGGGTTCAAGAACAGTGTTAGTGAAAACACCATTCACGACAAACCCAAATCACATTCGATATTCAATACAAGGCTCTGAATAGAAAATATATCGGCTTATATTCAATATCGAATTCTACGATTAACAAATGTCGTATTGGAAATAACGATATAAATATATATCTTTCAAATTTCCATAACAACATCCGTATAATCACGAATTCCAACATCGAAATATTCCGAAGACAATTTCGATTCAATTCCACTCCAATGCAATCATTGGATATTCTGGTTATTTTCAAAACCCTTTTTAAATTCAATTTATTTATTTAAAAATAAATAGAATTATAATTCTAGTTCAAAACTAGTTCATTTCGATAAAAATCCATTTTTATCTTTTCAAACATGAAGTTTTTCATCCCAAATCTTCACAAATCATTTCTTATGATTTTACACAAATTATTACTATTTTTAATAATTTTATCAAGGCCCATACAGTCGATTTCCATCAACGGCCATCGAACTGCACTTACAGCGACCTTTTTCAAATTTGATTTGGACATAATTCCAAATCCAACCGTTAGATTTCAAATTTCTAACATTCGCTAGAAAGCTCTTTTCGATACGAACCCAACGGTTCCGGTTTTAGGAGAATCCGACGGTCGGATCTCCCGTAACGTCCATTTGAAATCAATGGTCGAAATTTGCGAACTGCCGCGGCGCGGCGCGTTCTATTCAGGCCATTATATTATATATATAATATATATAATATATACTTCGTCGATTTCTATTTAAAACGAATTATATAAATAGTTTTAAAATTCGTTTCAAAATCTATTTCAACTTCCATCTCAATTCAAAGCAAAATTGAATTCTTCTCTATAAATTCGTTTTAAAATTCATTTCTATTCAATTCAAATTTCAATTCAATTTGAATTCATTTCAATTTGCTTTTAATTCATTTTGAATTCGTTTTCAATTCAATTCATTTCGAAATCACTTTCAATTCACTTTGAATTCATTTTCAATTCAATTCATTTCGAAATCACTTTCAATTCAATTCACTTTGAATTCGTTTTCAATTCAATTCACTTTGAATTCGTTTTCAATTCAATTCATTTCGAAATCACTTTCAATTCAATTCACTTTGAATTCGTTTTCAATTCAATTCATTTCGAAATCACTTTCAATTCAATTCACTTTGAATTCGTTTTCAATTCAATTCACTTTGAATTCGTTTTCAATTCAATTCATTTCGAAATCACTTTCAATTCAATTCACTTTGAATTCGTTTTCAATTCAATTCATTTTGAAATATTTGATTTCAAAATTACTTTTTAATATTCATTTTAAAATGAATAAAATCGATATAAATATCGTTCACGTCAAAATGGCGTCACTCTAATCAACACGGCTTCATATATTGACATTTTCAAATATTCCATTTCGAATATTTCTATTTTAAATATTTCTATTTTAAAACTGGAATGAGGCCCAATCAATTACCATATAAAGTTAATTATATGGATTTTCATACAACACATGTATAATAGCCTTGAAAAGTAATCAACCATCAACCAAAGTGCACTACACTGTATAAGCATCAAATATAGATATCTAACGCTTATAACAGCCTGTCAATCAATCGATCGACATATTTAATCAATCAGGATGAGTGAACTTCAAATTTCATCCCAACACCCGTGTGGGGTTTCAAACAATCAAACACGGATTTTATTCGTGCAGTTGGGCGATGTGTAAAATTTATCGTCCCAATCCATATCAGTCAAATCAGTGTACATAAACAAACCGTCTGGTTTGTAAATGAATATTTTATTTTATTCACATTCACGTTAAAAACTATATTTTTAACGATAAAATATTTATTCCAACACATGAATTTTCTTTTCAGTTCATTTATTCAATAAAAATGATATTTTTATTTTTCTAACATATTTTAGAAAATTTCGGCGGCATAACGGCACGATACTAGAAACGGGACAAGGCCTAGCCTTATCCCCGGTCTAATGAAGGCCCACGCCATTCACAAATCAATTTCAATCAATTTCCAATTCAACCAAACGAATAAATCAATCACCCAACATTCAACTAAACAAACAAGTCCATGGTCTGTGGACGGGTGTCGGGTGCTACTAAGCACCGTCTGCATCCTAGTATATATGTAACTAGAAAAATTAAATTGAAAGGTGAGAAGTTCTCACTTATAGCTATCCTAGCTCCACGGCTCTTCTTTTGCAGAAGTCTTCGTCGTTTCGCCTTTTTGTCACCTTCGTTGCTGCTTTCACTACATACGTAAAAATCACATTTTTACTTCGCTATTCAATATATAAAAATCGAATTTTTACTTCGATGTTCAATATATAAAAATTCTATTTTTTCTATCGAAGTTCAATATATAAAAATTCTATTTTTCTATCGAAGTTCAATATATAAAAATTCTATTTTTCTATCGAAGTTCAATATATAAAAATTCTATTTTTCTATCGAAGTTCAATATATAAAAATTCTATTTTTCTATCGAAGTTCAATATTTAAAAATTCTATTTTTCTATCGAAGTTCAATATATAAAAATTCTATTTTTCTATCGAAGTTCAATATATAAAAATTCTATTTTTCTATCGAAGTTCAATATATAAAAATTCTATTTTTCCTATGAAGTTCAATATATAAAAATCATATTTTTATTTTTACTTTAAAACAAAATCAGTTTTAACTTCTTAAAGTTTAAATCTTTTAAAACCTTTTTAGAAATCAGTTTTAAAATCATTTATAGAATCAGTTCTCTTTTTCCCAAATTCAGTTTTCTTTTTCAAAATAGTTTTAAAGTCTTTTCACTTTTAAAATCTAAATCTTTTCCTAATTATAGTTTTTAAAACCTATAAAAAAACAGTTTTTACTTTATATAATTTTCAGTTTTTAAAACCTATAAAAAAACAGTTTTTACTTTATATAATTTTCAGTTTTTAAAACCTATAAAAAAACAGTTTTTACTTTATATAATTTTCAGTTTTTAAAACAATAAAAATTAAAATAAAGAAATATAAAAATAAATCAACTTACAACGGTTGGTTTGGGGTTCTCCAGCCTAGGGTTTCGCGCGAGGGTTCGAGTGTGAGGGCGAGGGCAGCGGAGAGGGGGCCGAGCTCGTGGATGGTCGGAGGGTGGTGCGGTGGTCAGGGCGTGGGCCTGGGTGGATGGTGGTGGCGGTTTGGTGAGGGTTTGGGGGCGTGGTGGGGCTGAACCGTCGATAGAGGGCTGGAGGGGAACGTGGTGGCCAGGGGAGGGCGTAGGAGGGTCGGCCGACGTGGGGGTGGACGGTGGCGAGGTCCGATGGTGGGTTGGAGGAGCTAGGCGGCGGCTGGATGTCTGGTTTGGGGAAAATCAAATTTTGAACGGGAAATAGGGTTTAGAGGAAAAGAGAGATATTTATTTTATATTTTATATTATATTATATTATTTTATTTCGATAAAGGTTGACTTTAAATTCGGACTCGAAATGAAACCCGACAACTGTCGTCCCTAGCGTTTTACCACTATTCCGAACACAATGGGATATGTTACGAAGGCCAATTCGATCGTTTGTATCAGTTTCCGTTGAATTTACATTTAAATCACTATATTGAATTTTAAACGTAGATTTCAATTTACCGGGGTCACATACTAACTAGAAAAATTCCAGAAAAATATTTTCTAGCTTCGTATTGACGATTCGGTCCTAACAAAACTAGTTTCGTCGAATTCTGAGACCGTTGGAAAAATGGCCAATTTCCAGTCGATTAAAATCAACTGAAACTGGTCAAACGCGTTTTCCTTTGCCACGCTCACATATTGATTCGAAAAATTATGAAATCTGGAATCTAGCAATAACTTAACATCACGGACCCAACAAAACTGGTTTCGTCGAAATCCGAGGTCGTTTGCAAAATGTCCATTTTTAAGGGCCTTATATATATATAAAAATATATATAAATTCCACAGCGACTATTTCTAATTTTAAACTGGACATATCTTATCATTTCTAAGATGAAATCTCGATTCTTCGGATTCGTTGGAAAGATATCCACAATTAGATTCCATTATTTTTGGTTTCACTAAAATCCGGATTGTTTTGCACCCGATACATTCAATTGAAGTTTGAAATCGAATTATCGAACTACCGCGCCATTTTCAATTCTATTTATAATTATATATAAATATTTATATTCTAACAACGACGCGTATAATATATACGTTCGAATTATATTCAAAATAAATTTCTCGTCGATATTATTTAAAATAATTCATTTTAAATAATCAAAATTCGCTAAAATGGCCAAAATAAAAATTTCAAACTGGCTCGCATTTTACGGGTTGTTACAATCTCCCCCACTTAAAACTTTTCGTCCCCGAAAAGGAACAAAGTCGAAAGTGGTTTGATTAATCAGCCCTACGCTCGATCTGGCTTCCATTCTCCAACTCTTTAGTTTCTGAGAATTTTCAAAACTTCAAAAATTTGGCTAACACCCTAAATTTTCGAAAAATTTCGCCATAACCTCCCCTGCAATGGGAGCATCGGGGAATTTCAAATAGCTTCCCCGGTCCTTCAGATCTCAAAAAGAAAAAGAAAAAGCCAAGCGGCTAGCCAATAGGCTCACAAAATCATCATCACCCAAACAAAACAGGAAATTATGTAGTAAACATGTACCTATTTGTCGGGCAAACAAATTTTATTCTCTGCTCTAGCCTCCTTGCTATGACCTGTTCAATGATATATATGTATTTGCAAGCAAACGCAACCAATTTTCAATATAACTCAATATTTGATGCTATTAGGCATAATGGTTCAAAATTATCAAACAAATGAACAAACAACACAAACATCAATCAATTAGTGAATTTAACGTTTCAAATTCATAATTTTGATATATATACTGAAAATCTTGTTTTTGATGCCAATTCACAACAAAGTGTTCTAGCTATATAAGATTTGGTTCTCACACCAGCCTAATGGAAATATATAGATATCACACTTTCGTTACTCGAAAATAAATGCTGGTGATGGTATACTTCATCATCAGGACCATGTCCGGGCGACTAGAGTGCGACTCTATATCTATCCAATATATTAAAACTTCGAATACACGCGGATCAGACGTATACGCAAAATCTATATATACTGGATTGTCCACATCAATTTAAATAGATAATCAAATACGAATAATTGATTTAAATTTTCAAAACAAAAATTTGTTTTCATTTTCAAAAATATACTCTTCACACTCGTTCTAGGATACTACTGATCCCATCTCTAACGAGTCATTCTCGTTGGATATTACTAATCCAATTTCTGATGAATTCTTTCGTACGGTTCTAATGTGCCTTGTTCTCTGCTTTGTAAACCAAAGCTCTGATACCAAATGAAACGACCCGTAACTTCCCCGTAAAGGAAAGCGTCGGATAGTTCGAGAACAAACCACAACAGAACGCATATAAAAGAACATTTCATTGTATATTACAACAATGCATCAGATTACAAGAATATACAGAGTATAAATGAATATTACACAGAAATATCAGAGATTTAAATTACATTAAATACATCGCAGCGGAAAATAATAAAATACACAACTAGAAGAGATATACGGATACAAAGCTTTCCGGATATCATTCCAGCTGTAAACCAGGATCCTGTGAATATAAATCTGCAAAACCAAAACTACTAGCTGCCCGTGTCAAAATAAGGGCACCCAGAGTTTAGGTTAAAACAATAAACTCCAGGTCAGTCATGTGACTGGTGTGAGAACTAAAACAGTTAATCTTTATTTTTAAAGTTAGGTAAATCAAGGGACCACGCCGTATAACATGGAACGGGTTTCCTCCCAAGAATACCAGTGCATAAAACAAACAGCGCAATGCTAAATAAAGAAAAATGAAGCTGTTATAAGACCCAGGTCCCATCACACAATGCAACGCAGTCGAGGATAGGGTTTTCCCTTATAACAGCCAAAGAATGCTTCATACGTTTAAAACAAATCATTTGATACTATTGTAAGTGCATAGTGTATAAAACAACTTCAAATCATAAGTATCAATCATAGGCGGCATGAGCGCCCTATCCCACTATGTCACCATACTAGGTTCTACAATTAAAACCGCAAATGTCACGTATTTGGAAATTGGATTTCCGTCTATGAACCGAGGCAAAAGATAGTCCTCAACCGATTCGTGACTCTCTAGCCCGAGCCACAGGCAAGCGCGCAGGCAAGCCTTTAGATCCTCAGGGCCGGTCCACCGATGTGGATTATTATGCCTGAACACTATTTCTCCCCACCCTATGGGGTGTAAGTCTGGTCCGTCAGCCGACCAGAATGCATCGGCCGAAACCGATATAACCGAGGCGCCTCGCAACAGCAACAACCACATAAGTCAAACTCGTCAGGGCGTGTAAAACCACTGACGCCACTTCTAGCTAGAAAGAAACGCATGCCCTCCCTGACGTCCCCTCCCGTTTTTGGTTCACAACCGGGGTGCGAGGCTCGCGAATTCACGTTACACAAAGCTGTGCCACATAGGCTGTGCTTTGATCATCACCACAAGACTTTGCTTTTCAACAGAAGCCTCGATCAATTGCCACTTAGGCATGCCACACAGGCAATTCACTCCATGCGTTTGATATCCATCAATATATAACCCCTGAGCTCGTACGTCTCAGAGAAGGGCGTTAAGCAAGAGAATAAATTCTATGCCGCCAAACAGATATATATTTAATAGAGATCAATCACACAGACTAAAATCCAATGTCAGACACACAGTCCATTTACAAGTCCGTTCTGGGTCTGAACGAAACCGGAGGCACCTAGTACCTCGCATGTCCATCGATCTCCAAGTACGTCTGGACGATCACAAACTGTTTCCATCTTCTTGGGTGTACAGCCCAATCAAGATCATCAGTAATCACCCAAACAACGTGAAGACTTCCGGTCTTTGACCATCGTCTTCATCTTCGACACCACGTCGAATCAGTTATTCAGAATGGGATAAACCCGGTCTTTCTGAATAACTCGCGTATATATTATAAAAGTGTTACACAAACACAACATACGCCTCATTCCAATTCAGAATATTCTTTTATTCAAATATTCCTATACTTTGGGAAAAGTCCCCATTAATTTTATCCAAGATAAATTCTTTAAATTTATTCTTTAATCTCCTTTGAATATCAATTCAAACTAGTCGGGATTAACGAACCACACCGAAGTAATCATTTATTTTATTTCCCAATCCCAACCTATTCATCCCATGAAGTAAAACTGGTAGTACTTCATATCTAACACCACAGTGTTATCGGTAATTCAATTACCATTTCACGTTCAAATCTAATTAAAGATTCAACTATCGCTTGGAGTAAAACTGGTGATACTCCATTCTCGATCTTTTCAATCTAATTAAAGATTCATTAAAACTCCACTTAGTTTTAATCTTTAACTGGGTTAAAGAATCAGTGTCATTTAAAAACACGGTTCACGATAAACCCAAAATCACCTTCCATTAATTATTGGGTTAAAGAACAAGTGTTATTTAAAACACTGTTCACGATAAACCCAAAAATCAATACCAATTCAATTCCAATTAAATATCGTTTAATTGGTACACTTCGTTAAATCTAAACAAAAAGATTTAATCTTTTCTCAACTGGGTTCAAGAACAGTGTTAGTGAAAACACCATTCACGACAAACCCAAATCACATTCGATATTCAATACAAGGCTCTGAATAGAAAATATATCGGCTTATATTCAATATCGAATTCTACGATTAACAAATGTCGTATTGGAAATAACGATATAAATATATATCTTTCAAATTTCCATAACAACATCCGTATAATCACGAATTCCAACATCGAAATATTCCGAAGACAATTTCGATTCAATTCCACTCCAATGCAATCATTGGATATTCTGGTTATTTTCAAAACCCTTTTTAAATTCAATTTATTTATTTAAAAATAAATAGAATTATAATTCTAGTTCAAAACTAGTTCATTTCGATAAAAATCCATTTTTATCTTTTCAAACATGAAGTTTTTCATCCCAAATCTTCACAAATCATTTCTTATGATTTTACACAAATTATTACTATTTTTAATAATTTTATCAAGGCCCATACAGTCGATTTCCATCAACGGCCATCGAACTGCACTTACAGCGACCTTTTTCAAATTTGATTTGGACATAATTCCAAATCCAACCGTTAGATTTCAAATTTCTAACATTCGCTAGAAAGCTCTTTTCGATACGAACCCAACGGTTCCGGTTTTAGGAGAATCCGACGGTCGGATCTCCCGTAACGTCCATTTGAAATCAATGGTCGAAATTCGCGAACTGCCGCGGCGCGGCGCGTTCTATTCAGGCCATTATATTATATATATAATATATATAATATATACTTCGTCGATTTCTATTTAAAACGAATTATATAAATAGTTTTAAAATTCGTTTCAAAATCTATTTCAACTTCCATCTCAATTCAAAGCAAAATTGAATTCTTCTCTATAAATTCGTTTTAAAATTCATTTCTATTCAATTCAAATTTCAATTCAATTTGAATTCATTTCAATTTGCTTTTAATTCATTTTGAATTCGTTTTCAATTCAATTCATTTCGAAATCACTTTCAATTCACTTTGAATTCATTTTCAATTCAATTCATTTCGAAATCACTTTCAATTCAATTCACTTTGAATTCGTTTTCAATTCAATTCACTTTGAATTCGTTTTCAATTCAATTCATTTCGAAATCACTTTCAATTCAATTCACTTTGAATTCGTTTTCAATTCAATTCATTTCGAAATCACTTTCAATTCAATTCACTTTGAATTCGTTTTCAATTCAATTCACTTTGAATTCGTTTTCAATTCAATTCATTTCGAAATCACTTTCAATTCAATTCACTTTGAATTCGTTTTCAATTCAATTCATTTCGAAATATTTGATTTCAAAATTACTTTTTAATATTCATTTTAAAATGAATAAAATCGATATAAATATCGTTCACGTCAAAATGGCGTCACTCTAATCAACGCGGCTTCATATATTGACATTTTCAAATATTCCATTTCGAATATTTCTATTTTAAATATTTCTATTTTAAAACTGGAATGAGGCCTAATCAATTACCATATAAAGTTAATTATATGGATTTTCATACAACACATGTATAATAGCCTTGAAAAGTAATCAACCATCAACCAAAGTGCACTACACTGTATAAGCATCAAATATAGATATCTAACGCTTATAACAGCCTGTCAATCAATCGATCGACATATTTAATCAATCAGGATGAGTGAACTTCAAATTTCATCCCAACACCCGTGTGGGGTTTCAAACAATCAAACACGGATTTTATTCGTGCAGTTGGGCGATGTGTAAAATTTATCGTCCCAATCCATATCAGTCAAATCAGTGTACATAAACAAACCGTCTGGTTTGTAAATGAATATTTTATTTTATTCACATTCACGTTAAAAACTATATTTTTAACGATAAAATATTTATTCCAACACATGAATTTTCTTTTCAGTTCATTTATTCAATAAAAATGATATTTTTATTTTTCTAACATATTTTAGAAAATTTCGGCGGCATAACGGCACGATACTAGAAACGGGACAAGGCCTAGCCTTATCCCCGGTCTAGTGAAGGCCCACGCCATTCACAAATCAATTTCAATCAATTTCCAATTCAACCAAACGAATAAATCAATCACCCAACATTCAACTAAACAAACAAGTCCATGGTCTGTGGACGGGTGTCGGGTGCTACTAAGCACCGTCTGCATCCTAGTATATATGTAACTAGAAAAATTAAATTGAAAGGTGAGAAGTTCTCACTTATAGCTATCCTAGCTCCACGGCTCTTCTTTTGCAGAAGTCTTCGTCGTTTCGCCTTTTTGTCACCTTCGTTGCTGCTTTCACTACATACGTAAAAATCACATTTTTACTTCGCTATTCAATATATAAAAATCGAATTTTTACTTCGATGTTCAATATATAAAAATTCTATTTTTTCTATCGAAGTTCAATATATAAAAATTCTATTTTTCTATCGAAGTTCAATATATAAAAATTCTATTTTTCTATCGAAGTTCAATATATAAAAATTCTATTTTTCTATCGAAGTTCAATATATAAAAATTCTATTTTTCTATCGAAGTTCAATATATAAAAATTCTATTTTTCTATCGAAGTTCAATATATAAAAATTCTATTTTTCTATCGAAGTTCAATATATAAAAATTCTATTTTTCTATCGAAGTTCAATATATAAAAATTCTATTTTTCCTATGAAGTTCAATATATAAAAATCATATTTTTATTTTTACTTTAAAACAAAATCAGTTTTAACTTCTTAAAGTTTAAATCTTTTAAAACCTTTTTAGAAATCAGTTTTAAAATCATTTATAGAATCAGTTCTCTTTTTCCCAAATTCAGTTTTCTTTTTCAAAATAGTTTTAAAGTCTTTTCACTTTTAAAATCTAAATCTTTTCCTAATTATAGTTTTTAAAACCTATAAAAAAACAGTTTTTACTTTATATAATTTTCAGTTTTTAAAACCTATAAAAAAACAGTTTTTACTTTATATAATTTTCAGTTTTTAAAACCTATAAAAAAACAGTTTTTACTTTATATAATTTTCAGTTTTTAAAACAATAAAAATTAAAATAAAGAAATATAAAAATAAATCAACTTACAGCGGTTGGTTTGGGGGTTCTCCAGCCTAGGGTTTCGCGCGAGGGTTCGAGTGTGAGGGCGAGGGCAGCGGAGAGGGGGCCGAGCTCGTGGATGGTCGGAGGGTGGTGCGGTGGTCAGGGCGTGGGCCTGGGTGGATGGTGGTGGCGGTTTGGTGAGGGTTTGGGGGCGTGGTGGGGCTGAACCGTCGATAGAGGGCTGGAGGGGAACGTGGTGGCCAGGGGAGGGCGTAGGAGGGTCGGCCGACGTGGGGGTGGACGGTGGCGAGGTCCGATGGTGGGTTGGAGGAGCTAGGCGGCGGCTGGATGTCTGGTTTGGGGAAAATCAAATTTTGAACGGGAAATAGGGTTTAGAGGAAAAGAGAGATATTTATTTTATATTTTATATTATATTATATTATTTTATTTCGATAAAGGTTGACTTTAAATTCGGACTCGAAATGAAACCCGACAACTGTCGTCCCTAGCGTTTTACCACTATTCCGAACACAATGGGATATGTTACGAAGGCCAATTCGATCGTTTGTATCAGTTTCCATTGAATTTACATTTAAATCACTATATTGAATTTTAAACGTAGATTTCAATTTACCGGGGTCACATACTAACTAGAAAAATTCCAGAAAAATATTTTCTAGCTTCGTATTGACGATTCGGTCCTAACAAAACTAGTTTCGTCGAATTCTGAGACCGTTGGAAAAATGGCCAATTTCCAGTCGATTAAAATCAACTGAAACTGGTCAAACGCGTTTTCCTTTGCCACGCTCACATATTGATTCGAAAAATTATTAAATTTGGAATCTAGCAATAACTTAACATCACGGACCCAACAAAACTGGTTTCGTCGAAATCCGAGGTCGTTTGCAAAATGTCCATTTTTAAGGGCCTTATATATATAAAAATATATATAAATTCCACAGCGACTATTTCTAATTTTAAACTGGACATATCTTATCATTTCTAAGATGAAATCTCGATTCTTCGGATTCGTTGGAAAGATATCCACAATTAGATTCCATTATTTTTGGTTTCACTAAAATCCGGATTGTTTTGCACCCGATACATTCAATTGAAGTTTGAAATCGAATTATCGAACTACCGCGCCATTTTCAATTCTATTTATAATTATATATAAATATTTATATTCTAACGACGACGCGTATAATATATACGTTCGAATTATATTCAAAATAAATTTCTCGTCGATATTATTTAAAATAATTCATTTTAAATAATCAAAATTCGCTAAAATGGCCAAAATAAAAATTTCAAACTGGCTCGCATTTTACGGGTTGTTACAATAATATATTTGAGGAATCCAGTTGAATCCCTCCACCTGTTCTTCCCTGTAACAAAATAGATTATTCGAAATAAAATCATTAAATTCAATTTAACTAATAATTTCTATTTCAGTAAATAATGATTATTTAACATCTATCAATTAACAAACAATTCAAACAATTTAACACGCTTATTTCATAAATGTGACCAACGAGGTAAGTTACCTCAATTGAGTCAAATCTTTAAAATAACGATTTGGTGTTTCACTGAAATTAAACAACATTTAATTTTTTCGATTCAAATAATATATGAATATATATTCAACAAACAGTCAATTATTAGCAACCATAGCACACAAAAATAAAAACCCAACTTATATAAAATACAAGTGGGAAGAACTGACTGAGTTTAACTCACCTTGGATTTCGTTTTTTTCGAGGTATTGACTATTTTCAATTAAATTAAACACGGAATTAATTTAATTGAAAATACCAGTTGCCTCCAAACGCATTAAAATATGTTCTAGAATGAAGCACTCGTCACAAAGAATCCAACGTCTTCTGTTCTATCTGATTCTGTTAATAAATGAATATGTTATACAAATTATACGATCACGATTTTTAATTATTTAATCCTTAACTAAATATAATATTTAATGTTAATTTTATACAATAGACCCTTAACTGTAACAACCCGGAAAATCTGAACTATTTTTTTTTTTGGCAATTTTGATGAATTTTGAATATTTAAAATGAATTATTTTAAATAATGACGACAAGAAATTTAATTTTAATAGAATTAGAACGTATATATTTATTTGAATCATCGTTAGAATATAAATTATTATTTTAATTATAAAAGGAATTTAAAATGGTGCGGTAGTTTGAAAATTCGATTTCAAATTTCAAATGAATATACAGGATTCAAAATAAACTGGATTTTAGCGAAACCAAAAATATTTGAATCTATTTGAAAATATATTTCCGACGAATCCGAAAAATCAAAACTTCATAGCGGGAATAAAAAGTTATGCCCAGTTGAAATTTCAGAATAGTCGTTGTGGAAAATATAACCCTTAAAAATGGAAATTTTGCAAACGACCTCCGTTTTCGACGAAACCACTTTTGTTGGATCTGGGATATCAAGTTATTGCTAGATTCCAAAATTCATAATCTTTGGGATTAATATGTGAATGTGGCGAAGTAAAATGTGTTTTGACCGTTTCAGTCAATTTGGATCGACCAGAAAATGGCCATTTTTTAAACGGTCTCCAAATTCGACGAAATTGGTTTTTTAGAACCGTATCATCAATACAAAGCTAGAAAATATTTTTCGAGAATTTTTAAAAGTCCGTATGTAGCCCCGGTAAATTGAAATGTGCGTTCAAATTTAATATATAGATTTATATTTTGATTTTGACGGAAACTGATCAAAATAGCCAAACTGGCTTATGATACATATCCCATTATGTTCGGAATGGGGGTAATTAGTTATGGACTACAGGCGGTGGGTCTCGTCTGGAGATCGAATTTTAAAGTTACTTTTTGGGGAAATTAATTAATTAAATAATTAAAATAATAAATAAATCCCTCACTCTCTCTCCCTTATCCCTCAATAAACCCACCCCCCTCGTTCAAATACAGATCGAAACCAATTTAGAAAAAAACCTAGCCTAAATCGATTGACGCTGCCCTCCAAGGCCATCGCACCACCGCTGGTGGCACCCCACCGCGTCGCCCCATGCCGGAGCGCTGCCACCTTTGGCCGGCTCCTCTCCCCCATTGTTTTCCGCCGTCCTTTGTAGCCCTCAACGCACGATCCCCAAAGCTCCACCACCTCGATAGCTCAGCCCCACCTCGCCGGACCACCTCCATGACCTCACTGCGCCACCGCTGGCCACAGCAATCCCGCGCCCTCCCCCGAGACTCCTCCATCCACAAAAAAAGAAAGCAACCGTGAGTTTTCCCCCTTTTTATTATTATAAATTACATTGTTTTAAAGAAAAGAATTGATTTTCAATACAGAAAAAAGAACTGATTTTTATAATGATAAAAATTAGATTTTTATTGATTTAAAGTTGAAATATTTATTTAAAGTTCAGATTTTTAGTGAGGAAAAATATATTTCTTAGTGTTGTTAAATATAATTTTTAGTGACTGAAAAGATATGACTTACATACTTACAAGTTAGGATTTTTATACGCATAAAAATATGATTTTAAATAACGTAACAAGATTTGATTTTTAGAAAAGTAAAGACAAGATTTTTATATTTTAATAAGATTTGATTTTTAGAAAAGCAAAGATTAGATTTTTATATTTAAAAAGATTGGATTTTTATATTTTAACAAGATTTGATTTTTAGAAAAGCAAAGATTTGATTTTTATATTTAAAAAGATTTGATTTTTATAATGGGTGAGAATATATAAAAATATGATTTTTATTTAAATATAGTGGCGGTAAAAATATGATCTTTTATATGTATGTAACGATATAAAGATTTGATTTTTATTTATATATATAACATATAAAGTTGTGATTTTTATATACGTAACGTTCGAAGAAAGAAGTGATTTTTCTATATGTAACAACGATATAAAAATGTGATTTTTAACTTTATATATATATATATAGGGATGTTAAAAACATGATTTTTAACATATACCATGTGAAACAGATCTCATTGGAAACACGGCGAAGATTTTCTACATATGAAGAGTCGTGGCGTTTGGTTTAGCTTATAGGTGAGAACTTCTCACTTTAATTTCATTTCTAGTTAAAATATATACTAGGATGCAGATGGTGCTTAGCAGCACCCGACATCCATCGTCCACAGACCATGGATGACTTGTTTGTTTGTTTGTTTGGTTGTGTTGTGAAAATTGATTGTGTGATGTGGAATGGAATAAAATATTTTATAGTTAAAATATTTTGTAGTTGAAAATATGATTTTTAACGCGTATATGAATAAATAAATATTTATAAACAAATTGGATGATTTGTTTATGTACACACATTTGACTGACATTGATTGGGATGATAAATTTTACACATCGCCCAAATTCACAAATAAAACATGTGTTTAATTGTTTGAAACCCCACTCGAGTATTGGGATGTTATATGACATACACTAGTCCCAATAATTAGCTGTATGTCGATCGATTGATTGGCAGGTTGTGTAAGCGTTAAATATTTATATTTAATGCTTATGCAGTGTAGAATGCACTTTGGTTGATGGTTGACTATGTTTGATTGTTGCTGTGTACATGTGTGTATGAAATCCATATAAATAAAATTATATGGTAATTGACTGTGTTTGATTCCAGTTCAGAAAGGATAAATATTTTAAAATAACGATTATTTTAAAATAACGAATATTTTCAAATATTATTCAGAAAAGAATCAAAATATGATTTTGATGTCTGATTTGGGATGGACACGAAAATATATATAAATATATAAAGCCGTATTGATTAGTTTAACGCCATTTTGACGTGAACGATATTTATATCGATTTCATTCGTTTTTATATCGAAAAGGAATTGATTACAAAATACAATGTTTTGAAAAACTATCATTTATATATCGATGATATGGAATATTCAATTTTGATTTGAAAATTGAATATGAAGTTGAAATCGTTTTGAAAACGAATTTAAAACGATTTATAAAAAACATTTTAAATGCAAATCGATGAAATATGTAATATATATATAAATTATATATATGATGGCCTGAATAGAACGCGCCGCGCCGCGGTAGTCCGCGAATTTCGACCATTGACTTCGAACGGACATTACGGGAGATCCGATGTCGGATTCTCTTAAAACCAGAATAGTTGGGTTCGTATCGAAAAGAGCTTTCTAACGAATATTAGAGATTTGAAATCTAACAGTTGGATTTGGAATTATGTCCAAATCAAATTTGGAAAAGGTCATTGTAAGTGTAGTTCGATGGCCGTTTATGGAAATCGACTGGACGGGCCTTGATAAAATTATTAAAAATATCAATAATTAGTGAAGAATCATAAGAAATGATTTGGAAAGAATTGGGATGAAAAATTCCATATTTGAAAAGATAAAAATAGATTTTTATCGAAATGAACTAGTTCTGAACTAGAATTATAATCCAATTATTTTTAAAATAAATAAACTGGATTTGAAATAGTTTTAAAAATAACCAGAATTTCCAATATATAATTGGAAATGGATTTGAATCGAAATTGTCCTCGGAATATTTCGATGTTGGATTTCGTGATTATATAGATATTGTTATGGAAATTTGAAAGATATATATATATATATATATTGTTATTTCCAATACGATATTTGTTGATTTCAGAGTTTGATATTGAATATAAGCCGATATATTTTCTATTTAGAGCTTTGTACTTAATATCAAATTGGATTTTGGGTTTGTCGTAAATGGTATCTTTAATAATACTGTTCTTAAACCCAATGGAGTTAAGAAAATTAGAAACTTACTAGAGATTAGTTAAGTTGAATGCTTTTGTAGTGTCTGGGATTTTCGACCCAGAAAATCAACATAAAAACACACTGTTGACTATTCAAGCATCGAAAATACCGGGACATTTATAGAAGAATTTAGAGGGTGAGAAAGAAAAGATAGAACTAATAGAATAGAAGAAGAAGAAGATCACAACTGAAAAGAATCAGAGTAACACGAAACTCGCAGCGGAACAAAATAAGATGTATTATATAACATAACTTTGAATACAAAACTGTATTGTATATACATACCATTATCAAAGTACAATACATCATATCACAGCGGAAACAACTCTACACAACTAATGGTGAAGCTTCCTGCTTTTGAGCTCCTCCAAGTGAATCTGCAAAGCCTGAAACACTTGACTGCCCGTACAAATTTGGGCACCCAAGAGTTTAGGGAAAACAAACAAAATAAACTTTGGGTCAGTCATGGGACTGGTGTGAGTAAATTCCAACCATACTGTTTTACTTTGAAAATCCTTTTCAAAACAAGAAGATAATAGTAAGACCAGCCCACACATAAACATGGACGGTTTTTACCTTACTATAACCCGAAATATTCTTGATATCGAAACCCAGTGATATTATGATAATGTCTAACCAAATAATTATACAAGTAGTAGAACGCTTGCATTTCACGCTCCACATATATATAGTATAAAATCATCAACCGCAGGGCGCTTATCGGAGAATGGATTTCAACAGACAAGGTATGGGAGCACCTTCTGAATAGTGTACTCTAGAGGGGATACACTCAGGGTTCAACAAGAACGTCTTGCAACCCGGCCACGCATGACCGCTCACTCATTTAGCTTGAGTGTCGCGAATATATTGCCACCACGGTTGTAGGCCATCCAACCGTCAATCCGAAGATATAGAATCGAAAAGAAGTATAAATATGAATTTTCTCTAGATCGGTGAAATTACACCCTGCTTGGGGATGACCCAACTAGCCATGTTGCCTAGCCCAACTTCTGTCATTTCCGGTTGTGAGGCTAGAGGCTACGTCTATCTTCAGAACATCTGACCACCATTCACTTTGAATGTCACATCCTCAAATCCGTAATCACACATTGATTACACAAATGCACGCTGGGTGTAGAATAAAGAGAAGTTACTTTCTCCCCACCAACTTGGTATATTCGTAAAATCAACGGCATGACCGTTGGAAATACTCTGTCAGACACTCGTCCATACAAGTTGTCCTGGGACTGGACAAACAGAAAACATCATTCTCGAACAGGACGACCCTTGCATTAAACTCCATCTTCAATTATCTTCAGCATATCAAATTCGCAGCGCTTATGCCTATACGGAGTGGTTTTCGGATAACGTATCCAACCGGTCTCTCCATATCGACAACGATGGTCAAACACTTCGATAGTCGGTTATTTAACCATCAAAGTAAAAATAACATCCATTTAAATGATCAACTAAACACACACAACCACGGGCACTTTTATTTAACATTCGTTTTTATTGTTCGAATTCCCATATCTTACCCGATATTTCACAAATCCCGTTATATCTTTTTTCACTTCTTGGAAAACATTTCCAGTTATTATAACTCTTAATTTCTCCGGTTCCAGAAAACATACGTTATTAACATTCGAACTATCTCCATTAATTTCACATTCTTTATTTCTATACTTGGAAAATCTACCCTATTTATATTGGAAAATATTTCCAATTTCCTTTTAATCGGCCCAACGTTCGCTTTTAAAACATTATTTCCTTTGAAATGGGAATACCATCCCTTCTTATAGAAATCTAAACATCTTTATCATATACTCTTTATTAACGTAATAATTCCCCTTATCTTGTTTATCGAAGTCTCTTTCATACCTTTATATTCCTGATCCACTTTATAAACTCTATTTCTAAGTCAACTGCTTATCAAATCGATATCAAGTTTATAACTAAATACTGACTCCTATCCTATTAACATTTATTTGTTTAAAACTAAATGTTAATTATTCTATCAGATTACAATCCCCAAAAATATTTTCCTTTTAATACATTCGACATCGTCGAATCCTAGTTCCAGATCCTAACGGTTTAATTCTAATCCCATATCGAATATCGAAATGATGTCATTGCTTTTTGAAACAATTTTCTAATATCTCTTTCTAACTCGTTCTTATATTTCTTTGGACAGATATCGTTACTTATTACTTTTAGAATAAGTGGGTTTCAAATCAAAACTGTAGCATTTCCTAGGGAGTGCTGCCATATATAAAAATCACGCTTAAGTTTGGTTAACAGCGTTAATTTATCGCTATAGTTCTAAACTAGCCATACGCTGTAATATTCTCCTTATAACAAATTACAGTCACACTTACCTTATCAACAGCGTTATTTTATTGCTATAGTTCAACTTGTCATACGCTGTAATATTCTTTGTTATAACTAATCTTGACATAACAGTCACGCTTATCTTATCAACAGCGTTATTTTATCGCTACAATTCTAGGACTGGCAATACGCTGCCGTATTCCTTTTATACACATCTTGACATCTCTTTCCATTACAAACTGATATCGTTCCTTGATAATAGTGAAGCCGCTCAAGTTGGGGTATTTTAATTACCTCTCAGACCTTGATCGACAACGTTCTTGCCTTAGAACCGATATGAGTCTGTATTCTAATCCCTTATTACTTATAATATCTATCAGACCGTATTTTCTTGCTTAATTTTAACTATGGTTTTATAACACCATATTCTTACTTTGAAATCTCGGTTGTTTATGATTATTATTTATATTTAACTCTTCGCTTTCTCCATCCCATAATTCTATTTACCACTTCTTAAATTAAAAGGGTAATTAATCTCATTTATCTTGATTAATTTATTTTTAAACTGTTTTCATTAGATTAACTAAAGTCCAATTAATCTAAAAATCATTTTCCCAAATAACAGTTGATTAAATCAACTTTATTTCATCAGTAGATCCTTTAACTGATTTTAATTACATCTCAACATTAGATTAATATAATTAATCTAATAATATTTCTAAATTGTTTATCTTAAATATAATTATCCAAATATTCAATTGTCGGATAATTTCTGCTTTTTAAATGTCAACAACCGTTTTTATTTACTTCATAAAAACGAAATCTAAAATACTGGTTTATAATAGAACTTCTATTATAATTTAAATCTTCTTTTTAATTATAAAAATATAGTTTTTTATAATTAACCTCGTTGATTTGCCTGACGGCCAATCAACTTCTTAACAAAACGACGGGTTTACAGTCGACTGTTACCGCTTTCTAAATCAATATTGTTTATTTATTTATCGAAGCAAATGCTAAGTTTTCATTCAACATCAATATTCACATGGGGTATTAACTATAATTCTGGTTCAAACAGTGCCTACAAAACAAACAGTACATATAAATGTCGAGGAATCCGGTCAGATTCCTCCAACCGGTTTCCGCATCCACAGATGTCAGTCAACACAATTTACACTAACTCTACACTAGGGAATATTCTAATCGATGGAATTAGTGTCCAACCGATGACGTGTAACGATATATAATATCCAACCAAATTGATTGTAATCTACCTAATCGGTCATCACACAGCATTCAAACAATATTAAAATATAATTAAAATAGATTAGAGTGAGTGAATTTACTCACCTTCGCGCGTTAATCGTTAAATAACGATTTGCATCAGTCGATTAAACCAGGTGTTCTAATTCTATCGTGCTTTAAATTTGCTCGAAACCAGCTTCATTAGCGTGTAATCCGCTTCCGTACGATTCCAACACGACGGACCGTTCGTCAAACATTCATCAACACCGCTCCACACATCAGCTCGGACTCATTGTGTTTCCGGTGATCTCTTCACCAGTTCGGACTCATACAATTTCATTTTATTTTCCTTATAAAAATTGGCTTCGCCTTCTAAACAAATTCGGACCAAAATAACCCTGATGCGCGTCTCACACATTAAGCCTTCTTCCATATCAACTTGTACCTACCACTGCCTTTTCATACGTCCTTACATTCCTTCTTCAACTATAAGACATTACGCTAGCTCCTTTTTCCTCTTCTTGGATGCGTTGATCCCAACGCCAACAACAGCTTCATACTTCCCCAGATAATTCGCTTCAGCCATGTTTCATACAACTCGACAATTCTTGAATATTGCATGCAGTAGCTATACCATCCAACTCCTTCATGTGCCATCCACTTCTACCAACGTCACCCCAGTATTCACGCACTACCCAGCAACTTGCAAGCCCCCCCTTCATGATATATACTTGCTCCCATATGCCACTATTTCGAGATCTTGCACACCCTTGCTCTCACTGTTTTTGAGCGTAAACCCGTACCATATTTAAACACGTACTTCCATATAACACCATCTCCAACTACATAAACTCCAATGTCCGCAAGTGCTTCCCCCCCTCCATTTTCGCTCTCTCTTCACTCCCAGAACATCCGCCCACTTCATGCATGAATGCCCATGTACACATGCACCTCCTCTACCATTTGTTTTCCCCTCCCTTTTCTTCGACAGTCCCTCCACGCAATGGCACAATGCCACTTCATATCTCCACTCCCATTCCATGCATACGTTGCCAAACATTCCCATGCTATCCCACACTTCCTTGTTCGCACTTATCCCATGCAACTCAATTCCCATCCTCACGGTGTTTCGGCCATCCACTTCTTTTCTGTTTTCACGCACATGTTCTCCCATGCACCCACGAGAAACCGCCTCAGCCCCATCAACTTCCGACAGTCAGTGCCCTTCACAAACCTCACTCTTCTCCTCTACACACTGGCATCATCATTTACACAGTCAGCTCGCATCCTGAGTCTCCACGCACCATGATCACAAACCAAGCCTCCCGTAGATGAAAACAGCCCACTCAATCCTCTCGCAATCACCGCGGCACATGCATTTCCGCATTCCTTCAGTGCACGAAATCTAATGCTGTGAACATAGTTCGCTTCCTCTCCGATTCATGTCTCTGCCCTCTCGGTCTTCTATTATTTTCTTTTATCTCGAGTTGGAAAGAACAGAAGAAAAGAGAGCGATCTTCAGAAAGGATTATAGCGTTATGTTTTTGGATCTGAGAAATGGGTGAGCTTCGGTTTGCTGGAGTATATATATATATATAGATGAGAAGTAGCTTAAACGTTAAGCTATAGGGATAGTAGGACGCTATACTTTAGAGTAGAAAAAATGGAGTCTTAATGGTGAAGTATTTGAGAGTATAGGGTAGGATAGGCACTGTTTGCTTGCGTGAAACATGCAAATGACTTGAGCATGCCTATAGGATAATGGGTCTGCATTAGTCTAACTTAGAATAGGTTGTAGTTACACAGTACACATATAACATATATGTGTTTCCATCTTCATTGTTAAGTAAAAGTAAGCAACTTCATAAGAAGGGTCGTGAGGTAGGCTATAGGGTATGGGACTCATTGATGTTCTTTCTTATATCTATCTATCGGATGGTGAAAACACGGAAAATAGATATTTAGTTTTGTATGTTTGACTTAGGTACGAAGCACAAAGAAAATATGGATCTGAAATCTGTACGTATACCATTTTAAATTCTTTTTAGTGTTTTCATATCCCATACTTCCATCACTGTTGGTTAACGTGTATTCTGCTTTGGAAAGGAATGCTATGCAAGACTTGTCAGCTAAACTAGTATAGGATGGTGACCGTAATTTCCTTTATGCACGTTTAAGCTAAGAAGTAGTATCTTTTGTGTATGGGTTTAGATTGTCTTTGATTCAGTAGATTATATTATATTAGTGTACCGTGTTTCGTATGCTCCGTTCATATCCGAGCTGCTATAGACAGAAATAAGAATATGGTCGTGCTCAACGAGGTGTCACGATCCCAAAAATATAATAATATCGGTAGATTTACTCATATTTTGAAATCCCAAAATATCGATACAGGGTGCGAAATACTCCAAATAAAAAGTTGCATATTTAATAAATTAAAAATTACAGTAAAATTCTAAAAATTAAATTATCGCTGCGTCTCAAAAGAATCATGTCCAGATTTGCACCCGATATCAAGTTATATTCAAATAACCGTTACGGTCGATATGCGATTTTACAGCGACTTTTTGAATATTTGATTTGGGCATATCTTGCAGTCTGTACGACGAAATCTCCATTTTCCACTTCCGTTGGAAAGATACAGTTCAACAGATTCCAATGTTTCTTGTTTCGCAGAAATCCGATTCAAAACGAGTCCGGTACACTCAGTTGAAGTTCAGGACGTTAATTTACGAACTGCAGCGTCGTTATGAGCTCGATTATAATTAATATATATTTTTATACGTTCAACTTCGTTTTAATTAATATATAAATTCTCTTATATTACAAATTCAATATTTAAACTGATTTAAATATTCAAATACGACCCGATAAAATGCGGGACGTTACAGCTTTCCTGTGTATTGGTCTGATGTTGGTTTTGGCCTTCGGGGTTAATACTTAGGGAATTGTTCTCTTACTAATTTACGGTTAGAGACTGATGGAATGTGAATTGGGTTTATTGTGAACTGTGTTTTTAACGACATTCGTTCTTTAACCCGATTTATAGTGAAATGTGATTTGGAATTTATAAATCTTTTTATTAGGATTTAACTGGAGTTTTCCAAAGTAAAGTTTTCCAATTTAATATATATTAAATTGGAATTGAATGGAATTCGATTTGATAATAATCGAAATGAAATTCTATGGAGGAAGACTGTTAATACATATAATATTTAAAAGGCGTTGCCGGTATTCCATTTATATTAGTGGCCGGATACAGAAATTGATATCGATTATATATTGATTTGTTCTTCCGTGAAGATTCCATAATAAATGGAATGTGATTTGGTAGGGTATCTTTAATAATACTTTTCTTAAACCCAATGGAGTTAAGAAAATCAGAAACTAACTGGAGATTAGTTAAGTTGAATGGTTTCCTGGGTATTGATCCGATGTTGGTTTCAGCCTTCGGGGTTAATACTTAGGGAATTGTTCATTTGCTAATTTACGGTTAAAGGCTGGTGGAATGGAATGTGATTTTGGGTTTATCGTGAACCGTATTTTAAATGACATTGATTCTTTAACCTAGTTAAAGGCAGGATATGATTTCCCAAGTTAAACAATCATTGATTTTTGGGAAGATTAAAACCAAGTGGAGTTTTAATGCATCTTTAATGGATAGCGAGGCTCCTCGGTTATATCGGTCGATCCGGGACTGATGGGGTCATTTGGCTCATTGACGCCCCATAAGGCGGGGAAACGCATGTTCAGGCATTTTAATTCACTCCGTGTGGACCGACCCTGACGATCCAAAGGTCACTCGAGCTCTGACCTGAGGTGCGAGCTAGAGCGTCTCGAAGCGGTAAGGATGATCCCTTGCCTTGGTTCACAAACGGAAATCCAACTTCCAATACGTGACAATTGCGATTTGATTGTAGAGCCTAGTATTGGCGATATGATATATGGTACCCATGCCGTCTAGGATTGATACATTTATATTTGAAGTTGTTTTGTTCACTTATAGTAATAATAAAAGATGAAATTTAGCATATCAAGCATTTTTTGGCTATTATAAGGTAAAATCCTATCCTACGGCTTGCGTTGCATTGTGTGATGGGACCTGGGTCTTATAATAGCTTCATTGTTCTTTATTTAGCATTGCGTTGTTTGTTTTATGCACTGGTATTCTTGGGGGTAAACCCGTTCCGTGTTATACGGCGTGGTCCCTTGATTTACCTAACTTTAAAATCAAGTTAAATAACTGTTTTAGCTCTCACACCAGTCACATGACTGACCTGGAGTTTATTGTTTTAACCTGAACTTTGGGTAACCCTATTTTCCACACGGGCAGCTAGTAGTTTTTGTTTTGCAAATTTATATTCACAGGATCCTGGTTTACAGCTGGAATGATATTCAGAAAGCTCTGTATCCGTATATTCTTTTTAGTTGTGTTTTGTATTATTTTCCGCTGTAGTAATGTATTTAAATCTCTGATATTTTCTGATGTATAATATGTAATTCATACTCTGTATACTCTTGTATTCTGATGAAATTATTGTAATAAGCAATGAAATGTTCTTCTGTTTGTGTTCTGATTCGTCTTGTCCTTACGGCAATCTGTCCTTTCCCTTTTCTTCGGAGACGGGGAAGTTCGGGTCGTGTCATTAACTACCTACTCGGTTTATAAAAATTCATTCCACACCCATTTCTTATTAAAACGTTGATTACTTAGATATATAAATAGCCATGTTAAAAAACTTAGCATTTTTAAATATAATTTGGCATATCTAACCCTTAGCTTACCATAAATCAAGGTATTACAAAGAAAATATGTCCATCTTATAAATATGTTTATGCATGTTATAATAATAGGAGTAGGTTATAGGAATTTGTTTATGCGGTTAGAAAAAAAACCGGATTTGTGTACATGTGTTACTAGGTATATGTATAAATATGACTAGGAATTTCATAATCATGGATTTGGCATTTTATTTAACTAGATTAGGCATGTCTTCATTTAGGTTAGGCATATATTACCTTTTTTAAATTCGATTAGGCACTTCGAATTCTTCCCCATAAGACTATTGTTCCTCTTCTTCTCCTAATGTATAAACTTCTAATGAGTTCTGCTTCTATATTTCGAACCATTCGAGAACCTCTCCCTATGTAACGTCCCGGAATTTATAGCGATTTAATAATTAATTTATTTAATTATTTTAATTTATTGGTTTGATAATTTAAATGGTTTGAATTTAAATAATTTTGATTATTTAATGAATTTAACTAATGAGATAATAATATATTTATTTCTGATATAATCAAAATAGCTGAATTGGAAATATTGTGTAATCTGGATAAATTAACAGACTTAGTTCAGTTTAAAATGGAAATATAATAACAAATATATTTATAAACGACGATTGATCGTATTAATTATAATATAATTTAAATCGAGCTCGTAACGACGCGATAGTTCGTAAATTGGCGATTCGAACTCTAAATGAATATATAGGGTTCGTTATAAGTCGGATTTCTTCGAAACAAGAAACGTTTGAATCTAATTAACTGTATTTTTCTAACGAAAGTGAAAAATGGAGATTTCGTCTTATATATGGTGAGTTATGTTCAAATCAAATTTTCAGAAAGTCGCTATGGAATCGTTTATAAGCCATAACGGTTTATTCAATATAATTAAATATTGGTTTTGATTTTGGAAAAGATTTTTGAGATATATTTTTAGTTTAATTTATAGATTTTTTCTGTAATTTTTATTTTGGAAAATAAGCCACTTTTTATTTGAAGTATTCTACACCCTATATCAGCATTTTAGGGTTTCATACAATAAGTTAACTTGTCTATATTTTTAGGATTTTGGCATCGAGCTCAAAACAACGGTATTTTTATTTCTATCCGTATGTAAGTGGAATTTTACGCAACCGGGTATACACCAGAATTAATCAAGCTAGTTCTTTTTGGCAATCTAAATAAAATAAATATATGTGTACCTAAATCATAAGCTACATAGCCGCCGATGTTAAACACATGCATGTCCCAAATGGTACCTTCCCTTTTCCTTAATAGCTAAGGATCCCTGTATATATGTTTTTATATCTGTATAAAGTATACATGTCTACTCTATCAAATAATGTCAAGGAAAAATAAAAGAAACTTCAAACCTATTATAGATAACATGTTACCCTATCACTACATATACTCCATATAGACCACACGCTGAGACTAAAATCTACTGTATTGGCAAATCAAAAATATGTAAAAGCCTAAAAACCTATATTGTTAGAATGTAGATACTATTACTTCACGGTGAAGACTTATAACACAATAAATAAAGCGGTGTTCCCCCTTGTTTCTTTGGTTTGGCTTCAACAAGTTCTCTATTGAACATTTCATGGTAAATAAAAAAAGAAACTGCTGCTATATCTATATATAAACTTGCGTGTTACTTTTGGATTCAATGCTTGTGTTTCCGCGCACTTCTGGAGCTGAGTTCTTTTTAATGCAGCAACACAGGATCCGTGTGTTTGCAACAAGGTGGAAGTTAAGGAAGACTGTATGGTATAAGGGATTAGCGCAGGCGTGGGTGGCGGAATGGAAGTCGAGTTCATCAGGGGAAGGTGGACGTCGAACAGCATGTAAGGAGAGGGTGAACAGAACGATGGTGAGTGAAGTGATTATTTGAGGTTATGTTAGGAGAAGGTGATTCAAGTTATAAGAAGGGTAGAAAGTGAATATAAAAGGGGATGTAGAAACAAGGGAGGGAGATGTACAGGGGGTGCAAGTTTTTAAAGTGGCAAAAATGGTATGTTTAAGGGAGTAGGTCACGCATGGATTTCATGCATGCGGCAAAAAAGGGAAAATGAAGCTCAAACTAGTGGCAGATGGTGGCATTCGAAATAACAAGAGCTTGGTGTCTTAGGCATTGTCTCACACTCAAACCTCTACACGGCTGAAGGACGTGAAAAGATAATGAACGACATATTTCAATGGGCAGAGAAGTTTTCCAGAAATGGTTTGAGAAGAGAAGCGAATTACATTAATTATCGATGGGGAAAAAGGAACTATTAGGAGTGGATTTTGGGTGCGCATGGATTGTCTGGGCTAACGTGAGGCCCAATTTAATAAATTAATAAGTTAAAGTTAAGTTTAATTTTTAAATTTATAGCATGTTAGCTTGTAAATGCTATATCTCGTCCATACATGATCAGATTTACGAATAGTCTGTCACATTGGAATCGTGAGGACATAGGCTATACAATGGATTTAGTCTAGGACGATTTGGAGCATGTTACAATTTATGGCAAAACAAAACGCCTGATATGATCAACCAAACGTTAACCGTTTAACGATTAACAACCAATGTGAGTAAACTCACTTACTTTGTCTAGTTTTATAATTTTATAAACGTTATTTAATATTGATAAAAATGATCGAATGTTGTGTTTTATGGTTGTTTGGATGATTTGTTAATAAATTGGTTGAAATAATATATTGTTATACATATATAAGTCGTTTATTTAATACAATTTATATTTATTATTATATCTTAGGTTTGATTCTAAACTGGTATTATTCATATTGATTAACATATGTGGATGCAGGGAAACAGGTTGGAGGGATCCAACTAGATTCCTCAACAATTATATTGTTGTTTTCATATGATGTGACAAATAATCTGGTGTTGATTATTGTTTGTTTGAGATGTTCGAATAACATTGATCTGAATAATTGGTATACCGTAAGTATATTAGAAAAGAATTCGACTTTAAAAAGAGAAATTTATTATTTATTATTTTTAAATAATAGAAATTGAATATTGATTTGACTAGAATATAATTACTTGTTTAATTATATAAAACAAGTTTGATTTATTAACGATATTATTAAATGGAATAAAATAATTACTTGCTAAATAATAATTATTAAAAAAATCTGTGAATGTCAATTCAAAAATAAGTAACAGAAAGGTAAATCGTTGAATTTATTTCGAGGTTCGAAATGTGAATATGAGTTGAATAAATCCATAAGGATTTATAGTTAGAATTTGATGATGTCGAATGTTTTAGGAATAAACTATCTTTGAAAATTATATATTATATAATTCAGATTTTGACAAGATAATTAATATTCGATTTGAAACCGATACTTATAATCGAATGAAAAATCGAATTAGAACTCTAAACTGATTTTAATAAAATAGACTATAAAGTTGATTTGCAAAAGAGATTTGATAATGAAATTTTAAAATAACTCGATAAATAGATTTTAACCTGTAATGGTATTTATAAATATAAATCAAGATTTGATTTGATAAAATGAGTCCAGTTTCTGCTGAGGAATAAGATTCATGTATTAAAGTGGATAAAGATTTTAAAAGCAAACAGATTAAATTGGTTATAAAAGGAAATCAGTAAGTATTTGAAGTGATAAATTAAAACGTGAACTTAGAAATCAAGTTAATCTTAAATGGTGAGTTTATTCCGACATTCAGAACATTGTTTAAATAGAGAGTATTCAAAAGTGACTTATGTGTTGGAATTCGATTCTATCGAATTTAGGAAAGTACCATTTACTTTCCGTTTATAATCAATATTATTTATTTATCTAATTAATTAATTATTTGTTTATTTATTTAAATAAAATTTATATTTTTAAATTAAATATTTCAAAAGCAGGGATTATAACGATATCGTTATAATCAAAGATTTCCGTAAAGAAGTGGATTTGTAAACTGAATAGAGAGTTGTGTAAACAGTTTTGTAAATAAGGAATTAAGAAATGGAGTTAAGAACATTGGAAACTAACTGGAAGTTAGTTATGTTGAATAGTTGTCTGAGTATCGATCTGATGTTGGTTTCGGCCTTCGGGGTTTATACATAGGGAATTGTTCTCTTACTAGTTTACGGTTAGGGACTGATGGTTGTGGAAGGTTAGTAATGCGTGAATGAGAAATGGAAACGTCTTCCAAATGTAATTAGCGTATATTTTCTAAATATAGAAAATAAGAAATTGTGGATATGGAATTTTTTTTCCGCAAATCGTGAGAGACCCGACGAGTTTAAGAAATATGGAAAATGAGAGATTAAGGAATGAATAAATTAATTTAAAGGGGCTGAATATTGATTAATGATTGATCGGTGAAACTTCCATTTGGAAATACGACCATTGTTTGTATGTATGTTTCCTTTGATAGTTAAATAACCGGCTATCAATGTTTTGACCCTTTTTCCGTTGTCAATACAGAGAGATCGGGATCAAATTTATTACTTGAAAACCACTCCATATAGGCGTTAACGTTGTGAATCAAATATGATGAAGATATTTGAAGATAGATTTTTGGCAAGGGATGTCTGGAAAATCCTAGGTAGAAATTGCCCAAGATGGATTTACATAATAGTGCCTTTAGTTTGTCCAGCCCCAGGACAACGTGTATGGACGTATGTCTGACAAAGTATATCTAATAGATCACTTAAGTTGATCGCTTCAAACGTATTTACGTTGGTGGTGGAGGAATTCATTCCTCTTAGTTTTATACCCGTGGTATTTTTGGGGAATCAATTTGCAATTTGGAGGGCATGACGAGGTCAAGATATGTTACGACTTCAAGCCTCATCAACCGAGAAATGACAAAAATCGGGCAGGCAGCATGGCTAAGTGGGTCGCACCCAATTAGGGTATATTGTCACCATCTAGAAAATATTCATATTTGTTACTTCTTTTCATTTCTGTATCTCCTGGGAACGGTTATTTTGGTATACCAACCGTAAGGTGACAATATATTTGGAACATTCAAGCGAAATGAATGGCCAATCATGTGTGCCTAAGTTACAAGATGTTCTTGTTGAACTCTAGTGTATCGCTTCTAGAGTACACTGATTAGGAGGTGGTTCCATACCTTGTCACAGTTGGGAATCCATTCTCCAGTAAGAGCCCGCGGTTTTTGATTCTATATTATGTATGTAGAGCGTGAGGTGAAAGCGTTCTGCTAGATTATCATTTACTTGTATTAGACACTATTATTATATCAGAATAGTACTGATGTTTGGAAAGTGTTTTGGGTTATCGAAAGGTAAAAACCATCCGTGTTTATGTGTGGATCGGTCTTACAATTATCTTTTCTTTTGAAAAGGGTTTTCAAAAGTTAAAACCAAATGTTTGGGGTTTACTCACACCAGTCCTATGACTGACCCAGAGTTTTATTTGTTTTGTTATCCCCAAACTCTTGGGTGCCCAAATTTGTATGAGCAGTCAAGTAGTCACGATTTTATAGATATACTTGGCGGAGCTTAGAGCAGGAGGCTTGATCATTAGTTATATATCTATAGAGTATACTTCTGTTGTGATATTATGTGTTATATTGGTATGTATATATAGTTATAGTTCTGTATTTCAAAAGTTGTCATATAATATATTTGTTCGTTATGCTGTGAGATTTGTGTTTATTCTAATTCCATTGTGTTGTATTCTTTTTCTTTCATTCTATTTTTCTTTCTTTCTATTTCTCACCCTCTAACTTCTTTCTATTAATGGTCTGGTATTTCCGATGCTTGAATAGTCGACATGGTGTGTTGTGTCGATTTTCTAGGTCAAAAATCCCCGGGTCGTTACACCGTACGTCTCACTTCCCTGCTCCTCCACCAGATCCATGTTTACTTCCAGTACCCTGCATTCCCTTCTACCCCTCGCTATATCCATCTAAACCCACAATCGCCTACTTCACTGATCCAACTGCATGACGCTTGAGCACCATCCACGTCCATCTCAACTCTTGTCCCCCACTGGAGCACCACCTTTCAGCTCGCATACATCAGTCACCAATCACGCCTATACCCTATCTCCCCACATGAATGATCAGGGTCAAAAAAGTATGCAGACTCCATACGCATACACGACTTCATCAGAGAGCTACCATGCCGCTATCAGTCCACTGGGACCCCATCCAACACCACCAAGAGCCGCGCCGATACTCCATCGATCTTCACCACAACTGCGGTCGTCTCAGACACCGCCATTCGCCACATATAAATGCAAAACCACCAGCGAGCTCGAGCTATTTCCAGCCATCATGTCATACAAAAATCGATCACAACCGTTGGATCTCAAGGTCTTGCTACCCTCTACAATAAATTAGTTGAAGGTTTAAGCTAAGGATCGATGGATTGTGTAACGACCGCGGGATTTTCGACCCAGAAAATCAACATAAATCCCATGTCGACTAATCAAGCATCGAAAATACCGGGTCATTAATAGAAAGAAGTTAGAGGATGAGATAGAAAATATAGAACTAATAGAACAGAAGAAGAAGAACATCAGAATCAGAGTAAACACGAATCTCACAGCGGAACGAATAACATATATTATATAACATAACTTTTGAAATACAAAATTCTGTATCATAGATACATATCACTACCAGAGATCAACATATATACATCACAGTGGAAATAACTCTAAATAACTAACGGTGAGGCCTCCTGCTTCAGCTCCTCCAAGAGTATCTGTAAAAGCCTGAAACATTTGACTGCCCGTACAAATTTGGGCACCCAAGAGTTTAGGGAAAAAATAAAACAAAATAAACTCTATATCAGTCATGGGACTGGTGTGAGTAAACTTCAACCATATTGTTCAATTTGAAAAAAAATCCTTTAAAAGAAGGTAATACTAAGACCAGCCAACACATAAACACGGACCGTTTTTGCCTTACTATAACCAAACCATTTTTGATATCAAAATCCAGTGATATTATAATAATGTCTAATCAAATAAATAACCAAATAACAGAACGCTTGCATCTCACGCTCCACATACATAGTATAAAATCAAAAACCGCAGGGCGCTTATTGGAGATTGGATTCCAACTATGACAAGGTATGGGACCACCTCCTGATTAGTGTACTCTAGAGAGGATAACTGGGGTTCAACAAGAACATCTTGCAACCCGGCCCACACATGACCGACCACTCATTTCTCTTGAGTGTATCGAATATATTGCCACCTACGGTTGGGCCCACATAACCGTTATCCGAAGATAAAGAAACGAAACATGCTATACGAATTTTCTCTACATGGTGACAATACACCCTAATGGGAATGACCCACATAGCCATGCTCCCTGCTCGATTTTTTGTCATTTTCCGGTTGTGAGGCTTGAGGTTATAATCGCTCCAGAACATTTGATCGCCATTCACTTCGAATGTCACATCATCAAACCCGTTAATTCCCCAATCAGTTTCCAAAAATATCACGGGTATAAAAAGCTAAGAGGAACGAATTCCTCCGCCACCAGACGTAATACCATTAAGAGATCAATCTTACGTGATTTGTTAGGTATACTCTGTCAGGCACTCGTCCATACAAGTTGTCCTAGGACTGCACAGACAGAAAGCAAAATTCTGGAATAGAACGACCCTTGCATTTCACTCCGTCTTCAATTGTCTTCAGTATAATCAAATTCACATTACCTATGCCTATACGGAGTAGTTTTTGGATAATATATCCAACCGGTCTCTTCCTATTGACAACGGTGGTCAAAACACTTAGATAGTCAGTTATTTAACTATCGAAGTAAAAGCAAACATCCATTCAAATGTACAACCAATCATCACACAATCACTGGCTCTTTATATATATAAATATTATTTTCTAGCTTCCCATATTTTTATAAACTCTTCTTTATTTCTCTTTTCTCGGAAGTATTACATCATATTTCAAAACTCCTTTAGCCTTCCTTTACTTCGGAAATAGCGATATATATGTATATAATTTATTCAATATTTGATTATCATTTCTTATATGACTTAAAACCAATGTCGAACGACATATTTTATCATAAATGTTTTTATCAATTTCCACATTTGAAGATTTCCATTTAATACGGGAAATATATTAAATCTCAATTATTCGTCTTTGTTGCCAGCCCAACGTAGCATTTCTACACTTCTTTGGAAAAACACCGTTACTTGCTTATTACTTAGAATAAGTGGATTTCAAAACAAACTGTTTCCGTTCCCTAGGGAATAGTGCTATATATAAAAATCACGCTTAAGCTTGGTCACAACATTAATTTATCGTTACAGTTCAAAAACTTGTAGTACGCTATAATATCTCCTTTATAACTAATCCTGACATCTCTTTCCGTTACAAACTGATGCCATTCCTTTATAATAGTGAAACCGTTCAAGTTGGGGTATTTTATTTACCTCTCAGACCTAAATCGACAACGTTCTTATCTTATAATAGTTATAAGTTCGTAACTCTAAACTTCTTATTACTAATAATATCAATTAAACCGTCTACTTGATTTAATTTAAATATGGTTTTGTGACGCCATTTCCTTGTTTTTAAAACTCGGTTGTTTATAATTATTTACATTAGTCATTAACTCTCCGCTTCGTCTGCCTTAGACAAATCCATCATTAAACATTACCTTCGCTTCGTCTTCCTTATACAATTCCATTTAAAACTTCTCTTATCAAAAATGAATAACATTCTTCGTCTTTTGACAATTTTTTTATTCGAATTATTATACCCAATTCAAGTAACCATTACATTACAAACTCAATACCCTTTTATATGAAATCCATTTAAGAAATAATAACTTTTAATTAAATAGCGATTAACTTGATCATTTGCTGAAGTAAAACAGTTTACTTCATTATTAATAAACAATACTAATTATACTAGTTCAATAATTATTTAAACTTCATTAATTAAAAAGATAGTTAAATCTTATTAATTTTGATTAATTTATTTCTAAATTATTTTCATTAGATTAATTGAAGACCAATTAATCTAATAATCAATTTCCAATAATCAGTTGATTTAGTTCATTTCAAATCATCAGTTAATTCATTAACTTATTCTATTTACTTTACTTCATTAGATTAATACCATTAACCTAATAATATTTCTTAACCGTTTGCCTTAACATAATTATCCAAATCCTTTACTTGTCGTATGATTACAGCTTCATACTTATTTAAATATCAAATAATCATTTATATTTACTTTATAAAACGAACTATAAATTACCAGTTTATAATAGAACTTCTGTTATAGTTTTAAACTTCGATTTAAATATAAAATATAATTTTTATAATTAACTTCATTGATTTTCCTGACTATCAATCAACTTCTTAACAAATAGATGGGTTTATGGTCGACTACCGCCAATTTCTTTATCGATATTGTCTATTGATTAAATCAAAATAAATGTTGAATTTCCATTCAATATCAATATCCACACGGGGTTTCAATGTCATACATCTGGGTTCAAACAGTGCATATATAAGTAATATAAAACAAACAGTAAATATAAATATTGAGGAATCCGGTTGGATTCCTCCAACCGGTTTCCTCCATCCACAGATGTTAGTCAACACAATTAACACTAATTCCATACTAGAGAATATAATAATCGATGGAAACAATATCCAACCGATGATGTGTACATATACAACAATATATATTATTCAACCAATTTAATTGTAATCCACCTAAACGACCATCACACAACATTCAACTATTATTTATCAATATTAAAATATAATTATTATATTTTAAAATAGAACAGAGTTACTCACCTTTGCGCGTCAACCGTTAAATAACGATTTGCGTCAGTAGATTATATCCTACGTTCAATCCTGCCATAAATCCAAACGAGCTCCGTACCGTTCCAAGTTGGCTTCATTGGGTGGTTTATGTCTATACAAACCAAAATATCTCGGCCCATCTTCCTTTCATCCATCCGCTACCCAGTACCAATCCTAAACCACGTTCACATCTCTTCCCCTTCGTCGATGCATTCTCCGGCGAGCGTCAGTGCAATGGTGAAATCATGGTGCTTCTTACATCAAATTTAAACACCATTTCCCTACTATTGGTTTATACCCATTCTCCTCATTTCCAAACAATCAAGCCAAAAAAGAACAACATCTCTTCATTTCCAATTTTCACGCCCCCTTTTTCTCCACTATTCCCTTAACATTAACCCGTGAGCCTCCTGTACTGTTTCTCCACAAAAGTCCCACTGCATCACATTAACATATGTCTCCATGCTGTACACCATACACGCATTACATGATCTGCTCCCGTGCATGTAAATCCGCCATTTTGGAACTTAGCCTATCCTACTCCCAACGCCAAGATGAATTCGAACCATTCTCCATTGTTATTTAAATCCCCATGATGTATCCCTTTCCAAACATTCTTATAATATATATGTATCTCACATACACATATTTCCCTCCAATGCCATGCACACGCACGACAACCCAAGCTCCATTTAGAAACTCCATGTATGCACATAAGAACTCGTGTCTTCTAGTGCGTGTACGTCGTCCCCCCATGCCCATTCATTACGACTTTGGAACCAAACTGCTCTCCTTGGTGAGCTTTACGGAATCACCTCATACCACAAATGCTTGCCCTCCTACATGTACTCATTCCACCATTTAAACACATGCAACTTCCCATTTCACATAAAACACATCCAGCTCGAAACAAACTCCACCTAAGATTGACAAAACCCTTTCAAACATTGCTACAGGAAGTGCCAGGGCCTGAACCACACGGTCTTGTTACTTTTACACTTCAAAACACTAAGCTTTCCACGGTGATGCTTTACCCTACACCGGATCGAGAGCCAGGCCCTTTTTTTATTATTATAATTTCCCTTTTTAAGTTTCGGTTCTTTAAGAAGTTGCATATATATATATATATATATATATATATATATATAACTAGGTGCCTTCGCGTTGAAGTAATAGCAATATAGAATAATCGTGTTATTTAATACCTAGGATATCGACTAGTCAATTTGAAAACTCATGTCGGTGGTTTCCTTTGGCATGAAGAAATAGAGGACCTTTGCAGTTAAGCTATGCAAGGATGGTATGTTTCTTTTTCCTTAAGGTGGAAGCATTGGAAAATGTTGAGGCACTGATTACCCTGTCATGGTTTTGTATGTTCTTATTTCCTTGATGATTAAGTAATAGATGGTAGAATAGGTTTTCATTTCATGGAAGGGTATGGGATTCTTTGCTTAAATCGAAAGCAATAGGTAGTGGGATAAGCGCAGGCTATACATAGATTAGTTGTCTTATATTAAATATTCATATAGGGTATACAGTGTAATAGTTTTGCAGCTTTGGTTGTTTGATTGTAGCTTGCACTCTAGCTGTAGGTACGCTTTCATTTAATTCATGTATGGGTAGCCTTGTATGTATTAATTTGATATGAGAGGTTATGATGTTGCGTGACTAGAGATATTTCTTATATGGGTATACAATGATTGAAGACAAAAACGACATGCAGTGCGTTGAAATGAAATATAGCATATAAATGTTACTTTCTAGTAAAGCCGGTGTAGCATTTACTATGTATTCCTACAAAGAATCTCCATCTCATCTTCAGTTTGAAGTTTATTTGAGACCTTGAGTCATTGTTTTAATTCCACGGGTTATGGTTAGGCAGTAGGGTACATTTCTAGGAAAGGGTGTACATGTGTTAACGTAAGGACTGCTATGGACAAGAATAAAAATACAATCATGTCCAGTGAGGTGCCGCGATCTCGAAAATATAATAATATCGGTAGATTAACTCATATTTTGAAACCCTAAAATATTGATATAGGGTGCAAAATATCCCAAATAAAAAGTTGCGTATTTAATTATTTAAAAATTACAAAAAAATTCTAAAAATTAAATTATCACTACGCCTCAAAAGAATCTTGCCTATATTCGAAACCGATATTTAAATATATTTAAATAACTGTTATGGCCATAAACGAATATACCTCTGCTTATCTGAATATTTAAATTGGACATAACTTACAATATATAATCCAAAATTTTGATTTTTCACTTCCATTAGAGAAATATGGTTCAATGGATTCGAACGTTTCTTGTTTCGAAGAAATCCGATTTATAACGAATCCTGCACACTCAGTTGAAGTTCAGAACGTTAAATTACGAATTGCCGCGATATTACGGGCTCGATTATATTTAATATACTTTTTTTTACAAGTTCAACTTCGTTTTAATTAATATATATATATATCCACTTATACAAATTCAATATTTAAACTGATTTAAATATTCAAATACGAACCGATAAAAATGCGGGACGTTACATTCCTCCCCCTTTATAAGAATTTCGTCCCTGAAATTACTAAGGTAGGGAAAATGCTACAATCCATATTATAATGAGGTTAAAAATCTTTTATCAAATTTCTTAATTTTTGAGACGACCCCAATCCCCGTACTGACGGTGGCAAGGGTAATCTTTGGTATATAACACACAAACAGATAATAGCAGAACAGAAATAAATAAATACACCAGATAATGTACAAATAATACACTGGATAAACGTAATCATCAGAGTTACACAGTATACATGATCATACTTAGTACAAATACAGTTCCGCTATACATAAATGTCTACAACGGAAAACAAACATAATATGTACAATAGGAGCTGAACAGCATAAAAAGAGATAAATGATAGAATCCATCTTCGGCTCTAGCTATCCAGAAAGAGCCTGTGTAACAACCCGGAAATTCTGGGCCAGTTTAAAATTTTTATTTTGGCAATTTTAGCGAATTTTGATTAGTTAAAATGAATTATTTTAAATAATATCGACGAAAATTTATTTTGAATATAATTCGAACGAATATATTTATACGCGTCGTCGTTAGAATATAAATAATTATATATATAATTATAAATAGAATTGAAAATGGCGCGGTAGTTCGATAATTCGATTTCAAACTTCAATTGAATGTACCGGGTGCAAAACAATCTGGATTTTAGTGAAACCAAAAACATTAGGATCTAATTGATAATATCTTTCTAACGGATGTAAGAAACTGAGATTTCACTTTAAAAATTGAGAGATATGTCCAGTTGAAAATCCTGAATAGTCGCTATGGAATTCAGGCCCTTAAAAATGGACATTTTGCAAATGACCTCGGATTTCGACGAAACCAGTTTTGTTGGGTCCGTGATGTTAAGTTATTGCTAGGTTTCAAATTTCATAATTTTTCGAATCAATATGTGAGCGTGGCAAAGGAAAACGCGTTTGACCAGTTTCAGTTGATTTTAATCGACTGGAAATTGGCCATTTTTCAAACGGTCTCAGAATTCGACGAAACTAGTTTTGTTAGGACCGTATCGTCAATACGAAGCTAGAAAATATTTTTCTGGAATTTTTCGTGTTCGTATGTGACCCCGGTAATTGGAAATGTACGTTTAAAATTCAATATAGTGATTTAAATGTAAATTTAACGGAAACTGATTCAAACAGTCGAATCAGCTTGCGATGCATATCCCATTGTGTTCGGAATGGGGGTGAAACGCTATGGACGACAGGCGGTGGGCCTCGTTTTGATGACGTATGTAAAAGTCAACTTTTAAAATAATAAAATAATAAAAAAAAAAAAAAAAAAAAAGGAAAAACCCCTCTCTCCCCTTAACCAGGCCCCCCCCCCCCGATCTCTCTTCATTTCGAAAGGAAAAAAAAAAAAAAAAAAAAAGAAGAACCAAAGGGGCGACGAACGGTGCCGCCCTGGTGGCCTCGCCTCACCGCAGTCCCCTCCCCCCCCTTCGCCGTCCTCCCTCCCTCTTCCTCCTCCCCTTCTCCTCCTTGGCCGCATCGCAGACCCCACCCCCATCGGAATTCAACCGCGAGCCCCCCCCTCTACCCAGCAGCGACGAAGCCCCCCCCTCTACCCAGCAGCGACGAAGCCCCCCCCCCCCTGCAATGATCGGCGACGAAGCACCCCCCCCCCCCCTCCTGTAAGTTTTTCTTATTTTGTTTAAATAATTTTATTTTAGTAAACTGATTTTTTTTTTAGTTAGGTTTAAAACTGTTTTTTTTAGTTAAGTTAAAACTGATTTTTTTTTTTGTTAGGTTTAAAACTGTTTTTTTTAGTTAAGTTAAAACTGTTTTTTTTAGTTAAGTTAAAACTGATTTTTAAGTTAAGTTAAAAACTGATTTATATGTTAGTTTAAAAAGATTTGAATTTTTAAAAGGTAAAAGATTTAAACTTTGAAAAGTAAAAGATTAGATCTTTGAAATGGAAAAGGTGGAATCTCTTTGAAATAAAAATTCGATTTTTATATATTGAACTTTGAAATAAAAATTCGATTTTTATATATTGAACTTCGAAATAAAAATTCGATTTTTATATATTGAACTTCGAACTAAAAATTCGATTTTTATCTATTGAACTTCGAACTAAAAATTCGATTTTTATCTATTGAACTTAGAACTGAAAATTCGATTTTTATCTATTGAACTTCGAACTAAAAATTCGATTTTTATCTATTGAACTTCGAACTAAAAATTCGATTTTTATCTATTGAACTTAGAACTGAAAATTCGATTTTTATCTATTGAACTTCGAACTAAAAATTCGATTTTTATCTATTGAACTTCGAACTAAAAATTCGATTTTTATCTATTGAACTTCGAACTAAAAATTCGATTTTTATCTATTGAACTTCGAACTAAAAATTCGATTTTTATCTATTGAACTTAGAACTGAAAATTCGATTTTTATCTATTGAACTTCGAACTAAAAATTCGATTTTTATCTATTGAACTTCGAACTAAAAATTCGATTTTTATCTATTGAACTTAGAACTGAAAATTCGATTTTTATCTATTGAACTTCGAACTAAAAATTCGATTTTTATCTATTGAACTTCGAACTAAAAATTCGATTTTTATCTATTGAACTTAGAACTGAAAATTCGATTTTTATCTATTGAACTTAGAACTAAAAATTCGATTTTTATCTATTGAACTTAGAACTAAAAATTCGATTTTTATCTATTGAACTTAGAACTAAAAATTCGATTTTTATCTATTGAACTTCGAACTGAAAATTCGATTTTTATCTATTGAACTTCGAACTAAAAATTCGATTTTTATCTATTGAACTTCGAACTAAAAATTCGATTTTTATCTATTGAACTTCGAACTAAAAATTCGATTTTTATCTATTGAACTTTGAACTAAAAATTCGATTTTTATATATTGAATAGCGAACTAAAAATGTGATTTTTATATATTGAATAACAAAGTAAAAATTCGATTTTTACGTATGTAGTGAAAGCAGCAACGAAGGTGACAAAAAGGCGAAACGACGAAGACTTCTGCAAATGAAGAGCCGTGGAGCTAGGATAGCTATATGTGAGAATTTCTCACCTTTCAATTTATTTTTCTAGTTATATATATACTAGGATGCAGACGGTGCTTAGTAGCACCCGACACCCGTCCACAGACCATGGACTTGTTTGTTTGACTGTTTGGTAATTGATTGCGATATTGGTTTGAATGTGATTTGTGGTGTGAAAAATCGAATCGATAAATTGGTTAGGATTAGACGTGCGCCGTTATAAGGCGAAGGAGTAAGGCTAGGTTAGACCCTTACTCCAAGTTTTGTGGTTTGCAAAATGAAATTGATTTGATTGATGTGTGAATGGCGTGGGCCTTCACTAGACCAGGGATAAGGCTAGGCCTTGTCCCGTTTCTAGTATCGTGCCGTTATGCCGCCGAAATTTTCTAAAATATGTTAGAAAAATAAAAATATCATTTTATTTAATAAATGAATTGAATAGAAATTCATAGGTTGAAATAAAATGTGTTATCGTTAAAAATATAATTTTTAACGTGAATGTGAATAAATAAATATTCATTTACAAACCAGACGGTTTGTTTATGTACACTTATTTGAATGACATTGATTGGGACGATAAATTCTACACATCGCCCAACTGCACAAATAAAATATGCGTTTGATTGTTTGAAACCCCACACGGGTGTTGGGATGAAATTTGAAGTTCACTCATCCTGATTGATTAAATGCGTCGATCGATTGATTGACAGGCTGTTATAAGCGTTGAATATCTATATTTGATGCTTATACAGTGTAGTGCACTTTGGTTGATGGTTGATTATTTTTCAATGTAATTATATACATGTGTTGTCTGAAAATCCATATAATTAACTTTATATGGTAATTGATTGGGCCTCATTCCAGTTTCGAAAAAAAAAAAAGAAATATTTGAAATAGAAATATTTGAAGTAGAAATATTTGAAATAGAATATTTGAAAATAGAAATATGTGAAGCCGTGAGGATTAGATTGACGCCATTTTGACGTGAATCGATATTTATATCGATTTTATTCATTTTAAAATGAATATTGAAACGTGATTTCGAAATCGAATATTTTAAAATGAAATGAATTGAAAACGATTTCGAAATGAAATGAATTGAAAACGATTTCGAAATGAATTGAATTGAAAACGATTTCGAAATGAATTGAATTGAAAACGAATTGAAATGAATTCAAATTGAATTGAAATTTGAATTGAATAGAAATGAATTTTGAAACGAATTTATAAAGAAGAATTCAATTTTGATTTGAATTGAAAAGGAAGTTGAAATTGCTTTTGAAACGAATTTAAAACTATTTATATAATTCGTTTTAAATAAAAATCGACGAAATATATATTATATATATAATATATATAATATAATGGCCTGAATAGAACGCGCCGCGCCGCGGCAGTTCGTGAATTTCGACCATTTATTTCAAACGGACATTACGGGAGATCCGACCGTCGGATTCTCCTAAAACCGGAACCGTTGGGTTCGTATCGAAAAGAGCTTTCTAACGAATATTAGAAATTAGAAATCTAACGGTTGGATTTGGAATTATGTCCAAATCAAATTTGAAAAAGGTCGCTGTAAGTGCAGTTCGATGGCCGTTGATGGAAATCGACTGTACGAGCCTTGATAAAATTATTAAAAATAGTAATAATTTGAGTAAAATCATAAGAAATGATTTGTGAAGATTTGGGATGAAAAACTCCATATTTGAAAAGATAAAAATAGATTTTTATCGAAATGAACTAGTTTTGAACTAGAATTATAATTCTATTTATTTTCAAATAAATAAATTGAATTCGAAAAGGGTTTTAAAAGTAACCAAAATTCCAATGATTGCATTGGAGTGGATTTGAATCGAAATTGTCTTCGGAATATTTCGATGTTGGAATTCGTGATTATACAGGTGTTGTTATGGAAATTTGAAAGATATATATGTATATCGTTATTTCCAATACGACATTTGTTAGTCGTAGAATTCGATATTGAATATAAGCCGATATATTTTCTATTCAGAGCCTTGTATTGAATATCGAATGTGATTTGGGTTTGTCGTGAATGGTGTCTTCACTAACACTGTTCTTGAACCCAGTTGAGAAAAGATTAAATCTTTTTATTTAGATTTAATGAAGTGTACCAATTAAATAATATTTAATTGGAATTGAATTGATATTGATTTTTGGGTTTATCGTGAACAGTGTTTTAAATAACACTTGTTCTTTAACCCGATAATTAATGAATGTGATTTGGGTTTGTCGTGAATGGTGTCTTCACTAACACTGTTCTTGAACCCAGCTGAGAAAAGATTAAATCTTTTGATTTAGATTTAATGAAGTGTACCAATTAAATGATATTTAATTGGAATTGAATTGATATTGATTTTTGGGTTTATCGTGAACAGTGTTTTAAATAACACTCGTTCTTTAACCCGATAATTAATGGAATGATTTTTGGGTTTATCGTGAACAGTGTTTTTAAATAACACTCGTTCTTTAACCCGATAATTAATGGAATGTGACTTTGGGTTTATCGCGAACCGTGTTTTTAGATGACACTGATTCTTTAACCCAGTCACAGATTAAAACTAAGTGGAGTTTTAATGAATCTTTAATTAGATTGAAAAGATCGAGAATGGAGTATCACCAGTTTTGCTCCAGGCGATAGTTAAATCTTTAATTAGATTTGAACGTGAAATTTAGAAACTAACTGTCGGTTAGCCAAGCAGAATGGTTTTCTGGATATTGATCTGATGTTGGTTTCGGCCTTCGGGGTTAATATTTGGGGAATTATTCTCTTGATTAATTTACGGTTAGTGACTGATGAATTGGAATGAGGCGTATGTTGTGTTTGTGTAACACTTTTATAATATATACGCGAGTTATTCGGAAAGACCGGGTTAATCCCATTCTGAATAACTGATACGACGATAAGTCGAAGATGAAGACGATGGTCGAAGACCGGAGGTTTTCACGTCGTTTGGGTGATAACTGATGATCTTGATTGGGCTGTACACCCAAGAAGATGGAAACAGTTAGTGATCGTCCAGACGTACTTGGAGATCAATGGATATGCGGGGTACTAGGTGCCTCCGGTTTCGTTCAGACCCAGGACGGACTTGTAAATGGACTGTGTGTCTGACATCGGATTTCATTCTGTGTGACTGATATCGGTTGCATAGGATGGTTTGCCTGTGTGGCATGCTAAGATGCAAATGATCAAGGCTTCTGTTGAAAAGCAAAGTCTTGTGGTGATGATCAAAGCACGGCCTTTGTGGCGTAGCTTTGTGTAACGTTTACCTCGCGTGTTTCACACCCGGTATGAACCAAAAACGGGAGACGGACCTCAGGGAGGACTTGCGTTTCTTTCTAGCTAGAAGTGGCGTCAGTGGTTTTTCACGCCCTGACGAGTTTGACTTATGTGGTTGTTGTTGTTGCGAGGCGCCTCGGTTATATCGGTTTCGGCCGATGCTTCTGGTCGGCTGACGGACCAGACTTACACCCCATAGGGTGGGGAAACGTAGTGTTCAGGCATTTTAATCCACATCGGTGGACCGGCCCTGTCGCTCCAAGGGCCCACCTGAGTCTGGGTCCTGTGGCTCGGGCTAGAGAGTCACAAATCGGTTGAGGATCTTGCCCCTAGCCTCGGTTCATAGACGGAAATCCAATTTCCAAATACGTGACATTTGCGGTTTTATTTGTAAACCTATATATGGCGACATGATATATGGTACCCATGCCGCCTATGATTGATACTTATGATTTGAAGTTGTTTTATACACTATGCACTTATTATAGTATCAAATAATCTGTTTTAAAACGTATCAAGCATTCTTTGGCTGTTATAAGGGAAAACCCTATCCCCCGGCTTGCGTCGCATTGTGTGATAGGACCTGGGTCTTATAACAGCTTCATCTTCTTTATTTAGCATTGCGCTGTTGTTTTATGCACTGGTATTCTTGGGAGGAAACCCGTTCCGTGTTATACGGCGTGGTCCCTTGATTTACCTTTAAAAATAAAAATTAATAACTGTTTTAGTTCTCACACCAGTCACATGACTGACCTGGAGTTTATTGTTTTAACCTAAACTCTGGGTGCCCTTATTTTGACACGGGCAGCTAGTAGTTTTGGTTTTGCAGATTTATATTCACAGGATCCTGGTTTACAGCTGGAACGATATCCGGAAAGCTTTGTATCCGTATATCTCTTCTAGTTGTGTATTGTATTATTATCCGCTGCTATGATTTAAATGTAATTTAAATCTCTGATATTTCTGTGTAATATTCATTTATACTCTGTATATTCTTGTAATCTGATGCACTGTTGTAATATATAGTGAAATGTTCTTCTGTATGCGTTCTGTTGTGGTTTGTTCTCGAACTATCCGACGCTTTCCTTTACGGGGAAGTTACGGGTCTTCACAGTTGGTATCAGAGCTTTGGTTTACAAAGCCAGAGAACAAGACACATTAGAAACATATGAAAGAATTCATCAGATATTGGATTAGTAATATCCAATTAGAATGACTCGTTAGAGATAGGATCAGTAGTATCCTAGAACGAGTGTGAAGAGTATATTTTTAAAATGAAAACAATTTTTGTTTTGAAAATTTAAATCAATTATTCGTATCTGATTATCTATTTATATTGAGTTGGACAGTCCAGTATATAAAGATTTTGCGTATACGTCTGATCCGCGTGTATTCGAAGTTTTAATATATTGGATAGATATAGAATCATACTCTAGTGGCCCGAAGATGATTCTGATGGTTGAGTACTCATCGTCAGAATTTATATTCGTGTGACGAAGGTGTGATATCTATATATTTCCATTAGACTGGTGTGAGAACCAAAACTTATATATATAGTTAGAACACCTTGTTGTGAATTGGCATTAAAAACATGATTTTTGTAAAATATATCAAAATTATGGATTTGAAACTCTAATCCACTAATTGATTGATGTTTGGGTTGTTTGCTCATTTGTTTGCTAATTTTTAACCCTTTTGCCTAATAGCACCAAATATTGAACTATATTGAAAATTGGTCGCATTTGCTTGCATATACATATATATCTTTGAACAGGTCATAGCAAGGAGGCTAGAGCAGAGAATAAAATTTGTTTGCCCGACAAATAGGTACATGTTTACTACATAATTTCCTGTTTTGTTTGGGTGATGATGATTTTGTGAGCCTATTGGCTAGCCGCTTGGCTTTTTCTTTTTCTTTTTGAGATCTGAAGGACCGGGAACGCTATTTGCAATTTCCCGATGCTCCCATTGCAGGGGAGGTTATGGCGAAATTTTTCGAAAATTTAGGGTGTTAGCCAAATTTTTGAGATTTTGAAAATTCTCAGAAACTGAAAAGTTAGAGAATGCAAGCCAGATCGAGCGTAGAGTTGATTAATCAAACCACTTTCGACTTTGTTCCTTTTCGGGGACGAAAAGTTTTAAGTGGGGGAGATTGTAACAACCCGGAAATTCTGGGCCAGTTTAAAATTTTTATTTTGGCAATTTTAGCGAATTTTGATTAGTTAAAATGAATTATTTTAAATAATATCGACGAAAATTTATTTTGAATATAATTCGAACGAATATATTTATACGCGTCGTCGTTAGAATATAAATAATTATATATATAATTATAAATAGAATTGAAAATGGCGCGGTAGTTCGATAATTCGATTTCAAACTTCAATTGAATGTACCGGGTGCAAAACAATCTGGATTTTAGTGAAACCAAAAACATTAGGATCTAATTGATAATATCTTTCTAACGGATGTAAGAAACTGAGATTTCACTTTAAAAATTGAGAGATATGTCCAGTTGAAAATCCTGAATAGTCGCTATGGAATTCAGGCCCTTAAAAATGGACATTTTGCAAATGACCTCGGATTTCGACGAAACCAGTTTTGTTGGGTCCGTGATGTTAAGTTATTGCTAGGTTTCAAATTTCATAATTTTTCGAATCAATATGTGAGCGTGGCAAAGGAAAACGCGTTTGACCAGTTTCAGTTGATTTTAATCGACTGGAAATTGGCCATTTTTCAAACGGTCTCAGAATTCGACGAAACTAGTTTTGTTAGGACCGTATCGTCAATACGAAGCTAGAAAATATTTTTCTGGAATTTTTCGTGTTCGTATGTGACCCCGGTAATTGGAAATGTACGTTTAAAATTCAATATAGTGATTTAAATGTAAATTTAACGGAAACTGATTCAAACAGTCGAATCAGCTTGCGATGCATATCCCATTGTGTTCGGAATGGGGGTGAAACGCTATGGACGACAGGCGGTGGGCCTCGTTTTGATGACGTATGTAAAAGTCAACTTTTAAAATAATAAAATAATAAAAAAAAAAAAAAAAAAAGGAAAAACCCCTCTCTCCCCTTAACCAGGCCCCCCCCCCCCCGATCTCTCTTCATTTCGAAAGGAAAAAAAAAAAAAAAAAAAAGAAGAACCAAAGGGGCGACGAACGGTGCCGCCCTGGTGGCCTCGCCTCACCGCAGTCCCCTCCCCCCCCTTCGCCGTCCTCCCTCCCTCTTCCTCCTCCCCTTCTCCTCCTTGGCCGCATCGCAGACCCCACCCCCATCGGAATTCAACCGCGAGCCCCCCCCTCTACCCAGCAGCGACGAAGCCCCCCCCTCTACCCAGCAGCGACGAAGCCCCCCCCCCTGCAATGATCGGCGACGAAGCACCCCCCCCCCCCCTCCTGTAAGTTTTTCTTATTTTGTTTAAATAATTTTATTTTAGTAAACTGATTTTTTTTTTAGTTAGGTTTAAAACTGTTTTTTTTAGTTAAGTTAAAACTGATTTTTTTTTTGTTAGGTTTAAAACTGTTTTTTTTAGTTAAGTTAAAACTGTTTTTTTTAGTTAAGTTAAAACTGATTTTTAAGTTAAGTTAAAAACTGATTTATATGTTAGTTTAAAAAGATTTGAATTTTTAAAAGGTAAAAGATTTAAACTTTGAAAAGTAAAAGATTAGATCTTTGAAATGGAAAAGGTGGAATCTCTTTGAAATAAAAATTCGATTTTTATATATTGAACTTTGAAATAAAAATTCGATTTTTATATATTGAACTTCGAAATAAAAATTCGATTTTTATATATTGAACTTCGAACTAAAAATTCGATTTTTATCTATTGAACTTCGAACTAAAAATTCGATTTTTATCTATTGAACTTAGAACTGAAAATTCGATTTTTATCTATTGAACTTCGAACTAAAAATTCGATTTTTATCTATTGAACTTCGAACTAAAAATTCGATTTTTATCTATTGAACTTAGAACTGAAAATTCGATTTTTATCTATTGAACTTCGAACTAAAAATTCGATTTTTATCTATTGAACTTCGAACTAAAAATTCGATTTTTATCTATTGAACTTCGAACTAAAAATTCGATTTTTATCTATTGAACTTCGAACTAAAAATTCGATTTTTATCTATTGAACTTAGAACTGAAAATTCGATTTTTATCTATTGAACTTCGAACTAAAAATTCGATTTTTATCTATTGAACTTCGAACTAAAAATTCGATTTTTATCTATTGAACTTAGAACTGAAAATTCGATTTTTATCTATTGAACTTCGAACTAAAAATTCGATTTTTATCTATTGAACTTCGAACTAAAAATTCGATTTTTATCTATTGAACTTAGAACTGAAAATTCGATTTTTATCTATTGAACTTAGAACTAAAAATTCGATTTTTATCTATTGAACTTAGAACTAAAAATTCGATTTTTATCTATTGAACTTAGAACTAAAAATTCGATTTTTATCTATTGAACTTCGAACTGAAAATTCGATTTTTATCTATTGAACTTCGAACTAAAAATTCGATTTTTATCTATTGAACTTCGAACTAAAAATTCGATTTTTATCTATTGAACTTCGAACTAAAAATTCGATTTTTATCTATTGAACTTTGAACTAAAAATTCGATTTTTATATATTGAATAGCGAACTAAAAATGTGATTTTTATATATTGAATAACAAAGTAAAAATTCGATTTTTACGTATGTAGTGAAAGCAGCAACGAAGGTGACAAAAAGGCGAAACGACGAAGACTTCTGCAAATGAAGAGCCGTGGAGCTAGGATAGCTATATGTGAGAATTTCTCACCTTTCAATTTATTTTTCTAGTTATATATATACTAGGATGCAGACGGTGCTTAGTAGCACCCGACACCCGTCCACAGACCATGGACTTGTTTGTTTGACTGTTTGGTAATTGATTGCGATATTGGTTTGAATGTGATTTGTGGTGTGAAAAATCGAATCGATAAATTGGTTAGGATTAGACGTGCGCCGTTATAAGGCGAAGGAGTAAGGCTAGGTTAGACCCTTACTCCAAGTTTTGTGGTTTGCAAAATGAAATTGATTTGATTGATGTGTGAATGGCGTGGGCCTTCACTAGACCGGGGATAAGGCTAGGCCTTGTCCCGTTTCTAGTATCGTGCCGTTATGCCGCCGAAATTTTCTAAAATATGTTAGAAAAATAAAAATATCATTTTATTTAATAAATGAATTGAATAGAAATTCATAGGTTGAAATAAAATGTGTTATCGTTAAAAATATAATTTTTAACGTGAATGTGAATAAATAAATATTCATTTACAAACCAGACGGTTTGTTTATGTACACTTATTTGAATGACATTGATTGGGACGATAAATTCTACACATCGCCCAACTGCACAAATAAAATATGCGTTTGATTGTTTGAAACCCCACACGGGTGTTGGGATGAAATTTGAAGTTCACTCATCCTGATTGATTAAATGCGTCGATCGATTGATTGACAGGCTGTTATAAGCGTTGAATATCTATATTTGATGCTTATACAGTGTAGTGCACTTTGGTTGATGGTTGATTATTTTTCAATGTAATTATATACATGTGTTGTCTGAAAATCCATATAATTAACTTTATATGGTAATTGATTGGGCCTCATTCCAGTTTCGAAAAAAAAAAAAGAAATATTTGAAATAGAAATATTTGAAGTAGAAATATTTGAAATAGAATATTTGAAAATAGAAATATGTGAAGCCGTGAGGATTAGATTGACGCCATTTTGACGTGAATCGATATTTATATCGATTTTATTCATTTTAAAATGAATATTGAAACGTGATTTCGAAATCGAATATTTTAAAATGAAATGAATTGAAAACGATTTCGAAATGAAATGAATTGAAAACGATTTCGAAATGAATTGAATTGAAAACGATTTCGAAATGAATTGAATTGAAAACGAATTGAAATGAATTCAAATTGAATTGAAATTTGAATTGAATAGAAATGAATTTTGAAACGAATTTATAAAGAAGAATTCAATTTTGATTTGAATTGAAAAGGAAGTTGAAATTGCTTTTGAAACGAATTTAAAACTATTTATATAATTCGTTTTAAATAAAAATCGACGAAATATATATTATATATATAATATATATAATATAATGGCCTGAATAGAACGCGCCGCGCCGCGGCAGTTCGTGAATTTCGACCATTTATTTCAAACGGACATTACGGGAGATCCGACCGTCGGATTCTCCTAAAACCGGAACCGTTGGGTTCGTATCGAAAAGAGCTTTCTAACGAATATTAGAAATTAGAAATCTAACGGTTGGATTTGGAATTATGTCCAAATCAAATTTGAAAAAGGTCGCTGTAAGTGCAGTTCGATGGCCGTTGATGGAAATCGACTGTACGAGCCTTGATAAAATTATTAAAAATAGTAATAATTTGAGTAAAATCATAAGAAATGATTTGTGAAGATTTGGGATGAAAAACTCCATATTTGAAAAGATAAAAATAGATTTTTATCGAAATGAACTAGTTTTGAACTAGAATTATAATTCTATTTATTTTCAAATAAATAAATTGAATTCGAAAAGGGTTTTAAAAGTAACCAAAATTCCAATGATTGCATTGGAGTGGATTTGAATCGAAATTGTCTTCGGAATATTTCGATGTTGGAATTCGTGATTATACAGGTGTTGTTATGGAAATTTGAAAGATATATATGTATATCGTTATTTCCAATACGACATTTGTTAGTCGTAGAATTCGATATTGAATATAAGCCGATATATTTTCTATTCAGAGCCTTGTATTGAATATCGAATGTGATTTGGGTTTGTCGTGAATGGTGTCTTCACTAACACTGTTCTTGAACCCAGTTGAGAAAAGATTAAATCTTTTTATTTAGATTTAATGAAGTGTACCAATTAAATAATATTTAATTGGAATTGAATTGATATTGATTTTTGGGTTTATCGTGAACAGTGTTTTAAATAACACTTGTTCTTTAACCCGATAATTAATGAATGTGATTTGGGTTTGTCGTGAATGGTGTCTTCACTAACACTGTTCTTGAACCCAGCTGAGAAAAGATTAAATCTTTTGATTTAGATTTAATGAAGTGTACCAATTAAATGATATTTAATTGGAATTGAATTGATATTGATTTTTGGGTTTATCGTGAACAGTGTTTTAAATAACACTCGTTCTTTAACCCGATAATTAATGGAATGATTTTTGGGTTTATCGTGAACAGTGTTTTTAAATAACACTCGTTCTTTAACCCGATAATTAATGGAATGTGACTTTGGGTTTATCGCGAACCGTGTTTTTAGATGACACTGATTCTTTAACCCAGTCACAGATTAAAACTAAGTGGAGTTTTAATGAATCTTTAATTAGATTGAAAAGATCGAGAATGGAGTATCACCAGTTTTGCTCCAGGCGATAGTTAAATCTTTAATTAGATTTGAACGTGAAATTTAGAAACTAACTGTCGGTTAGCCAAGCAGAATGGTTTTCTGGATATTGATCTGATGTTGGTTTCGGCCTTCGGGGTTAATATTTGGGGAATTATTCTCTTGATTAATTTACGGTTAGTGACTGATGAATTGGAATGAGGCGTATGTTGTGTTTGTGTAACACTTTTATAATATATACGCGAGTTATTCGGAAAGACCGGGTTAATCCCATTCTGAATAACTGATACGACGATAAGTCGAAGATGAAGACGATGGTCGAAGACCGGAGGTTTTCACGTCGTTTGGGTGATAACTGATGATCTTGATTGGGCTGTACACCCAAGAAGATGGAAACAGTTAGTGATCGTCCAGACGTACTTGGAGATCAATGGATATGCGGGGTACTAGGTGCCTCCGGTTTCGTTCAGACCCAGGACGGACTTGTAAATGGACTGTGTGTCTGACATCGGATTTCATTCTGTGTGACTGATATCGGTTGCATAGGATGGTTTGCCTGTGTGGCATGCTAAGATGCAAATGATCAAGGCTTCTGTTGAAAAGCAAAGTCTTGTGGTGATGATCAAAGCACGGCCTTTGTGGCGTAGCTTTGTGTAACGTTTACCTCGCGTGTTTCACACCCGGTATGAACCAAAAACGGGAGACGGACCTCAGGGAGGACTTGCGTTTCTTTCTAGCTAGAAGTGGCGTCAGTGGTTTTTCACGCCCTGACGAGTTTGACTTATGTGGTTGTTGTTGTTGCGAGGCGCCTCGGTTATATCGGTTTCGGCCGATGCTTCTGGTCGGCTGACGGACCAGACTTACACCCCATAGGGTGGGGAAACGTAGTGTTCAGGCATTTTAATCCACATCGGTGGACCGGCCCTGTCGCTCCAAGGGCCCACCTGAGTCTGGGTCCTGTGGCTCGGGCTAGAGAGTCACAAATCGGTTGAGGATCTTGCCCCTAGCCTCGGTTCATAGACGGAAATCCAATTTCCAAATACGTGACATTTGCGGTTTTATTTGTAAACCTATATATGGCGACATGATATATGGTACCCATGCCGCCTATGATTGATACTTATGATTTGAAGTTGTTTTATACACTATGCACTTATTATAGTATCAAATAATCTGTTTTAAAACGTATCAAGCATTCTTTGGCTGTTATAAGGGAAAACCCTATCCCCCGGCTTGCGTCGCATTGTGTGATAGGACCTGGGTCTTATAACAGCTTCATCTTCTTTATTTAGCATTGCGCTGTTGTTTTATGCACTGGTATTCTTGGGAGGAAACCCGTTCCGTGTTATACGGCGTGGTCCCTTGATTTACCTTTAAAAATAAAAATTAATAACTGTTTTAGTTCTCACACCAGTCACATGACTGACCTGGAGTTTATTGTTTTAACCTAAACTCTGGGTGCCCTTATTTTGACACGGGCAGCTAGTAGTTTTGGTTTTGCAGATTTATATTCACAGGATCCTGGTTTACAGCTGGAACGATATCCGGAAAGCTTTGTATCCGTATATCTCTTCTAGTTGTGTATTGTATTATTATCCGCTGCTATGATTTAAATGTAATTTAAATCTCTGATATTTCTGTGTAATATTCATTTATACTCTGTATATTCTTGTAATCTGATGCACTGTTGTAATATATAGTGAAATGTTCTTCTGTATGCGTTCTGTTGTGGTTTGTTCTCGAACTATCCGACGCTTTCCTTTACGGGGAAGTTACGGGTCTTCACAGCCTGCTAACCTGATAACAAGGCTGCCCATGTAGAAAAAGGGGCACCCGAGTTTGCAAGTGAAACAAACTACGAGTCAGTCATGGGACTGGTATGAGAAATCTGCTTAACACATTTTATATTATGGCTAATCACAGGACCACGCCACTTTCGCGGAACGGGTTTACTCCATTGGATTGCCAGTGCTTTAAAACAAGTAAATCTTTAAAACATCGCAATGCTATATATAAAAATGAAGCCATTATAAGACTCAGTTCCGATCACACAATGCAACGCAAGCCGGAGGATAGAGTTTTACCTTATAATGGCCAAAATATGCTTGATACGAATAAAACAAAAGAACTTGATATTATTACTAGTGTTTATATGTTTCAAAAACAATTTCAATCATAACTATCAATCATAGACGACATGGGTACCATATATCATGTCGCCATATATAGGTATACAATCAAAACCGCACATGTCGTATTTGGAAATTGGATTTCCGTCATGAGCCAAGGCAAAAGATAGTCCTTACCGACTTCGAGATGCTCTAGCCCACCCCTCAGGAATAGCCGCAACTGCCCCTTGGATCGTTAGGGCCGGTCCACCGATGTGGACTATTATGCCTGAACACTGCGTTTCCCTGCCCTTTGGGGCGTCAATGAGCCAACGAATGGCTCCATCGGCTTCACATAGTCACCGATATATCCGAGGCGCCTCGTAACAACAACAACCACACAGGTGAAAATAATATATATGTCAGCCAGTTTAAGCACCGACACCACCTCTAGCTAGAAGGAAACGCATGCCCTCCCTGATGTCCTCTCCCGTTTCTGGTTCATACCGGGGTGTGAGGCTCGCGAATTTACGTTATATACAAGCTACGCCACACAGGCGGTGCCTTTGACCATCAACCACAAGACTTTGCTTTTCAACAGAAGCATTGATCACTGCATCTTAGCATGCCACACAGGCAATTCACACCATGCAACTGATGGCTATCAGTCACACAGAATGAATACCAATGTCAGACACACAGTCCATTTACAAGTCCGTTCTGGGTCTGAACGAAACCAGAGGCACTATATACCTCGCATACCCATCGATTTCCACGTACGTCTGGACAATCACCACTCATTATCCATATTTCGGGATGCTTCCCAATCAGGACATCAGTTATCATCCAACCGAGGTGAAGATCTATGGTCTTCAACCACCGTCTTCATCGTCGACTTCTTATTGTCGATTCAGTTATTCAGAATGGGATAAACCCGGTCTTTCTGAGTAACTCGCGTATATAATAAACAAGTGCTACACAAACATGACATACGCCTTATTCCAATTCATTAGTCACTAACTGTAAATCAGTAAGAGAACAATTTCCCAAATATTAACCCCGAAGGCCGAAACCAACATCAGATCAAAACCCAGGAAACTATTCGACTTAGCTAACCTTCAGTTAGTTTCTAAATTTCACATTCAACCATCAAATATTCAATAAACAGAGTAAATTCGGATTATTTCCATTCCATATCGTTTATAATATTTTATAACGATTTATCGCTATTTTTATTTATTTATTTGTAGCCAATTCATTCAAATGACGCTTCGGGCCATAACGCGGCCGTGGCGTTGTTTTTCTTCAAATTTGATTTACACATATATGAAAATCTAACCATTGGATCTTCACAAATTTTATATCATTAGAAAGATCTTCTCAAAACGAATCCAATGGTTCCAGTTTTGGGAAAATCCGACGTTCGGATCTCCCGGTACACTCGTTTGAAGTTTCAATTTCAAAATACGAACTGCAGCTTCGTTATTCGATTTAATTTAATTATATTTATATATATATATATAAACATAATTGATTCTAGCGCTGTTTTTCTTCAGATTTGAATTAAACATTCCAGACAATCCAACCGTTGGATCTTCACAAAGTGGGTGTCGTTGGAAAGATATTTCAAAGGCGAACCCAACGGTTTCGGTTTCGGGAAAATCCGATGGTCGGATCTCCCGCACTAATCGTTTGAAATCACGGTTTCAAAACATGAACTGCTGCTTCGTAATTCGATATATTTTGATTAAATATATATATATATATATATATATATAAATATAATCGATTCTTCGATTTCAAAACCATATTCTTTTCATACATTTGATAAAAATGATATTTTTATCCAATAGACATTTATTTCGACACTTCACTATTGTTAACAATCCATGTATATAATAACAAAAATGTGATTTTTATTGCAAAACAATTTATTTCAAAACACGACTATTTTATATAGTTCAGATAGATGATAAAAATATGATTTTTATTATAAAACAATTTATTTCAAACACGAATACCATTCAACACATGAATTTCTATTCAACGAATGAATTTCTATTCAACACATGAAGTTTTTCTATAGTTCATATATATAATAAAAATGTGATTTTTATTGTTAAAGCAATTTATTTAAAACACGAATACCATTCAACACATGAATTTCTATTCAACGAATGAATTTCTATTCAACACATGAAGGTTTTCTATAGTTCGTATATATAATAAAAATGTGATTTTTATTGTTAAAGCAATTTATTTAAAACACGAATACCCTTTAACACATGAATTTCTATTCAACGAATGAATTTCTATTCAACACATGAAGGTTTTCTATAGTTCGTATATATAATAAAAATGTGATTTTTATTGTTAAAGCAATTTATTTAAAACACGAATACCATTCAACACATGAATTTCTATTCAACGAATGAATTTCTATTCAACACATGATGGTTTTCTATAGTTCGTATATATAATAAAAATGTGATTTTTATTGTTAAAGCAATTTATTTAAAACACGAATACCATTCAACACATGAATCTCTATTCAACGAATGAATTTCTACTCAACACATGAAGGTTTCAACATATAAGAATAATTTCAACAAATGAAAATAATTCTAACACATTAATATTTCAGAAAATTTCGGCAGCATAACGGCAGCATAGTTAAAACCAGGGCCGTCCCTAGTACGGCTCCTCGCTCTACCTTAAAGCCTCGCAGCTTTTGACAATTGGGATTTCATGCATCTAGTTCGCACGCAGGCGGCATGTATATTTTTATTTCTTTTCCATAAACTAATCCTATGTGGTTTCAACCAAATAATTCTCAACCAGAAACGGGTATTTTTCAACCACAATCAATCACTTTCAACCACAAAAAATCTAATCAACCATTCGCTATCAATCAATTTTCACACCAATCACAACCAATAAATATCGTCCATGGTTTGTGGACGAGGGGCGTATATATATATATATAAATAAATATATATATAAGTATATCACTTCTATTTCAACACATATATAATTTTTACAATGCATATATAACTTATACATCGAACGTACAACTTATACAACGCTTATACATAAGGTGTACAACGCTTATATAACTCATACATCGACTATATAATTTATACATCATCGTTTTCCATATCGTTTATAATTCAAAAATCTCACATTGGGTTCCACTCCACCAAAAATTGCAGAAGGCTAAGAAAAATATGCGGTCTCTTCTAGAATGTAGAAGGCGTCCACACGAGTCCATTGTCTCTTGTTTCACTGAATTTCGTCAACATAGCAAAAAGATATGTTTTTTACAGTGAAATCAAAAACCATAGCGCTTTAAAGTGCTATTAAATAGTCTAATTAAAATCAGCCGTACCTCAGCTGAAAGGTTCGAAACTAGGTTTCAATTTTTCTTCGAATCCGTGTAGCTATTCGTCGATCGGCCTTTACAGCGTCGAAGGGGGAGGAACATTGCACTTGCGCGCGGTGGTGGGGCCCACTTGGTGGTCTCTGGCGTCCACGGCGACGCTCGAAAGGGCTGAACTTTGGAGGCTTAAAACGAACGAAATACTCAATGAAAAATTCGAACCTTGGTATGGATTTAAAGCTCTCGAGGAGCTTTACAAAATCTTCAACTGGAGGGAAGGGTAATGGTGCGTGGATTGATCAGAAAATGAACGGGAAGTTTAGAAGTGTTTCCGTCGTCGATCTGGGGGGGGGGGGGGAGAGAGATTAATGATGTGGACCAATGAATTTTTTAATATCTATAAATTTTAAAAATCCAAAAATACCCCTTATCTCTTACAAACTCCAATCCAAACCCAACGACTGTCATCCCTAGCTAAATACCCCCATTCCAAACACAATAGGACATGTTTCGAAGGCCCATTCGACTGTTTCAGTCAGTTTTCCTTCAAATTAAAATACAAAACATTCAATATTTAATTTGGACGTACATTTCAATTTGCTGGGGCCACATACTGATTCTAAAAATTCCCGAAAAATATTTTCTAGCTTCGTATTGACGATACGGTCCTAACAAAACTAGTTTCGTCGAATTCTGAGACCTTTTGAAAAATGACCCTTTTCTGGTCGATCCAATTTAATAGAATCGACCAAACACATTTTCCTTTGCCACGCTCACATACTAGCTTCAAAAATTATGAAATTTGAAACCTATCAATAATTTGACATCCCGGATCCAACAAAGGTGGTTTCGTCGAATTTCGAGGTCGTTTGCAAAATGGCCATTTTCACGGGCTATATAACTCTATAGCGACCTTTCTGAAAATTCATTTGGCCATAACTTTTGCTTCCCGCTATGAAACTTCGATTTTTCAGATTCGTTAGAAAGATATTCACTAACAGATTTAAATATTATTGGTTTCACTAAAATCCGTTTTTTTTGCACCCGGTACAGTCATTCAAAGTTTGAATTCAAATTTTGAAACTACCGCGCCATTTCAGGCCTTGTTTATAATTAGAATTAATTATATTTATTTTCAAATGTTGATACAAACTTACTTTTCGTCGTTATTATTTAAAATATTTATTTTAAATATTTTAAATTCACTAAAATAGCCAATTTAAAAAATTTAAATTGGTTCAGATTTTCTGGGTTGTTACAATTTTAGTTTCAACAGAACCGATTAATTCAAATTAAAATATTAATTCCTTCTTATTAACGAATACTTTCAGAAATTCCAAAAATTTCCTAACAACTTAAATTTTCGGAGAATTTCGTCAACATCTCCTCTGCACGGCTCATTCGGTACTACTACAACTTGCCTCTCTGGGTATTTTCCAATTCAAAAGAAGATTAAACAGCCAAATGGCATGCCAAACAGACTCATAAAAATATCATACTCATATAAAATATAAACATGTACCATTTTGGTTGGGCATTCAATTTTAACTCTTCTATTTGATATTCCATCAGCATATACCCATGCATTCCAAATATTGATCTCCAATCCCCTTATCCACATCCATCATTCTCTAGTATGCAAGCCAAATTCTAGTTCAAACTCCAATTCAAATTCCAATTCCCAATTCATACTCAACAATTCAATTCCAAACCATATTCAGTTCCATTCCAAAAATCTTTTTTGACAAGTTCAGTTACTTTGCCAAGTTAAATTCTGTTCCAATATGATTTCCCTTTAACTGGCTTCAATCCAATTCCAATTTTATTTCAGCACCATTTTCCATCAAATTTAATTTCTCCTTAACTATTTTTATTAATCTCCATTTGACAATCTTTACTTAACTTCTTAAATAAAATTTATTTCCGTTATTACAAATTCAGCTTGTATACTTGTTTTAATTCAAAACAATATCGTCTAGGGAATTTTTAAACAGCTTTGCCTTTTTAGAATAAATATTCCCTTTTAGGATTCAAAATAATTTGTTTTCTTAAAACAATTTCAAAAACAATGTCCTTTGGTAGCAATCCGTCACTTAGAAACTCGAAAATGAACACTGATGATGTCCGGATCATCATCGGAATTATTTTCCAGCGACCGAAGTGAGTTCAATACTATATTAAAAATTTATTTTCAAACACTTTTACTTTGAAATTACTTAAAAATATCTTCCATTCTGTTTGGAAAACATTTCCAAAATCTCCCAGGATTTTAAATTTTCCATATATTCAATTCAAAATTCATTTACAACCTCTTTCCAAGTTTCTAGAGTTTTATTTCAATTTTGGTTTTAAATTCAGATTTAGTTCATCTGATTTTGCATATTATACTTATATAATATTTCGATTGGTTATTTATATAACTAACTTAATTATATATCTTTATTTGATCATATATAATGATCACACATCCATTATATTATAATAAGATCAAGTTATATACTACTTTTTATATCAAAATATATTTCGGGTAAAATTATTTCATTTGCTCTCTTTCAAAACAATACTATGTCGAAATTCTCTATCCAAGCGTTTATAAATTCCTATCGACCACGTCAGCTAAACGCGTCGATCTCGAATTTATATACCACTCAACAGATCAATTCAACACAATATAAAACAGTTTTTTGTACTAATTTACAAATACGCGCTCATATATGTATATATATATATATATATATATATATATATATATATAGAGAGAGAGACACACACACACACACACCCAAACTCAATCTAGGGTACTACTAACTCCATCTCTATTGAGTTACACCACAGAGCCAAGGTAATCACTTAACCTTCAGCTCTGATACCACTGTAACGGCCGTGGGATTTTCGACCCAGAAAATCAACATAAATCCTATGTCGACTAATCAAGCATGGAAAATACCGGGTCATTAACAGAAAGAAGTTATAGGATGAGATAGAAAAGATAGAACTAATAGAATAGAAGAAGAAGAACATCAGAATCATAGTAAACAGAATCTCACAGCGGAACGAATAACATATATTATATAACATAACTTTTGAAATACAAAATTCTGTATCATATATACATACCACTATCAGAGATCAACATATATACATCACAGTGGAAATAACTCTAAATAACTAATGGTGAGGCCTCCTGCTTCAGCTCCTCCAAGAGTATCTATAAAAGCCTGAAAAAATTGACTGCCTGTACAAATTTGGGCACCCAAGAGTTTAGGGAAAAAATAAAACAAAATAAACTCTATGTCAGTCATGGGACTGGTGTGAGTAAACTTCAACCATATTGTTTAACTTTGAAAAAGTCCTTTAAAAGAAAAGGTAATAGTAAGACCAGCCCACACATAAACACGGACGGTTTTTGCCTTACTATAACCAAACCATATTTGATATCAAAATCAAGTGATATTATAATAATGTCTAATCAAATAAACAACCAAATAGCAGAATGTTTGCATCTCACGCTCCACATACATAGTATAAAATCAAAAACCGCAGGGCGCTTATTGGAGATTGGATTATAACTATGACAAGGTATGGGACCACCTCCCGATCAGTGTACTCTAGAGGGGATAAACAGGGGTTCAACAAGAACATCTTGCAACCTGGCCTACACATGACCAACCACTCATTTCTCTTGAGTGCACCGAATATATTGCCACCTATGGTTGGGCCCACATAACCGTTATCCGAAGATACAGAAACGAAAGAAGAACAAATACGAATTTTCTCTAGATGGTGACAATACACCCTAATGGGAATGACCCACATAGCCATGCTGCCTGCCCGATTTTTTTTCATTTCCCGATTGTGAGGCTTGAGGTTATAATCGCTCCAGAACATTTGATCACCATTCACTTCGAATGTCACATCGTCAAACCCATCAATTCACCAATCAATTTCCAAAAATATCATGGGTGTAAAAAGCTAAGAGGAGCGAATTCCTCCGCCACTAGATGTAATACCTTTAAGAGATCAATCTTACGTGATTTATTAGGTATACTCTGTCAGACACTCGTCTATACAAGTTGTCCTAGGACTGGACAAACAGAAAGCACAATTCTGGAATAGAACGACCCTTGCATTTCACTCCGTCTTCAATTATCTTCAGTATAATCAAATTCGTAGTGCCTATGCCCATACGGAGTGGTTTTCGGATAATATATCCAACCTATCTCTCCGTATTAACAACGGTGGTCAAAACACTTCGATAGTCGGTTATTTAGCTATCGAAGTAAAAACAAACATCCATTCAAATGTACAACCAATAATCACACAATCACTGGCTCTTTATATATATATAAATATTATTTTCTAACTTCCCATATTTTTATAAACTCTTCTTTATTTCTCTTTTCTCGGAAGTATTACATCATATTTCAAAACTCCTTTAGCCTTCCATTTCTTCGGAAATAACAGTATATATATGTATATAATTTATTCAATATTTGATTATCATTTCTTATATGAACTAAAACCAATGTCGAACGACATATTTTATCATTAATGTTTTTATCAACTTCCACACTTAAAGATTTCCATTTAATACAGGAAATATATAAAATCTCAACTATTCGTCTTTGTTCCCAACCCAACATAGCATTTCTACACTTCTTTGGAAAAACACCATTACTTGTTTATTACTTAGAATAAGTGGATTTCAAACTAAACTGTTTCCATTCCCTAGGGAATAGTGCTATGTATAAAAATCACGCTTAAGCTTGGTCACAACATTAATTTATCATTACAGTTCAAAAACTTGCAATACGCTGTAATATCTCCTTTATAACTAATCCTGACATCTCTTTCCGTTACAAACTGATACCATTCCTTGATAATAGTGAAACCGTTCAAGTTGGGGTATTTTATTTACCTCTCAGACCTTGACCGACAACGTTCTTATCTTAGAATAGATATAACTCCGTAACTCTAAACTTCTTATTACTAATAATATCAATTAAACCGTCTTCTTGCTTTATTTTAAATATGGTTTTATGACACCATATCCTTGTTTTTAAAACTCGGTTGTTTATAATTATTTACATTAGTCATTAACTCTTCGCTTTGTCTTCCTTAGACAAATCCATCATTAAACATTACCCTCGCTTCGTCTTCCTTATACAATTCCATTTAAAACTTCTCTTATCAAAAATCAATAACGTTCTTCGTCTTTTGACAATTTTTTATTTGAATTATTATACCCAATTCAAGTAAGCATCCCATTACAAACTCAATACCATTTTATATGAAATCCATTTAAGAAACAATTACTTCTAATTAAATAGCGATTAACTTGATCATTTGCTGAAGTAAAACAGTTTACTTCATTATTAATAAACAATACTAATTATACTAGTTTAATAATTATTTAAACTTCATTAATTAAAAAGGTAATTAAATCTTATTAATTTTGATTAATTTAATTCTAAATTATTTTCATTAGATTAATTGAAGAACAATCAATCTAATAATCAATTTCCAATAATCAGTTGATTTAGTTCATTTCAAATCATCAGTTAATTCGTTAACTGATCTAATTACTTTACTTCATTAGATTAATATCATTAACCTAATAATATTTCTGAACCGTTTGCCTTAACATAATTATCCAAATCATATACTTGTCGGATAATTACAGCTTCATACTTATTTAAATATCAAATAATCATTTATATTTACTTTATAAAACGAACTATAAAATACCAGTTTATAATAGAACTTCTATTACAGTTTTAGACTTCGCTTTAAATATAAAAATATAATTTTTATAATTAACTTCATTGATTTGCCTGACGGCCAATTAACTTCTTAACAAATAGATGGGTTTATGGTCGACTACCGCCAATTTCTTTATCGATATTGTCTATTGATTAAATAAAAATAAATGTTGAATTTCCATTCAATATCAATATCTACATGGGGTTTCAATGTCATACGTTTGGGTTCAAACAGTGCATATATAAACAATATAAAACAAACAATACATATAAATATTGAGGAATCCGGTTGGATTCCTCCAACTAGTTTCCTGCATCCATAGATGTTAGTCAACACAATTAACACTAATTCCATACTAGGGAATATAATAATCGATGGAATCAGTATCCAACCAATGATTTGTACATATGAAACGATATATAATATTCAACCAATTTAATTGTAATCTACCTAAACGACCATCACATAGAATTCTACTATTATTTATCAATTTTAAAACATAATTATTATATTTTAAAATAGAATAGAGTTAGTGAATTTACTCACCTTTGTGCGTTAACCGTTAAATAACGATTTGCGTCAGTAGATTATATCCGGCGTTCAATCCTGCCATAAATCCAAACGAGCCCCATACCATTCCAAGTTGGCTTCATTGCATTGTTTACGTCCATACGAACCAAAATATCTTGGCCCAACTTCCTTTCATCCATCCGCTACCCAGTACCAATCCTAAACCACGTTCACAGTCTCCTCCCCTTCGTCGATGTGTTCTCCGGCAAGCGTCAGTGCAATAGTGAACTCGTGGTGCTTCTTACGTCAAATTTAAACACCATTTCCCTACTATTGGTTTATACCCATTCTCCTCATTTCCAGACAATCAAGCCAAAAAAGAACAACATCTCTTCATTTCCAATTTTCACGCCCCCTTTTTCTCCAGTATTCCCTTAACATTAACTCGTGACCCTCCTGTACTGTTTCTCCACAAAAAAATCCCACTGCATCACATTAACAAATGTATCCATGTTGTACACCATACACGCATTACATGATCTGCACCTGTGCATGTAAAACCGCCATTTTGAAACTTAACCCATTCTACTCCTAACGCCAAGATGAATTCGAACCATTCGCCATTGCTATTTAAATCCCCATGATGTATCCCTTTCCAAACATTCTTAAAATATATATGTATCTCACAAACACATATCTCCCTCCAATGCCATGCACAAGCACGGCAATCCAGGCTCCACTTAGAAACTCCATGTATGCACATAAGAACTCGTGTCTTCTAGTGCGTGTACGTCGGCCCCCCATGCCAATTCAAAATGTATGTATCTCCACTTCATACTATAACCATATAGTTAAATCCATTTCCAAATCTTTCTCCACCATTTCATTACAACTATGGAACCAAACTGCTCTCCTTGGTGAGCTTTACGGCATCACCTCATACCACAAATGCTTGCCCTCCTACATGTACTCATTCCACCATTTAAATGCATGCAACTCCCCATTTCACGCAAAACACATCCAGCTCGAAACAAACTCCACCTGAGACTGACCGAACCCTTTCAAACATTGCTATAGGAAGTGCTAATGCCTGAACTTCACTGCTGTACTTGCACCCCCATTCATGCTGTGACTCCCAAAACTCCGGCATTAATTCGCATCATACTCAGACCCCACGGCGACTTCATCTCACGTCCATCCGCCCGCCATTATAAGAAGACCAAGCCACGGTCTTGTTACTTTTACACTTCAAAACACTAAGCTTTCCATGGTAATACTTTACCCCAGACCGGATCGAGAGGCAGTCCCCTTTCTCTATTATTATAATTTCTCTTTTTAAGTTTCGGTTCTTTAAGAAGTTGCATACATACATACATACATACATACATACATACATACATATATATATATATATATATATATATAACTGAGTGCCTTCGCATTGAAGTAATAGCAATATAGAATAGTCGTGTTATTTAATACCTAGGATAGCGACTAGTCGATTTGAAAACTCATGTGGGTGGTTTCCTTTGGCATGAAGAAATAGAGGACCTTTGCAGTTAAGCTATGCTAGGATGGTACGTTTCTTTTTTCCTTAAGGTGGAAGCATTGGAAAATGTTGAGGCACTGATTACCCTGTCATGGTTTTGTATTTTCTTATTTCCTCGATGATTAAGCAATAGCTGGTAGGATAAGATTTCATTTCAAGGGTATGGGATTCTTTGCTTAAACTGAAAGCAATAGGTAGTGGGAGAAGCGCAGGCTATACATAGATTGGTTGTCTTATATTAATTATTCATATAGGGTATACAGTGTAATAGGTTTGCAGCTTTGGTTGTTTGATTGTAGCTTGTACTCTAGCTGTAGGTACGCTTTCATTTAATTCATGTATGGGTAGCCTTGTATGTATTAATTTGATATGAGAGGTTATGATGTTGCATGACTAGAGATATTTCTTATATGGGTATACAAGGACTGAAGACAAAAATGACGTGCAATGCGTTGAAATGAAATATAGCATATAAATGTTACTTTCTAGTGAAGTTGGTGTTGCATTTACTATGTATTCCTACAAACAATCTCCAGCTCATCTTCAGTTTGAAGTTTATTTGAGACCTTGAGTCATTGTTTTAATTCCACGGGTTATGGTTAGGCAGTATGGTACATTTCAAGGAAAGGGTGTACACGTGTTAACATACGGACTGCTATGGACAAAAATAAAAATACAATCATGTCCAATGAGGTGCCGTGATCCCGAAAATATAATAATATCGGTAGATTAAGTCATATTTTGAAACCCCAAAATATTGATATAGGGTGCAAAATATCCCAAATAAAAAGTTGCGCATTTAATTATTTAAAAATGACCAAAAAATTCTAAAAATTAAATTATCACTACGCCTCAAAAGAATCTTGTCTATATTCAAAACCGATATTTAAATATATTTAAATAACCATTATGGCCATAAACGAATATACCGCTGCTTTTCTGAATATTTAATTTGGACATTACTTACAATATATAATCCGAAATTTCGATTTTTCACTTCCATTAGAGAAATATGGTTCAAGGGATTCGAACGTTTCTTGTTTCGAAGAAATCCGATTTATAACGAACCCTGTACACTCAGTTGAAGTTCAAAACGTTAAATTATGAACTGCCGCAATACTACGGGCTCAATTATATTTGATATATATTTTTATAAGTTCAACTTCATTTCAATTAATTTATAAATCCACTTATATTACGAATTCAATATTTAAACTGATTTAAATATTCAACTACGAACCGATAAAAATGCGGGACGTTACAGATTGAGAGTTAAATCAAAGAGGAGTAGGGATGATATCTGGTTGTTCAGACATTTAGAGGCGGTGGTGGAATTAAGTTGACCGGCGAATGAAAAAACTAGGGTTACCCGATTATTGGTGTATATATAGGGATAGAAATTATATTGAAATAATATTTATGAAACCTTGTTGTGAAGTACCATCTAAAAAACCCTCACATACAATCCCCAATCGAGATGAAACTCGTAATCTTAGTATAGAAAAATATTCCGAACACGATGGGACAAGTTTCGCCAAATTCCGAGGTCGTTTGTAAAAAGTCCTTTATAAATCACAGGCTAAAATTCACGCATTTAAATTTACCACGATCACAAAATAAATCCAATCAACTTGAAACCTTGCAATTCTACTTGTCCTTTTCCGTACGGATATAATGAAATTTGTTTTGTTTAAAATTGGAGTTCATTTGGCCAGTCGTTTATTCCTTTAAAGTTACCTCTGTCTAAATTGGCCAAAATAAAATGAATGATTAAATAAAAACAAGGACGTTTGACGCTGCCTTGGTCACATGGTTAATCGAATTTCTACCAGATTTGAAACATAACAATAACTTACTAATACAGATCCAATAAAACTCGTTTGGTCGAAATCCGACTTTGTTTGGAAAGCAATGATATTTTATAATTTAAATTGTTCGTCGGTTTACAATTAAATTCCTTATGCTCACATATTAACTACGTTTGGCCCTAAAATTTGCAACACGCTATGTTTTGACATTCCGGGTCCAACAAAATTCATTTCATCGCAAACGGAGATTGTTTTAAAATTGGCTATTTCTAAGGCCTTTAAAATATCGATAAAATATTAATTAAATTCCAAAATAATCAAGTAAAATAATAATAAATTATTATTATCATAAATATCCATATAAAATATGATATATAGCTTCAAATACAAAAAGTATGGATTTTACAACTCAATATTGATATTTCAAGTTAATGATATCTAAATTATATTGAAATCCTTATTAAATTAATTTGATAAACGTTATTATTTATTAACGAATTCCATAGCGATTATTTTAAAATTTGAATTGGAGATAACTAATAATCTATGAAAGAAATTCAAAATTTTCTCTTTCGTATGAAAATTATAATCAACAAGATTCAAACGTTTCTTGTTTCATAGAAATCCGAATTAAAACAGATTTTCTATATTTAATTAAAATTCAAAACTCAATATTACGAACTACCGTGTCGTTACGAGCTCGATTTATAATTATATATAAATTAACGTTCAACTTTGTTTTTAACAAACAAAATAAATATTAAAATCCATTAATATTCCAAATTCAATATTTAAAATAATAAATTAAATTAAATTAAATATTTGACTACCAAAAATACGGGATATTACATTCTTTCCCCCTTAAATAAACTCCTTCCTCGAAATTACTAAGGTAGAAAAAATGGTACAAACCCAATAACTTTAAAATCCAATTTATTACAAATCGAAAACCAATTTATTATTATAAATAAAAAAATTCAAAAATATCGAATTTTTCTAATACCTTGAATTTCTAGAAAAATTTGGTAGAGCCTTCCTTGCACGGAGTGACATCTACGATATTGCAAGAACAAATAATATATATACATCGACCTACATAGTCGGAAAACAAAAACAAAAAATTTATATTTTCGCGTAGGCGTACCTTTTACGAGCGTTATTAAGCTTAATTGCTTAATTTTCGTGCAATTTACGCGATCAAAATGAATCCTCAAGCCATCTGACACCTGTACTTATTCAATTCAACATATGAGTAACAATTTCATGAAATATCGAACAACACTTCATTAATCAGCAAATATAACTTTACATATTCCCAAAATCAAACATGAAGCATCAATTCAATTTCAGATACATGGTTAAATCATAAATTTCAGTTCATATGCAATTTCATTCCAATTTAATTATACAAGAATTTATTTTTACTTTATAATTCATTCAGCTCCATTAAATTGTTGATTATTTCTATTCAATCAATCTATCATCCAATAACAAACAATTCTCAATCAACAACCAATACATAACCAAATCAACTGAATTTACATTCAATATTAATATTTACTTTGGTTTATCATATTTGAACATTAATCGGTTAATATTCGATTGATTTCTATTTAATTATTATTCATTATATTTCCAATTCCAAATCTACTTTATTTAATTTCAAAATCATTTCTTAATTTAATTTCGCTTAACCAAGTTAAGTTCCAATTCAAACTTTTAATCCAAATTTGAACATTATTCAAATCAATCAACAAACAATATCTAAATAATTTGATAAAATTATTAATTCTTTCTTATACAAGCATATAACTCAGGTAAAATTATTTCATTTACCCTCTTTGCAAAACAATATTGTATCCATTATAAGTTCAATGCTTCTCAACACTTGAACTAATCAGATAACACAATATAAAACATTTATATATAAAATTTACAAATACGCGCTCATATATACACTTAACTCAATCTAGGGTATTACTAACCCTATCTCTATCGAGTTACACCACAAAGCTAAGGTTATTACAAAACCATTGCTTTGATACCACTGTAACATACTCACTTTCCCATACCCTTTGAGTCGACAATCACAACTCACGTTCAACCCAAATTTGCATAGAAAAGCAGATAGTTATTATAAAGAATTTAGAGGGTAAGATAAGACAAGAAAGAAATATTAGAATAGAAGAATAAGAAGAATCAACACATAGTCTCACATAGCATCGGAACAAAATATAATATAAAAATAAATCTTCACTAAGAGCTTTAAGAATACTTACAATCATCAGAGTACATCACACATCTGGATAGTTATAATAATCTATCCTCATATTCAACACATAGCGGATTACACCCAAATATATATCATACGTCTGAATTCTTCTAGCTCGTCTCTTCATAGTGTTGATTGCCTGAACCTGTACAACCCGGTCTAACACGAGCATTACAAATGCTGTATCATTCTGGTGAACTAGAGTGAGAAAAACACACAAAGTTTAAAGGTATCACACAACTTGATTTTAAAGTCAAAACCTTTTCGAAAGAAAAGGATAACCATAATACCAAATCCACACATAAATACATACGGTTTTTACCTTATGATAACCCAAAACATTTTTAAAATCAATATATTTTCTGATATTATAGTAGTGTCTAAATACAAATAAATATTAATCTAGCAGATCACTTGCATCTCACGCTCTACATACATAGTATACAATCAAAACCGCGGGCTCTTATTGGAGAATGGATTTCCTGGCAAGTTATGGGACCACCTCCCAGACAATGTACCTACGAAGATGAATACATTAGGGGTTCAACAAGAACATATTGCAAACCACGTTAAAAATGACCGACCCCTCACTTCTCTTAAGAGTACCGAATATATCATTACCACGGATGGGGGCCAGCCAACTGAATCGATAACATATATAAAAAAAATCAAAAGGGACAACCAAAGGCATTTGATTTCTCCAAATCAAGTAATGATATATCCTTTTGATGGTTGCGACCCACATAGCCATGCGACCTACCCGATTTTGTGCCATTTCCCGTTTGATGAGGCTTGAGGTCATAATTACCTTTAGAATATCATGTCATCATTCACTTAGTACATAACAGTTCCAACAAATAGAAAATAAGCCTAGAACATAATCAAATACATCATAGATAAAGTGATGTCTAAATTTCCAAAATAGAGATAAAAGATAGTCTTCGTCTTCTGCCAAAAGAGCACACCATGCTGCGGTGCATATACAAAATAAAGCATGTTACCTGTTTACTTGGCTGCCCATGTAAAAATAAGGGCACCCAAGTTTGCAAGTGAAAACAAACTACGAGTCAGTCATGGGACTAGTATGAGAAATCTACTTAACTTATCTAATAATAAGGCTAATCACAGGACCACGCCGCTAACGCGGAACGGGTTTACTCCATTGGATTGCTAGTGCATAAAATAAGTAAATCCTTTAAACAATACATTGCTTTTTAGAAAATGAAACCATTATAAGACTCAAGTCCCGTCACACAATGTAACGCAAACCGGAGGATAGAGTTTTACCTTATAATGGTCAAACATGATTGGTACGTATAAAACAAAAATCATTTGATATTATTACTAGTGTCTAGCCAGTTTAAAACACTTTTCAATATAAATGTTTCAATCCTAGACGACATAGCTACCATATACTATGTTGCCATATATAAGTATATAATCAAATACGTAATGTCGTATTGGAAATTGGGTTTCCATCAAGGCTAAGGATGGTCTCCTTACCGATTCGAGACACTCTAGTAAATGTCTCAGGATCAGACGCTGGCGAGCCCTTGGATCCTCCAAGGTTGGTCAACACATACTTTAGTGGATTAGTTATTCCTGACACGCGTTTCCCAGTCCTTTCGGACCTATCATTTGGCTAGTAGCGACCAATATACCAAGGGCCCTCATAATCCATCAACCACATAAGTAAAAATGTCCGGGCTCCATACCATGACACCACTTCTAGCTAGAAAGAAACGCATGCACTCCTTGGGTCCCTTATCCCATTTCTGACTTATACCGGGGTGTGAGGCTCGCGAATTAACATTATACACAAAGCTAAGCTAACTAAAGCTATGCTTTGATCATCAACCATAAGGCTCTAATTTTCAATAAAAGCCTTGATCAATTGCATCTTAGCATGCCACATTGACAATCCACGCCATGTAACTGATGTCTATAATATATAACCTCTAAGCTCGTACGTCTCAAAAAAGGGTGTTAAGCAAGAGAATAAATTTTCCGCCACCAAACAGATATATATTTAATAGAAATCAATTAACACAGAACGCAATCCAATGTCAGACACACATCCATTTACAAGTCCGTTCTGGGTCTGAATGGAACTGGAGACACCTTATTCCTCGTCCCGTATGTCCAATACAGAAGAGAGGTTCTCACATATCCGGACAATCAACAAGTACGTCCGGACAACTACCACTTTAACCCTTTACTGGGAGCGACCCAAATCAGGGCATCAGTAGTCATCCATTCGATGTGAACATCGCCGGTCTTCAACCACCGTCTTCAATGTCTTCGATTTTAAACCGTCGTATGATTATTTGAAATGAGATTTAACTCGACATTTTCAAATAATTCTAGAATATATATAGTTCAAATCATTTCATATCGTTAATAATATTTTATAGTGATTAATCGCTATTTTTATTTATATAAAAATAGTCCATTTAATTCGAATGACGTTTTAGGTCAATACACGGCCTTGGCGCTATTTTTATCCAAATTTGAATTACACATTTCTCGAAATCTAACCATTGGATCATAACAAATTTAATATTATTGGAAAGATCTTTCCAAAGCGAACCCAATGGTTCCGGTTTTGGGAAAATCCGACGGTCGGATCTTGCGGTATAATCGTTCAAAGTTACGATTCCGAAACGTGAACTACCGCGCGTGATTCGTTTTATTTTAATTTATATTCATATATTATATCTATAAATATAATTCATTCTATGATTTCAAAACCATTTAATTCATTTCATGTAAGTTTTGTCCAATTCATATTCATCTTAAAAAATATATTTTTAACATACAAACATATTTTTCAGGACATGACTGTTTAATTCACTTCATTAACATGTTAAAAATAATATTTTTATCTAACCAAAAATATTTTAAAATTTGATTCTTTTTTACTACTTTACTAACATGTTAAAGATGATGTTTTTATCTAACAAAACATTTTTAATATATGATTCTTTTATTCTAATTTAACATGATAAAAGTGTCATTTTTATCAAACTAAACATAGATTAACATGTAATCTTTTTAACTCTAACTAACATGTCAAAAGTGACATTTTTGATGGACAAATCATATTTCAACATGTAATCTTTTACACTAACTAACATGTTAAAAGTTACATTTTTAATGAACAAATCTAATTTTAACATGTAATCTTTTTAACTCTAACAAACATATTAGAAGTGACATTTTTAATGGACAAATCATATTTTAACATGTAATCTTTTTAACTCTAACTAACATGTTAAAAGTTACATTTTTAATGAAAAAATCTTATTTTAATATGTAATCTTTCTAACTCTAACAAACATGTTAAAAGTGACATTTTTAATGAATAAATCTTATTTTAACATGTAATCTTTTTTCTGCTTCGCTAATATGTAAATGACAATGTTTTAATAAACAAAACATATATTGAGAAATGATCATTTTTCTACTTCGCTAACATATAAATGATAATGTTTTGATGTAACAAAATTATTTTTAATAAATGATCATTTGTATATATTGACATCTCTAACATGTAAAGGACATTACTTTAAATCTAACAAAAAACATTTTTTTACAAATGATTCTTTTTACAACATCGCTAACATGTTAATGACATTTTTAATGACAAAACATATATTAACATGTTATTCTTTTAATCTAAGCTAACATGTAAAAAGTTACATTTCCAATGACAAATCATATGTTTACATTTTGTTCTTTTTAATCTAAACTAACATGTAAAAGTTACATTTTCAATGACAAATCATATATTTACATTTCATTCTTTTTAATCTAAACTAACATGTAAGAAGTTACATTTTCAATGACAAATCATATATTTACATTTTCAATGACAAATCATATATTTACATTTTATTCTTTTTAATCTAAACTAACATGTAAAAGGTTACATTTTCAATGACAAATCATATATTTACTTTTCAATGACAAATCATATATTTACATTTTCAATGACAAATCATATATTTACATTTTCAATGACAAATCATATATTTACATGTTATTCTTTTTAATCTAACCTAACATGTAAAAAGTTACATTTTCAATGACAAATCATATATTTACATTTTCAATGACAAATCATATATTTACATGTCATTCTTTTTAATCTAAACTAACATGTAAAAAGTTACATTTTCAATGACAAATCATATATTTACATTTTATTCTTTTTAATCAAAAAAACATACAATAAAAAATATAATTTTATTGTTTTAAAATATTTTATTCCTATCATGAACATTTTTGTCATTCGTAAACAATAAAAATATAATTTTTTTATTGTTAATATATTTTATCCCCAACATGAACATTTTATTGATTCATATTTACAATAAAAATATGATTTTTATTGTATAAACATATTTTACCAAACACAAACATTTTTGATTAAACAAAATCATATTTTTACGTAGGATTATTTTTCTAACATGATAATGTTTTAATCAAACAAAATCATATTTTTACATAGGATTATTTTTCTAACATGATAATGTTTTAATCAAACAAAATCATTTTTTTATATACACAATTCAATCCAGCCATTCATCGCAATCACAAACAAGCAATTCAAATTTTATACAGCACATATATGAATTTTATATAGCGTATATATAAATTTCACATTGCCATCAACAATTAATTTTATTTAAATCTCACATTGGTTTTGACTCCGCCTAAATTCGTAGCAAGCTCCAAATATGTCCCAGTCTCTTCTAGAATGTAGAAGACGTTGTCACGATCCCAACGATTCTTGTTTCATGTGATTTCGACATCGTATGAATAAGTTATGATCTTTTTAAAGGTTCATAGTATTTTAGCTTTAATTAATTAAATAATTATATAAGAATTATCACTTTCTTCCTTCTAGAAACTAAGGCCGAGAGTTTTTAGTTTTGGTTCGAACTTAGGGTTCGATCTTTCACCAAATCAGTGAAGCTTGGAGACGATCAGGAGGCGCCACGATGTAGGGGGAGGAGCGACGCACCAGGTGGGACCCACGACGGTCAGCTCAATCGGCGTATGGAGGCGGGACGGCGGTCGATGTGACCGAACTTCCTGGCTTGGTGCGAACAAAATACACAATGGTGTATACTCTAATCTGTATGGATTTGAAGATTGGAGAGAGTACAACAAAATTCTCCAAAGGGTTAATGAATTTTATTGAGTGGATTAAGAGTTATTAGGGAAAGAAGAATTGAACAGTTCTGGCCATTGAACAGAGGATGGCGGTGACTACAGATAGGGTTAGGGTTTTCTTAGTCCTAGGGTATTTATAATATTTAATTATTAAATTCTTTAATGCTAAAAAGGCCTGTTAATCCATACTAACTCCAAATCAAGCATAGCGACTATCGCCCCTAGCTAGATACCCCCATTTCGGACACAATGGACTATGTTTCATAAGCCCATTTGATTATTTCAGTCTGTTTGTCCTTAAATTAAAATATAAAACATTCAATATTAAATTTGAACGTACATTTTAATTTACCAGGCCCACATACTAATTCCAAAAATTCCCAAAAAATAAATCTAGCTATGTTTTGACGATATGGTCCAAAAAAATTAATTTTGTCGAATTTAGAGACCGTTAAAAAAATGGCCCTTTTAATGGTCGATCCGATTCAATAGAAATTACCAAACGCGTTTTAATTTACCACGCTCACATATTAATTCCAAAATTATGGAAATTTAAACCTAGCAATAATTTGACATTTCAGATCCAACAAAAGTGGTTTCATTGAAAACGAAGGTCGTTGGCAAAATGGCTATTTTTAATAGCTTTGTTTTTATTTCAAAATGGAACTTTTAAATTCTGACACATTTTCTGTTAAAATTTCTTAAAATAAAATTTTTAAATTGGTTCTGATTTTCCGGGTTGTTACAGTCTCCCCCACTTAAAACTTTATGTCCTCGAAAAGGAAACAATAGTAAAGTAGTAAAAAAATGGAAAATGTAAAATATTGTAAATGTACCTTGCACCAGAGCTAGTCAGAGATGTCCACTCTGCACTTGAGATAAGCCTGTTTAATGATAACATCGGTCTCCCATGTACAGTCTCTAGAATCTTTGCTCCACTCCACTTTGACTAAGTGTAGCCTCTTGTTTCTCAGAACTCTAGTTTCTTTGCCAATAATTTTCACTGGCTCTCTTCTCACTGTAAGCATGGAGTAGTATCCAAATCTTGTTGTGCTGCTTCTTCCACAACCAAGTCTGGATCATGCACATGCTTTCGAAGTTGAGACACGTGAAATACATCATGTACCCTTGGTAACCAGTCAGGCAACTGAACCCTGTAAGCAAGAGTTCCAATTCTTTCAGGTATAGGGAATGGACCAATAAATCTAGGCGCCAGCTTCCCTGTTTTCTCGAAATAGACTATTCCTCTCAACGAGAAAACTCTCAAATATACATAATCACCAACAACAAATGCTAAATCTCTTCTTCTCAAATCTGCATAACTCTTCTATCGGCTCTGAGCTGTTTGCAGTCGTTTCTTAATGAAATCGACTTTATCTGAAGCTTCTCGAATCATGTCGGGACCCAATAGTAGTCGATTGCATGGTTCTACCTAACATGCGAGGGATCTACATGGTCTGCCATACAATGCTTCGAATGGCGACATTTGTAAGCTTGCTTGGCAACTGTTATTATATGAAAACTCAACCAAATGCAAGTGATCTTCCCACGACCCGCCAAAATCAAGAATACATGCCCACAACAAGTCTTCTAGTATACGATTCAACCTCTCAGTCTGGCCATCGGTTTGAGGATGATAAGCGGTGCTCAGATTTAACTTTGTCCTCAACTCCTCTTGGAATGCTTCCCATAATTTACTGGCAAATATTGGATCACGATCACTAACAATACTACTGGGAACTCCATGTAGTCTGACAATTTCTCTAAAATAATTTTTCGCCAGACTTTGAGCTGTTCTAGTAGATCTGACAGGAATAAAATGGGTGGTCTTCGTGAAACGATCTACAGTCACCCATATAATGTCATTGCCTGTCTTGGTTCGGGGCAAGCCATCAATGAAATCCATGGAGATTTGATCCCACTTCCAATATGGAACCTCTAATGGTTGTAACAATCCAGCATGTTTCTGTTGATCACTCTGGACTTGTTGGCAAGTAGAGCACCTGCTAACATATATGGAAATGTCTCTTTTCATAGATCTCCACCAGAACATATGCTTGAGATCATGATACATCTTACTCTCTCTTGGATGAATACTAAGCTTGGACTTGTGACATTCATCCATCACTTCTCTTCTGAGCTCACGAATATTCTGAACACAAATTCGGCCTAATAACCTCAGAACTCCCTTGTTATCAATCTGGAAACTCGACGGTTTGCCTTCCCGAACTCTTTTACTAATCCGCTGAATAAATTCGTCATCCTTCTGAAGAACAAAGATTTTATCAATCAATGAAGGTATAATAATGAGATTGGCGATGATCGCATTCTTCCTGCTGAGTGCATCAGCTACAACATTGGCTTTCCCTGGAGTATACAACGTATCTAGATCGTATGCCGCAAGAAATTCTAACCAACGCTGCTGCCTCAAATTCAAGTCCTTTTGGGTGAATAGATACTTTAATGACTTGTGATCTATATATAATTCGAATTTTATACTCAAAAGATAGTGCCTCCATATTTTCAAAGCAAAAACGACGGTTAACAACTCAAGATCATGAGTAGGATATCTCTTCTCATGCGGCTTCAACTAACAGCTAGCATAAGCAACTACTTGGCCTTTGCATTAATACCGCACCAATACCTTCAAGAGAAACATCAGTATAAACTGTCAAATCTTGATTTCCATCAATAATAGTCAACACTGGGGTAGTAGTCAACCTTAATTTCAGCTCTTAGAAAGCTGCCTCACATTCAGACATCCAATTAAACCTTGTATGCTTCTTGGTAAGTTTCATTAATGGACTAGATAGCTTCAAAAAATCTTTAACAAATTTTTGATAGTAGCCAGCCAATCCTAGAAAACTTATGACTTTTGTAGGTGTGCTAGGCTGCCTGCAATCTCGAATGTCTGTAATCTTGCCTAGATCTACTAGAATTCCTTTCCTCGCTACTACATGACCGAAGAACTTTACTTTTTCTTGCCAGAATATGCATTTGGAAAATTTGGCTTTTAAAACATTCTTTCTCAGAATTTCCAAAACTTCTACCAAATGCTTTGCATGCTCGACAGTGGACTTAGAGAAGATTAAAATGTCGTCAATGAAAATCAACACAAATTTATTTAAGACAACGCGGAATACCCTATTCATTAAATCGACAAAGTAAGCAGGAGCGTTACATAAGCCAAACGGCATTACTAACCATTCATAAAATAAGTTTGGACCTCTAAAAGCTATCAAAGGAACACACTCTTCAGTAATACGCAATTGATGGAAACCCGTAGCTAGGTCCATTCTAGAGAACACTTGCGCTCCATTCAAGCGATCTAACAAATCATCAATATGCGATAATGGATATTTGTTCTTTAGTGTCTGCTTATTGAGGTCTCGGTAATCCACACATAGTCTGAGTGTACCGTCTGGCTTTGGAACAAATACTACTGCTACACCCCAATTTGAAAAGCTAGGCTTGATCAGACCTTTCCACAAAAGCTGTTTAGTTTGATTACTCAATTCCTCTTTCTCTTTCAACGTCATTCTTCGAATAGGTTGCACAACTGGCATTGCATTCGGAACTAAGTGGATCCTGAAGTCAATTTCTCTTCGTGGAGGTAAGCTATCAACTTCTTCAAACACTTCTGCATAATATTTAACTACAGGAATATTCTCAATAGAAGTAGGAGTAACTTCTAGAGCAGACCAGAATTCTTTTCTATTTGAATCTGAACCGTGACATGGTATAATAATATTTTGAAGCTTCGTTTTAACCTTAACAATTCTTTTGGCACATTTAACTTCGGCCTTATATTTTGTTGACCAGTCCAGGCCAAGAATAATATCGAATTCAGAAAAATTCATCATAATTAAATTAAAAGGAAACCGGTGAAAAAAAAAGAGACAGGCACTTTACAAGATAACCCGAGAACAAGAGAACCTCCTATCGGATTATGGACACTAATCGATTGTTTAAGATCCCTTGGTTTCAAATTTAACTTTTTAACTGTGTTACTAGAAATGAAACTTCGTGATGCACCAGTGTCAAATAATACTATAGCAGGAATATCTTTAATAGTACGAGTATCTCCCAAAATATCTGGTTTACCTGCTCCTTCAGAAGAAGCTGGCACACTCGCCCCATCATACACGTAAGCCACTTCGGACTTCTTCAGCAATGGACAGTTGTTAATAAGATGCCCCAGCTTATGACAGTTAAAGCACTCTTTAGTACCACGAGGATTCAATCCTCCTTGGCGTCTTTGGAGTTTTGCATTCAGTATTATAATGTCCGAATTGTTGGCAGTTGAAGCATTTGACCTTGGCTTTTCTATTCTCTTGAGACTTGGCCGCTGCAATGTTGATCGCCTCAGGCTTCTTTTCAGAATGTTTCCTTTTGTTATTAGCTTGGCTTCTCTCGCGGTCTTGCGGCGAATTCTTCTTGTCAATTTCCTCATACCTACAAGCCATTTCAATCACCTTGGAGAATGGGAGCTCAATATGTGTAGTCACTCTGTTGTGGTACTTCCTCGAAAGACCGTTTATGAATCTCTTTTTCTTCTTGAGCCTGTCCTGAATCAATTCAGGTGCATAGCGGGAGAGCTATTCAAATCTTCTCACATACTCATTAATAGTTCGATCCCCTTGTTGGAGATTAGCAAATTCATCATGCAAGCGCTCGACTTCTTGTCGAGGGATGAACTTCTCATTAAAGAGTTCTTTGAACTTCAAGTCATGTCAGCATCAAGACCGCCAGTAGTCTCTGTTTCCCACCATATCAAAGCCTTATCCTTAAACATCCAAGATGCCATGAATCTCTTCCTGTGGTCCTCTAACTCTAGGCCTGCAAAGATCTTTTCACGTCTTTAGCCAAGCTTGAGCCTCAGTTACTGTTTCATGGACAGTGAATGGTATGTCTCCTAATTTTTTTTTACTTCTTAGCCACTTTACCCAGATCGAAAGGTTGCGAGGGTGGTGGTGGTGGCACTACAACCTTTAGATTAGGCTAGTTCTGAGCAGCGGGGATTTCACCCCTTCCTTGGCCTCTGCCTGCTCTACCTCTGCCTCTAGCTCTAGAACTCATCTTAGTCAGTTCTGTACCAGCAAGGAAAGAGTTAGTCCAATAGAAATGATAATTTTTTTAGGAATGGTGAAAGCAGAAGGGCATATGGAAAAATGATGATGTAATGACTTATTATTATGCTATTCTGCTGTGCTCATTCTAGGACATTACTAATCCTATCTCTAATGAGCTACTCGCCTTAGAATAATGTTGATTCTATTTTTTGATGAGTTGTTTTAAATATGTTATACTCCGGAGCTAAGGTTATGAGACGACCCCAAACCATGTACTAACGGTGGCAAGGGTAATCTTTGGAATATAACGCAGAAGCAAATAATAGCAGAACAGAAATAAATAAATACACCAGATAATGCACAATAGAATATACTGGATAAACGTAATCATCAGAGCTACACAGTATACAGGATCATACTTAGTACAAATACAGTTCAGCTATACATAAATGTCTACAGCGGAAAACAAACATAATGTACAATAGGAGCTAAACAACATAAAAAGAGATAAATGATAGAATCCATCTTCAGCTTCAGCTATCCAGAAAGAGCCAGCTAAACCTGAATACAAGGCTTCCCGTGTAGAAAAGGGGCACCCGAGTTTGAAAGTGAAACAAACTACGAGTCAGTCATGGGACTGGTATGAGAAATCTACTTAACACATTTATAATATGGCTAATCATAGGACCATGCCACTTTCGTGGAACGGGCTTACTCCATCGGATTGCCAGTGCTTTAAAACAAATAATTCTTTTAAACATCGCAATGCTTTTTATAAAAATGAAGCCATTATAAGACTCACTTCCCATCACACAATGCAACGCAAACCGGAGGATAGAGTTTTACCTTATAATGGCCAAAATATGCTTGATACGAATAAAACAAAAGCATTTGATATTATTACTAGTGTTTATAGGTTTCGAAAACTATTTCAATCATAACTATCAATCATAGACGGCATGGTACCATATATCATGTCGCCATATATATATACAATCAAAACCGCACAGTCCCGTATTTGGAAATTGGATTTCCGTCATGAACCAAGGCAAAAGATAGTCCTTACCGACTTCGAGACGCTCTAGCCCATGTCTCAGGATCAGAACGCATCAACCCTTTAGATCGTCAGGGCCGGTCCACTGATGTGGATTGTTATGCCTGAACACTACGTTTCCCCGCCCTTTGGGGCGTCAATGAGCTAACGAATGACTCCATCGGTCCCGGATCGACCGATATAACCGAGGCGCCTCGCAACAGTAACAACCAAATAAGTCAAACTCGTCAGGGCATGTAAAACCACTGATGCCACTTCTAACTAGAAAGAAACGTATGCCCTCCCTGAGGTCCTTCTCCCATTTCTGGTTCATACCGGGGTGTGAGGTTCGCGAATTCACGTTATACACAAAGCTACGCCACACAGGCGGTGCTTTGATCATCACCACAAGACTTTGCTTTTCAACAGAAGCCTTGATCACTGCATCTTAGCATGCCACACAGGCAATTCACGCCATGTAACTGATGGCTATCAATCACACAGAATAAATTCCAATGTTAGACACACCATCCATTTACAAGTCCGTTCTGGGTCTGAACGAAACCGGAGGCGCTATATACCTCGCAAACCCATCGATCTCCACGTACGTCTGGACGATCACCACTCATTATCCATATTTCGGGATGCCTCCCAATCAGGACATCAGTTACCATCCAAACGAGGTGAAGATTTCCGGTCTTCGACCATCGTCTTCATCTTCGATTTCTTATCGTCGATTCAGTTATTTAGAATGGGATAAACCCGGTCTTTCTGAGCAACTCGCGTATATGATAAACAAGTGCAACATAAATACACATACACATCATTTCAATTCATTAGTCGCTAACCGTAAATCAGTAAGAGAACAATTTCCCAAATATTAACCCCGAAGGCCGAAACCAACATCAGATCAACACCCAGGAAACCATTCGACTTAGCCAACCTTCAGTTAGTTTCTAAATTTCATATCCATCTCATTTATAATATTTTATAACGATTTATCGCTATTTTTATTTATTTTAAAATAGCCAATTTATTCAAAACGACGCTTCGGACCATAACACGGCCGTGGCGCTGTTTTTCTTCAGATTTGATTTACACATATCTGAAAATCTAACCGTTGGATCTTCACAAAATTTATATCATTAGAAAGATCTTTTCAAAATGAATCCAACGGTCCCAGTTTTGGGAAAATCCGACGGTCGGATCTCCCGGTATAATCATTTGAAGTTTCGATTTCAAAATACGAACTGCAGCGTCGTTATTCGATTTAATATAATTATATATATATATATATATATAATCGATTCTGGCGCTGTTTTTCTTTAGATTTGAATTAAACATTCCAGACAATCCAACCATTGGATCTTTACAAAGTTGGTGCTATTGGAAAGATATTTCCAAAGCGAACCCAACGGTTGCGGTTTCGGGAAAATCCGATGGTCGGATCTCCCGCACTAATCGTTTGAAATGACGGTTTCAAAATACGAACTGTAGCTTCGTTATTCGATATATTTTAATTCTATTTAACTATATTTATCGATTCTTCGATTTCAAAGCTATATTCTTTTCATACATTTAATAAAAATGATATTTTTATCCAACAAACATTCACTTCTGGTATTTCACTATTTTTAACAACTCACGTGTATAGTAAAAATGCGATTTTTATTGTAAAACAATTCATTTCAAAACACGATCATTTTATATATTTCATATAGGTAATAAAAATATGATTTTTATTATAAAACAATTTATTTCAAAACGAGATTATTTTATATAGTTCATATAGGTAATAAAAATATGATTTTTATTATAAAACAATTTATTTCCAAAATACGAATACCATTCAACACATGAATTTCAATTCAACGAATGAATTTCGATTCAACACATGAAGGTTTTCTATAGTTGGTATATATAGATAAAAAGGTGATTTTTATATTTAAAACATGAATACCATTCAAAACATGAATTTCTATTCAACGAATGAATTTCAATTCAACACATGAAGGTTTTCTATAGTTTGTATATATAGATAAAAAAAATGATTTTTATATTTAAAAACACGAATACCATTCAACACATGAATTCTATTCAACGAATGAATTTCAATTCAACACATGAAGGTTTTTTATTCAACGAATAAATATAGTTTCAACAAATGAAAATAATTCTAACACATGAATATTATTCAAAATTTCGGCAGCATAACGGCAGGGTAGTTAAAACCGGGACCGTCCCTAGTACGGCTCCTCTCTCTACCTTAATGCCTCGCAGCTTTTGACAATAGGGAATCATGCATCTAGTTCGCACGCAGGCGGCATGTATATTTTTTCATTTCCACAAACTAATCCTATGTGGTTTCAACCAAATATTTCTCAACCACAAACGGGTATTTTTCAACCATAATCAATCAATTCCAACCACAAACAATTTCAATCAACCATTCGCTATCAATCAATTTTCACACCAATCACAACCAATAAATATCGTCCATGGTTTGTGGACGAGGGGCGTATATATATATATATATATATATATATATATATATTATATATAGCATTTCACTTCTATTTCAACACATATATAATTTTTACAACGCATATACAACTTATACATCGAACGTACAACTTATACAACGCTTATACAAGAGGTGTACAATGCTTATATAACTCATACATCGACTATATAATTTATACATCGTCGTTTTCCATATCGTTTATAATTTAGAAATCTCACATTGGGTTCCACTCCACCAAAAATAGCAGAAGGCTCAAAAAAAACATATGCGGTCTCTTCTAAAATGTAGAAGACGTCCACACGAGTCCACTGTCTCTTGTTTCACTGAATTTCGTAAAGAAACAAAAAAGATATGATTTTTACAAGTTTGCAACGGTTTAAAAGTGTTAAAACAGATTAAATAATCAAAGCCGATTACCTCAGCAAATCGTTCGAAACTAGGGTTGAAATTTTCTCCCAATCCGTGAAGCTAGAGGATGATCGGCCTTCGTAGTGTCGAAGGGCTAGGAGAGAGCTTCGCGCGCATGGGGGAGTGGGCCAGCTCGGTGGCCTGAGGAAGCCTCGGCGGCGAAAGGAAGTCGTCGACTTCGACGAGGTGGATCTCCTCGTACAAGCGACGGTGGCTGGTGTACCTAGTACTGATTTGAAGCCCTCGAAGAGTTCTTCAAAAAGTTCAACAGTGGTGAGGTATAATTTTGACCGTGGAGGAAGGAATCGGAGGGGGAAGCCAACGAGCGGTTTCCGTCGCACGATCTGGGTCAACGGGGGTTTTCTGGGGGTTTTATTTATTTTAATTAATGAATGAAATTTTCCTATTCGTCGATATTTATATTAATCTGAAAATTGGGGTTTTCATAAACGAACTCCAATTCAAACCCAACGACTGCCGCCCCTAGCATTTTACCCCCATTCTGAACGCAATGGGATATGTTTCGTAGGCTCATTTGACTGTTTCAGTCAGTTTACCTTCAAATTAAAATATAAAACATTCAATATTTGAATGTACATTTCAATTTGCCAGGGCCACAAACTAATTCGAAAAATTCCATAAAAATAAATCTAGCTATGTTTTGACGATACGGTCCCAACAAAACTAATTTCATCGAATTCTGAGACCGTTTGAAAATTGGCCATTTTCGGTCGATCCATTTTAACTGTAATTGACCAAAACACGTTTTCCTTTGCCACGCTCACATACTAGCTTCAAAAATTATTAAATTTGAAACCTAGCAATAACTTCACATCCCGGATCCAACAAAAGTGGTTTCGTCGAATTCCGAGGTCGTTTGCAAAACGACCATTTTCACGGGCTATATAATTTCCATAGCGACCTTTCAGAAAATTCATTTGGCCATAACTTTTGATTTCCACTATGAAACTTCGATTTTTCAGATTCGTTAGAAAGGTATTCACTAACAGATTTAAATTTTTTTGGTTTCACTCAAATCCGCTTTGTTTTGCACCCGGTGCAGTCAGTCAAAGTTTGAATTCAAATTTTGAAACTACCGCGCCATTTCAGGCCTTGTTTATAATTAGAATTAATTATATTCATTTTCAAATGTCGATTCAAACTTACTTTTCATTGTTATTATTTAAAATATTTATTTTAAATATTTAAAATCCACTAAAATAGCCAATTAAATTTTTTTAAATTGGTTCAGATTTTCCGGGTCGTTACAGGTTAACCCAAGCTCCGATACCAACTGTGATAAACCCAAACTCCCGTGCCATGGAAGCAAGGATAATCATTGGAATATGTAACAACCCGAAAATCTGAGCCAGTTTAAAATTTTTATTTTGGCAATTTTAGCGAATTTTGAACATTTAAAATGAAGTATTTTAAATAATATCGACGAGAAATTTATTTTGAATATAATTAGAATGTATATATTATATACGTCGTCGTTAGAATATAAATAATTATATATAATTATAAATAGAATTGAAAATGGCGCGGTAGTTCGAGAATTCGATTTCAAACTTCAATTGAATGTAACGGGTGCAAAACAAACCAGATTTTAGCGAAACCAAAAATAATAGAACCTATTTGATGATATCTTTCCAACGAATCCGAAAAATCGAAATTTCATAGCGGGGATCAAAAGATATGTCCAGTTGAAAATTCTGAATAGCCGCTATGGAATTCAGGCCCTTAAAAATGGAAATTTTGCAAACGACTTCGGATTTCGACAAAACCACTTTTGTTGGATCCGTGATGTCAAGTTATTGTTAGATTCCAAATTTCATAATTTTTCGAGTCAATATGTGAGCGTGGCAAAGGAAAACGCGTTTGACCAGTTTCAGTTGATTTTAATCGACTGGAAATTGGCCATTTTTCAAACGGTCTCAGAATTCGACGAAACTAGTTTTGTTAGGACCGTATCATCAATACGAAACTAGAAAATATGTTTTGGGAATTTTTAAAGTTCGTATGTGACTCGGGTAAATTGAAATGCGCGTTCAAATTCAATGTATAGAGTTATATGTTGATTTTGACGAAAACTGATTGTAACGATCGAACCAGCCTACGTGACATATCCCATTGTGTTCAGAATGGGGGTAATTAGCTAGGGACGACAGTCGGTGGGTTTGGTTTCGAGTTCGAAATAAAAAGCTGCTTTTTGAAAATTAAAATAATAAATTAAATAATATATATATTCACTTAACCCCTACCTCTCCCTTTCCTTTTCTATTATTTCCACGTTCAGAGAAAACAACCCAAAACCCGCTCTCGTTTGTCGGCTCCCCCTCCATGACCTGACCACGCGCCTCGTCCACCTCCACCACCACCCACGGCCGCGATACCCCCCCTCTCTCGCATCTCCTCCTCCCCTCCTTCGTACGAAGACCGCGCCCCTTTTCGCTCGATTGAAATCCTCCCTAAATCGAGGACGCGAGCTCCAGCGTCGAACCCCAGAAGCCGCCACCACCTGATGCTGCGCCGCCCCAACCTCCGACGTCCCTGCACCGCCGCGTCGCCTCCAGACCCTCCTCCAACCGCAAATCCGAACCCCCTTCTTCCGATTGAATGCTGTAAGTTTAGTTTTTGTGTTGTTTTCTTTTAATTTAATTATATACCTTGTTTTATTTTCTGATTTTAAAATAAATTAAACAACACAAAGCTCGGATTTTTAACAACACAAAGCTCGGATTTTTAACAACACAAAGCTCAGATTTTTAGCAACATGAAGATTAGATTTTTAAAATAGAAAAGATTAGATTTTTAAAATAGAAAAGATTAGATTTTTGAATTTGAAAAGGAGAAATCTTTATATTTGAAAAGGCGAAATCTTTATATTTGAAAAGGAGAAATCTTTATATTTGAAAAGGCGAAATCTTTATATTTGAAAAGGCGAAATCTTTATATTTGAAAAGGCGAAATCTTTATATTTGAAAAGGCGAAATCTTTATATTTGAAAAGGGAGAAATCTTTATATTTGAAAAGGCGAGATCTTTATATAGAGAATAGCAAAGTAAAAATTCGATTTTTATATATTGAATAACAAAGTAAAAATTCGATTTTTATATATTGAATAGCAAAGTAAAAATTCGATTTTTATATATTGAATAGCAAAGTAAAAATTCGATTTTTATATATTGAATAGCAAAGTAAAAATTCGATTTTTACATATGTAGTGGCTACGGGCGACGAAAGTGATAAGAGACGAGAACGACGAAGATTTCTACTTAAGAAGAGTCGTGGAATTGGGATAGCTTTTGGTGAGAACTTCTCACTTTAAATTTCTTTTCTAGTTACAAATTATGTACTAGGATGCAGACGGTGTTTAGTAGCACCCGACACCCGTCGTCCACAGACCATGGACGGCTTGTTTGTTTGATTGTTGTGTTGTGAAAATTGATTGTGTTGTGGAATGATGGAATAATAAAATATTCTTGTGTTGAAAGAAAATAAAATATTTATATAGTTAAAAATATTTTATCGTTAAAAATATAATTTTTAACGTGAATATGAATCAATAAATATTTATAAACAAATCGGCCGATTTGTTTATATACACTGATTTGACTGATATTGATTGGGATGATAAATTTTACACATCGCCCAACTGCACAAATAAAAATCTGTGTTTGTTGATTTGAAACCCCACACGGGTATTGGGATAAAATACGGCATACACTAATCCCAATAATTAGTTGTATGTCAATCGATGGATCGACAGGCTGTTATAAGCGTTAGATATCTATATTTGATGCTTATACAGTGTAGTGCACTTTGGATGATGGTTGATTATTTATCGTTGCTATTATATACATGTGTTGTATGGAATCCATATAATTAACTTTATATGGTAATTGATTGGGCCTCATTCCAATTTAGAAGATAACGAATATTATAAAATAAAGGTGTAATAACCCGAAAATCTGGGCCAGTTTAAAATTTTTATTTTGGCAATTTTAGCGAATTTTGAATATTTAAAATGGATTATTTTAAATAATATCGACGAGAAAAATGTTTAGAATTGAATTCGACGTATATATTATATACGCCGTCGTTAGAATATAAATATTTATATATAATTATAAATAAAATTGAAAATGGCGCGGTAGTTCGATAATTCGATTTCAAACTTCAATTGAATGTACCGGGTGCAAAACAATCCGGATTTTAGTGAAACCAAAAACATTAGGATCTAATTGTGAATATCTTCCCAACGAATCCGACAAATCGAAATTTCATAGCGGGGATCAAAAGATATGTCCAGTTGAAAATTCTGAATAGTCGCTATGGAATTCAGGCCCTTAAAAATGGACATTTTGCAAACGACCTCGGATTTCGACGAAACCAGTTTTGTTGGGTCCGTGGTGTCAAATTATTGCTAGATTCCAAATTTCATAATTTTTCGAATCAATATGTGAGCGTGGTAAAGGAAAACGTGTTTTGACAAGTTTAAGTTGATTTTAATCGACTGGAAAATGGCCATTTTTCCAACGGTCTCAGAATTCGACGAAATTAGTTTTGTTAGGACCGTATCGTCAAAACGAAACTAGAAAATATTTTTCTGGAATTTTTCTAGTTAGTATGTGACCCCGGTAATTTGAAATGTACGTTTAAAATTCAATATAGTGATTTAAATGTAAATTTAACGGAAACTGATTGTAACGATCGAATCAACCTACGATACGTATCCCATTGTGTTCAGAATGGGGGTAATACGCTATGGACGACAGGCGGTGGACCTCGTTTAGAGGTCGTATGTAAAAGTCAACTTTTTGCAAAATAAAATAATAAAATAATAAAAAAAAACCTCCTCCCTTTATCTTTCTGCCCCCCCCCCCACGTTCGTTTCATTTTAGAAATATAATTAAAAAAAAAAAGAGAAGGCGACTGCGAAAACCCACCACCGCCCCTCCAGAAGCTCCACCCCCTAGCCTCCACCGCCTGCTCCCCTCTTCTCCCAAACCCCGATAGCGCCAATCCCCTCAGCCCCAAATCCGACGCACGTGAACCCCAAGGCCCCCTTTCTTCTTCCAGTGACGATCGCAGCTAGGGGTTCGAGGCTCAAGGGTTGGTCAACGGTGAGATGGGGGCATCATTCAGCGGTCTTTGGTGCGACTCCGATCAGCAGAGGAAGCAGCGATGAATTGGTGACGTTAATCCCTGGAACGGTTGCGGATAAAAGAAAGGTGAGATTTTATTTAATTTAAATGATTATATAATCTGTTTTAAAAAATTTTAATAACAAGGATTTTAATTTTAGTTTTGAAAATAGAATAGCATTAATTTTGTGAAATATAAAAGTTGAAATCTTTAAAATGAAAAAGGCGAAATCTATATTTTTGAAATGGGATTTTTATATATAGAATAGCAAAGTAAAAATTCGATTTTTATATATAGAATAGCAAAGTAAAAAATCGATTTTTATATATAGAATAGCAAAGTAAAAATTCGATTTTTATATATAGAATAGCAAAGTAAAAATTCGATTTTTATATATTGAATAACGAAGTAAAAATGTGATTTTTAAATATGTAGTGGCTACGGGCAACGAAGAAGACGAAAAGGCGAGGACGAAAAAGATCTCTAAATAGGAGTGTCGTGAAGTGGGGATAGCTTTCGGTGAGAACTTCTCACCTTTCAATTTAATTTTCTAGTTATATATATATACTAGGATGCAGACGGTGTTTAGTAGCACCCGACACCCGTCATCCACAGACCATGGATGGCTTGTTTGTTAAATTGTTTGATTGTGTAGTTGGTTAGATTATTTGGTTTGAATTGAATTGTTTGGTGAAATGAAATTGATTTGATTGATGTGTGAATGGCGTGGGCCTTCACTAGACCGGGGATAAGGCTAAGCCTCGTCCCGTTTCTAGTATCATGCCGTTATGCCGTCGAAATTTTCTAAAATAAGTTAGAAAAATAACAATATCATTTTATAGAATAAATGAATTGAATAGAAATTCATATGTTGAAATAAAATGTTTTGTCGTTAAAAACATAATTTTTAACGTAAATGTAAATAAATAAATATTCATTTACAAACCGGACGGTTTGTTTATGTACACCTATTTGAAGGACATTGATTGGGACGATAAATTTTACACATCGCCCAACTGCACAAATAAAATCTATGTTTGATTGTTTGAAACCCCCACACGGGTGTTGGGACGAAATTTGAAATTCACTCATCCTGATTTATTAAATATGTCGATCGATTGATCGACAGGCTGTGATAAGCGTTAGATATCTATATTTGATGCTTATACAGTGTAGTGCACTTTGGTTGATGGTTGATTATTTTCAATGCTATTATATACGTGTGATGTATGAAAATCCATATAATTAACATTATATGGTAATTGATTGGGCCTCATTCCAGTTTTGAAAAAGAAATATTTGAAATAGAAATATTTGAAATAGAATATTTGAAAATAGGAATATATGAAGCCGTGTTGATTAGATTGACGCCATTTTGACGCGAACGATATTTATATCGATTTTATTCATTTTTCAACGAATATTGAAATTGAATTGAATTGAAATCGAACTAAAATTGAATTAGAAATCAATTCGAATTGAAATCAATTTGAAATGAATTTAAAATGAATTTAAATTGGAATATTCAATTTTGATTTGAAATTGAATATGAAGTTGAAACCGCTTTGAAAATGAATTGAAAACGATTTCGAAATGAATTGAATTGAAAACGATTTCGAAATGAATTGAATTGAAAACGATTTCGAAATGAATTGAATTGAAAACGATTTCGAAATGAATTAAATTGAAAACGATTTTGAAATGAATTGAATTGAAAACGATTTCGAAATGAATTAAATTGAAAACGATTTCGAAATGAATTGAATTGAAAACGATTTCGAAATGAATTGAATTGAAAACGATTTTGAAATGAATTGAATTGAAAACGATTTCGAAATGAATTGAATTGAAAACGAATTCAAATTGAATTGAAAGCGAATTGAAATGAATTCAAATTGAATTGAAATTTGAATTGAATAGAAATGAATTTTAAAAAAACGAATTTATAAAGAAGAATTCAATTTTGATTTGAATTGAAATGGAAGTTGAAATTGCTTTTGAAACGAATTTTAAAACTATTTATATAATTCGTTTTAAAAAGAAATCGACGAAATATATATTATATATATAATATAATGGCCCGAATAGAACGCGCCGCGCCGCGGCAGTTCGTGAATTTCGACCATTTATTTCAAACGGACATTACGGGAGATCCGACCGTCGGATTCTCCTAAAGCCGGAACCGTTGGGTTCGTATCGAAAAGAGCTTTCTAACGAATATTAGAAATTAGAAATCTAACGGTTGGATTTGGAATTATGTCCAAATCAAATTTGAAAAAGGTCGCAGTAAGTGCAGTTCGATGGCCGTTGATGGAAATCGACTGTACGGGCCTTGATAAAATTATTAAAAATAGTAATAATTTGTGTAAAATCATAGGAAATGATTTAGAAAGAATCGGGATGAAAAACTCCATATTTGAAAAGATAAAAATAGATTTTTATCGAAATGAACTAGTTTTGAACTAGAATTATAATTCTATTTATTTTTAAATAAATAAATTGAATTTGAAATGGTTTTGAAAATAACCAAAATTTCCAATGATTGCATTGGAATGGATTTGAATCGAAATTGTCTTCGGAATATTTCGATGTTGGATTTCGTGATTATACAAATGTTGTTATGGAAATTTGAAAGATATATATATATATATCATTATTTCCAATGCGATATCTGTTAGTCGTAGAATTTGATATTGAATATAAGCCGGTATATTTTCTATTCAGAGCCTTGTATTGAATATCAAATGTGATTTGGGTTTGTCGTGAATGGTGTCTTCACTAACACTGTTCTTGAACCCAGTTGAGAAAAGATTAAATCTTTTTATTTAGATTTAATGAAGTGTACTAATTAAATAATATTTAATTGAAATTGAATTGATATTGATTTTTGGGTTTATCGTGAACAGTGTTTTAAATAACACTTGTTCTTTAACCCGATAATTAATGAATGGGATTTTGGGTTTATCGTGAACCGTGTTTTAAATGACACGGATTCTTTAACCCAGTTAACGATTAAAACTAAGTGGAGTTTTAATGAATCTTTAATTAGATTGAAATGGTCGTGAATGGAGTATCACCAGTTTTGCTCCAGGCGATAGTTAAATCTTTAATTAGATTTGAACGTGAAATGGTAATTGAATTTACCGATAACACTGAGGTGTTAGATATGAAGTATTACCAGTTTTACTTCATGGGATAAATAGGTTGGGATTGGGAAATTAAAACAAATGATTACTTCGGTAAGTTTCGTTAATCCCGATTAGTTGAAATCGAAATTCAAAGGAAGATTAGAGAACAAATTCAAGAAATTATCTTGGATAAAATTAATGGGAACCTTTCCCTATGAATGTGAAATCAGAAACTAACTGTCGGTTAGCTAAGCAGAATGGTTTTCTGGATATTGATCTGATGTTGGTTTCGGCCTTCGGGGTTAATATTTGGGGAATTATTCTCTTGATTAATTTACGGTTAGTGACTGATGAATTGGAATGAGGCGTATGTTGTGTTTGTGTAACACTTATTTAAAATTTACGCGAGTTATTCGGGAAGACCGGGTTTATCCCATTCTGAATAACTGATACGACGATAAGTCGAAGATGAAGACGGTGGTCGAAGACCGGAAGTCTTCACGTTGTTTGGGTGATTACTGATGATCTTGATTGGGCTGTACACCCAAGAAGATGGAAACAGTTGGTGATCGTCCAGACGTACTTGGAGATGGATGGATATGCGAGGAAAGTGCCTCCGGTTTCGTTCAGACCCAGAACGGACTTGTAAATGGACTGTGTGTGTCTGACATTGGATTTTAGTCCGTGTGATTGATCTCTATTAAATATATATCTGTTTGGCGGCGGAGAATTTATTCTCTTGCTTAACGCTCTTCTCTGAGACGTACGAGCTCAGGGGTTATATATTGATGGATATCAATCGCATGGAGTGAACTGCCTGTGTGGCATGCCTAAGTGGCAAATGATCAAGGCTTCTGTTGAAAAGCAAAGTCTTGTGGTTGATGATCGAAGCAAGGCCTTTGCGGCGTAGCTTTGTGTAACGTTGATTCGCGAGTATCACACCCGGTATGAACTAAAAACGGGAGACGGACCTCAGGGAGGACATGCGTTTCTTACTAGTTAGGAGTGGCGTCAGTGATTGAACTGGATGACGAGTTTGACTCATGTGGATATTGCTTATTATTACTTGCTGAAAAGCGAGGCGCCTTGTGATATCGGTTTCGGCCGATGCTTCTGGTCGGCTGATGGGCCAGGCTTACGCCCCAAAGGGCGGAGAAACGTAGTGTTCAGGCATAATAATCCACATCGGTGGACCGGCCCTGACGATCCAAGGCCCACCTGAGTCTGGGTCCTGAGACATGGGCTAGATTGTCTCGAATCGGTTGAGGATCTTGCCCCTAGCCTCGGTTCATACCATAAATGATAACCCAACTTCCAATACGACGTCTTGCGGTTTTGATTGTAAACTTATATATGGCGACATAGTGTTATGGGGCATTCATGCCGCCTATGATTGATACTTATGATTTGAAGTTGTTTTATACACTATGCACTTATAATAGTATCAAATACTCTGTTTTAAACGTATCAAGCATTCTTTGGCTGTTATAAGGGAAAACCCTATCCTTGGCTGTGTTGCATTGTGTGATGGGACCTGGGTCTTATAACAGCTTCATTTTTCTTTATTTAGCATTGCGCTGTTTGTTTATGCACTGGTATTCTTGGGAGGAAACCCGTTCCGTGTTATACGGCGTGGTCCCTTGATTTACCTAACTTTTAAAATAAAGAATAATAACTGTTTTAGTTCTCACACCAGTCACATGACTGACCTGGAGTTTATTGTTTTAACCTAAACTCTGGGTGCCCTTATTTTGACACGGGCAGCTAGTAGTTTTGGTTTTGCAGATTTATATTCACAGGATCCTGGTTTACAGCTGGAACGATATCCGGAAAGGTTTGTATCCGTATATCTACTTCTAGTTGTGTATTGTATTATTTTCCGCTGCTATGTATTTAAATGTAATTTAAATCTCTGATATTTCTGTGTAATATTCATTTATACTCTGTATATTCTTGTAATCTGATGCATTGTTGTAATATACAGTGAAACGTTCTTCTGTATGCGTTCTGTTGTGGCTTGATCTCGAACTATCCGACGCTTTCCTTTACGGGGAAGTTACGGGTTTTCACAGTTGGTATCAGAGCTTTGGTTTACAAAGCTTAGAGAACAAGGCACCTTAGAACCATACGAAAGAATTCATCAGATATTGGATTAGTAATATCCAATGAGAATGACTCGTTAGAGATGGGATCAGTAGTATCCTAGAACGAGTGTGAAGAGTGTTTTTTTTAAAATGAAAACAAATTTTGTTTTGAAAATTTAAATCAATTATTCGTATTTGATTATTTATTTTATATTGATTAGGACAGTCCAGTATATAAAGATTTTGCATATACGCCTTGCAAACGTGTATTTGAAGTTTTAATATACTGGATAGATATAGAATCACACTCTAGTCGCCCGAAGATGATTCTGATGATAGTTCGAACATCATCAGAATTGGTATTCGTGTTTCGAAGGTGTGATATCTATATATTTCCTATTGACTGGTGTGGGAACCAAAATTAGATAGGGCCTATTGTTGTGATTTGGCATCAAAAATGTGATTTTTGTATATGTATCAAAATTATGAATTTGAGACTCTAATTCACTAATTGATTGATGTTTGTGTTGTTTGTTTATTTGGTTGATAATTGTGAACCATTTAGCCTAATTGAACCAAATGTTGAATTGTATTGAAAATTGGTCGCATTTGCTTGCATATACATATTCTTACATTGAACAGGTCATAGCGAGGAGGCTAGAGCCAGAGAATAAAATTTGTTTGCCCGACAAATAGGTACATGTTTACTACATAATTTACTGTTTTGTTTGGGTGATGATGATTTTATGAGCCTATTGGCTAGCCGCTTGGCTTTTTCTTTTTCTTTTTGAGATCTGAAGGACCGGGGAAGCTATTTGAGATTTCCCGATGCTCCCATTGCAGGGGAGGTTATGGCGAAATTTTTCGAAAATTTAGGGTGTTAGCCAAATTTTTGAAATTTTTGAAAAGTTCTTAGAAACTGAAAAGTTGAAGAACTTAAGCCGTAATCAAAACAATGGAAGTTGAGTTGAATTGTTAAACAACTTTCGACTTTGTTCCTTTTCGGGGACGAAAAGTTTTAAGTGGGGGAGATTGTAATAACCCGAAAATCTGGGCCAGTTTAAAATTTTTATTTTGGCAATTTTAGCGAATTTTGAATATTTAAAATGGATTATTTTAAATACTATCGACGAGAAAAATGTTTAGAATTGAATTCGACGTACATATTATATACGCCGTCGTTAGAATATAAATATTTATATATAATTATAAATAAAATTGAAAATGGCGCGGTAGTTCGATAATTCGATTTCAAACTTCAATTGAATGTACCGGGTGCAAAACAATCCGGATTTTAGTGAAACCAAAAACATTAGGATCTAATTGTGAATATCTTCCCAACGAATCCGACAAATCGAAATTTCATAGCGGGGATCAAAAGATATGTCCAGTTGAAAATTCTGAATAGTCGCTATGGAATTCAGGCCCTTAAAAATGGACATTTTGCAAACGACCTCGGATTTCGACGAAACCAGTTTTGTTGGGTCCGTGGTGTCAAATTATTGCTAGATTCCAAATTTCATAATTTTTCGAATCAATATGTGAGCGTGGTAAAGGAAAACGTGTTTTGACAAGTTTAAGTTGATTTTAATCGACTGGAAAATGGCCATTTTTCCAACGGTCTCAGAATTCGACGAAATTAGTTTTGTTAGGACCGTAACGTCAAAACGAAACTAGAAAATATTTTTCTGGAATTTTTCTAGTTAGTATGTGACCCCGGTAATTTGAAATGTACGTTTAAAATTCAATATAGTGATTTAAATGTAAATTTAACGGAAACTGATTGTAACGATCGAATCAACCTACGATACGTATCCCATTGTGTTCGGAATGGGGGTAATACGCTATGGACGACAGGCGGTGGACCTCGTTTAGAGGTCGTATGTAAAAGTCAACTTTTTGCAAAATAAAATAATAAAATAAAAAAAAAAACCCTCCTCCCTTTATCTTTCTGGCCCCCCCCCACGTTCGTTTCATTTTAGAAATATAATTAAAAAAAAAGAGAAGGCGACTGCGAAAACCCACCACCGCCCCTCCAGAAGCTCCACCCCCTAGCCTCCACCGCCTGCTCCCCTCTTCTCCCAAACCCCGATAGCGCCAATCCCCTCAGCCCCAAATCCGACGCACGTGAACCCCAAGGCCCCCTTTCTTCTTCCAGTGACGATCGCAGCTAGGGGTTCGAGGCTCAAGGGTTGGTCAACGGTGAGATGGGGGCATCGTTCAGCGGTCTTGGGTGCGACTCCGATCAGTAGAGGAAGCAGCGATGAATTGGTGCCGTTAATCCCTGGAACGGTTGCGGATAGAAGAAAGGTGAGATTTTATTTAATTTAAATGATTATATAATCTGTTTTAAAAAAATTTAATAACAAGGATTTTAATTTTAGTTTTGAAAATAGAATAGCATTAATTTTGTGAAATAGAAAAGTTGAAATCTTTAAAATGAAAAAGGCGAAATCTATATTTTTGAAATGGGATTTTTATATATAGAATAGCAAAGTAAAAATTCGATTTTTATATATAGAATAGCAAAGTAAAAATTCGATTTTTATATATAGAATAGCAAAGTAAAAATTCGATTTTTATATATTGAATAACGAAGTAAAAATGTGATTTTTAAATATGTAGTGGCTACGGGCAACGAAGAAGACGAAAAGGCGAGGACGACAAAGATCTCTAAATAGGAGTGTCGTGAAGTGGGGATAGCTTTCGGTGAGAACTTCTCACCTTTCAATTTAATTTTCTAGTTATATATATATACTAGGATGCAGACGGTGTTTAGTAGCACCCGACACCCGTCATCCACAGACCATGGATGGCTTGTTTGTTAAATTGTTTGATTGTGTAGTTGGTTAGATTATTTGGTTTGAATTGAATTGTTTGGTGAAATGAAATTGATTTGATTGATGTGTGAATGGCGTGGGCCTTCACTAGACCGGGGATAAGGCTAAGCCTCGTCCCGTTTCTAGTATCGTGCCGTTATGCCGTCGAAATTTTCTAAAATAAGTTAGAAAAATAACAATATCATTTTATAGAATAAATGAATTGAATAGAAATTCATATGTTGAAATAAAATGTTTTGTCGTTAAAAACATAATTTTTAACGTGAATGTAAATAAATAAATATTCATTTACAAACCGGACGGTTTGTTTATGTACACCTATTTGAAGGACATTGATTGGGACGATAAATTTTACACATCGCCCAACTGCACAAATAAAATCTATGTTTGATTGTTTGAAACCCCCACACGGGTGTTGGGACGAAATTTGAAATTCACTCATCCTGATTTATTAAATATGTCGATCGATTGATCGACAGGCTGTGATAAGCGTTAGATATCTATATTTGATGCTTATACAGTGTAGTGCACTTTGGTTGATGGTTGATTATTTTCAATGCTATTATATACGTGTGATGTATGAAAATCCATATAATTAACATTATATGGTAATTGATTGGGCCTCATTCCAGTTTTGAAAAAGAAATATTTGAAATAGAAATATTTGAAATAGAATATTTGAAAATAGGAATATATGAAGCCGTGTTGATTAGATTGACGCCATTTTGACGCGAAAGATATTTATATCGATTTTATTCATTTTTCAACGAATATTGAAATTGAATTGAATTGAAATCGAACTAAAATTGAATTAGAAATCAATTCGAATTGAAATCAATTTGAAATGAATTTAAAATGAATTTAAATTGGAATATTCAATTTTGATTTGAAATTGAATATGAAGTTGAAACCGCTTTGAAAATGAATTGAAAACGATTTCGAAATGAATTGAATTGAAAACGATTTCGAAATGAATTGAATTGAAAACGATTTCGAAATGAATTGAATTGAAAACGATTTCGAAATGAATTAAATTGAAAACGATTTTGAAATGAATTGAATTGAAAACGATTTCGAAATGAATTAAATTGAAAACGATTTCGAAATGAATTGAATTGAAAACGATTTCGAAATGAATTGAATTGAAAACGATTTTGAAATGAATTGAATTGAAAACGATTTCGAAATGAATTGAAAACGAATTCAAATTGAATTGAAAGCGAATTGAAATGAATTCAAATTGAATTGAAATTTGAATTGAATAGAAATGAATTTTAAAAAAACGAATTTATAAAGAAGAATTCAATTTTGATTTGAATTGAAATGGAAGTTGAAATTGCTTTTGAAACGAATTTTAAAACTATTTATATAATTCGTTTTAAAAAGAAATCGACGAAATATATATTATATATATAATATAATGGCCCGAATAGAACGCGCCGCGCCGCGGCAGTTCGTGAATTTCGACCATTTATTTCAAACGGACATTACGGGAGATCCGACCGTCGGATTCTCCTAAAGCCGGAACCGTTGGGTTCGTATCGAAAAGAGCTTTCTAACGAATATTAGAAATTAGAAATCTAACGGTTGGATTTGGAATTATGTCCAAATCAAATTTGAAAAAGGTCGCTGTAAGTGCAGTTCGATGGCCGTTGATGGAAATCGACTGTACGGGCCTTGATAAAATTATTAAAAATAGTAATAATTTGTGTAAAATCATAAGAAATGATTTAGAAAGAATCGGGATGAAAAACTCCATATTTGAAAAGATAAAAATAGATTTTTATCGAAATGAACTAGTTTTGAACTAGAATTATAATTCTATTTATTTTTAAATAAATAAATTGAATTTGAAATGGTTTTGAAAATAACCAAAATTTCCAATGATTGCATTGGAATGGATTTGAATCGAAATTGTCTTCGGAATATTTCGATGTTGGATTTCGTGATTATACAAATGTTGTTATGGAAATTTGAAAGATATATATATATATATCGTTATTTCCAATGCGATATCTGTTAGTCGTAGAATTTGATATTGAATATAAGCCGGTATATTTTCTATTCAGAGCCTTGTATTAAATATCAAATGTGATTTGGGTTTGTCGTGAATGGTGTCTTCACTAACACTGTTCTTGAACCCAGTTGAGAAAAGATTAAATCTTTTTATTTAGATTTAATGAAGTGTACTAATTAAATAATATTTAATTGAAATTGAATTGATATTGATTTTTGGGTTTATCGTGAACAGTGTTTTAAATAACACTTGTTCTTTAACCCGATAATTAATGAATGGGATTTTGGGTTTATCGTGAACCGTGTTTTAAATGACACGGATTCTTCAACCCAGTTAACGATTAAAACTAAGTGGAGTTTTAATGAATCTTTAATTAGATTGAAATGGTCGAGAATGGAGTATCACCAGTTTTGCTCCAGGCGACAGTTAAATCTTTAATTAGATTTGAACGTGAAATGGTAATTGAATTTACCGATAACACTGAGGTGTTAGATATGAAGTATTACCAGTTTTACTTCATGGGATAAATAGGTTGGGATTGGGAAATTAAAACAAATGATTACTTCGGTAAGTTTCGTTAATCCCGATTAGTTGAAATCGAAATTCAAAGGAAGATTAGAGAACAAATTCAAGAAATTATCTTGGATAAAATTAATGGGAACCTTTCCCTATGAATGTGAAATCAGAAACTAACCGTCGGTTAGCTAAGCAGAATGGTTTTCTGGATATTGATCTGATGTTGGTTTCGGCCTTCGGGGTTAATATTTGGGGAATTATTCTCTTGATTAATTTACGGTTAGTGACTGATGAATTGGAATGAGGCGTATGTTGTGTTTGTGTAACACTTATTTAAAATTTACACGAGTTATTCGGGAAGACCGGGTTTATCCCATTCTGAATAACTGATACGACGATAAGTCAAAGATGAAGACGGTGGTCGAAGACCGGAAGTCTTCACGTTGTTTGGGTGATTACTGATGATCTTGATTGGGCTGTACACCCAAGAAGATGGAAACAGTTGGTGATCGTCCAGACGTACTTGGAGATGGATGGATATGCGAGGAAAGTGCCTCCGGTTTCGTTCAGACCCAGAACGGACTTGTAAATGGACTGTGTGTGTCTGACATTGGATTTTAGTCCGTGTGATTGATCTCTATTAAATATATATCTGTTTGGCGGCGGAGAATTTATTCTCTTGCTTAATGCTCTTCTCTGAGACGTACGAGCTCAGGGGTTATATATTGATGGATATCAATCGCATGGAGTGAATTGCCTGTGTGGCATGCCTAAGTGGCAAATGATCAAGGCTTCTGTTGAAAAGCAAAGTCTTGTGGTTGATGATCGAAGCAAGGCCTTTGCGGCGTAGCTTTGTGTAACGTTGATTCGCGAGTATCACACCCGGTATGAACTAAAAACGGGAGACGGACCTCAGGGAGGACATGCGTTTCTTTCTAGTTAGTAGTGGCGTCAGTGATTGAACTGGCTGACGAGTTTGACTCATGTGGATATTGCTTATTATTACTTGCTGAAAAGCGAGGCGCCTCGTGATATCGGTTTCGGCCGATGCTTCTGGTCGGCTGACGGGCCAGGCTTACGCCCCAAAGGGCGGAGAAACGTAGTGTTCAGGCATAATAATCCACATCGGTGGACCGGCCCTGACGATCCAAGGCCCACCTGAGTCTGGGTCCTGAGACATGGGCTAGATTGACTCGAATCGGTTGAGGATCTTGCCCCTAGCCTCGGTTCATACCATAAATGATAACCCAACTTCCAATACGACGTCTTGCGGTTTTGATTGTAAACTTATATATGGCGACATAGTGTTATGGGGCATTCATGCCGCCTATGATTGATACTTATGATTTGAAGTTGTTTTATACACTATGCACTTATAATAGTATCAAATACTCTGTTTTAAACGTATCAAGCATTCTTTGGCTGTTATAAGGGAAAACCCTATCCTCGGCTGCGTTGCATTGTGTGATGGGACCTGGGTCTTATAACAGCTTCATTTTTCTTTATTTAGCATTGCGCCGTTTGTTTATGCACTGGTATTCTTGGGAGGAAACCCGTTCCGTGTTATACGGCGTGGTCCCTTGATTTACCTAACTTTTAAAATAAAGAATAATAACTGTTTTAGTTCTCACACCAGTCACATGACTGACCTGGAGTTTATTGTTTTAACCTAAACTCTGGGTGCCCTTATTTTGACACGGGCAGCTAGTAGTTTTGGTTTTGCAGATTTATATTCACAGGATCCTGGTTTACAGCTGGAACGATATCCGGAAAGCTTTGTATCCGTATATCTACTTCTAGTTGTGTATTGTATTATTTTCCGCTGCTATGTATTTAAATGTAATTTAAATCTCTGATATTTCTGTGTAATATTCATTTATACTCTGTATATTCTTGTAATCTGATGCATTGTTGTAATATACAGTGAAACGTTCTTCTGTATGCGTTCTGTTGTGGCTTGATCTCGAACTATCCGACGCTTTCCTTTACGAGGAAGTTACGGGTTTTCACAAAAGGTTCATGTGTTGACAGTACTCATCCGTTGAGATTAGTCATGTGTTGAACGAGATATTTTAATAATGAAATTTACATCTTTATCATATATAAAATTAGAAACTAATTGGAAAATAGATAAGATGTGTGGTCTCCTGGATATTGATCTGATGTTGGTTTCGACCTTCGGGGTTAATATTCAGGGAATCGTTCTCTTACTAATTTGCGATTAGAGTCTAATTTGAAATCAAACGATAGATACCATAATTTTTATAAAATATATTAAATAACAAAGATAGTCACACGTGGACAGTACTCATTCATTGAGATTAGTCGTGTGTTGACAAAAATATAGAATCATGTATTGAAAGAAATATAAATTCATTTGTCGAATGGAATAACGAAGTTAGTGAAAAAATATAAAGCCGTGTTGATTAGAGATGCACTATTTTGACGCGAACGATATTTATATCGATTATATTCATTTTTATAATTGAATTGAATGGAAAACGAATTTGAATTTGATTTGAATAGAAAACGAATTTGAATTGAATTGAACAGAAAACGAATTTGAATTGAATCGAATAGAAAACGAATTTGAATTGAATTGGATAGAAAACGAATTTGAATTGGATCGAATAGAAAACGAATTTGAATTCGAATTGAATTGAAAACGAATTGAAGTGAATTCAAATTGAATTTAAATTGAATAGAAATGAATTTTAAAACGAATTTATAAGGAAAAATTCAATTTTGATTTGAATTGAAATGGAAGTTAAAATTGTTTTTGAAACGAATTTAAAACTATTTATAAAATTCGTTTCAAATAGGAATCGACGAAATATATATTATATATATTATATATATAATATAATGGCCTGAATAGAACGCGCCGCACTGCGACAGTTCGTAAATTTCGACCATTGACTTCGAACGGACATTATGGGAGATCCGACCGTCGGATTCTCCTAAAACCGGAACCGTTGGGTTCGTATCGAAATGGGCTTTCTAACGAATATTATAAATTTTAAATCTAACGGTTGGATTTGGAATTATGTCCAAATCAAATTTGGAAAAGGTCGCTGTAAGTGCAGTTCGATGGCCGTTGATGGAAATCGACTGTACGGGCCTTGATAAAATTATTAAAAATAGTAGTAATTTGTGTAAAATCATAAGTAATGATTTGGGAAAAATTGGGATGAAAAACTCCATATTTGAAAATATAAAAATAGATTTTTATCAAAATGAACTAGTTTTGAACTGAAATTAAAACCCATTTATTTTTAAATAAATAAATTGGATTTGAAATGGGTTTAAATAGAATTGATTCATGGGTTTATCGTGAACTGTGTTTTAAATAACACTAGTTCTTTAACCCGATAATAAATAGAATGTGATTTGGGTTTATCGTGAACTGTGTTTTAAATGACACTAGTTCTGTAACCCAGTAAAAGGAGTTTTAATGAATCTGCAATTAAATTGAAATGTGAATTGATAATTTAAATTATCAAATTTAGAAAGTGAGCGAGGATGGAGTATCACCAGTTTTGCTCCAAAGCGATAGTTAAATCTTTAATCAGATTTGAACGTGAAATGGTAATTAATTTTACCGATAACACTGTGGTGTTAGATGTGGAGTATTACCGGTTTTGCTTCATGGGATGAATAGGTTGGGATTGGGAAATAAAATAAATAATTACTTTGGTGTGGTTCGCTAATCTCGACTAGTTTAGAAAACCATAATTTGGTTTGAAACGACATCCGAAGGAAGATTAAAGGGGAAATTTTACAGAATTTATCTTAGATAAAATTAATGGGAACCTTTCCCTAAGAATATGAAATTTAGAAACTAGCTGTAGGTTAGCTAAGTAGAATGGTTTCCTAGGTATTGATCTGATGTTGGTTTCGGCCTTCGGGGTTAATATTTGGGAAACTGTTCTCTTGTTGATTTACGGTTAGTGGCTGCTAAATTGGAATGAGGCGTATGTTGTGTTTGTGTAACATTCGTTTTAATATACACGGGTTGTTCGGAAAGGCCGGGTTTATACCCATTCTGAATAACCGATTCGACGATATGTCGAAGATGAAGACGGTGGTCGAAGACCGGAAGTCTTCACATCGTTTGGATAATTACTGATGATCCTGATTGGGCTGTACACCCAAGAGGATGGAAATAGTTGGTGGTCGTCCAGACGTACTTGGAGATGGATGGATATGCGAGGAAAGTGCCTCCGGTTTCGTTCAGACCCAGAACGAACTTGTAAATGGATTGTGTGTCTGACATTGGATTTTATTCTGTGTTGATTGATTTCTGTTAAATATATATCTGTTTGGCGGCGGAGAATTTATTCTCTTGCTCAACGCACTTCTCTGAGACGTACGAGCTTAGAGGTTATATATCGATAGATCAATCGCATGGCATGAATTGCCTGTGTGGCACGCTGAGTTGCATGGATCAAGGCTTCTGTTGAAAAGCAAAGTCTTGTGGTTGATGATCAAAGCACGGCCTACATGGCAAATTTGTGTATAACGTGAATTCGCGAGCCTCACACCTCGGTATGTGTCAAAAACGGGATAAGGACTGCAGGGAGAGCACGACGTTTCTTTTTAGCTTTGGTGGTGTCAGTGACTTACCAGCCCTGGCATTTATATACTTTTCGCCTATGTGGTTGTTGGATGAGGCGCCTCGATTTTAGGTCTGTAAGGACCGGGAAACGTGTGTTCAGGCATAATTAATCCTCAAACGTAAGAGAGGACCGGCCCTGAAGATCCAAGGATTGCCCAGAGTGTGTAGTCCTGAGATATTTGCTAGAGTGTCTCGAAAGCGGAGAGGAGCTTGCCCCTTGCCTCGACTCATGACGGAAATCCAATTTCCAATACGTGTATTTCGACTTTATTTGTAGAGCCTAGTATGGCGACATAGTGGTATGGGGCACTTATGCCGTCTATGATTGATATTTATGATTGAAATTCTTTTGACACTATACACTTATTATAGTATCAAATGATTTGTTTTTAAAACGTACCAAGCATGTTTGGCTATTATAAGGGAAAACCCTATCCTCCGGCTTGTTTTTCATTGTGTGATGGGACCTGGGTCTTATAATAGCTTCATTTTTCGAAAAAGCATCGCGCTGTTTATTCTATGCACTGGTATTCTTGGGAGGAAACCCGTTCCGTGTTACACGGCGTGGTCCCTTGAATTACTCTCTTCTAAAGTAAAGTTTTAAATACCTGTTTTAGTTCTCACACCAGTCACATGACTGACCTGGAGTTTATTGTTTTAACCTAAACTCTGGGTGCCCCTATTTTCGACACGGGCAGCTAGTAGTTTTGGTTTTGCAGATCTATACTCACAGGATCCTGGTTTACAGCTGGAATGATATCCGGAAAGCTCTGTATCCGTGTATCACTTTCAGTTGTGTTTTGTATATTTTTCCGCTGCTATGTAATTTATTGTAATATCTGATATTTATCGAATGTAATTTATTCATTTATACTCTGTATATTCTTGTATCTGATGGAATTGTTGTAGTATACAATGAAATGTTCTTCCGTCTGCGTTCTATTGTGTGTTGTTCTCAAAGTATCCGCTCTTTCCTTCACGGGGAAGTTACGGGTTCTCACATTTGGTATCAGAGCTTTGGTTTACAGAGCTCGAGAACAAGACACATTAGAACCATACGAAAGAATTCATCAGATATTGGATTAGTAATATCCAATTAGAATGACTCGTTAGAGATGGGATCAGTAGTATCCTAGAACGAGTGTGAAGAGTATATTTTTCAAATGAAAACAATTTTGTTTTAAAAATTTAAATCAATTCCACGTATTTGAATATTTATTTATTTTGAATTTGGACAATCCGATATATAAAGATTTTGCATATACGCGTCATGAATGTATATTCGAAGTTTTAATATACCGGATAGATATAGAACCGCACTCTAGTAACCCGGAGATGTTCTGATGGTGGTTCGAAACATCATCAGCATTTATTTTCGAGTGACGAAGGTGTGATATCTATATATTTCCATTAGGCTGGTGTGAGAACCAAAACTTATATAGATAGATTTATTGTTGTGATTGGGCATCAAAAATGTGATTTTTGACTATATATCAAATTTATTAATTTGAAACGTTAATCCACTAATTGATTGATGTTTGTGTTGGTTGTTTATTTGTTTGATAATTTTGAACCATTATGCCAAATAGAATCAAATATTGAACTGTATTGAAAATTGGTCGCATTTGCTTGCATATACATGTACTTACATTGAACAGGTCATAGCAAGGAGGCTAGAGCAGAGAATAAAATTTGTTTGCCCGACAAATAGGTACATGTTTATCATAATTTACTGTTTTGTTTGGGTAATGATGATTTTATGAGCCGATTGGCTAGCCGCTTGGCTTTTTCTTTTTCTTTTTGAGATCAGAAGGCCTATATGGCAATTTCGGGATTTTCCCATGGCTCCCGGTGCAGGGGAGATTATGGCGAAATTTTTCGAAAATTTAGGGTGTTAGCCAAATTTTTGAAAATTTGAAAATTTTTCAGAAACTGAAAAGTTGGAGAATGGAAGCCAGATCGAACGTAGAGTTGATTAATCAAACCACTTTCGACTTTGTTCCTTTTCGGGGAAGAAAAGTTTTAAGTGGGGGAGATTGTAACAACCCGAAAATCTGAGTCAGTTTAAATTTTTTATTTTGGCAATTTTAGTGAATTTTGAACATTTAAAATGAAGTATTTTAAATAATATCGACGAGAAATTTATTTTGAATATAATTAGAACGTATATATTATATACGTCGTCGTTAGAATATAAATAATTATATATAATTATAAATAGAATTGAAAATGGCGTGGTAGTTCGATAATTCGATTTTAAACTTCAATTGAATGTACCGGGTGCAAAACAAACCGGATTTTAGCGAAACCAAAAATAATAGAACCTATTTGATGATATCTTTCCAACGAATCTGAAAAATCGAAATTTCATAGCGGGGATCAAAAGATATGTCCAGTTGAAAATTCTGAATAGTCGCTATGGAATTCAGGCCCTTAAAAATGGAAATTTTGCAAACGACCTCGGATTTCGACGAAACCACTTTTGTTGGATCTGTGATGTCAAGTTATTGTTAGATTCCAAATTTCATAATTTTTCGAGTCAATATGTGAGCGTGGCAAAGGAAAACGCGTTTGACCAGTTCCAGTTGATTTTAATCGACTGGAAATTGGCCATTTTTCAAACGGTCTCAGAATTCGACGAAACTAGTTTTGTTAGGACCGTATCGTCAATACGAAACTAGAAAATATGTTTCGGGAATTTTTAAAGTTCGTATGTGACCCCGGTAAATTGAAATGCGCGTTCAAATTCAATGTATAGAGTTATGTGTTGATTTTGACGAAAACTGATTGTAACGATCGAACCAGCCTACGTGACATATCCCATTTTGTTCAGAATGGGGGTAATTAGCTAGGGACGACAGTCGGTGGGTTTGGTTTCGAGTTCGAAATAAAAAGCTGCTTTTTGAAAATTAAAATAATAAATTAAATAATATATATATTCACTTAACCCCTACCTCTCCCTTTCCTTTTCTATTATTTCCATGTTCAGAGAAAACAACCCAAAACCCGCTCTCGTTTGTCGGCTCCCCCTCCATGACCTGACCACGCGCCTCGTCCACCTCCACCACCACCCACGGCCGCGATACCCCCCCTCTCTCGCATCTCCTCCTCCCCTCCTTCGTACGAAGACCGCGCCCCTTTTTGCTCGATTGAAATCCTCCCTAAATCGAGGACGCGAGCTCCAGCGTCGAACCCCAGAAGCCGCCACCACCTGATGCTGCGCCGCCCCAACCTCCGACGTCCCTGCACCGCCGCGTCGCCTCTAGACCCTCCTCCAACTGCAAATCCGAACCCCCTTCTTCCGATTGAACGCTGTAAGATTAGTTTTTGTGTTGTTTTCTTTTAATTTAATTATATACCTTGTTTTATTTTCTGATTTTAAAATAAATTAAACAACACAAAGCTCGGATTTTTAACAACACAAAGCTCGGATTTTTAACAACACAAAGCTCGGATTTTTAACAACACAAAGCTCGGATTTTTAACAACACAAAGCTTGGATTTTTAACAACACAAAGCTCGGATTTTTAACAACACAAAGCTCGGATTTTTAGCAACATGAAGATTAGATTTTAAAATAGAAAAGATTAGATTTTTAAAATAGAAAAGATTAGATTTTTGAAATTGAAAAGGAGAAATCTTTATATTTGAAAAGGCGAAATCTTTATATTTGAAAAGGAGAAATCTTTATATTTGAAAAGGCGAAATCTTTATATTTGAAAAGGTGAAATCTTTATATTTGAAAAGGCGAAATCTTTATATTTGAAAAGGAGAAATCTTTATATTTGAAAAGGAGAAATATTTATATTTGAAAAGGGAGAAATCTTTATATTTGAAAAGGCGAGATCTTTATATAGAGAATAGCAAAGTAAAAATTCGTTTTTTATACATTGAATAACAAAGTAAAAATTCGATTTTTATATATTGAATAGCAAAGTGAAAATTCGATTTTTATATATTGAATAGCAAAGTAAAAATTCGATTTTTATATATTGAATAGCAAAGTAAAAATTTGATTTTTACATATGTAGTGGCTACGGGCGACGAAAGTGACAAGAGACGAGAACGACGAAGATTTCTACTTAAGAAGAGTCGTGGAATTGGGATAGCTTTTGGTGAGAACTTCTCACTTTAAATTTCTTTTCTAGTTACAAATTATATACTAGGATGCAGACGGTGTTTAGTAGCACCCGACACCCGTCGTCCACAGACCATGGACGACTTGTTTGTTTGATTGTTGTGTTGTGAAAATTGATTATGTTGTGGAATGATGGAATAATAAAATATTCTTGTATTGAAAGAAAATAAAATATTTATATAGTTAAAAATATTTTATCGTTAAAAATATAATTTTTAACGTGAATATGAATCAATAAATATTTATAAACAAATCGGCCGATTTGTTTATATACACTGATTTGACTGATATTGATTGGGATGATAAATTTTACACATCGCCCAACCACACAAATAAAAATATGTGTTTGTTGATTTGAAACCCCACACGGGTATTGGGATAAAATACGGAATACACTAATCCCAATAATTAGTTGTATGTCGATCGATGGATCGACAGTCTGTTATAAGCGTTAGATATCTATATTTGATGCTTATACAGTGTAGTGCACTTTGGATGATGGTTGATTATTTATCGTTGCTATTATATACATATGTTGTATGGAATCCATATAATTAACTTTATATGGTAATTAATTGGGCCTCATTCCAATTTAGAAGATAAAGAATATTATAAAATAAAGGTTCATGTGTTGACAGTACTCATCCGTTGAGATTAGTCATGTGTTGAATGAGATATTTTAACAATGAAATTTACATCTTTATCATATATAAAATTAGAAACTAATTGGAAAATAGATAAGATGAGTGGTCTCCTGGATATTGATCTGATGTTGGTTTCGGCCTTCGGGGTTAATATTCAGGGAATCGTTCTCTTACTAATTTGCGATTAGAGTCTAATTTGAAATCAAACGATAGATACCATAATTTTTATAAATTATATTAAATAACAAAGATAGTCACACGTGGACAGTACTCATTCGTTGAGATTAGTCGTGTGTTGACAAAAATATAGAATCATGTATTGAAAGAAATATAAATTCATTTGTCGAATGGAATAACGAAGTTAGTGAAAAAATATAAAGCCGTGTTGATTAGAGATGCGCTATTTTGACGCGAACGATATTTATATCGATTATATTCGTTTTTATAATTGAATTGAATGGAAAACGAATTTGAATTTGATTTGAATAGAAAACGAATTTTAATTGAATTGAATAGAAAAAGAATTTGAATTGAATCGAATAGAAAATGAATTTGAATTGAATTGAATAGAAAACGAATTTGAATTGGATCGAATAGAAAACGAATTTGAATTCGAATTGAATTGAAAACGAATTGAAGTGAATTCAAATTGAATTGAAATTTGAACTGAATAGAAATGAATTTTAAAACGAATTTATAAGGAAAAATTCAATTTTGATTTGAATTGAAATGGAAGTTGAAATTGTTTTTGAAACGAATTTAAAACTATTTATAAAATTCGTTTCAAATAGGAATCGACGAAATATATATTATATACATAATATAATGGCCTGAATAGAACGCGCCGCACTGCGACAGTTCGTAAATTTCGACCATTGACTTCGAACGGACATTACGGGAGATCCGACCGTCGGATTCTCCTAAAACCGGAACCGTTGGGTTTGTATCGAAAAGGGCTTTCTAACGAATATTAGAAATTTGAAATCTAACGGTTGGATTAGGAATTATGTCCAAATCAAATTTGGAAAAGGTCGTTGTAAGTGCAGTTCGATGGCCGTTGATGGAAATCGACTGTACGGGCCTTGATAAAATTATTAAAAATAGTAGTAATTTGTGTAAAATCATAAGAAATGATTTGGGAAAAATTGGGATGAAAAACTCCATATTTGAAAAGATAAAAATAGTTTTTTTATCAAAATGAACTAGTTTTGAACTGAAATTAAAACCCATTTATTTTTAAATAAATAAATTGGATTTGAAATGGGTTTAAATAGAATTGATTCATGGGTTTATCGTGAACTGTGTTTTAAATAACACTAGTTCTTTAACCCGATAATAAATAGAATGTGATTTGGGTTTATCGTGAACTGTTTTTTAAATGACACTAGTTCAGTAACCCAGTAAAAGGAGTTTTAATGAATCTGCAATTAAATTGAAATGTGAATTGATAATTTAAATTATCAAATTTAGAAAGTGAGCGAGGATGGAGTATCACCAGTTCTGCTCCAAAGCGATAGTTAAATCTTTAATCAGATTTGAACGTGAAATGGTAATTAATTTTACCAATAACACTGTGGTGTTAGATGTGGAGTATTACCAGTTTTGCTTCATGGGATGAATAGGTTGGGATTGAGAAATAAAATAAATAATTACTTCGGTGTGGTTCGCTAATCTCGACTAGTTTAGAAAACCATAATTTGGTTTGAAACGACATCCGAAGGAAGATTAAAGGGGAAATTTTACAGAATTTATCTTGGATAAAATTAATGGGAACCTTTCCCTAAGAATATGAAATTTAGAAACTAGCTGTAGGTTAGCTAAGTAGAATGGTTACCTAGGTATTGATCTGATGTTGGTTTCGGCCTTCGGGGTTAATATTTGGGAAACTGTTCTCTTGTTGATTTACGGTTAGTGGCTACTAAATTGGAATGAGGCGTATGTTGTGTTTGTGTAACATTCGTTTTAATATACGCGGGTTGTTCGGAAAGGCCGGGTTTATACCCATTCTGAATAACCGATTCGACGATATGTCGAAGATGAAGACGGTGGTCGAAGACCGGAAGTCTTCACATCGTTTGGATAATTACTGATGATCCTGATTGGGCTGTACACCCAAGAGGATGGAAATAGTTGGTGGTCGTCCAGACGTACTTGGAGATGGATGGATATGCGAGGAAAGTGCCTCCGGTTTCGTTCAGACCCAGAATGAACTTGTAAATGGATTGTGTGTCTGACATTGGATTTTATTCTGTGTTGATTGATTTCTGTTAAATATATATCTATTTGGCGGCGGAGAATTTATTCTCTTGCTCAACGCCCTTCTCTGAGACGTACGAGCTTAGAGGTTATATATCGATAGATATCAATCGCATGACATGAATTGACTGTGTGGCACGCTGAGTTGCATGGATCAAGGCTTCTGTTGAAAAGCAAAGTCTTGTGGTTGATGATCAATGCACGGCCTACGTGGCAGCTTTGCGTATAACGTGAATTCGCGAGCCTCACACCTCGGTATGAGTTAAAAACAGGATAAGGACTGCAGGGAGAGCACGACGTTTCTTTCTAGCTTTGGTGGTGTCAGTGACTTACCAGCCCTGGCATTTATATACTTTTCACCAATGTGGTTGTTGGATGAGGCGCCTCGATTTTAGGTCTGTAAGGACCGGGAAACGTGTGTTCAGGCATATTTAATCCTCAAAAGTAAGAGAGGACCGACCCTGAAGATCCAAGGATTGCCCAGAGTGTGTAGTCCTGAGATATTTGCTAGAGTGTCTCGAAAGCGGAGAGGAGCTTGCCCCTTGCCTCGACTCATGACGGAAATCAAATTTCCAATACGTGTATTTCGGCTTTATTTGTAGAGCCTAGTATGGCGACATAGTGGTATGGGGCACTTATGCCGTCTATGATTGATATTTATGATTGAAATTCTTTTGACACTATACACTTATTATAGTATCAAATGATTTGTTTTTAAAACGTACCAAGCATGTTTGGCTATTATAAGGGAAAACCCTATCCTCCGGCTTGCGTTGCATTGTGTGATGGGACCTGGGTCTTATAATAGCTTCATTTTTCGAAAAAGCATTGCGTTGTTTATTCTATGCACTGGTATTCTTGGGAGGAAACCCGTTCCGTGTTATACGGCGTGGTCCCTTGAATTACTCTCTTCTAAAGTAAAGTTTTAAATACCTGTTTTAGTTTTCACACTAGTCACATGACTGACCTGGAGTTTATTGTTTTAACCTAAACTCTGGGTGCCCCTATTTTCGACACGGGCAGCTAGTAGTTTTGGTTTTGCAGATTTATACTCATAGGATCCTGGTTTACAGCTGGAATGATATCCGGAAAGCTCTGTATCCGTGTATCACTTTCAGTTGTGTTTTGTATATTTTTCCGTTGCTATGTAATTTATTGTAATCTCTGATATTTATCGAATGTAATTTATTCATTTATACTCTGTATATTCTTGTATCTGATGGAATTGTTGTAGTATACAATGAAATGTTCTTCCGTCTGCGTTCTATTGTGTGTTGTTCTCAAAGTATCCGCTCTTTCCTTCACGGGGAAGTTACGGGTTCTCACAGAATTTAACACATTTATCACATCAGCAGATTACAGATAATAGCATAACACATGAAATCATAGAACAATTCTCATCATCATAACAGCGAAATCATAAATGTCATCAACATCAGAGATGCACAGACACGGGATACTACTTAGTACATAAAGGTTCCAACAAATAGAAAATAAATCTAAAACATCATCAAATACAATATGATAAAGTGATGTCTAAATACCCAAAATAGAGATAAAAGATAGTCTTCGTCTTCTGCCAAAAGAGCACACCATGCTGCGGTGCATATCCAAAATAAAGCCTATGCATAAGAAATCTATTTAACTTATCTAATAATAAGGCTAATCACAGGACCATGCCGCTAACGCGGAGCGGGTTTACTCCATTGGATTGCCAGTGCATAAAATAAGTAAATCCTTTAAACAATGCAATGCTTTTTAGAAGAATGAAACCATTATAAGACTCAAGTCCCATCACACAATGCAACGCAAACCGGAGGATATAGTTTTACCTTATAATGGTCAAACATGATTGATACGTATAAAACAAAAATCATTTGATATTATTACTAGTGTCTAGTCAGTTAAAAAAACTTTTCAATATAAATGTATCAATCCTAGACGGCATAGCTACCATATACTATGTCGCCATATATAAGTATACAATCAAATCCTTAATGTCGTATTGGAAATTGGGTTTCCATTATGAGTCAAGGCTAGGAATGGTCTCCTTAACTATTCGAGACATTCTAGCAAATGCCTCAGGGCTCGGACGCTGGCGAGCCCTTGGATCCTCCAAGGCCGGTCCACACATACTTTAGTGGATTAGTTATGCCTGAACACACATTTCCCAGTCATTTTGGACCTATCATTTGGCCAGTAGCGACCAATATACCGAGGGCCCTCACAATCTATACTCTAATCCGTATGGATTTGAAGTTTGGAGAGAGTACAACAAAATTCTCTAAAGGGTCGATGAATTTTATTGAGTGGATTAAGAGTTATCGGGGAAAGAAGAATTGAACAGTTCTGGCCATTGAACGAGTGGATGGCGGCGGCTACAGATAGGGTTAGGGTTTTCTTAGTCCTAGGGTATTTATAATATTTAATTATTTAATTCTTTAACACTAAAAAGGCCCGTTAATCCATACTAACTCCAAATCAAGCCTAGCGACTATCGCCTCTAGCTAAATATCCCCATTTCGGACATAATGGACTATGTTTTGTAAGCCCATTTGACTGTTTTAGTATGTTTTTCCTTAAATTAAAATATAAAACATTCAATATTAAATTTGAACATACATTTTAATTTACCGGTGCCACATACTGATTCCAAAAATTCCCCAAAAAATAAATCTAGCTATGTTTTGACGATACGGTCCTAACAAAATCAATTTTGTTGAATTTGGAGACCGTTTAAAAAAATGGCCTTTTTAATGGTCGATCCGATTCAATAGAAATTACCAAACACGTTTTAATTTACCACGCTCATATATTAATTCCAAAAATTATGGAAATTCAAACCTAGCAATAATTTGACGTTCCAGATCCAACAAAATTAGTCTCATCGAAAACGGATGTTGTTTGCAAAATGGCTATTTTTAATAGCTTTGTTTTTATTTAAAAATGGAATTTTTAAATTCTGACTCATTTTCTGTTAAAATTTCTTAGAATAAATTTTTTAAATTGGTTCTGATTTTTTAATAATTTCATTATTGTTTCTTTGAATCAATTATGCAACTTTAATTGTTAGGTTAATTCTCGCTTATAAATTCAATTAATAAATATTTATTTCCTTTTATTAACTTTCATTTAAAATAATTGATTAAAAATCTATTTTCAGTTATAAAATTAACTTTATAACTTCATTTCCGTCGATTCACTTGACGACAAATCTATATTTAGAAAACAATTAATTTGTAGGCTATATACTGCCAGTTAACCAACCAATATTACCCATTGGTTTAAACAAAACAAATGTTGAATTTCAAATCAACGGTTAACAACCAAATCAATCATTCAATCAGAATAGTTCATATAATGATAATATGAGAAAAATTAATATCTAATATATTGGAAGAATCCAGTTGGATCCCTCCCACCTGTTCTTCCTTGTAGCAAAATAGATTATCTCAAATAAAATCATTAAAGTCAATTTAACTGATAATTTCTATATCAGTAAATAATGATTATGTAACATCAATCAATTAACAAACAATTCAAATAATTTAACACGTTTAATTCATAAATGTGACCAAATAGGTAAGTTACCTCAATTAGGTTAAATCGTTAAAATAACGATTTGGTGTTTCACTGAAACTAAACAACGTTTAATTTCATAGGTTCAAATAATATATGAATATATATTCAACAAACAGTCAATTATTAGCAACCATAGCACAAAAAAATAAAAACCCAACTTATATAAAATATAAGTGGGAAGAACTGAGTCAGTTTAACTCACCTTGGATTTCATTTATTCCGAGATATCGACTGTTTTCAATAAAATTAAACATGCGGTTAATTTAATTGAAAATACCAGTTGCCTCCAAATGCATTAAAATCTGTTCTAGAATGAAGCACTCGTTACGTCGATACCAACATCTTCTGTTCTATTCGATTCTGTTATTAAATGAATGCGTTATAAAAATTATACAATCATAGTTTTTAATTATTTAATCCTTAACTAAATATTATATTTAACGTTAATTTTGTACACTAGATCTTTAACTACCTATTCAGTTTATAAAAATTCATTCCACACCCATTTCTTATTAAAACGTTAATTACTTAGATATATAAATAGCCACGTTAAAAAACATAGCATGTTTAGATGTAATTTGGCATGTCTAACCCTTAGCTTATCGTAAATCATGGTTACTACAAAGAAAATGTGTCCATCTTATAAATATGTTTATGCATGTTATAATAACAGGAGTAGGTTCTTGGAATTTGTTTATGTGGATAGAAAAAAAATCGAATTTGTGTACTTGTGTTACTAGGCATATGTATAAATATGACTAGGCATTTCGTAATCAAGGATTTGGTATTTTAATAAACTAGATTAAGCACATCTTCATTTAGGTTAGGCATGTATAACCTTTTTTTTAATACGATCGGGCACTTTGAATTCTTTCCTATAAGACTATTGTACCTGTTCTTCTCCTGATGTATAAACTTCTAATGCTACCTTCTTCTATATTTCAAACCATTCCAGAGCCTCTCCCCACATCTCACCTCCCCGCTCCTCCACCAGATCCATGTTTACTTCCAGTACCACGCATTCCCTTCTACCCCTCGCTATATCCATCTAAACCCACAATCTCCTACTTCACTGATCCAATCACAGGATGCCGAAGCACCACCCACGTCCATCTCAGCACCTGTCTCCCACTAGAGCACCACCATTCAACTTGCACCCACGAGTCACTAATCACGCCTATACCCTGTCTCCCTGCATGAATGATCAGGGCCAAAAAAGTATCCCGACTCCATATGCACACACGACTTCATCAGAGAGCTACTACGCCACCGTTAGTCCACCGAGACCCCATCCAACACCACCAGGAGCCGCGCCCAAACTACATCGATCTTCGCCCCAACCGCGGTCGTCTCAGACGCCGCTATTCATCGCCAGTAAATGCAAAACCACCGACGACCTCGAGCTGTTTTCTGGCCATCACGTCATACGAGAATCGTGTTAGAGTTTATGCCCTAGAGGTAATCCATTTGATGTGATTAATAACACTGTTGATGTTATTATTTTATTTGGAATAAAATATATATTGTGTTATGTTATATTTGCGGCATAATATGAATATTAACATAACAGAAGTCCTTAGAATAATAATACGGAATTATATAGTTTGGGTAAGACTTGAACTTGAGATTATATAATTATCAAGTATTGTAATTCTTAAATGTCCCTAGTCAAGTTTTGTTGTTTATAAAGGACAACAATAAAACATTGGGACAAGTATGTTGATTGACTGATGATCACATCTCATTGATCATTAATATACGTGATATTAGTGTCAAGACATTAATACGTAGTGGAAAGTAGCGTATTGGGCTGGTCCAACATGAGAATAACTACATGGAATATAATTAACAGTAACATAAGTTATTCTCATAGTGGTCGTGATGTATTGGTCCTCAGACCTGAAAACATTATAATTTTATTCGAGGATATTTGAGTTTTGATATCATCTGAAGTTTTTTCTAACAGAGTAATGATAATGGTGATTATTGGATACATCTCGAATTGAATGAAAAATTATGAATGATCTAGATGGAATACAACCCTACAATATATATATATATATATATATATATGGAGTAATATCTATGAGCCTTTTGATTGAGTGAGACTGTGAAATGCATGGTCGTGCTCAAATATTGATATGTTTTAAACAGTCTACTCATCGTTCAAGAAAAACGGATTAAATTATAAAGAGGTTGATACGTTCCATGCCTCGAGTTTAATCCTGGATATAACGGTTGAAAGGATTATATTATATTGATACACTAGTAATGGAAAAGGTTGTATTTGATCATTGATCATATTATAACTTGGGTAGCAGCGACGTATTGCTAGATTCCAATCACTGTTTATGATTTTAAATATGAATTAAAATCATTGCTAACGTTATAGTAACCTGTAGGGTCACACATTTAGAACGTGATAAAGGGAAAAATATGTAATGGATAAATAAAATATCAAATCTATTGATATTTTATTTAACGTTGAAATGGTATAATGGGGGTTTCCTTGTTTGATGGTGGACAATAGAATTTATAGGGTATTTTATTCCTTATTAAAAAAGAGTGTGGACCATCATAAAAATAGATTTGATCTAATTCCCAAAATCGGCTGATATGTTGTCAACATAAAACCCTATTCATGGCGGCGGCTAGCACCGGATCCCCAAAATCCCTACTTCAATTTGATCGAAGAACACGTTCGTGTGGACTTCTATGGATGCTCAACACATGGATGGCTCAATTCGAAATTAACAAATCATTTTAGAATTCCCAAATCGTGAAAAGCTTTGTAACGACCCGGAATTTTGGGGCCAATTTAAAATTTTTATTTTAGAAATTTTAGTGGATTTTAATATTTAAAATAATCTATTTTAAATAAGAATGACTAAAAATTTATTTTAAAACGAATAAATTCAATTTAATTATAAAAGGATTTTAAAACAGCGCTGCAGTTTGAAATTTTGAATTTGAACTTTGACTGACTGTACAGGATTCATTTTAAATCAGAATTGAACGAAACCAGAAATATTTAAATCTTTTTAATCATATCTTTCTAACGAATCTGAAAAATTGAAATCTCGTTTTAAAAATCAAAAGTTATGTCCAGTTTAAATTTAGAAAAGTCGCTGTAGAATTTATATATATTTTAATTTAATATATTGGCCTTAAAAATAGCCATTTTTCAGACGACCTCGGTTTTCGACGAAACCACTTTTGTTGGAATCGGAATGTCAAATTATTGCTAAGTTTTAATTTTCATAATTTTTCGAATTAATATGTGAGCGCGGCAAAAGAAAACGTGTTTTGACTGTTTCGGTCAAATTTAATCGACTTGAAAATGGCCATTTTTCCAACAGTCTCAGAATTCGACGAATTTAGTTTTGTTAGAACCGTATCGTAAAAACATAACTAGAAATAATTTTTCTGTAATTTTTAGAGTCCGTATGTGACCTCGGTGAATTTAAATGTAAGATTGAATTAATTGAAAAAATGATTTAAATATTAAATTAAATAAAACAGGCTCGAAACATCCGTTTGGGTCGACGGGACCTAGTCCATTGCGTTCAGAACGTGGGTATTTGCTTAGGAACGATTTTTGTTGGGCTAGATTTGGGCTCATTAAGAGTAAATGGGCTTTTTATTAAAATTAGTGAATTGATTAATATTTTAATATAAATATAGGACCAAAATCCTAGAACCCTAATCCCTATACCAAGCAGTCGCCTCCTCTATGAAAATTAATGGCCCATCTCCTCAGATTTTAAATCCTTAAATCAATTCAATACACATCAAATTAAAACATTAACCCAAGATTAAATCGAAGAGCTTCCCTAGATCGTCGAATCCATATGGGAATGATCGTTTTTCATCAACAATGGAGCCCGGAATCAGAGCACGAACGTGCTCCGTTCGCACGCATTCCCCAGGGCAGGGGGGCCACCGAGTTGGCCAAGAATCATGGCGCAGGGAGGCGGTTGAACGACGGAGGAAGTGGTGTAGTCGGATCTGGCCAACGACGATCAGGGGAGGCGCTAGGAGGAGAGAGAAAATCGGAGCTGATGGGTTCATTTTGCTGAAGTTCACAGAAAGGAGGAAGAACAGCCTATATTATTCTTATGTAATTAATAGTTTTAATTATATTATTATTAATTCTAATGACCTATTTAACATATCCAATGATTAAAAATGTTATATCTCCTTCGTATCAAATTAGAATTGGATGATTTTCGTTGCGTTGAACTCGTATCTGAAAATACTACGCTATGGAAAAGACTAGAACTGAAACGGAGCAATTCTGAATTTCAGAGAATTTCAAACGTGAACTGTTCAGAATTTGACTATCGGTGAGAAATCTATTTTATTTATTTATTTATTTATCTATTTATTATTTAAAAATAATTATGAATTTATTATCACAAATCTACAGTTATTTTCTGTTTGTTATTGTTCGTGATTGTTCTTTGTGGAATGTAATGTATGAATCTGTTTGTTGTTATGACGAATTGTAATGTTCATGTTCTGTTAAAATAGATTAAACGTTTTGGTTTATAAAATGTGGTATCAGTATTAAAATAACAGTTTGATACAAAATGTTACATAGAAAATTAAAATAACATTTGGCTAGAAAATGTCATATCATAAATAAAGATGGCATTTTTAAATGGAAATTTGTTAGAAAAATAAAATGACATTTTTGACTAGAATTTACATTTTATGTAAATTTTGACATTAAGAATAGAATTTACATTTTTTGTAAAGTACGACATTAAAAATAGAATTTACATTTTATGTAAATATGGCACTAGAAATAAAATTTACATTTTATGAAAAAGTGATATTAAAATTAGAATTTACATTTTTATGTAAATGGTGATATTAAAATTTGAAAGATTAACATTTTCATTGTAAAATGTGACATTTTAGTAAAATTAACATTTTAGTTGAAAATATATTATGCATATAAAATAAACAATTTTATGATTTGAGAATGTATGTTTCTATTCATTAAAAGGTATGATTTGAGAATTGAATATTTTGTACATTAAAAAGAAATTATATAAAATTTAATATTTTGTACATTAAAAGGGAAATGTACAAAAATGAATATTTTTGTACATTAAGAAGTATGAACTAGATATGCATATTTGGTCCATTGAAAAGAATTTGATAGAATTATCACAATTTGAACATTAAAGAAGAGTTAAAACAAAATTATCACATTTTGTTACATTGAAAAGATCAGACAAAATAATCATATTTTGTTACATTGAAAAGATTTGACGAAAGTATCACATTTTTGTATATTAAAAGTGAATTAGACAAAATCAGCATTTTTTGTACATAAAAAGATTAAACAAAAATATACATTTTATATAGTAAAAGAGTTGAAATAAAAGACTATATTTTTTTTTGCCATTTTGAATCAAATTTTAGAAATTGATTATAGAAATAAAAACAACCTTTTTATTTGAAATATTCTTTGCAAATCAAAATATCATTTTGATTAGAAATTGGTTATGAAAATAACATCTTTGCCCATTAAAATAGAAAGATTATTATAAGAAGGTTATAGATAAAAATGTTAGTATATGTTAAAATAAATAGAATGAAGCAAAATGTGCAATTTTGTCATATTTAGAAGAATGAAATAAAATAGCATTTTTGTTAAAAACATGTTAGAGAAATGAAATATCATTTTGTATTAAACATGTTAGAGAGATTAAATGAACATTTTTATACATTAAAAAGAATAGATTTTCTTAAATATCCTTCTTCTATAAAGAGGAATTATGTTTTTATTTTTATATTGTTTACAATATGGAAGCGTAAAATCAGAAATAAAGATCACATTTTTGTGAAAGAATTATCATAGAAATAAAGAATGCATATTTTGTTAACATTAAAAGGATTAGTTAGAATATACATTTTATTTAACATTAAAAGCTTATAAACAGAATTGACACTTTTGTTTACATTAAAAGTTTATAAGCAAAATTTACATTTTTGTTTGCATTAAAAGCTTACAGAATTCACTTTTTGGTTTGCATTAAAAGTTTTATAAACAAAATTCACATTTCTATGAATTAGATTATTAAGGACAAAATAACATTTTTGTCATGAAATGTTACACTAGACATAAAATAACATTTTTTTTATAAAATGTTTATTGGATTAAAATCCGTTACTTTTGAAATGAATTAAAAATGTATGTTTGTATACATTTTAAAGGAATGAGTTAAGAATGTATATTTTTATACATTAGAAAGAATGAGTTAGAAATGAACATTTTTGTTTATATAAAAGGAATTAAAGAATTTACATTTTTCCCATGTAAATAAAAGGAAGTAAAGAATTTACATTTTTCAATGTAAATAAAAGATTAAATAGAAATTACATTTTCTATGTAATTAAAGAATAAAGTTAAAGAATTACATTGTTATGTAAATTAAAATAAAAGGTGACATTTTCCTTCTTATTTTATTATTCCATAAAAGATCAGAATTAAAGTTATATTTTTACATTTTAGATGTAGATAAAAGCTTAGATTTTTAAAGCTACATTTTTATGGCCATTATTTATGCAAGAAAAAGAACAGATGTAAATGTCACATTTTTATTGTTAGAATAGAGACAATAAAAAGAATAGAATAAATAGAATAGATTTTAAAATTACATTTTTCTATGTAGTTAAAGAATGACAGTAAAAAGAGAATTACATTTTTCAATATAATAAAAGATTGAATAAAACACTACATTTTTCAATGTAAGATTGAATAGAACACTACATTTTTCAATGTAATAAAAGTTAAAATAAAATAAGTAGAATTGAAATCATGGCTTTATGGCCATTTGATTTCAACAACAAGAGTGAACATTAGAAAATACATTTTCAATGTAAAATAGTTTCATTGAGAAGAATTAATCATTTAAATATGATGTTAGAGATGGTTTGAAATATATGGTTATTGTATAGAAGTATTCGATATACTAAAGATAAATGTTGTGTGTTCAAAATTGAATATTACACATCCATTTACAAGTTACCCGACTTGTTTATGTGATTGGGACGATAATTTTCACACATCGCCCAAGTGCACAAATGAATTATTAATTGCTTGATGGATGAAACCCCACACGGGTATTGGGATGATATTGGATACACACTAATCCCAATGTTGAATTATCTGTCAATCGATGGATTGACAGTCTGTGATGAGCGTCAGTTCTTTACTTTTATGCTCACACAGTTATAGATTCCACTTTGGTCGTCATTTGGATGTTTGATAATTATTTATCATGATTGTCGATTCCATACAAAATATATGGTTGTTGGTTGAGTCACATTCCAATAAAGAATATTCTAGGAAGAGAATATTTTAGAAAATATACTTTTGAAAAGAATATTTTAAAAGAAGAATATATTTTGAGAAAATATATTTGTATTGAAATAAACTAGTTATTAGTTAGAATAAATCATAAAATTTAGATTTAATGAGTTTTCCAATTTGTTAAGATTTAATTGAAGTTAAATTAAATAAATTAGATTTTGGGTTGTCGTGAATAGCGTCTTAAATAACATTGTTTTTAAACCCCATATGAAAAGAATAATCATTTAATTTATATTATTAAAGTTTTCATTTAGTAATTGAAATATGATGAAGTGTGAGTCGGGTTTATTGTGAACTGTGTTTCTAAGCGACATTTGTTCTTTAACCCAACTGACAGCGAAAGTATGATTTGGAATTTATAAATCTTTTATTAAGATTTAAATGGAAATTTTCCAAGGGTAAAGTTTTCCAATTTAATACATTAAATGGGAATTGAATAGGATTCGAATTAGTTATAACCGAGATAAGCTTTTGTAAAAGAAGACCGATACTACATATGGAATTTAAAAGGCTTTGCCGTTATTCCATTTATATTATGGGTCGGATACAGAAATTTATAATGATTATATATTGATTTGATTTCTGTGAAGATTCCATATTTCATGGAAGATTATTTTGGGTTTACCGTGAACTATGTTTTTAAATGACATTAGTTCTTTAACCCATTAAAGATAAGATTAATTTCTTGGATTTAAAAAATCATTGAATAATGATTTTTAATATCTAAAATCAAATTGAGATTTTAATAAACCTTTTAAAAGAAAGATTTAAGTGCAAAGTTAAAGAATTTATCTTTGATAGAATAATTTGAATATTTTATTTAAAAGAATATTCTGAATTGGAATGAGACGTTGGATGTTTTTTATAGTACTTGATTTTTATTATAAAATACGCGAGTTATTCGGAAAGACCGGGTTTAACCCATTCCGAATAATTACTATGACGATGAAGAGTCGAAGATGAAGACGGTGTTGAAGACCGACGATCTTCACATCGAATGGATGTGTTGCTATAGAGACCCTGATGAGAGTAGCTACCTTGAAGGGGCTTCAGTGGTGGCCGTCCGGACTATTGTTGATTGTTCGGATTTGGTTTTCGCTCAGATCCAGAGCATAAGCTAGTAAATGGATGCGTGTCTGACATTGGATTTCGTTCCATGTGAATTAAATCGATTTCTATTAATGTATGTATGTTTGGTGGTGGAGGATTTATTCTCTACTTAACACCCTGCTATATATTTAACAGTGATTGATCGCATGGCGTGAATTGTCAATGTGGCACGCTAAGATGCAAATGATCAAGGCTTTTGTTGAAAAGCAGGGCCTTGTGGGATGATCAAAGCATAGCCTATTACGGCATAGCTTTGTGTATATCGTGACTTCGCGAGCCTCACACCCCGGTATGAGTCAAAAACGGGATATGGACCATAGGGAGTGCACACGTTTCTTTCTAGCTAGTGGTAGTGTCAGTGCTTTAACACGACCTGGCATTTTACTTATGTGGATGATGGATTTTGAGGCGCCTCGGATTTTTATAGGCCAATAGTGGTCATATTATAGGTTCAAAGGAACCGGGAAACGTGTGTTCAGGCATAAGTAATCCACTACCGATAGGCGGGGACCGGCCCTACCGCATCCAAGGGTTCACTGCGGGGGATCCTGAGGCATTTGCTAGAGTGTCTCGAATCGGAGAGGGGCTTGCCTCTAGCCTCGACTCATGATGGAAATCCAATTTCCAATTCGACCTTGCGGTTTTGATTGTAGAACTAGTATGGCGACATAGTAGGATGGGGTACTATGCCGTCTATGATTGATACATTATGATTGAAATGTTTTTTATTAGAATATATACCCACCAATATCAACTCTGTTTTATCGTATCAAGCATCTTTTGACCATTATAAGGTAAAACCCTATCCTCCGGTTTGCGTTGCATTGTGTGATGGGACTTGGGTCTTATAATGGTTTCATTTTTCTAAAGAGCATTGCATTGTTTAACGATTTACCTTATTTTATGCACTGGCAATCCAATGGAATAAACCTGTTCCGCGTTAGCGGCGTGGTCCTGTGATTTGCCTTATCATTAGATAAGTTCAGTTAAGATTTCTCATACCAGTCCCATGACTGACCTGTAGATTGTTTCACTGGCAAACTCGGGTGCCCTTATTTTCCACACGGGCAGTCGAGTAGCTTTTTGCAGATATATTTACAGGATCCTGGTTTACAGCTGAAGCGGTATTCGGAAAGCTCTATATCCGTGTATTTCTTCCAGTTGTATATTTGTATTATTTTTCCGCTGCTATTTAAATGTAATTTAAACTCTGATATTATTGTATTTCTATTTCTGCAATAAGTATTCATACTCTGTTATATTCTTGTACTCTGATGTAATTGTTGTAATCAGCAATAAAATGTTCTTCGGTTTGTGTTCTAATGTGTGTTGTTCTCCAAGCAATCCAGCCTTTCCTTTACTGGGAAGTTTGGGTCGTTTCAAGCTTCAATATGTATAAACCCAAATTTATTTAGTTTTAATTTTCTATTTTTGCAATCGATCTTTGTTTTTAACCTACATCAAATTAAGGATGTCGATTCGATCGATTATTATCCAATAATGGTATCAGAGAAGAAAATTAGTAATTTTGAAACTGTAATTTAGGTTTGTATGTGTTTAACTATTCGATAGTTGAAATTATATAATCAAGAATTCAAGACTTTTTGGAAAATTCGATTTAAAAGTAAAATAATTTGACTGAGTAAAAGTTTTGAATTTTAAATACCATGTATGAAATGAATCGTATGATTGATAATTTATATTATGTCTGGTTTATATTGATAAATGAAATCCTTTCAAGATTTGGGCATGTGTATTAACTATTATCGTAATAATTGAATTTGGACCGCAGAATACAATCATGTAACTACACATAGTTTTGATAAAATTGTTTCATACTTCTGTGCTGGTTTATAAAATACCCAAATTTAGTTTGGACCTTGATAAATGTTAAACAGATACCTATTTTATATTGATTATGGTAATGACCATAATAATGGTATTTCAATATTGTGATTGATAACATGTTATAAAAAGTGATACAATTTAACAAAGGATTTAAAACATGATTTTGTTCTGATTTAAATAGTTTAATCCAGAATAAAATGTTATGTTTAATTTAATTTGAGAATGATTTTAAGAATTGACATTAGATGTCAATTCTGCAAGTAATTATTAACCTGTTAATCCTATGAGATTGGGTCAAATATATTTAAAAAAGGGGACTTGTGGATTTGTTTTTGAATTGAATATTATATTATTATTAAAGCAATTGCAACCCCATCCCTAGTTCTATTTGAATTTTGAATAAAATAAGTTTTATTCTATTAAATAGATATCTAGGATTAATTATCGATGTTAAATGAGTTTGTTAATTTTATACACATTCAAAGTAAAAATGGATTGTTTGTATCAAAAATGTTTGACTGTCTTATAATTTTGATTGATCAGCCTTTCATTAATGGATCAAAATGTTAATTCATCCTGATCTGGTTTGATTTACCACAATAAAATAAAATTAGTCTATGAATAAATCTTTACTATAAATTTTATTTTGCTAGTAATGATTTTAACTTTTGTTGATTTAAATCAGTATGAATCATAATCGTTATTTTGAACCAGTTATGATTTTGATCAAAAGAAACAATATTGGTTGTTGATTAAATGATAGATTCATAATTAAGTCCAATTGAAAATAATTTTAATTTTATGATACAAGATTTCATAAAGTGATTTCTTGTTTTATTCTGAACATTGATTCAGTCATATATTGGCATTAAATAACATGCTAAATTATGAAATCCAGCAAATTAATCAAAAACTAGTTTTGATTGACAAAAAATGCTAAGGTTTTTTGGATCTTTTTTTAATTTAGATAAGCAATGCAGTGGTTACATAGATCATCATCCAAAAACATTGTTAAACCAAAATGTTTTGGATTATCATTATTTCTCTTCCAATAAGTTTTATTGTAAATAAGACTAGATTTAAAGCGGTTTCTGCATAAAAAAAATTTGTTTTATTATAAAATCTGTAAAATAATGAACTAATATATGATATTAATTCTATCATAATTTTAGTATTACTAGTTATGATTGATAATCTAAATCTGGAAATCTATAATAACATTCGTCTCTTAATGAATATATTAAAGTATTCGGATTTAAAATGATTCGTAGAAGAAAATTGATTCAAAATATTTGAATACAATGAAAAGTAACATAGCCTTTCACTGTCTGACCATTTCCTGGTCCGCGTAACTTGTATGTACATCACTATGTTGATGACATCTTTTTTTATTTAGGTGCCTATTGATGTGTTTATAACTTACATTAACATTAGTAATTGATCTATGACATGATATGTTTTAAGTCCTTAAACAATTTTTTTTAACCATAAATGCTATTAGATAAGCTTTGACAGTCATCCTCTATTCACCCAATAAATGCCCATCCTATAAATCTGATATCAGATATCAGAAGCTAATATTCTAATATATTTGCACATATTCTGGTTTTTTTGAAGTTTTGGATATGTATATATTTCTTAATAATGTGAACTGTTCACATGTAATGATTGCATTGGTTTCGTACATGGTTAACGTGTAGTATAACATATAATATTATATGTAATATACTTTCAAAAGGGTTTTATGTATAAGTATTAAACCACTCTTGAAACCTGGGTTTGTATATATTACACCAGATTAATATGTAACATATGGTCCCCTGTATGCTTCAATTTTAAATCCGGAAATCTAAGTGTTTCATTACAATTTGTATGATAGCTATGGACTTTCCTTAGAATTTGAAATATATGATACACATAAAATCCAAATGTTTCATTTTGTGTGGTACCACATTCTAATGAATCTTATAATGTTTTAATAGTTATTTAAATAACCTGACATTGGTTATCCATCTAATTCTGTTCACACATGAATGGATGGATATATATGTGCTTAAGAAACTGTTCGTATACATGTATATCCATACCAATTAACTGTATATATACATTTGATGTATATATATATATTTAAACTGCTATATATTTTTATATATGTATATATGAAAGCTTCTTCATGAATAATGTATGTACAATTGATGTATACATATCTGTTATTGCTACATATTATTTATAAACATTAGATGCGTGTATCTATTATTACTGCTTATAATATTAGAAATGTATATATACATTTGATGTATATATATCATTAATGCATATATAATAAATATACATTTGATGTATATGAATCATTGCTATATATGTATATAATAAATATACATTTGATATATATGAGTCATTACTGTACAAAATATATATACATTTGATGTATATAAGTTACGGCAGCATGTATATATGCTATTTAAATTTGATGTAATTTTATTAGCCTAACTTTGAAAGTTAAAACTGTTTTAATACGGAACCAACAGTGATTTCTGAAACTATTTCAAATGGAAAAGGGAAGAAAAATAGCCCAGTTTGGCAATTGAAGCCGCTGAATAAATGAAGTTTTTATATATATATATATTGATATATATATATATATATGTATAGTCTTAAGTGGATTGTGTGTATATATATATATATATGTGTGTGTGTGTGTGTGTGTAATTGTTACTAATATGTACAATTTGCTTAAAACGTTAAGTTCAAGACTGTTATGTATATGTGTAATCAACATGATAGTATCACTACACTGTTTTATTCTTACAGCATTAGTTCATGTAAATTGGTGTAGATGACCATATTGATATTTTCATAAACTTGAATTTCTGAGAGGTATTTGGGTTGGAGGATATATATTGACATATTAGTTACATGGTACACATCTATATAAGTCATGTTGAGTAATATTTTTTTAATGAGTCTACACGTTCATCCACATATGTTTTGAAATTCCAGATGGATTATAAGTATACGAAAGTAACATGTGACATTTTGCAATACAAAAGTTGTGTTAAATAAAGTTTGAAATGTACAAAATAAATAGGTGTACTGAAATGACCCAAACTTCCCCTTACGGGAAAGACCGGATTGCTTTGAGAACACGACTCATTAGAACACAAACACTAGAACATTTCATTGCTATTACAACAATTTACATCATAGTACAAGAATATATCAGAGTTCAAATAATATACAGCAGAAAAATATCAGAGATTAAAATACAAAGCAACGGAAATTTAAATGTATAAATACAATGTATAGCGGAAAATACATCAACAACATAACTGAAAGAAATACACAGATACAAAACTTTCTAAATATAACTCCAGCTGTAATCCAGGATCCTGGGGGTAAAACATTTGCGAAAACCAAAACTACTAATTGCCGGTGTGGAAAATATGGGCACCTAGAGTTTTGGTTAAAACAATAAACTCCGACTCAGTCATGGGACTGGTGTGAGAACTAAAACAACTATTAAAACTTTACTTTAAAATAAGGTAAATCAAGGGACCACGCCGTATAACACAGAACGGGTTTACCCCCAAGAATACCAGTGCCTAAAACAAACATCGCAATGCTAATTAAAGAAAAATGAAGCTATTATAAGACTCAGGTCCCATCACACAATGCAACGTAAGCCGGAGTATAGAGTTTTACCTTATAATAGCCAAATATGTTTGGTATGTTTTTAAAACAAATCTTTTTGATACCATTATAAGTGCATAGTATCAAAACGACTTCAAATATAAATGTATCAATCATAGATGACATAAATGTCCCATACCACTATGCTACCAGTAATATACAACTAAAACCGTAAAATGTCGTATTGGAAGTTGGATTTCCGTCATGATGGCTATTGATCCGAAAGATCAATCACGTAGTGTAATTCCCCACGGCTTATGTCCCAGGTATGGGAAAACGCCGTAAAGCACATCCGCACTATATTCAGGAAATCGAGCATCTCTACGACTTACGTCCCATGCATGAGAAAACGCAGCTTACTCTGTCCAATATGGGAATCGGGGAGGGGGGGTGCCCTTATCCCTATCAGGTGTGAAGCGATCACAACCAGCCTATCTCAGTCGACTAAATCCATCCATCTCGAAAGTATACTGATCTAACCATCAGTTAAACACACTATACCAGGATGTAAGGCTCGCGAATTAATGCTACATAATGTTGTGCTACTTAAAACTGTGCTTTGATTATCATCCACCAAACTTTGTTTTGCAACAAAAGTTTGGATCACTGCATCTCAGCATGCCACACTATCAATCCATGTCATACAATTGATTTCTACGAATATATAACCTCTAACCTCGTACGTCTCAGAGAAGGGTGTTAAGCAAGAGAATAAATTCTCCACCACCAAACAGATATATATTTAGCAGAGATCAACGAATACAATGAAACACCCCACCTCCGTTAAGGTCACTCATAAAGGGAATACCTTAACTTCAGTGGAGGTTTATAAGTAAAAGTCACAGATATAAACACATATATATAAATAGTGGAAAAACAAACAGACTTTCATATCATAAATACGTGTTCATACAAAACACTTCCATAATTGCCTCAAAACAAACTTCCAACTATTACAACCATAATATTGTCTTCATTTAAAACTTAAAGAAGCATGAAACATAATTAAAACTGCATAAATCCCCATAGAATGTCCAAAGCCATAGCCCAAACGAAAGAGATCCAAGCAATACATTCTCTCTCTTCAAGCTGGATGAAAAATCTTACTAAGCTGAGGTGTTTCCTCCCTGTGGACCTGAGTGGGGGGGGGGGACGGAAGAAGAGAAAGCGAAAGGAAAATGGGTCAGACATAAGTCTGGTAAGTCTAGTTATATTTCTAGCATGAGAACAATAAAAAGATCATGACTTGCATAAACTGAGAACAGGACAATACCAGAATATAAGACAATATATGGCAGGAAATACTAACTATACTAAACGCACTCACTATTACTTCTCTGCACCTACTAACTAGCACCACGTGTTCATGACAAGGTGATCCCTTATTCGATCGGGTCTTACTCGCAACGTTTTCTTCCTGTGTCATACGGCCCCACATGATTGTAGATACCTATGCTGGTCCCACTATGAGGTGTATCAAGTCCCATGGTGGTGGCCCGACACAATTCTAGAATGCATATGTTAAACTACTGATGCCCAGTGCCATGTTTGTCTGCTCCGAAGTGTGTGCACGCCCGCACTCAGTTAGAACCTACACTGCTGCACCAACCGCCGTCACTTTTGACCGCTTACAATCAGCCCAGTAATCGTGCCCCACCCTGCCTAGTTTCAGGGTACCATGATACCTAATTGGGTTACTGCTGAAATGGGTCCCCGTTACTAGGGTTTTCTAGTCAAACATGTTAAGTGGTTAAGTGTCTGTATTTACCTAACCCCACCCATCAGTTTAATTAACATGTTGAATCGGTTAAGTGTTTTTGTTAACTTAACTGTAACATCCCAATATTTTACTAAGTTTGATTTGGATTTTTCACTATGTTAATTTTTGGATTTTCCGAAGATAAAAGATCTTTATAAGGTTTGGATATGAAGTCTTATTTCAAATGAGTATATTATTTTATTTTGTTATATTTAAGATTTTAATATTTTCAAAATTTGGATAATATTGATTTGTAAAGTATGAATTTATTAAGGAGTAATTTATCTTAAAGATTTCGCAAGGGGATTTTTAATAAGTGAGATAATTTATAATGATGTTACAAGATTTTTTAAGCATCAATTTTAAACCATACAACATGAAATTTTGGTAAAGTATATATATATATATATTTGCTGAATAATATAGATTGTTTTCCCTAAAGTTTTGGTTGCATATCAAAAATTCCATTTAGTAAGTTATATATGAAAATGGTATGAACATGTAAGATTTTTTATAAAAAAAAAAAAAATTATGTTTATAAAATATTTTAAGGACTTTTTAAGCATTGGCTTTTGACTATTATTTTATTTTATTTATTTATTTTTTCTTGGAAATTTATGTGCAAATATTTTTCTTGAATAAAGTGTAAGCATCTTGAATTTTTTTTTTTTTGAATTCTATAAATGGTTTGTAAATCTTAAGTAATATATTTGTTATATTCATAAACATTGGAAACCTCTTACATTTATAATTGTCTCCAAAAGTGTTGCTAAAAATAAAGATTTTACAATAAATAAATAGGATGATTTTTGTCAAGCATGCATTGGTTGGAAATTTAATAAAATAAAAATAGTCATAGGTGTCTTTATGCATGTAGTTGGAGTGCCAAGTGTTTAGATTTAAGGGATAAGAGAAAATTTGATAAATATAAAAGAAAAGCTCCTTCTCTTCACTTCAGCTTCATCATTGCTCTCACGACATTCTTCCTCCCTTACATTTTCAAAGCCTCCAGTAAACAGAAATCACCATTTCCTTCCAATCAAATCCATAACTCACTATCCGTTCTTTTCCAACCTAGATAAATTACACGAATTTTGTTAGGATTATCATTTATGATTTTTAAAAATTATCGGATCCAAATTCCATCCACAATCGAGTGAGAAATCTCAGATTTTCAGAAAAGGGAAGAAATGAGTTCAAAACTTCAAAAAAATCAAATCTCTTAATCCGTAAAGAATTGAATCGCGCCGTCAGCGCCGTTGCGACCGGCGAGTGATGTAGTATTTTTCATATGATTTTGAAGTAATTCCGTGCCGATGATTCGAGTTGGTCGGAATTAGGTTTTGGGTTTGTGGATGGTTGAAGTGACGGTTGGTGAATCGGAGCATAGCATTGTGACGAGTGATGAAAGGGCTTCGATGTGGTATAAATTGACAAAGATCGGTGATGAAAGATGTCGATAACTTTTTGGGTCCACGCACGTTTTGGGGTTCGCTACAGTTCGGCAAGATCGGATTTTGAAGGAGTGCGTCGGAATTGAGGTGATGCGGTGCATTTGAATGAGGGAAGAAGGAGAAGTTTGTGGGCGATCTCAGATTTCAAATCGGTGGAGCTTTTGGAGTGTGCATGTGCACGGTGCCAGGTGAAAATGGGTTACAGGAAATGGCTAGAGGAGGAGAACGCAAGGAGAAGGAAGAAAGGGGAATGGGTCGTAAGTTGAAAAGTTGGATCGGTGTTTGTTTGATGGGCCGGGCCTTCTTGGATTAGGTATAATTTCCTTTCCATTTAAGCTTAAATTTAGTCAAACTTTAACAGCTGATAGCTCATTCATTTTAAGTCGGATTTGCACACTTTATGGTCCGTTGGAATCGTAATGGAAATTAGAATCCATCAATATATATATAATTCTGGTAGTTTTAGTGAATATAATTTATGGAAATAAAATGAAATATCTTTATATATATACATATATATAAAAATTGAATGAACATTTATATTAATTAAATTTCAATATATAAATCAGCAGAAAAATTATCAACTGCTGATGAGAATGGATTGGAGACAGTACGAGTAGCAGTGACGATATTCGTTAGTATGTTCGTTCTGATATGAAGATGTTGGAGCACGACTGGTGAGAACTTCTAATTTAAATATTTATTTAAATTAGTTAATTATAATTAGTTGAGATTAATTATAATTTGTTGATGATGATTGTTTGATGGATGTTGATGGTTGAATCGTTGTTCATGAATTAGATAATACACTGAACACTAGTAAGCGTTATTGTCAGTAACGCTTGTGCACGGTTAAATGTTGTTGAGATGAATGAATTCATATCCATCTGATCGTATGGTTCATTTGGATAAATATGATTGTATTGCATGATATGACGCACACTGTGGTTGTGGAATATATGGGTAATCGATTTAGAATCTCCTTCCTACATACGATATTATTTATTTAACAATATTTAAATTATTAGTTTGAATAAAATATCAACTTTTTAAATATTGAATTAGGATTGGAAACGATTTGAATTAGGTATTGATTTGGTATAACTATTTATATATCTATTTGAAATTTGCTTTGAAAAATTTTATTTAAATTTGAAATGAGATCTTTGAAATTTGAAACATGGTTTATATATATACGATTTTATGATTTAATTAATTAATAATATTTAAGTTTTGAAATTCGATATCAAAACTGTTTGAAAAATGTAGATAATTACAAACTGATATTCGTAAAAATGAAGATTATATTTTCAACTATTTATGAGTTATTAATCTTTAAATTGAAATTTGTTTCGGAAATTGATTTGAGTTATATATTCAAACATTTATTTTATATATGCAGTCGATCTTATTATTTACAACGAGTATCCATTTAGTATTGAAATGATTTAACAAATTGGGAGAAGAATATTAAATCATAATTTGGAAATGTAATTTGGACTGTTAAATTAAATAAACGATATGCGTATAGCATGAGACAGTTTTGGGAATAAGATTTGAATCATGTATTTAACATGATTTTTCACTGTTATATATATTGAGTTTGGAATGAATAAGATATACCACGATACGACAATATGTGAATATCGTTTAGATTTTTAATGGATATTTTAACAGTAGTGCTTTTGGTAACACTCCCAAAAGTTGTTATTGGTTTTGAAATTTATAAGTGTGAACCCTTAATTGATTTATAAGAATGATTTCGAAGACTATTAAAGTATTGGAAATATTTATATGGGATTTAAATGGGTTTTTCCAATTTTTAAAATTTGGATATGGTTGGAGATAAATCTTCGGATGTTCGATATTAATTCAGTAGGTGATGACTCTTATTATTTGAGGAATTTAAAAGGTAACTCACCGTTATTCCGCTTATAATATGAGTTGGATACGGAAATTAATATTGAAGATAAGTTGATGGTATCTCTATCCAGATCAAATATCGAAGAGTTGAATAATTTTTTTTATTAAGATATGGGGTTTCCCCACGTGATTTGAATAAGTTAGATAGAAATAATCTCCGATATTTGATGTGGAACCTCATGATGTAAACGTATACTATCTAGGAAATTTGGAAGATATTATTATATCGTTATTCCACTTATGGTATTCGTTGATTATGAGAATCCATATCGAATATAAGTGGATACCATTTCTGTGTAATTTATGATTCAATACCGATTGATTTGGGTTTTGTCGTGAATCGTATCTTCAATAATATCATTCTTGAAACCCAATGAGATTGAGTTGTGGAAATTCATATTGTAATTGGGGTTTAATCAAATCTTTGATTTAAGGAAAATAAAGTAAGAAATTGAAGCGAAGGTATAACCTTTGATTTCAAAGAAGAGTTAAGATGATAACGAGATGTATGAGATTTATCGTAACTCAAATCTTGAAGGCGTAAATGAATTGATAAATATTCGGAAGGAGATTTGAATCAAAAAGCCTGTGTAAACCATAACTACTGTTTTAAAGTACGCTTGTTACTTGGAAAGACCGGGACCGAATATATGTTCGAAACCCATTCCAAGTGTCAATACGACGTTATGAAGCAATTCAAGACTTGGCAACGACGAATGAAGACCGGGAATATTTGAATTGTTTAGATGGATTGTGGTTAATGTCTCGGTTGGGTTGGCCACTCGATACGAGGTATGAGTTGCATGAGACCTGAACATATTCAAGTATTTCAGGTTGTTGTTCTGTTCAGACCCAGAACGTACTTGTATGGATGGTGTGTCTGACATTGAAATTGACCACATGGCACTGATTCCCGTTAATATATATCGGATCTGTGGCAATATATTATCCTCGTCTCTAGACTTAGAGGGTATGCATTGATTGGAATCAGTGATATGTCGTGAATTGTCAATGTGGCATGCCCAAGTTATGAAACGCGCTAGTGATGATCAAAGAATGGCTTATCGAAGCATCGCTTTGTGTATGACGTGACATCGACAAACCTCACACCCCGGATTGATGAGAAACTGGCGGTTAGGTTTTATACTTATATATGAATTGATGATGGAGCTGTGCAGTAGTGGGAAACCACTTATGAACGTGGGGAAGTTGGGTATGTTCGGGGGGCCGTGTCTGGTCGAAAACCGTTGATCTGCCCTGACGATGTGTATTCGGTGTCCGCGTATGGTCGAAAAAGCCGTTGAGGCACTTCGTTTTGTATCCCTGATTGATCTTTCGTGCCAGGAATCATCAAGTTGGAAAAACCAAATCTCCAATACGAGCCATACGATTTTGATTGTATATATATATATATATGGCGACATAATAGTATGGGATATTATGCCGTCTAGGATTAATACATTTATTTGCGAAATGTTTCCACACTATATATATGTATTATGGCACTGAAAAGAGGATTTTAACGTATGAAAGCATGTTTGGTTATCATAAGATAAACCTCGCCCATCTTGTGTGCGCTTGCATTGTGTGATGTGTGACGAGCTTATGATAGCCTCATTTTCCAAAAGTCATTACGAATTTATGTGCACGGGCATTCACATGGAGTACACCCGTTCCGCGTTAGCGGCGTGGTCCGGTGAATTTCCCAACTTTAAAATAAATCCTAAAACAACTGTTTTATGTTCTCACACCAGTCCCATGACTGACCTGGAGTTTATTGTTCCTTCCTAAACTCTGGGTGCCCATTAATTTTTGCACGGGCAGCCAGTAGTTTAGTTTTGCAGTTTTAGTTCGTTGGAGCAAGGATCGGAGCGCCTTTAGAGTTGGAGTTCACGCAAGAGTTGGAGCCTCCGCTGTATTATACGATTTCTTCCGCTAAGAGTATATTTATTTTCTTTTCTTCCGCTGTGTATATATATTGTAACTCTGATATTCTATGTAACTCTGATATAACATTGTAATTTGAAATGAAAGGTTCTGTTATTTTTGTTCAATATATGTATGTACCCATAACAATTCATCTTTCTGAACGGTTTGAGTCGGTTTAATTACCGCCGAAAATCGGGCAAAAAGGCGGGTCGTTACATTAACCCTACCCTCCTGACTTGACTGTCCTTAGCTTTAATTAGTTAAAGCACCAACCACTCACATTAGACAGGTATTGTTATGGTTACTGGATGTGTCGGTCGGTTCTGAGCAGGTTTGCACCGTAACTCAGTCTAACCTCGGGTCCTTATTAGGCTCAATGCCTTAACCTCCCACATTAGGTAGGTATTGTTTTGATTACTGGACAGCCAGGGGGAGGTCCAGGCAGGTTTACATCACAACTCAATCTAACCTCGGGTTAAGCATATTCGTATTTTCTGAATTTACATTTTTATTTATGTATATTATCCAGAATTCATGTCATTGCCCAGATTTGTTTCTAATCAAGTTCACTAATTTTAGGTATATAATTTATACCGTTTCATGCCATAAATTACCTATGTGATTTTTCACCAATTTATGTCAAGTTTCCTATAATTACCAATTTTTCCCAACGTTACCCCGTCTAAATATTAGGCTAACAATCTTAGCCTAATTTTCGTCCGCATGATTTTTGACATATAATATTAGGCTAAAAACTCAGCCTAATTTAGCATACACAAAATTGGCATAAAGAAAATCATTAATATAAACATGACATATGTGTAAACTTGGCATTTTCGGCATAGTCAATATGAACACCATAGGTGTGAACTTGCGAAATAGTCAACATGAATATCATAGGTGTGAACTTGCAACGTAGACTAAATCAACATACATATATGTGAATTTGCAACATAGACTAAATCAACTTACATATATGTGAATTTGCAACATAGACTAAATCAACTTACATATATGTGAATTTACAAATCAATCACGAACATATGAATAAGTGTGAACTTGAAATATGACATAGGTTTAACATATACACATAAACATGTAGATCTAACATTTGCTCACATATGTGATATGTTTTTTTAACCTAAAACTTGCATAACAAGATAAACTACACAACTTTTCATAACAGGTTATACTCCAAGTTCATATACATATGAATTTACTTATCCATTAATTCCCAATTCAACACGATAATAAAATAGAACCACAGACATAGATCAATATCATTCAATTCCACATATAACATAATAAACATTGTTCTATTATCAATTTATTTCCAAGGCATGACATTAATTTTGATTTGCATCCCAAAACATAACTAAACTTACAACGAACGACGAACTTGAGTTCTGGAATTGAGATGCTTTCCTTTGGGTAGATAAACGTTGTTTTGATTTTAATTGAATTATATTTTGTTCGTCTCTTAGCTTTCTTCAAGTGGAGGATACTCTCAGTTTTCTCCCGACAGCATGGCAGCTCTGGTTCTAATTTTTGTGTAAATTTAGGTTGGAGACTTAAGTTGTTTATATAGAATTTCAAACTAATTAGAGCCGTCAGATGATCATAGATGACTCTATAACATTCACATCGAGAAGAGCCAACCAGAAAGTGACAAATCAGCCCTAATGACACACCAAAACTCAGAAAGTCGCTCAGAACCCGACCAGGCCAGCCAAGACCTAACCAGGTCTACTGGGTAGGTCGACCGCCAGGTCAACCCCCAGGTCGACCCCCGGTTGACCTGGGTACCCAGGTCGACCCCCTGGTCGACCTGGGTCCTGGGCGGGAATTTTCCCGCCCATCCCAATTCTGGTCTAGTTTTTTGAATTTTGAACTTGTCTCGGGCTGTTTGAATTTTAAATTAAATTCTGAAACTTCCGTAGACCACAACTTCTTCATACGGAGCCTGATTTACACAAACTCGGACTCTATCTCAAGCAGAATTCCAAGACGAACGCAATGGTGTAACCCGTTTCCCTTAATTCTTTCATTTAGAATTAATTATACTTTAATTTGTTAATTTATTGTTAACAGAAAATTCGAGGTGTTGGATACAGCATAATGGAATACAATGTCAGACACACCATCCATTTGCAAGTCCGTTCTAGGTCTGAACGAAACCGGAGGCACCTTATTCCTTGTCCCGTATGTCCAATACATGAGAGAGGACCTCGCGTATCCAAACAATCAACAAATACGTCCGGAGGCTACCACTGTAGCCCTTTCAAGGTAGCTACTCCAATCATGGGCATCAGTAGCGGCCCATCCATTCAGTGTGAAGATCGTCGGTCTTGCACCATCTTCAATCTCTATGACTGTTAGTCGTCATATCAATTATTCAGAATGGGTTAATCCCAGTCTTTCCGAATAACTCGCGTATCTTATAATCAAGTGCTGTAACAACACATCATACACCTCATTCCAATCCAGAATATTCTTTTATTCGTATTTCTTTATTCGTGGAAAGATTCTCATTAATCTTATCAAAGATTATCACTTTTAAACACACTGTTTACTCCATTTCATTGGAAATCGTTTCAAAAGATTTTTTAGTATTTTTTCACAGTTTAAACCAAATTAAGGTTTATCAAACTAGTCGGGACTAACGCCTTACTGAAGTAATCATTCATTTTATTATCACATCCCAACCTATTCATCTCGTGGATGAAAAACTGGTAGTACTCCATATCTAACACCACTACGTTATCGGTAAATTCAATTGCCATTTCACGTTCAAATCTAATTAAAGATTTACCTATCGCCTGAAATAAAACTGGTGGTACTCCATTCTCGATCACTTTCTTGAATTTGATAATTTTAATTATCCCATTCCCATTTCAATCTAATTAAAGATTCATTAAAATTGCACTTAGTTTTAATCTCAAAAATCATTATATAATGATTGTTTAACTTTGGGAAATCAATCATGGCACATTGACAATCTATATTATACCATTGATTTCTACCAATATATAACCTTTAAGCTCGTACGCCTCAGAGAAGGGTGTTAAGAAAGAGAATAAATTCTCCACCACCAAACAGATATATATTTAGCAGAGATCAATGAATATAGCTTGAAATACAATGTCAAACATAAAATCCTTTTCTTAATAGGGTTAAAGAACGAATGTCCTTTAAAATACAGTTCACGATAAACCCAAAATCGTATTCCATCAAACTTGAACTTTCATCGAAAACAGATCAGTATACATTCAATATAAATTTCTGTATCAAACTAATAATATAAATGGAATAACGACAAAGCCTTTTAAATTCCATATACAATAACGTTCTTCCTTCACAGAAGCTCATCTCGATTATCACCCAATCGAATTCCATTCAATTCCAATTTAATAGATTAAATTCGAAAAACTTTACATTGGAAAAATTCCATTAATCTTAATTAATACATTAATAAATTTCAAATCACATCTTCACTATTAATTGGGTTAAAGAGAAAATGTTATTTAAAACACCGTTCACGATAAACCCAAAAGTCCAATTTCAATTTACTTCCAATTAAATATTAATTAATTAGTAGATTTCTCTAAATCTTAATTAAAAGATTTATTCTTTTCTCAACTGGGTTTAAGAACAGTGTTATTAAAGACACCGTTCATGACAAACCCTAAAATCCAATTTGATACTAAATACAAGGCTCTAAATAGAAATTATATCGGCTTATACTCAATATCAAATTCTGAAACCAACCAATATCGTTTTGGGTATATCTTCCAGACTTCTCAACAATATTCGTATAATCACGGAATCCAATAACGAAACATTCCAAAAATTAATCCATCCAAATCCATTTCAATTCATATGCTGGAAAAATCTGGTTAATTTAAAACCATTTACAAATCCAATTTATTTATTTAAAACCATTGGATTATTCTTCTAGTTAATAATTAGTTCATTTAGATAAAAATATTTTTTTATCTTTTCAAAACTGGATTTTTTCATCTAGAATCTTTCCAAATCATTTATTATGATTTTACATAATTTTTCCATATTTTTAATAATTTTAATATCGCTATTTTAGCTGGTTTCCAATAACGGCCACCGAACTGCATCCATAGCGACCTTTTCTGAAATTGATTTGGACATAATTTGAAACCCAACCATTCAAATTTAAATCTCTTATATTCATTGGAAAGATCTTTTTGATACGAATCCAATGGTTCTGGTTTTAGGAGAATTTGATGGTCGAATCTCCCATTACATCCATTTGAAGTCAATGGTCGAAATTCGCGAACGGTCGCTGCGCGACGCGTTCTATTCAGGCCATTTAATATATATATAATATTATATATATTTCATCGATTTCCATTTAAAGCGTATTTTATAAATTCATTTTAAAAACGATTCGAACTTCATTTTCAGTTTTTAATCAAAATTGAATATTCCATATCATTATAATATTAAAATGATAATATTTTCAAAATATCAGATTTTGAAATCAGTTCTTTTCGATATTCATTATAAAATGAATAAAATCGATCGATAAACCCGTTCACGTTAAAATAGCGTATATTAACTTAACTCGGCTTCATATACTTCAATATTTTCGTGTCCATCCAAAATCGAACATCAAAATCATATTTTGATTATTCACTGAATATTATTTTAAAATATTCATTATTTTAAAATGTTCGTTATTTCAAAATATTCTTTATTTTTGAATCGGAATCAGACTCAATCAAGTACCATATAATTTTATTTATATGGATTTCATACATCACATGTATTCAAAAATAGTGATAAATAACTATTAAACTGCCAATTCACATCCAACGTGAAATTTACTACTGTATAAGCATTAAATAATTAAATAATGCTTATCACAGTCTGTCGATCTGTCAGTTGAGATATAATTAAATTCAGGGGAGATGTGAATAAATTATCATCCCCAAACCCATATGGGGTTTTCAAACAACAACAGTTTATTTAAATAAATTATTGGTTAACAAATTTAACCAATTCAAATTCGGTTTGAATTATTTTTCTAATTAGCCAATTTTAACTGTTTAAAATTATAAATAGATATTAATAATTTAATTTCAACTACCGAATTATGTCCATCCAAAATCGGACATCAAAATCATATTTTGATTATTCACTAAATTTTATTTTAAAATATTCGTTATTTTAAAATGTTCGTTATTTTAAAATATTCTTTATTTTTGAATCGGAATCAGACTCAATCAATTACCATATAATTTTATTTATATGGATTTCATACATCACACGTATTCAAAAATAGTGATAAATAACTATTAAACAGCCAATTCACATCCAACGTGAAATTTACTACTGTATAAGCATTAAATAATTTAATAACGCTTATCACAGTCTGTCGATCTGTCAGTTGAGATATAATTAAATTCAGGGGAGATGTGAATAAATTATCATCCCCAAACCCGTATGGAGTTTTCAAATAACAACAGTTTATTTAAATAAATTATTGGTAAACAAATTTAACCAATTCAAATTCGGTTTGAATTATTTTTCTAATTAGCCAATTTTCACTGTTTAAAATTATAAATAGATATTAATAATTTAATTTCAACTACAACATTAATGTTAACATTATTTTAAATATGTTAAAAAAATTTAACAACACAATCAACACACATTAGAGTCAATTAAATCGTCCATGGTTTATGGACGAAGGAGGTGAGCTAACAGGCACCGTATAAAAATTATATTGATTAAAACTGATAAAAATCTACACTGACAATTCTATATATTTTTATACACGAACACAATTATAATATGATAAAATAATTTTGAGTGAGAAGGAGTTCTCACTTTGATTGGTTTCAGAACCGTTAAATAACGATTATTTTAATTAAATTAAACCCGATGTTTAATTTAATCAAAATTTGCATTTGTTTCTGTTTTCGTCCCAGTCCGTTCCATAGCGAAGCTCTTGTCATTTCGAGTCCAACGAACTTTGTTTCGTTTAATTCCATTCTTATTTGAAAATTTTACATCATTTTAAATATTAATTACAAAATTAAATAATTAATTTATCATTAATAATTAATTACACTTCACAAAGCGTTGCCATTCTTTTTTTTCATCTTCGTTCCTGGAAAACCATCGATCCAAGAATTTTGCTGCTGCCACCGCCGTACCCCGTCGGACCACCATCTAAAGCTTCTACGTCGTAGCCCCTCGCCCACCCTACCATCGCCGACGGCGGTGTCAAGCCCGATGCCCCTCGTGACCAGAAAACCATCTCGTATCGGCGACATTTGAGTAAGAAATTCACGAACGATACTACAAGAAATCATATCATACTGGAAAAGAACGAAGTCTCTCAAGAAGTTCTAGAATTTTTGCTTTAGAAGTTTGTCAATTTATTTAGGGGATAAATCGGATTTTGAAGAGGAAAATCATGCGATATGGGCCATCAAATCCAAATGGCGGTGGCTTCTTTGGGGATTAGGGTTTTGACTGGGGGTATATACATAATATTTTATTTTTATTTAATTCCAAAATTGACTCTAATTCGTTCGAACTCCAAATAAAACCCAATGAATGTTGCCCGTAACGAAATACCCCATTCTGGACACAATGGAATATGTTTTGCGAGCCAATTCGATTGTTTTGATTAGTTTTTGTCAAAATTAGAACATAAATCAATATATATTAAATTTAAACGTATACTGGGTCCACGTACTGACTCCGAAAATCACGGAAAAATAAATCTAGCTATATTTTGATGATACAGTCCTAATAAAACAAGTTTCGTCGAATTTGGAGATCGTTTGAAAATTGGCCTTTTTATAGTCGATTAAATTTAAACTGTATTTACAAAACACGTTTAAATTTACCGCGCTTACATATTAATTTCAAAAATTATGAAATTTAAAACTTAACAATAATTTGATGTTCCAAATCCAAAAAAAGTGGTTTTGTCGAAAACGGAGATCATTTGCAAAATGGATGTTTTTAAGGGCTATATATTATATTAAAATATATAATTTCCGTAGCAACTATTTTAAATTTTAAACTGGCCATAGTTTTAGTTTATAAAGTGAAATCTCAGTTTCTTACATTCATTAGAAAGATATAGCTAAATAGATTCTAACGTTTCTTGTTTCATCAAATTCTGACTTATATTGAATTATGTATTTAATACATTTAAAATAAATTTTGAGTCATTGTTATTTAAAATAAATCATTTGAAATATTCAAAACCCATTAAAATTGCTAAAATAATTTTTTTAAATATTATTAGAAAGAAGTTAGAGGATGAGAAATAAAAAGAAAGAAAGGTTATAATAGAAGAAAAACGAAGAACACAAATCTCACAGCGGAACGAATAAAATATATTAATAACATAACTTTGAAATACAAATCAGTGATTGTATATACATACCATCATCAGAGCACAACAGTTATTCCAGGAACAGTTATAAACACCTATTTCCAAATACAACATAGTACACAGCGGAAAATATAATAGTCTGTAGCGAATTGATGAAGCCTCCTGCTTCAAGCTCTTCCAAGTGAATCTGTAAAATCCCGACTACTTGACTGCCCATACAAATTTGGGCACCCAAGAGTTTAGGGAAAACGAAAAAAATAAACTTTGGGTCAGTCATGGGACTGTTGTGAGTAAACTCCAACCATTTGTTTAACTTTCAAAATTCTTTCGAAAGAAATGATGATCGTAAGACCGATCCACACATAAACACGGATGGTTTTTACCTTACGATAACCAAAATATTTTTGATATCAAATCCAGTGATATTATAATAATGTCTACATCAAATAAATAGAATCTAGTGAAACGCATGCATCTCACGCTCCATATATAATATAAAATCAAAAGTCATAGGGCGCTTATTGGAGATTGGATTTCCAACATGACAAGGTATGGAACCACCTTCCGATAGTGAATCTCTAGAGGGGAATACACTGGGTTCAACAAGAACGTCTTGCAACTCTGCCCATACATGGCTGACCACTCATTTAACTTGAGTGTATCGAGCATATTATCACCAACGGTTGTGATCAGCAACCATTACCAAAAGCATACAGCAACGAATAGAATAAGAAGCAATAGGAAGTTCTCTAGATCAGGTTATAATACCCCTAATGGGAATGACCCACATGGCCATGCTGCCTGCCCGATTTCTGTCATTTTCCGGGTGATGAGGCTTGAGGTCATGATTATCTTTCAACACAATTTGCCATCATTTACTTTGAATGTCACGTTGTCAGACATTCGTCCATATACGTTGTCCTGGGATTGGACAAACCGAAGGCACCATTCGATTAATCCATCTTTGGCAATTTCTACTTAGGATTAACAAAACAGCCCTTGCACTTTATTCTGTCTTCATAATCTCTTCAACATAAGTTGATTCGTAACGCTTATGCCAATACGGAGTGGTTTTCATATATTAAATTTGATCCCAGTCTCTCCGTATTGACAACGGAGGTATAAAATAAATCAAAACTTTGATAGTCGGTGATTTAACTATCAAAGGAACATCCATTCAACCATTGACCCTATTTCCAAATGGAAATTCTACTGATCAACCATCAAGAAATACTGGCCCCTATTTATATAAATTCCTTATTTTGTTATCAATTCCAAATTTCCATCTTTCCTATCTTTTCAAAGCTCGATTTTCTCTCTCGATTCTTGTAAAACATTTTCAATATCCTAATTCTTTATTCGAGAAAATATCTCTTATTCCAGTTAGAAAACAATCCTATATATTCACGATTCCTTATTTTCTATATTCAGGAAATATACTTTATTAGCATCCGAAAATATTTCTATATTCCAATTCTTAATTCCTGGTTGACCAATTCATTTCACTTTCTACGCGTAGAAAATATTTCTTATTTTATTTGCGGAAACATTTCAAAATCCTTTAAATTAACGCGACGTTATAAAACATCGTTATTATAACTCAAACTGCTAATCATTTGTTAACTAACCATATTGCTAACCAATCTTCACTATCGAACTTTAATCATTTCTCCATCAATCATGAAGTTAATCAAGTTGGATTATAGTTAGACCTTAATTGAACAACATTCTCAACTTTGAAATAGTCAAAGCTCATAACTTCAAACAAAACATTGCTTATGGTACTCTCAGATTCAATCTATGGATCCATTTCATTTATGGAAAAACATTAATTAGAACGGTAGCATTATAATCGTTGTTTCCAAATATTTGCTTTATAAAACATTTACTATAGCCGTAGCATTTAAATCACTATTTACATTTACAAAACATTTATTATAAGGACAGCGCTAAAATCATTGTTTAGATTTACAAAACATTTATATAATGACAACGCTAAAGTCGTTGTTTAGATTTACAAAAACATCTATTATAACGGTAGCGTTATAATCGCTGTTTTGAATAAAGTACCGTGTGCACGCACACGCTTCCGTTGTTCATTTTTAAAAGATAGTCAAAATGTTTGAATTTAAACAATGCAGACATATACCATTCTGTTTGTCGAAACCCATAAGATAAAGGTTATATAAGGATAAAAATCCGCTTTCCACCTTCTTTACAACAAGACCTCTTTACTTGGATTTTATTTCAAAAATCCATTTATCAATGTTTAACACAAAACTATCATTTGTGTTTTCCTTTGCATTTAAATTTTTTATTTCAATTACAGTGCTTTGCTTAATTCAATTAAAGTCATTACTTTGGTTTTAAAAACCTCATCTAAACCTTGTTTGGATTAATCACTTATACTAATCCGTTTACCATCTTTTCACCACTTAGCTTAGATTTCATTCTAAAACCATTAACACATTTTAGTCTATTATTAACCTATTAACCATCTACCTCAAAAGTTTTATTCCATTGAATTTTCTTTACTTAATTCAAAAATTAAGAAAAAACCTTATTTAAATCCTTGCATTTACTGAAAAATCCCATTAACAATTCTCATTTAAAACTTGGGTTACAAATCCCTTTATGAAACTCTTATCATCTCCTTGATCAAACTATAATGCCACCAAATCATTTCTTAATCGAATCTCCAATTAAAATCATTGTTTTAATATATCAAAGCATAGGTCACAACTAATGCAAACACAATAATATAAATGTTGAGGAATCCAGTTGGACCCCTCCAACCTATTTCCTTGCATCCAGAGATGTTAATCAACATCAATAATATTAATTTCACATCAATAAAGATGTCAGAACTGATAATCGATCAACGATGTAATCATATCAACCATTTCAACCAATTTTATCAATTATTCAAATAATCAACCATTTCACAGTATAAAATTACTATAAATAAATTTAAAACTCGTTTATATAAAAATATAAACGAATCAAAGTTAGTGAGTTTACTCACCTTGATTTACAGTTGATGATTCTGTTCTTGTTTTCATTTTAAAATCAAACAGACGTTTAATTTTATTAGGAAATTCCATTAGCTTCGTTCTCAGCTATGCCAGTTCCATAATGTAGCCCTCGTTGTTATGATTCCGACGTGACTATTTCCGTTAGATTCTGTTGACATACGTGATAGTTATACATTTATAAGCTATCGGTTATATATATATATATATATATATAGTAAAATTGTTTAATTAAATTTTAACCTTATAATTATCCTTTATTAAATTTTCCCGTAACCACGAGAGTAGGCAATTTTAAGCCTTCTTCTTCCCCGGAATTTCATATAGACAGTGGAAACTTGCAAGCTTCCACTTCCCAATTCTTCCTCCAACCTCAACAATTTTGCAGCTCCTACCTCGTCAACTCCATTTTGTCCAAACCCAGATCATCACAATGACTTCTCCCCCGTTTAATACTAACCCTTTATTCCCTTTAGCTCCCATTCTACTTCCAGAAAAAAACCCAAGCAAGATAACTCACATTTTTTTTCACTTCCCCAAACAAGGTACTGATTTCTAGACAAAAAGCAAAATCTTAATTAACGTTCTCCAATACTTATCCCCACCATGCTATGCTCCTACCATTCGTTCCACTAATACTGCTTAACACAAACCAAAATCACCCCTTAATTTCTCGCTAATATTTCTCCTCTTCCATCACCGTGATATGCCACCCGCCTTCGCTCACAAACCCACGTCATTCAGGGTCATTCGCACACCAACAGTGGAGATCGACCACTTACCTCACAAATTCTGTCATTTCCTTTGCAACAACGTCGAACAACACTCCGACAGGCTACAACAGGTAGCGAACTAATTTTACACTAAAGTTCGAGTAATTTACACAACCAAACCTCCTCTTTCATACTTCGTCACCGCTTCCCCTTCGATGTACTTCAGACCGCCACGACCATCTCATTCGATCGACCACTCCAAGACGCTACTCCACCCGAAAATTCGGCCCTCAAAGCCCCAGCAAATCTCCAGAACCCTCAGTTGAACCAAAGCCCTACAAAGCCCAATAACTCCACCACCGTGCCTCCGAAGACCACCCGCACCGGTGCCAGTAGCCACGCCTCATCCTCCTGTTCGATCCCCATTCAGACATCACCACCCTATGCTGCTTGTAACGCCTCCAATCCCGGTCGTACTTCCACTGCTCCACAAATTTGAGTAACAACAGGTTGTATCGCACCCTTTAAAGTCTGTATAGGGGTGAAGAGCTGACTAATAGGATTTTAATGCATTTAAATTTGTGAATTTTCATCAAAATTTGGATTTTTAATTGATTTGTATAGTTTGGTTTTCTCACGTCTGAAGATGGGAAAGGAAAATAAAATAAAATGGGAATACAAGTATTTAAAAGAGAAAAACTTCAGTTTCAATTGGCTTCGCATGCATGGTATGTGTTGGCTTGGCACACACGGGTATGTACGATATAAGGACCTTGAGCTCATGGTAACAATTATGAGGATTAAAAAATGAATTGGTTTGCATACTATACTCAGTAAGGCAACTTACTAATAGTAAGAATCCTGTTTGTTTATAGAAATGGGCAAACTAGTGTTGAACTTCCCCCATGTATCTACATACTTGGACCATCCGCACCTGATGTTGTCTAATTTGACTTCATTTATGCATTGATTTAGCTTTGTAACTGTGAATTTTTCAAACGGGTTGTATATTTATATTATAAGTTTTATGCGGTACCGGTTGCATAAAATTCCACTTATTTTCTGATTGTTACGGACAAAAATAAAAATATCGTTAAATCGAGTAATGCGCTGCGATCTTAGAAATATAATAAAATAAACTATTTAAATTATATTATAAATTATATGTTAAAACTTCGTTTTAATAATTAAATTCCTTATGAAAATCCGTTTTATAATTCAAATAAAATATTTAAAACCAATTTAAATATTCAGAATTAAATGGCTCAAAATCCAGGTCATTACATACCTTCCCCCTTAAAACAATTTCGTCCTCGAAATTGCTAAGCGGTAAAGATGTTAACTCCTCATAACCTACTTAATCGAAATCTTATACTCCATATCTTCATAACCCAGTTCTTATCCGACCTCCGAATTCTCATACCAATACTCAACCATTCATAATTCTTTCCAAATGATATATCCACCATTTTTAGACATTCCATCATCACTTTCTTGTCTTCAATCTATATGCTCTTCTGCCTATCCACACCCATTTCAATTGATTTTAAATCCATTTATCAATTTTATTATTCCACTTGAACATTTTTATTTACCAATTCCGGTTTTCTTATTTCAATTACAATTAACAACTCGATTTTAAATTATCAAAAATTTCTTGAAAATTTTCTAACTCTTTAAATTTTCGAATTTTTTTGCTAGCATCTCCTTTGCACAGCTCAATCGGTACAACCACAACTCGCCTTTCTACGCCTTCTCCAATCCAAAAGAAAATCAAAAATCCAAGTGGCTTGCCCCATAGGCACATAAAACCATCAAACTCAAGTAATATTGTAAACATGTACCTTTTTGTCAGGCATAATTCTATCTCTTGCATTTCCTTCCATTCAATATCTGCTCAGCATACATATATCCATTTCCAGTTGGTTTCAAATCAATCCAACTTTCAGTTTTTAACACTCTAATCAACTTCTGATTAGTTCACTTCCATTCTTTTAATTCAAATCTGATTTCTATTTAAGTCAATCCACTTAGTATACTTGAATCCAAATATATCACAATTCAATTTCAATTAGCAACATCTGATATATATTCAACTTGCTTACTCATAAGTCGAATTCATATAAATAATTCGAATCTCAACATTTTTATTTATTTAATTTCATTCAAAACTATTTCTAATCCAATCCAATTTTGTTCAACATGAGTTAAATTTCAATTCATTTTTACCATTTCAGTCTATTCAATTTATACAAGTTAAATTTTAATTTCAGAATTCAAATTCCCGGGTTTTATTTCAAATTAGTTTGAAATCATATATATATACATATATTTATAATAAACTCGATTCAAAACGTTTGAATTTCAAAAGTATCTTGTCCTTTTCAAACAAATTTTTCATTCCCAAAATACTATGGTAGCAATCCGTCACTCAGAAACTTGAAAATGAATACCGATAATGTCGCGATCCATTATCAGAATTATTTTCTCGCCACTGAAGTGATTTCAGTGCTTAATTCCTTTAAAAATCCATTTAAACCATTCTTATTCAAAAACACTTTAAAGTAATGTTGTATTACTTTATAATATTTCAAAAAATATTTTCTAAACACCCGGAATTTAAATTCCAGTTCTGGTTTGAAATTAATCTTGGTTTATCTCATTTGTATACATTATCCGTATTCAAATTATATAACCATTTCAATATTTCATAATTTCATTTGATTGTAATAACAATCAACACATTCATATATAATAATATTTCAGAAATTAATCCTTTTATACCAAAATAATCTTTGGGCAAATTATTTTATTCACCCATTTTTAAAACAATATTGTGTCGAATTTCTTTGTTCGAGAGTTTAGAAACACCTATCGATACAGTTGTACATCCTGTATCGACCAGAATTCATAAACCACTCAATAAACCAACCAACATAATATAAAACAATTTTTATATCGAATCTACAAATACGCTCTCATATATGTACACTCAAACTGAATCTAGGGTATTACTAGCCCCATCTCTATTGAGTTACGCCACAGAGCTAAGGTTACTACTCAACCTTCAACTTCGATACCAACTGTAATGACCCGAATTTTCGTGCTCTTTGAGTCGACTAATAACACCACACGTCCAACCCAAATTTCATGGAAATACGAATCATTATTAGAAAGAAGTTAGAGGATGAGAAATAGAAAGAAAAGTTAGAATAGAAGAAAAACGAAGAACACAAATCTCATAGCGGAACGAATAAAATATATTAATACAAATCAGTGATTGTATATACATACCATCATCAGAGCACAACATTTATTCCTGGAACAGTTATAAACACCTATTTCCAGATAAAACATAGTACACAGCGGAAAATATAGTAGTCTATAACGGATTGTTGAAGCCTCCAACATCAAGCTCCTCCAAGTGAATCTGTAAAATCCCGACTACTTGACAGCCCGTACAAATTTGGGCACCCAAGAGTTTAGGGAAAATGAACAAAATAAACTTTGGGTCAGTCATGGGACTGGTGTGAGTAAACTCCAACCATTTTTTTAACTTTCAAAATTATTTCAAAAGAAATGATGACGTAAGACCGATCCACACATAAACACGGATGGTTTTTGCCTTACAATAACCAAAATATTTTTTATATCAAATCCAGTGATATTATAATGATGTCTATATCAAATAAATAGAATCTAGTGGAACGCTTGCATCTCATTCTCCATATACAATATAAAATAAAAAACCGCAAGGCGCTTATTGGAGATTGGATTTCCAACATGACAAGTTATGGAACCACCTTCCGATAGTGTATCTCTAGAGGGGAATACACTGGGTTCAACAAGAACGTCTTGCAACCCGGCCCACACATGGCTGACCACTCATTTAACTTGAGTGTATCGAGCATATTATCACCAACGGTTGTGATCAATAACCATTACCGAAAGCATACAGCAACGAATAGAATAAGAAGCAATTGGAATTTCTCTAGATCAAATGATAATACCTCTAATGGGAATGACCCACATTGTAACACCCTGTATTTTCTATGTTTATTAAAGTAACGAATTTAAGAATACTTAATTATAAAAGTGAGAATTAAGGAAAACAGGTTACGCCATTGCGTTCATCTCGGAATTCTGCTTGAGATAGAGTCTGAGTTTGCGTGAATCAGACTCTGTATGAAGAAGTTACGGAGTTCAGAAGATTTCATATTTAAACAGAAAATAATATAATTAAATAATTAATAAAACAAAAATAGTTGAAATTTTGAAAATCACGTGGCTCAGCTGGGCGGGAAAATCCTGCCCATAGGGGTCAACTCCCCCAAGGGGGGTCGACATAGGAGTCGACACCCCTCTATGTCGACCCCCAAGAGGGGTGTCGACTGGGGTGTCGACCCCCCTATGGGGGTTAACCCCCTCGCCCAGATCCAAACAGTGACGATTTTATGACTTGTTGCTGAGTGTTTTCTGACTTGCTGCTGAGTCACTAGGGCATAGGTGGCAGTTTCTGGATAACTCTATCTAGACTGGACGGTTGTGAATGCTCCTAGGATGATCTAACGACTCACATAAGTTTAAACCTCTATAAAAGCAACCCTAGTCCTCAACCCTAAATCACACACTTTCAGTCCAAGGAGCCATCATGCTGTCCATGATCGTCCTAGCCTAGCCACCATTTCTTCTCAAACTAGAAAGCAAGTTAGAAGCTACGAATCAAATCAAAATTAGATAGTCTACGTCAAGGGATTTCTTTTCAGTTTCAGAAAACAGATCCCAGAAAACAAGACTTTCTTTTGTTTGTAAGTACTGTTATTATTTAGATGTGAACGATTAAAAGTTATGATTTGTAATAAAGGGAAAACTAGAGTTATCCCTAGTTGTAAGATAATGGTGATGCTAATTCATGTCTATTCTTGTAACAATTCTATCATATATGCCTATGAGACTATTATGGTTTATTGGACTTATTATGTTGATGTTAAACCAAACACCTATTATGAAAATTTGTTGACTTTTCATGTTACGTTACATGCAAGTTTTTAGGCTAAGTTATATATATGTCTAGATCTACATTCTCCTATGTTAAGATTCATGTTTATTGGATCCAAAATAAAAGCTCACATTCACATGCCTAGTTGGATTTGTGTAAATTCTATATGCTTAAGATTCATATTAATTGGATCCAAATTGCAAGTTTACATTTACATGCCTAGTTGGATTTGGGTAATTTCATATGCTTAAGACTCATGTTCATTGGATCCAAAAAAAAAATTTGCAAGTTCATTGTTTTATGCCAAATTTACATGGCACATGTTTACTTAGATCCTTATTATTTTATTTTGTATGAATGGTACGTGCTCCTTTCTTTCCCCTTTTGTATATAAGTTAGGCTAAGTGGCGAGCCTAACATTCTGTGTTAATTTTGCGAACGTATAACGGGGGTAACGTTGGGAAAACCTTAAATTTCATATTACTGGCATAATTTGGCCCATAAATATATGAATGATTAGTGGCATAAAAATGGTATAATTTATATACCTAAAATTTTTGAATATGATTTAGAGGGTAAATGGGGCATGACTTGAATGGCAATAATCGTGGATAATTTACATATAAATATGAAAGGTAAATATGTAAATTAAGTAAAATACAAATATGCCTAACCTGAGGTTAGATTGAGTTACGGTGTAAGACTGCCCGGAACCGCCCGGCACATCCAGCAACCGTAACAATGTAGATTTAATGTGAGAGGTCAGCGCATCAAGCCCAAAAGAACCTGAGGTTAGATTGAGTTGTGGTGTAAGACTGCCCGGAACCGATCGACACATCCAATGAACGCAACAATACATATCTAATGTGAGTGGTTGGTGCTTTAATGAATGAATTAAAGCTAAGACAGGAATGGTAGGGTTAAGTTAATTAAGACAACACTTAACTAATACAACATGTTAACTAAACTGATGGGTGGGGTTAGGTTAATTTGAGAACACTTAACCATTTTAACATGTTGATTAGGAAACCCTAATAACGGTGACCCATTTCACCAGTAACCCACATAGATGTATCATGTTACCCTGAACTAGGCAGGGTGGGGCATGATTACCGGGCTGATTATAAGCGGTCAAAACAACGGAGGGTGGTGCGTCAGTGTAGGTTCCGATGGAATGCGGGGGTGCACGTACTCCGGAAAGGAAAAACCAGGCATTGGGCATTATTAGTTATACACTGTGCATCTTGAATTGTGTCGGGTTTCCACCATAGGATTTGATACACCCCATGGTGGGACCAGCACAGGTATTGTAACACCCCATATTTTCTATAAACATCAAAGTAACTAATTAAAGAATAATTAATTACAAATGTAAGAATTAATGGAAACAGGTTACGCCACTGCGTTCGTCTCGGAATTCTGCTTGAGATAGAGTCCGAGTTTCGTAAATGGGACTCCGTATGAAGGAGTTATGACTTTCAGAAGATTCAAGAATTTAAATAAATAGCTCAGATTAAAGTTCATAAAATTCAAATTTCGAAATCAGAAGCAAAAGCGGGCTGGGCGGGAATTTTCCCGCCCAAGGCCAGGTCGACAGGAGGTCGACCAGGGGGTCGACAGGAGGTCGACCTCACCCCATATAGGTCGACCAAGGGGTCGACTTGGGGGTCGACCTCCCCCTCGGGCCAGAACTGAAACCTGACGTGTTTCTTCGTGTGACGATTTGCTGTGCCATTAGGGCTTGTGTGGCAAGTTCTGGTTGGTTCTCTTAGGTTTGAATGGCTTTGATTGGCCCTAGGTTGATCTAACGGCTCCTATTAAACCAAACTTCTATATAAGCAACCTAAATCTAAACCCTAAGCCACAAAAATATATTCCTAAGACCGTCATGCTATCAATACTCAACCTAAAGTAGCCGCCATTCTCCTTCAACTAGAAAGCAACTTAGGAATTACAAATCAAATCTAATTCAACTAAGAGAATTCAATGTCTACAACAAAGGAGAGCTATTCAATTTCAGAATACAGATCCCAGAACATAAGACTAGTCTCCTTTTTGTAAGTCCAGTTATCATTAAAACCTAAATGATATTAGAATCCTGACTAAATAACTGGATGTAGAATAACGCCTAATGTAAATTTATGCCTATCTTTTTTCTTAAAACTGAATTGATTAAGACTATGACTCTTATCATGTTAAGTTTGTGATCACGTTTTATGTAATTTGATGATAAATGTTAAATGCTTGGCAATGAATCCATATGTTGTATAATTTAGCAATGACATATATGTTGTGTAATTTAGCGATGACATATTATGTTGTATACTTTGGCGATGACATATCATGTTGAATAAATTGGCAATGACATATTATGTTGTATAATTTGGCAATGACATATCATGTTGTGTAATTTGGCGATGACATACCATGTTGTATAATTTGGCGATGACATTTCATGTTGTATGATTTGGTAATGACACCTATATTTTGTATGTCAATTTGGGAATTTTGCTATGTTTATGCAGGTTCAGCCATGTTTACATATATGACTAGAACTACATGCTAATTTGCAAGTTCACAACTACATGCCTAATTTTAAGTTCATGTAGTTCTATGTAAAACCCCTATTTCACGATTCATGTTGAGTAGATCTAAATTTGCAAGTTCATAATTAAATGTATATTGTTCTATGCCAAATTCATATGACACATGTGTAGTTAGATCCATATTTTTATGAAGTTGGAATTATTACATGTTCCTCTTTTTCCCCTTTTGTGTATAAGTTAGGTTATGTATCGAGCCTAACATTTTATGTGATTTATGCCAACGTTTAACGGGGGTAACATTGGGGAAAAACATGAAATTACATATAATTGGCTCATAAACATGTAAATGTTTTATGGCATAAAGTGGTATAAATTTTTATACCTAAAATTATGAACTTGATTTAAAAGGGAAAATGGGGCTTGACTTGAATGACAATAATTTACATATAAATATAAAGAGGTAAATATGTAAATTTAGAAAAGACGAATATGCCTAACCCGTGGTTAGATTGAGTTACGGTGTAAGACTGCCCGGAACCGCCCAACACATCCGACAATCATAACAATATATATATATCAAATGTGAGAGGTTAGAGCATTGAGCCCAAAAGAACCCGAGGTTAGACTAAGCTGCGATGTTAACCTGCCCGGACCCGACCGGCACATCCAGTGACCGCAACAATACCTGTCTAATGTGAGTGGTTGGTGCTTTAATGAATGAATTAAAGCTAATTCAGGAACGGTAGGGTTAAGTTAACTAAGGCAATACTTAACCAATACAACATGTTAACTAAACTGCTGGGTGGGGTTGGGTTAACTTGGACACTTAACCAATTTAACATGTTGATTAGGAAACCCTAGTAACGGGGACCCATTTCAGCAGTAACCCACATAGATGTATCACGGTACCCTGAACTAGGCAGGGTGGGGCACGATTACTGGGTTGATTATAAGCGGTCAAAACAACAACGGTTGGTGCGTCAGTGTAGGTTCCGACGGAGTACGAGCGTGCACGTACTCCAGAGTGGAAAAAGCAGGCACTGGGCATCAGTAGTTATACACTGTGCATCTTGAATCGTGTCGGGTTGCCACCATAGGATTTGATACAACCCATGGTGGGACCAGCAGAGGTATCTACAATCGAGCGGGGTCGTATGGAACAAGTAGTAAATGCGTGTGAGTAGGAGCCAATTGATAAAAAGGGATCACTGGGTTTGAACTCATGATGATGGTTGAAATATCTAGTAGGTGCATAGAATATGGATATGAGTGCGATAGTGTGATTAGTTTATCTTGCCTTGTTTATCTTGCCTTATCCTATGTTACCTTATTTCTTTGTTATTGTCCTACGTCCAGTTTATTCATGTCATGGTTCTCCTACCAGTTTACATGCTGAATAATCACTGGACTTACCAGACTTATGTCTGACCCATTTTCTTTCGCTCTCTTTTCTTCCATTTCCCCACCCCTCAGGTAGCCAGGGAGGGAATAGCTCAGCTTAATTTGGACCATTCATATTTCCAAGCTTAAAGACTCTGTGATGTATAGCTTGGAACCTCTTATCTTTGGCTATGGCTTTGGACACACTACTACTTGGGGATTTATGCAGTTTTATTGTGTTTTATGCTTCTTTATGTTATAATCGAGACAGAGATTTTGATGTAATGATTTGTAAGTTGTTTTGAGACAATTTGCTGTAATGTTTTTGTTATGAACCACATATGAAATGAATTTCATTTATTCACTTCTTATATATGTCTGTCTTGTAAATTATTTGTGTCTTTTACCTATAATGCTCCACCAAAGTTAAGGCATTCCCTTTGTGAGTGACCTTAGCGGAGGTGGGGTGTTTCACTTGGTATCGAAGCAAAGGTTTACCAGATGAGATAAAAAATTTAAAAGTTGTTTTTTCAAACAGAAGTTTAAAGAATCAATTTTCAAGAAAAAGTGTTGTTTTATTTTAAAAACCCCTAAAGCCATATGCACTATCTTTCTATCCTTTGTTTTGAATCTTTCCTTTTTCGTTTCAGCATGTCTGGGGATCTTAACCTTCCAGAGGCATGTCGGTACCTGGCTGGTTCAGAAGGTACCTAGAGGCTAGGGCTAACGTCGCAGGCCCAACAGACGTTCCTCCTCCCCCAACTGCAGTGGTTCCTCCTCCTCGTGCAAATGCTTTCTCAAAAATATGTAGCGACTTTCGAGCCATGGGTGGAAAGAACTTCAATGGAAATGAATCCTTCGTGGAAGCAAGAAAATGGCTCAAAGAAACTAAGGATTTGTTTGTTATCTTCGAAGTGGACGATAGGCAGAAGATACAGTTGACCGTATGGTTACTCAAAGACGAAGCTTACTATGGGTGGGAAGTTACTAATGCTGAAAGACCATTTGAAACAGGGATGGATTTTAGAATGAGGTTTGAAATGAAATTCCTCTCACAAGCTGAAGGAAGCCTACAGATGGAGAAGTTCTTAGCTCACAAACAGGGAAGTATGTTGGTCAAGGAATACGTTAACCAATTCAACCAGATGGCTTGGTTCGGATTAGAGTTAGTGAACACTCCACATAAGACGGCTCCTTGTTTTGTTAAAGGATTGAATGATCCACTGCACAGCGTAGCTATGTCCCATATACCAATGGGTGCGACTTATGAGAGACTGGTGGACATGGCACTGTTATAAGAAGAAGATAAGGTTGGCAAGAAAGAGACAAAGGTGGAAGTACCTCAAGATAAGAAAGTGGAAGGATCACAGAGCAAAAAGACAGATTCCAAGAAGGGCGGGAAGAACAACAAACCCCGTGACAAGAGGAAGTGTAATTTTTGTGGCATTCCTGGACATCTGGTTATGGACTGTAGAAAGAAGAAGAGGAAGATGGGTGGTTGTTTCCATTGCGGCGAGACGGGACACATGGCTAAGCACTGCCCAAGAAAGCAAAGGCAAGAGCAGAGAGCTGGATCTACTTCTGGAGGGCAGGTTCACGCTCTCATGGCACCTCCGCAAGAACGAGGTAGAAATGTTTCTGTTGAGAGTTTAGTTTATCTTTTTGATCATCCTGTTCGTACACTCTTTGATTCCGACGCATCGCACTCTTTTATATCTACTACTTTATTTGAATCTCTGCACCTAGACACCAGTTTAGTAGAGGATCCCTTGGTTGTTTCAAATCCAATTGGGGGCTCAACTTATTTGTCAATGATTTGTTTGGATTTGGAAATTTCTATACTAAGTGTTGGGTTTAGATGTAATGCCTATGTTTTGGGTTTCACGGGCTATAGGTTGATTCTAGGCATGGATTGGCTATCCAGTAATGGTGCCATCCTCGATTGTGAAAAGAGAGTGGTTAGACTCATGACTCGCCTCGGTAACACTCTCGAAATTTCTTGTAATCCCATGAACCCTGTTATGCTTAGCTATCTAGAATCTCTTGATGCGTCTGTTGAGAATTTGCAGTCTGTGAGAGTAGTCCGTGAATACTCGGATGTCTTTGAAGAGGTGAAGGGCTTACCTCCAAAGCGGGAGATAGACTTCCGCATATACCTCGTTGATAATGCAAAACCCGTTGCTTTACCCATTAGACACATGGCTCCAAGGGAGAGGAAAGAACTCAACAAGCAAATTAAAGAGTTGCTTGAGAAGGGGTTTATAAGGTGGAGTATTTTTGAATGGGGTGCTCCAGTAGTGTTCACAACTAAAGCGGACGGTTCGCTTCGCCTATGCGTGGATTATAGGGAGCTAAACAAGATGACCAAGAAGAATAGGCACCCACTCCCAAGAATAGGCGACTTGTTCGATCATCTTGTAGGTGCATCGATTTTCTCCCAACTAGATCTAGCTACCGGGTTTCATTAGCTAAGAGTGGCTGAAGACAGTATTGAGAAGACCGCGTTCAGAACCCCAGATAGTTTCTTCGAGTGGCTTGTCATGCCTTTCGGCTTGACGAACGCACCCGCTTATTTCGTTGACTTGATGAGATGGATGTTCAGGGAGTTCCTTAATAAGTTTATGGAGGTTTTCGTAGATGACATTTTAATTTTCTCAAATAGTGAGGAAGAGCATGCTCAGCATTTAAAAGAAGTCATGGATACTCTTCGAGCACATCAGTTGAAAGCCAAATTCTCCAAATGCCACTTCTGGAGAGAGGAAGTAGGGTTTCTTGGGCATGTGGTGTCCAAGGAAGGGTTAGCTTTGGACCCCACAAATGTAGTTGCGGTACAAGATTGGAAGGTCCCACGGAATGCGACCGAAGTCCGAAGCTTCCTCGGGCTAGCGGGCTTTTACCAAAAATTCATCAAAGACTTTGCGAAAATCTCAGCTCCGCTTACAAGGTTGACGAAGAAGAACCTAACTTTCAATTGGGATTTGGATTGCGATGTTGCTTTCCAACGATTGAAGAGGGCTCTAACAACAGGCCCAGTTCTGGCATTACCGGATGGGAGCAAGATGTTTACCGTATACACGGATGCATGTGGTACAGGACTAGGTGCTGTCTTGATGCAAGAAGGGAAGGTAGTAGCTTATGGAGGTAGACAGTTGAAAGTACATAAGAAAAAGTACCCAACCCACGATCTATAGTTGGCTGTGATCGTCTTTGCTGTTAAGTCTTGGCGCCATTATCTCCTAGGTGAGAATTTTGAATTGTATACTAACCATAAATCGTTGAAGTACCTTTTCTCGTAGAAAGATCTTAACTTGAGCAAACAAAGGTGGATGGAGTTCTTGGCATCCTACGATTTCAAGATTTTCTATACCCTTGGCAAGGGCAATGTAGTAGCAGACGCCTTGAGTAGAAATAAGCTGACCTTAAGCCCTCTCTTTGTAGAAAGGAAGAGCTTGGAGTACATAGCCAATTTTTCCTTTAGACTCTCTGTTGATCATGTGACTGGTTTGTTAGCATCACTAGAAGTGCGGCCTACTCTTTTGGACTCAATAGGAACCGCGCAACGTGAAGACCCTCAGCTAGTTGATGTGATGGATAAGCTAATTAGGGATGAGACTTCTAGTCACCTCAATAGATACTCCATCGATGATAAGAGTTGGTTGAGGAGGGATGGAACGCTATGCATCCCACAAGAAAGGGATTTGGTGAAGAAGGTTCTCGAAGAGGCACACCATTCCAAGTTGATCATACACCCAAGTGGAGAAATATGTATAAAGACGTAAAAAGGGTTTTCTTTTGGAATGGCATGAAGAGGGATGTAGCTGAATTCGTCTCTAAGTGCTTAGTATGCCAGCAAGTCAAGGCGGAGCAAAAGAACCCTGGTGGTTTGCTTCATCCTCAAGAGGTCACACAGTGGAAATGGGATAGCATTTCAATGGATTTTATCGATGGGCTGCCTAGGTCAAGAAGGGGCAATACCAGTATTTGGATAATAGTGGACAGGCTCACAAAAAGCGCTCACTTTATACCCACTAAAAGTAGAAGGACTACCTCATCTTTAGCATCCATTTATCTTAAAGAGATAGTTCGACTCCATGGGATACCCTCCTGCATTGTGAGTGACCAAGATCTTATCTTTACGAGCAAGTTTTGGAAGAGCTTGCAAGAGGCTGTAGGCACACAGCTATGCTTAAGCACAGCCTATCACCCCCAGACCAATGGTCAGACGGAGAGGGTGAACAGAATATTAGAAGGCCTCTTAAGATTAAGCATTCTTGACTTTGGAGGAACATGGGAGGATCATTTTCCTTTGGTGGAGTTTGCCTACAAAACAGCTACCAAGCCACCATATGCATGGCACCCTTCGAAGCTTTATATGGAAGACCATGCCAATCACCAACTTGTTGGTGGGAGTCTACAGACAAGCTCATACTTGGACCAGATATGATTAGATAAAGTGAACTTGATACGAAGAAGAATGAAGTCTGCCCAAGATAGACAGAAGTCCTACGCAGATAAAAGAAGGACCAACCTTGAGTTTGAGGTTGGAGACAGGGTTTTCCTTAAAGTATCTCCTTTGAGGAACATCGTTCACTTCAGATCCGCAGGAAAGTTGGTACCAAGATTTGTCAGGCCATTTCCTATCATTGAAAGGATTGGAAAGATGGCTTACAGAGTAGAGCTGCCTGAAATATTGGCTAGAATTCATAATGTCTTTCATGTTTCTCACCTACGGAAGTGCTTACATGAGTCTGCGGAAGTGGTGGAACCAAGCATGTTAGAAGAAGTAGAAGTAGAACGAGAGGCGACTGTGAGAAGAGTTCCAACTCGTATCTTGGGTACAGAAGTCAAAAAGCTACGCAACCGTGAATTCAGACTTGTTAAAGTTCAATGGAGTGACGCTGAGGAAGATGCGACTTGGGAGACTGAGGCCAAGATACGCACAGCCTACCCTTTCCTTTTTGAGGGTACATCTTTGATATCTTTTTCCTTAAGTTTGTTCGTGCTCGTATCTATCTTTTTAGTATTTTTCCTTAGTGCTATTCTCGATCCTTAGGAAGAAACCAATGGATGTAAACATGTAGTTGAAACATGTTATGATTGATGGTTGCAAGTGATTGCTAGTGGTTGCTTGTGGATGCATATACACACACATTAGGTGTTAGATCGGCTCAGTCACTTTCATATTGCATATGCATATATGTACTTGTATATGATTGAAACTTGATGTGTTATCATGTGGATGTTGCATTTGTATGAATGATTGTGCACTCATGTAGAAAGTATGATTAGGGATGATTGCATACACAATGGACTCATGGCACTGACATGACTTGCATTAAGGAGGTCAACTAAATTAATAGACCGCCTGATTTTGCATTAGATAAGGACATGTACACACACTGTGCATATGATCATGAAGCATTAGAAGTCTATTTAAGGACAATGGATGCCTGTGGTTGATGGATGAGTAGTTGGATGATTGGATGGTAGGATATACGTTCTTCTTGGCTCGAAGATTTCGGGGACGAAATCCTTTAAGGATGGGAGAATGTAACACCACGTATTCTCTATAAACATTAAAGTAACGAATTAAAGAATAATTAATTACAAATGTGAGAATTAAGGGAAACGGGTTACGCTATTGCGTTTGTCTTGGAATTCTGCTTGAGATAGAGTCTGAGTTTGCGTAAATCAGACTCCGTATGAAGGAATTATGACTTTCATAATATTCAAAAATTTAAATAAACAGCTCAGACTAAAGTTCAGAAAATTCAAATTTCGAAATCAGAAGCAGAAGCGGGCTGGGTGGGAATTTTCCCGCCCAAGGCCAGGTCGACCAGGGGGTCGACCTCCCCCTTAGGCCAGATCTGAAACCTGACGTGTTCCTTTGTGTGACGATTTGCTGTGTCATTAGGGCTTGTGTGGCAAGTTCTGGTTGGTTCTCTTACGTTTGAATTGCTTTGATTGGCCCTAGGTTGATCTGACGGCTCCTATTAAATAAAACTTCTATATAAGCAACCTAAATCTAAACCCTAAGCTATACAAAAATATTCCTAAGACCGTCATGCTGTCAATACTCAACCTAGAGTAGCCGCCATTCTCCTTCAACTAGAAAGCAACTTAGGAATTACAAATCAAATCTAATTCAACTAAGAGAATTCAACGTCTACAACAAGGGAGAGCTATTAATTTCAGAATACAGATCCCAGAACACAAGACTAGTCTCATTTTTGTAAGTCCAGTTATCATTTAGACCTAAATGATATTAGAATCGTGACTAAATAACTGGATGTAGAACAACGCCTAATGTAAATTTATGCCTATCCTTTTTGTTAAAACTGAATTGATTAAGACTATGACTCTTATCATGTTAAGTTTGTGATCATGTTGAATGTAATTTGATGATAAATGTTAAATGCTTGGCAATGAATCCATATGTTGTATAATTTGGCAATGACATATATGTTGTGTAATTTAGCGATGACATATTATGTTGTATACTTTGGCGATGACATATCATGTTGAATAAATTGGCGATGACATATTATGTTGTATAATTTGGCAATGGCATATCATGTTGTGTAATTTGGCGATGACATACCATGTTGTATAATTTGGCGATGACATTTCATGTTGTATGATTTGGTAATGACACCTATATGTTGTATGTCAATTTGGGAATTTTGCTATGTTTATGCAAGTTCAACCATGTTTACATATATGACTAGAACTACATGCTAGTTTGCAAGTTCACAACTACATGCCTAATTTTAAGTTTATGTAGTTCAATGTAAAACACCTATTTCACGATTCATGTTGAGTAGATCTAAATTTGCAAGTTCCGTAATTAAATGTATATTGTTCTATGCCAAATTCATATGACACATGTGTAGTTAGATCCATATTTTTATGATGTTGGAATTATTAAATGTTCCTCTTTTTCCCCTTTTGTGTATAAGTTAAGCTATGTATCGAGCCTAACATTTTATGTGATTTATGCCAACTTTTAACGGGGGTAACATTGGGGAAAAACATGAAATTACATATAATTGGCATATTTGGCTCATAAACATGTAAATGTTTTATGGCATAAAGTGGTATAAATTTTTATACCTAAAATTATGAACTTGATTTAAAAGAGAAAGTGGGGCTTGACTTGAATGACAATAATTTACATATAAATATAAAGAGGTAAATATGTAAATTTAGAAAAGACGAATATGCCTAACCCGAGGTTAGATTGAGTTACGGTGTAAGACTGCCCGGAACCGCCCGGCACATCCAGCAACCATAACAATATATATATATATATCTAATGTGAGAGTTTAGAGCATTGAGCCCAAAAGAACCCGAGGTTAGACTGAGTTGCGGTGTTAACCTGCCCGGACCCGACCAGCACATCCAGTGACCGCAACAATACCTGTCTAATGTGAGTGGTTGGTGCTTTAATGAATGAATTAAAGCTAAGTCAGGAATGGTAGGGTTAAGTTAATTAAGGCAACACTTAAACAGTACAACATGTTAACTAAACTGATGGGTGGGGTTGGGTTAACTTGGACACTTAACCAATTTAATATGTTGATTAGGAAACCCTAGTAACGGGGACCCATTTCAGCAGTAACCCACATAGATGTATCATGGTACCCTGAACTAGGAAGGGTGGGGCACGATTACTCGGTTGATTATAAACGGTCAAAACAACAGCGGTTGGTGCGTCAGTGTAGGTTCCGACGGAGTACGGGCATGCACGTACTCCAGAGTGGAAAAAGCAGGCACTGGGTGTCAGTAGTTATACACTGTGCATCTTGAATCGTGTTGGGTTGCCACCATAGGATTTGATACACCCCATGGTAGGACCAGCACAATTATTTACAATCGAGCGGGGCCGTATGACACATGTAGTAAATGCGTGTGAGTAGGAGCCGATCGATAAAAAGGGATCACTGGGTTTGAACTCATGATGGTGGTTGAAATATCTAGTAGGTGCAGAGAATATGGATATGAGTGCGATAGTGTGATTAGTTTATCTTGCCTTATCCTATGTTTCCTTATTTCTTTGTTATTGTCCTTCGTCCAGTTTATTCATATCATGGTTCTCTTACCAGTTTACATGCTGAATAATCACTGGACTTAACAGACTTATGTCTGACCCATTTTCTTTCGCTCTCTTTTCTTCCGTTCCCCCCTCAGGTAGCCAAGGAGGGAATAACTCAGCTTAATTTGGACCGTTCATCTTTCCAAGCTTGAATACTCTATGATGTATAGCATGGAACCTCTCATCTTTGGCTATGGCTTTGGACACATTACTACTTTGGGATTTATGCAGTTTTATTGTGTTTTATGCTTCTTTATGTTATAATCGAGATAGAGATTTTGATGTAACGATTTGGAAGTTGTTTTGAGATAGTTTGCTGTAATGTTTTTGTTATGAACCACGTATGAAATAAATTTCGTTTTTACGCTGCTTATATATGTCTGTCTTGTAAATTATCTGTGTCTTTTACCTATAATGCTCCACCAAAGTTAAGGCATTCCCTTTGCGAGTGACCTTAACGGAGGTGGGGTGTTTCAGGTATCTACAATCAAGCAGGGCCGAATGACACAAGTGGAAAACGTATACGAATAGGAGCCAATCGATAAAGGGGATCATTTAACTTGAACACATGGTGCTAGTTGAAACACTTGTTAGTGGGTGCAGAGAAATAGAAATGAGTGCGATAACATATTCAGTTTTATTATCTTATTTCTAGGGTACTGTCCTAGGTTCAGTTTATTCATGCCATAATCCTTTTCTTGTTTACATGCTAAATAATCACTGGATTTACAAGACTCATGTCTGACCCATTTTCTTTCATCTTCTTTTCTTCCATCCCCTCCCCCCAGTCTATAGGGAGGGAATACTTCAGCTTAGTTCAGACCATTTCCAGCTTGAAGAGAGCAGATGTATTGCTTGGATTCTCTTTCCTTGGGCTTTGGCTTTGGATACTCTCTTATTGGGGATTTATGCTGCCTTAATGTTATTTTAATGCTTCTTTATGTTTTAATTCAAGACAGAGATTTTGTTGTAATAATTTGGAAGTTGGTTTGAGACAGTTGTTGTAATGTTTTAACTAAACCGCGTGCTTATTAAATAAATTTCCTTTTTCCGCTGTTTTTATGTCTGTCTTGTAATTATCTGTATCTTTTGCCTATAATGCTCCACCGATGTTAAGGCATTCCCTTTGCGAGTGACCTTAACGAAGGTGGGACGTTTCACTTGGTATCAGAGCTGATGGTTGCCAGGTCAGATAAAAAAAAATTGGAAACTACTTTTCAAAAAGAAGTTTAAAGAAGCAATAAAGAAGCATTTTCAAGAAAAAGTGTTGTTTTTATTTTAAAAGGCATAATCCCCCAAAGCCATATGCACTATCTTTCTATCCTTTGTTTAGAATCTTTTCTTTTTCGTTTCAGCATGTCTGGGGATCTTAACCTTCCAGAGGGCGTACCGGTACCTGGCTGGTTCAGAAGGTACCTAGAGGCTAGGGCTAATGATGCAGGCCCAGCAGACGTTCCTCCTCCCCCAGCTGCAGTTGTCCCTCCTTCTCCTTGTGCAAATTCTTTCTCAAAGATATGTAGAGATTTTCGAGCCATGGGTGGAAAGAACTTTAATGGGACTGAGTCATTTGTAGAAGCAAGGAACTGGCTCAAAGAAATCGAGAACTTGTTTGTTATCTTCGAAGTGGACGATAGGTAGAAGGTACAGTTGGATTTATGGTTGCTTAAAGACGAAGCCTCTTATTGGTGGGAAGTTACTAATGACGAGAGACCAATTGAAACTTAGGAGGATTTCAGAATGAGGTTTGAAATGAAATTCCTCTCACAAGCTGAACGTAGCCTACAGATGGAGAAGTTCTTAGCTCTCAAACAGGGAAGTATGCCGGTCAAGGAATATGTCAACCAATTCAACCAGCTAGCTAGATTCGGACTGGAGTTATTAAACACTCCCCATAAGAAGGCTCTCCGTTTTGTCAAAGGGTTGAATGAGCCACTGCACAGCCTAGCTATGTCCCATATACCTATGGGTGCAACTAATGAGAGACTGGTGGACATGGCACTGTTATTAGAGGAAGATAAGGATGGCAAGAAAGAGGCAAAGATGGAAGTACCTCAAGATAAGAAAGTGGAGGGATCGCAGAATAAGAAGACAGATTCAAAGAAGGGGGGAAGAACAACAAACCCCGTGACAAGAGGAAGTGTAATTTTTGTGGCTTTCCTGGACATCTGATTAAGTACTGCAGAAAGAAAAATAGGAAGATGGGTGGTTGTTTTCACTGCGGTGAGACAAGACATATGGCTAAGGACTGCCCAATAAAGCAAGGGCAAGGGCAGAAGACTGGATCTACTTCTGGAGGGCAGGTTCATGCTCACATAGTATGTGACGGCCCGCCCGCACCAACCGACATTTACTCCAAAGGTGCGCTGTACACATGTCCAGTTAGCACGGAACGGGTCGGGGTCCCTCCTCCTCGTCAGTTCGTGTTTCCCCCACTGGTCGGGTCGGGTCTGGTGCGTCTTCCGAGGTCGTCAGCTCATGAGCTTCTGAAGTGGATCGGGTCGTGCTCCTCCCTTCGGATCGTGGCGCTTCATCCAGCTGGATCGGATCGTGGAGAGGATTCACGATCGGGGGTGGCCATACGGATCGTTGTCTTCGGATCGGATCGCCCCCTATGCCCACCGATCCGGTCCGGTTCGGGTAGTTTCCTGCAGTTCTTCCAGCGAACAGTTTACGCCTCTCGACGGCGTTTTCAGCCATTCTAACTATTGAAATCAATCACAAAGCATTTCATACAGTCATAACAACATGCATAATCAACCACAAACATCAAAACATCAACATGATAGGTTAAAATGGATCAAACATACCCAAAACCCCATATTTCCCCTTAAGCATGTTTAGGTGAAACTAATAATAGGGTTAGCAAAACTTAACCAAATTAACCCAAATTCATATCAAAGGTCTAAAACATCATTCCGAATTTTATAAACATTTTTCTAGAATTTTATCATGTTTAAATTCGCTAATTAACACTAATCACCCCTAATTAGCCATAATTAGTGCAAAACTATGCAAATCACTCACCTTAGCCACAAATAAACTAAGATCTGAAATAATTCTCTGATTTGATGTGAATCTCTATGCCAAACAGCAGCTCCTATGTTGCTTTGGTGAAGATCTTCCTTGATTAGGGGTTGCTAAGCCAAATCCTTGACCAAAAGATGATTTGGAGGTGATTTAGAAGTTAGAGGCCATTTTTAGGGTTCCTTGGTGATAAGTGGAGGCTAGAAAACTGAAATGGAATGATCCTCTATCTCATTTCAGCCTCCCCATAACCCTAATCCCGAAAAGAGTTATGGGCCTACTCACTAATCACCCGATTTGGCCCGGTTAAGCAGTTTTTCACCCTCCAAACCTTATTTCAGCCATATCTCCCAAACGGTTAGTCCGTTTGGCTATTATGACCACTCAACGGAAAGATAAATGTAACAACCCGGAAATTCTGGGCCAGTTTGAAAATTTTAAATTGGCAATTTTAGCGAATTTTGATTATTTAAAATAGATTATTTTAAATAATATCGACGTGAAATTTATTTTGAATAGAATTCGAACGTATATAATATACGCGTCGTCGTTAGAATATAAATATTTATATATAATTATAAATAGAATTGAAAATGGCGCGGTAGTTCGATAATTCGATTTCAAACTTCAATTGAATGTACCGGGTGCAAAACAATCCGGATTTTAGTGAAACCAAAAATGATAGGATCTAATTGATAATATCTTTCCAACGAATCCGAATAATCAAGATTTCATAGCGGGAATCAAAAGATATGTCCAGTTGAAAATTCTGAATAGTCGCTATGGAATTCAGGCCCTTAAAAATGGACATTTTGCAAAAGACCTCGGATTTCGACGAAACCAGTTTTGTTGGGTCCGTGGTGTAAAGTTATTGCTAGGTTTCAAATTTCATAATTTTTCGAATCAATATGTGAGCGTGGCAAAGGAAAACGCGTTTGACCAGTTTCAGTTGATTTTAATCGACTGGAAATTGGCCATTTTTCAAACGGTCTCAGAATTCGACGAAATTAGTTTCATTAGGACCGTATCGTCAATACGAAGCTAGAAAATATTTTTCTGGAATTTTTCTAGTTAGTATGTGACCCCGGTAATTTGAAATGTACGTTTAAAATTCAATATAGTGATTTAAATGTAAATTCAAAAGGAAACTGATTGTAACGATCAAATCAGCTTGCGAGACATATCCAATTGTGTTCGGAATGGGGGTTAAACGCTATGGACGACAGGCGGTGGGGCTCGTTTCGAGGTCGTATGTAAAAGTCAACCTTTTTGAAAAATTAAATAATAAAATAATAATAAAAAAAAATATTTTCCTTTCCCCCTTTTTACTCTGGCCCCCCCCCCCCCCCGTTCTAAATTATTTGAAGAGAAAAAAAGAAAAAGAAAATGGAGGGCGCGAGGCCGCCGCCGCCCCAGGCGGAACACCGCCGAAGCCCCCCCCCCCCATCTTTCCGCCGCCTCCTTCCTTCTCCTCCCCCTCCA